>OY987196.1:1754055-2954055 GCA_963920755.1 Cartodere bifasciata | reverse complement strand
GCCTCCCAATTGATTTCCGCTAATTTACTTAGAATATTATTTCTGGTTTTGATTTTCTGTCTTGCTTTTTCTAAATGATTATTATACAATAAGGAACTATCCAAAGTTACTCCAAAACGTAGGGTTAAAGTTATGTTACGTCCCCTAGCACCATTGATCAAGGTAATAAACAGTTGTTTCTTTCAGGAGGAGTCTTCTCGGTCGCTCAAAAACCAAAACTCCACGACCCCTACTCTAGCCTCGGCAAGCGCCCGACAAATGGCAGAGTCCCTTCTTGACGCCGCAGGTTCAAACGGATCCTTCTTAGACGGGATTATACGATCTAGTTTGGAATCAGGCGTACCGATCAACGACGACAAATCGCCGAAAGACGAGAAGTGTCTTGCGCCTAAGAAGATGTCCAACAAGGCTTTATTAGACCAGTTGTGTCGAAACAGTCGTTTAACGCCGCTTAGCAAAGGACCGAACCATGACAACAGCTCGGGTGATGAGTCCTACAACAGAGGGAATAGTCCACCTATCAATTTTGCCACAGGTAAGGGCATTTTTTTATTTTCTCCTGGGTTCTGTCTGCAGATGCTTCGGTAGCACTGAAGCCGTGGGCTCATTGTACTATCCCCATGTGGTTTAGTCGGGTCTAGGAAAATTCACCACCCACAATTCACCACCGACAATTCATCGACAAGTCAATTTACCGCCACACAATTGTTCAATGGGAGAATTCATCGCCTAGTATGAATATTAAATGAAATGAGTTTAAACTACAATGCTTTCTGATAATGTGTTGATACATTTTTAGCATAACAACACCGAGAACAACACCTAGTAATAATATGTCCCTCAGTGTAATGCACACAATTTTGGACGCACTGTTAGGCACCGACAGAGCTAGAGTTTATATTTTCGTTTTAGCATCAAAACTTTACCTAACCTACCTAACCTAATGTCCCCCAGTGGAAAGTGTCCCCCAGTGCTTTCATATAAGTCAGTATAAAATCCTGAAATTCAAAAAAAAGTATGCATATTGGACTTTACCCAAGTAAAAAAATTCCATTACCTCTATCCTTTCCGTTTTTGACCATTTAAGTCTTCAAATTGGGTATGTCTGCAAATTGGGTGTCTGAAAATAAGAGGACACGGGCAATATTCTGGGTAAATAAATATCCAAGAAATTTCAATAAAATCATTACGTAATTATTATCTATAATTATTTTGATTTCTGTTATTTATTTTGTTCATTAAATAAACTAATATTCATACTAGGCGATGAATTCCCCCATCGAACAATTGTGTGACGATGAATTGACTTTTCGATGAACTGTCTTATCGATAAACTGTGGATCGATGAATTGTGGGCGATGAATTGTCGGCAGTGAATTGTGGGTGGTGAATTCTCCGGATACCCATAATTCCCTAAGGAGGCGATACCCTCGGTCTTTTACCATATACTTCTGCCCCAGCACCCTTTTTTCTGCTTAGTTGACTTGTGTAAGGCTTTTGACTAATCTGTTTTGGTTCGTAGGTTCAAACTCAAAAAGCGACGACTCTCCCCAACGTCGCAACTCAGAACTTCATACAATAGAACTCAATTCTAACGACTCAAATGACTCTTCACCTAGACGTACACCACCTTCAAATGCCGAGGACACGGACTCTCCAATGACAAACAACAAACCTCATGGACGCATCTACTTGAAGCAAGACTTGGTCAATCCTGACAACTTGAAACCCGAGATGTTAGTGCGAGGCTACATTCCGGAATTAAATAGAAATGGCGGCAGCGGACTTTGCGACAATGATAGTGCCTCAGAAAACGAAGCCACTGCGCAGGACTGACGAAGTTTTGTAAGTGGGAGGTTAACGTACTAGAGAAATAGTTTTGTAACATGAAAATATGTGGTTGTCTCTCAAAAATGACGGTAAAAAATGTTGATTTTTAAAATTAGCAATGTAATTGAAAGGAAGACGGGTTTATATTACGTCAACAAAGCAGTGTATTAAATATGGATGTTTTTCGACTCTAAAATGTATAATTTTTGGGGGGGACACTCATCCTTGACCTATTGGATTAAAGAAAAAACACCAACAATATGTTCTTTTTTACAAAGCATGGCGTTTGGATATGTTTTAGGTTTTTTGTGTTGTCAAAGATGGGTCCCCCTCCCAAAAGATCATTCTATGTTAACTGTTCGGTGTTCCAAAAATTACCAGTGAAATATTGTGTACTATATTTACTATTATCTATGTGTCTTGCCGTTTTTCCATACCTCCATTAAAAATGTATAAAATTCATAACATTTATGTGTGCATTTACAACTGCTTTGATTGATGCAAACTTTATTATCAAAAAAAGCCCACTTGACTTAAGTAAAGTCATAGCGCATTGAAAAATTATACCTATCTGTGATTATTCAAAATTTTTGATGTATATTTTCTCTAAATATATCTTTAATATTATTAAAAAAAGGAACTAGAAATAGTTTGTTATAAATTAATGATACGTGGGGGCAATTGTTAGTTTTCCAAAAATGTTTTATAAAAACTTGTTGCCCCCCTAGTTTTTTGTTTCGTTTTGTTTTTTATTATTGACATTATTTTCGTTTTCATATGACAGAAGTGCAATTAGCAGGTATATACATATAATATATTTACATCAATATTAGTAGTATATAAGATATATTAAAATATATTATATATTTGAAAAAAATATGGAAAGCTATTTTGTTCGAGAGATAAAAGATTGATCCACGGTAGAGTTTGCTTAAAAAAAAATAAAAACCCTTCAACAGAACCGTCAACAATACTCCCACCACAACCATATCGATACCGACAGATTTTATGCAGGAGACCATGATATTTTGCTCAAAATTACACATTATCCAGATGGCCAAGGTCTCATTTTAAAAAAAATATCTAGGTGACCTAGATTTTATTTAAAAAATATCTAGGTGGCCTAGGTTTTTGTTAAAATTTAAACCAAGGCCGCCTGGAGTGATTTTGGAGAAAAAATTGTAATTTTGAGCATAGATTGTGGTTTTTTGCACTCACAACAAACCAGAAAAACAGAAAATTTTTAATTTGGACCAAATACTGCAGTAAAATTGTACATAAACAAAAAAAAAGTATGCTTTTTCATACATATCTATCTTTTGTCAAAACTATTAATTTTAAATGTGAAAATTGATAGTTTTTGCAAAACAACATTCCAACCATATACGTGCCAGATTTTTTATTCGCAAGAAAGTAAAAAAAATGAATGTATTTTTACCGAATGTTAAAAAAAATTCTGTGAAATGTTTTTTCTCTGACGCATGGTTTTTGATCTCGACGTTTAAAACGTCCAAAAGATCAGTGTTGCATTTTCAAAAAATGTGATTAGGCTTATTAATTTACTAGTTATAAGATTCAAAAACACCGTATTTTTAAATGTTTGTGTGTTACACAATTTTGCTATTTACTTCTAAATTTGTTATTCCACCAAGAGCTCAATCGAACGCACCCCAAATTCTTAAAGAATTCTGCGTTGATTGAGTCGCTTTTACAATATGCTTACCAACATGTGTATTTACCCCTTCTAAATTGTTTAAAAAAACTCATGTGTGTTTCACTATAAAAAATATGTGCAATTTACCCCCCTACTTAGTTATTTGACTTTTGATTTAAATGTGATAAAATTCCACCATATAAAGACATCGTTTTTTACCGTTTAAAGTTACGCGAGGTCCAAAAAAATGTAAAATTACAGTGTAAACATATAACCTAACCGTATACGCGTTCAAACCTCTAAAAATATTTTTAAACGTCGCTCTAAAATATATTTACATAAAATATCTCCGAATGCTTGTGTATACGTCTTTTCATCTCTAAATTATTAAACAAACAACGTATTTAATTATTAAACAACAGTATTTTGGATCACCCATCAATAGACCTAATTTTGGAAAAATTGGCACGTTGTCAGACAACAGCTGTTCCAGAGATCCTATTTAAAAAATATACAAAAAAAAAACACTTCCCAGCGTTATTTTGATGACGTAGTGTTGCCCTTTTTTTATTTTTTTAAACGGTGTACCCGCAACAACTTATCGACAACGGATCCAATTTTACCAGAAATGGTCAACTTTGCACTAGACTTTAAAAAACCATTCCAATTTTTTTATAAAATCACACTATAAAGACTTTTTCTGTAGTGTTAATTATTCCTAATTATTTTTTTACATACACATTATTTTTAATTTTAATGATTTTTATATAAATATAAACGTATTTGTTAATGTTAATTATTTTTTAGTTTTCCTTTAATAACAAGTAGGTTAGAGTATCATTTTTAAGTGCTTGTACATACATATTACACACTCATGTGTTTTTTTTTTATTAAGAATGACGATGTAACCTCTAAATATTGGTTAATTTTTTTTTGTTACTTTTAATTTTTACTACAATATACCACAGACTACAGTTAAACACAATTACCCACATTTAACCATATTAATGAAGAATAAAATTACATAAAATTTTACATTTTATGTCTGATACGTTTTATGCATTCTTAGTTTGTCAATAATAGGCATTTTGAGGTGCGGATTAATTTTTAGTACCGTGATCGTTCATTTGACAATTACAGAGCCTTATGTAAAATTACACAGATTCTTAAAAACATTAAACAATGCAGAAATACATTTTTGAGGCACAGTAACTCAAAATACATTGATGTGACCGAAATGTAAAATTACATTGCTCTGCATGATTGTGTAAAATTACATGGCAAAGAGCAATTTGTAAAATAACATTGCTGTGCTGCAACATGTAAAATTACATTGTGATACTACAAGTTGTAAGATTACCTTGCTCTGCTACAGCATGTAAAATTACATTGTGATATTACAAGTTGTAAAATTACATTGCTGTGTTCTATCTGTAAATTTACATTGCGATATTACAAGTAGTAAAATTACATTGCTGAGCTGCAACTGTAAAATCACAATGTGATATTACAAGTTATAAAATTCCATTTTTAAAACATGTAAAACGTTACTTTTCATAAAACTGTGATCATGTATGTAATTTTACACAATACAAAGGGGTTTTTAAAGAATCTGTAATTTTACATTGCTTTCTGTGACTTAATTGGCTAGGTGACAGAGTAGGCCGACTTAGCATTATTTCTTAACTCTGACAAGAGGTTACAAAGCTCTACGTTCTAAAAATGTAATTTTACAATACGTGCAATAAAAGCTTGTAACTTGTGTTTATAGTTTCCAGGCTACTTAAATTTGTAGAATTACAAATTGTATACTTGCTAGCTATTAGTTAACTATGCTTATGTCACAATATTGTGGCAAATTACAGTACAATTTTACATAATACGAACTACATGTTAGGTTTAATTATTCACAATAAGTAGTAGATTTGTCATTTTTTGTAAAAATACACACTAATAACCCGGTGAAGGCACTCTTACTAACACTAGATTTTAGACGTTACTGTTAACTTACAATAGGTAGAAAACTAGAAGTTCTTCATTAATATGGTCGCAGAAACAGTTCAAACTATGAAAATTTAGGCTACAAATGGCATATTTCAAAACATTACACAACCACAAAAAACAGCTGACTTTTAAGTTGTTGAAAAATTACAAAAACACCAGAAACTTTTAAACAAATATAGCTAATTTTGCGTTTGTAATGCTAACCGCAACTAAATGAATTTAAGCTTATTTTTCTATTTTAAATAAACCTATTTAACAAAAAGGTAATTAAAAAAAATTCATTACAATTAAAATCCTTTTAAACAAATTAATTTATTAAATTGTTTTTTGGTTTCTGGTCCAATGCAATGTAAATTAACATTGTTGTAATTTTTCAAAACAAAACAGACAATATTTTTCAAATAAAATTACATAGGCTAACGTAGATTAGAATAAATCAAAATAAATAATTTTTTGAAAATTTTAAACTTGGCGCCTAATTTTAGTTATTAAAAAATTGTTATAAATTAAAAGTTTTATTGTAAATTTCTAGGTTAAAAATTAGATTTTGTTAAATATAAAAAACCAACTTAAAAGCTTAAAAAGCATTTTTTTAATGAGCACAACACCAAGAAGTGTCTTGTTATAAAAAAAATTAAAATTTATTTATAATTGTTTGTAGGTACCTGTAACTTTGGTGCGCGTCTTAAATTGGGTTTCTAGTCTTAAAAAAATGTGCTTACTTAAAAAGTGAAAAAAATTAAATTGGTAGAAAATTTACTTAAAAAAGTGATGTGATCGGAAAATTTTAAAGACTGAAATTCGATTTTTAAACAGTTTAAAATATGCCATAAAACAACAAAAATAGCGCGCGGGACCAACCTATTACTCATATCCTTGATATCACAGAAAAAAATATCAAAACATTCTTAAAAAATTAAAATTTAACAGAAAATCAAAATGGTGCAAAAATTTAATGATTTAAAACTTTATTTTTAAAGGTTCAATTTTTGACAATATTTTTACAAACAGGATTTTAAAAAACCTGTTTCTTTGTATTTCATTATTGTAAAATTAAGAACTATAAATGCCTTTTTACCGTGAATATAAGTATATCAAATGTTGTATTTTTATTTTGTTAAGGAAAATGTTGGAATGCGCTTCATTTCCAAAATGGTCAGCAGATAACTGCAATGATCGTTCACCCATTTGTAAAAGTGAACTATTTTTTGCACTTATTCGCTGGACTTGTAAAATTAAAGCCCCAGCATTTTTCTATGCAAAAATACAACGTATTCTTGTTCGTATAATATAACTGTGACTGTAAAACATGTTTTATTATTAAACAAAAAGTTTGATGTTTGAACAAAATATTTGCTTTGTGGGAAGTTGTTATTTTCAGAAAATATTTTAAAATCACAAAAATACAAAAAAATCCATACACATTGTATATTTAAAATGTAATTCTGAAATATACCAGTATTTTATTATACTGTGGATTAAGTAAAATGTTTATTTTTTGTTTTATTTTATCTCCTATTATCCTGACGGAATTCCCCGCTTTAATCTTTTTTATTCGCACATCGTTAATTAAAGACATTCATTAGCGCACTGCAAATCGTTGATAAACGACCCCTATTAATGCATGGATACGAGCCCATAGTAACGCTATTTTATGTTTAAAATTACTATCTATGTTTCTACATTACAAATGTTAAAGTAGCTTTAATTACGGTTCAAGCAACAAAAAACAAAAGAAATTAAATATTTACCGTTGGAAAGAATGACAAGCAGATCCTTTTACCACATTTAAGAAAATAACATTAATTTCCTATTCACAATTAATAAAAGTTCGGTGACAGTTCTTCTTCAACTTTAATAAATTTGAATGGCCGACGCATTGTTTCTGTTAGTTGGTGAAATAACTGTTTTATTTATAATTTATTTAATAATGATCTACGATGTGCGAACAAGCATTGCAACCATTTCGTATGTTAAATGGCGATTAATAAACTCACTTATTAACAAGCTCGCTGATCGCTCGCTTGTTAAAACCGCTCGTTTATTAATCTTCTTTATTAACACACTTACTGGTTAAATAACTATTAAACCGCACTTCATCGCATAAATCTAAAGTATAATTCAATAAAACAAAAGAACATAATTAATAATCTTTATTGTAGAATGCCATGACAATGTTATTTACATAAAACAATCGAGTTCCAAGGCCCGCACTGCACGGAAAAAACTTCCTCACTTCTAAAATCATAGAGGTAGGTCATAGACATTACATTTTCTACGTCATCACTATTCAATTGTTTGTATTTATTCCAACCGCATCCGTAAAGCTTCGAGTTTTCTAAAAACAAACATTTAAGGCTATGGATTCAAATTCATGAATGGGATGTTCTGTGCACTCAAAAGTTCGTAAAAGTCATCTCACTGAATGTCAGTTATTTTCGTAATTTCAACAAAATACGTAAAAATACGGAGTAATACATCAATAACTATGAATAAATATATTTACAATAATGTTTGTGATACATAGAAGTGGTACTGAGTGCAAGAAACAATAAAAATATGGTAAAATAGTACTTTTGGTGTTTTTATTTCTACATTAAAATCTTTAAACGAGCACATCTATATTAGGGAAAAACGTAAGTTGCAATTTTAATCATTTACAAGCTTAAAAACCATAGTAAATAAACGTATTATGGTTTGGCATAGAACACGTAATGTATATAAACCAAAAATGTATGCGTAGTCGAAAAAAAAAACAAAAATAGTACAATATTTGAAGTCAGATCTTCGACACAAAGAAATAACCGATTTAAACGAAACCATAATACGTTTGTAGTCCTATTTTTGTAGTTTTTAAAAATACATTTATAGTCCAAGAAAATCTTACATTTGGTCAAGAAATTTTCCGGGCAGCACAATTTTTATGGGAAATTGTAGTATTTGATATCTAGAAACATAATTACCATGTGCGCACTCATGCGCATATTAGCATTTTGTGCTAGAGCCGCCCAAAGAGCCCCCTTTAATTGGTAATACTAGATCATGGAGGATTGACACCAAATTTTGGAAATAGACACTAAACAAGGTTCTAAAATGATTTTCGTAAACATTTTTTTCGTAAAAAAATTTCTTCACCCCTCAAGTGGCCCCAAAATGAGTAATATTTATCACGGTGGATTTACACCAAATTTTGAAAATAGGTTCATAATAAGGTTCTAAAAAACATTTTTGAAAAAAAAAATTTTTAAAAAATTTCTTCGCCCCCTATGAAAAATAGCCCCCAGAAGGGGCAACAATTTTTTTTTCAAAAATATATTTCAAAAATGCTTTTTAGAACCTAATTTTGCATCTGTTTGTAAAATTTGGTGTAAATTGAACGTGGTAAATATCACTCATTTTGGGGCCATTTAGAGGGTGAAGGAATTTTTTGAAAAAAAAAAATTTCATGAATATCATTTTAGAACCTTATTTGGTGTCTATTTGCCAAATTTGGTGCAGATCCACCATGATGTAGTATTACGAATTAAAGGGGGCTTTTTGGGGGGCTCTAGCACAAAACGCTAATATGCGCATGAGTGCGCACATGGTAATTATGATTCTAGATATAAAATACTACATCTTTCCACAAAAATTATGCTGCCCGAAAAATTTCTGAAAAATAAGGGTTTTTTGTAAGATTTTCTCGGACTATTAGTTTTAATATACGATAGGGCCCTCATGTAGATGTGCTATTCAATAGTATTGACGGGAGCTCAACGGTGATGACTTATACGAGCTTCTATGAGCACAGATTCGAAGATCTGTGAATTTGAAACCCTAGTCTTAAACTCATACAAACAACCCTTAAAGTGTTACCAACCTAAAAGCCCAATTGTGTGTCGATTTCCACAAGCAACTTGTTCAACTTTAATGTCAAAATTATCGAAATCAACTACATGCGGTGTTGCCATGACGGTAACCGTTGAATTTTCGTCATTAATCCCCAATTGGCCGTTTTTGTTCCACCCCCATGTGTACAAGTCACCCTCTTGGCTTAGGGCTGCAGAATGCCATCCCCCGCAACTAATTTGGGCGATTTTTAACCCAGAAAGAGCGTCAATTTGCTGGGGGTCTTCCAAATCGTCTAGAGTGCCATGCCCTAGTTGGCCGCGACTAAAAACAAAACATAAACGCATAACCTAACTTAAAGGGAAATGTCGTGAAGCATAGATACTGTGGTTATGCAATGATGGTTGCCTAAAATCAACAAAAAGCAGCACTTTCTGGTCATTGCTCAGTGGGTTTATAAGAGTTAATTTTAATTAAAAATTGTCCTTACCAGCAACATAAATAAACAAAGCACAAGTTGACATATTCTAAAGGTCCATCAATAAGCGTTTTAATACAGAATTTTGGCAATTTAGAAGCACTATTTTTTTGCATTTTAAATTGCCAAAATTCTGTAATTAAACGCTTATTGATGCACCTTTAGAATATGTCAACTTGTGCTTTGTTTATTTATGTTGCTGGCAAGCACAATTTTTAATTAAAATTAACTCTTATAAACCCACTGAGCAATGACCAGAGAGTGTTTTGTTGATTTTAGGCAACCAACATTACATAACCAGTTTCTATGCTTCGCGACATTCCAAGTTAATTTTTAACAACTTACCTGCCGCAACCGAAACTGTACAGATTTCCGTCTCTATCTAGGATTAAACAGTGTTCTCTACCGATTTTTATATCTAAAATGTCTTTTTGTGGAAATTCTAGCTTGTTCATAAAGTTAAAAACACTTCCTTGGTTCGAAATGGCAACACTTATCGCTGCGCCGCTTAGTACCCGAGTTATTTTCTCCCCGAAACTCAAATTTTGAAACTTAGAAACCGCACTAATTTTACCTAAATCATCAATTTGGACCTTCCCAACTTGTCCATCGCTAGTTACCAACAAAATAAAGTCCGAACCGCAACTAAAACTAGCAATTTCGGCGCTAATTTGGCTCAAATTCAAAGGCACTCGCGTATTTTTCGCACTCACGTATAACTGGTTGCCTATTTTAAAAACAGCGTAACTCAAACTAACCTCAATCTGCTCCAAATTCACAACATCGAAAACAGTAAATTCTGGTATCAAATACGGGCATTCGAACTGTCCGAACAGATTAAAACCGTTAGCAAAAACTTTCATTATCGATTATTTTTGAAATCAAACACAAACTCACGCGATTTTGTTGACATTCAACACCGACATCGGCTGCTAAAAATCTTGTTTTTTACATCGTTTTACGGCGTTTTAAACGCCTAAAAGAAGCCAAAGTGTGGAAAATGGTAAGCGCAACTGTTTTGGCACTGAATTAACACGATTTTACGTTAAATCACTGCGAAAAAACTAGAAAAAGCACTATTTTAGAAATGTTTGTACACAAAACGTCGCTGTGTTGCTATGACGACAGTGACAACTAGTGACACTTCACATAACCTTTTTAACAGATTCCTGTAACTTACATCATGCGGTAATGTTAGTTTGACTACCGTTAGATAGATGGCGCTTACTATTTTTAGTTCCAATGCGTGCTAAGAGATGTCTCATTGGAAATTCGTCGTTTTTAACTAGTTTTAAATGTTTTTCAGGGGTTATTGTCGCTTTTGAGGAAATTCAGACCATCCCCAGAGAAAGAACTACGTTTACTGTTGTTGGGGTTAGACAACGCAGGAAAAACAACCATTTTGAAGATTTTAGCGTCTGAAGATATTACAAATATTACCCCTACTGCAGGTTTTAACATAAAATCTGTGGTTTCGGATGGTTTTAAGCTTAATTTATGGGACATAGGGGGGCAGAGAAAAATACGACCCTACTGGAAAAATTATTTTGAAAACACTGACGTCTTGGTATGTTAAATTCGCAAGAAACAAAAAAGGACATGGCAAAAATAGCATTGCACAATGCGAGGGGATGAAACCTGTTGTGCAATGCTATTTGGTGCCATGTCCATTGTTTTTATTTTTTGCAGATTTACGTAGTGGACGCATCGGATAAAAACCGCTTAGAAGAGACTTCTTTGGAGCTTTTTGATTTATTAGGGGATGATAAGCTAGAAGAGGTGCCACTGTTAGTTTTTGCAAATAAGCAAGATTTGCCCGATGCTCTAAATTCAGCGCATTTAGCAGAGGCATTAGGGTTGCATTCCATTAAAAATAGAACATGGCAAATTCAAGCGTGTGTTGCCTGTAAAAGTGAAGGGGTGAAAGAGGGGATGGAGTGGGTTTGTAAAATTGTTAAGAAATGATTTTGTTTAAGGGTAGTTTTAGATTAATTGATTTCAGAAAATAATAGCTACTTTAATAAGTAGGTAAATAATATTAATTAGGGTGAAAATAGAATGTAATAAAATTTTCTAGGAATTTTCAAACTTGTTTTATTTAAATTATCTAAGGGTTGTTTCCTTAAAACGTATTTTTTGTTTAATTCCTATTTCTAATTAAAAAAACAAATCTAGTATTTCATACTTACTGTTTGGTAAAAATACAGGGTGTTACCAAATAAGTAGGAAAAAATTCAGGGGGTAATTCCTGGACACATTTTAAGTTAAAAAGTTTATATAAACCTGTGTCCGAAAATCCTTCTTTTCTGAGATACAGGGTGCCAAAGTTTCTAAAAAAAAACTTTTTATTCAACATTACCAAGAAACTAAACCAGATATTTATTTAAAATTTAGCACGGGTAGTTTTCTTACCATTAGGCATAAAGTGCGGTAGAACAAAAATAAAAATTATAATTGGAAGGGGCACATTTGGGGGTACCATGGCGGTGGTTCACCCCTAACTTTTTTTTGTGTTACTTTTTTGGTATCTTCATGAAATAATTAGAAGCCCTAGAATATGATTGTTAAAATTAATGTCTTGTTCTTTTTTCATAAAACTAACCGTTTTCGAGAAAAAAATTCATTGCCCAAAGGCAACAAAATTTCTTTTTTAAGTTTGGCTTTTTTATGTTAATGAAAATAAAACATAGTTAACAATGAAGGGTTAATTAATTTCTTTTTTTTTATTATTATTTTAAATAAAAATATCTGGTTTAGCTTTTTAGATTAAAATTTTTTTTTAGAAATTTTGACACCCTGGATCTCAGAAACGATGGATTTTCGGACACATGTTTATATGAACTTTTTTTCTTAAAATAGGTTCAGGATTACCCCCTGAATTTTTTCCTAGTTATTTGGTAACACCCTGTATAAATCAACTTAAAAATTAAAAATGTGTTAATTTTTTAATGTTTTATTTAAAAACATTATGCAGCAATTTAAAAAGTACTTATTTAATGTTTTATTAATTTATTTATTAAAGACTATTTTTTTTTAATTTCAGAATTTCATTGTTTTTTCTTTGAAATAATGGTTTACATTCCTATGTAAAAAATATTGTAAAACTGAAAACAGACTTTTGCAAATTATTTTCTTCATCCAATTAAAGTCTTCGCAAATAGGTTGTCTTGGCACCATCATAAAATACCGTAACTTAAGATACAGTTAGGTACTTAAACAGACTGCGAATCAAAACGCTAAGATCCTACTCTTCGCAAATCAAAATTAAAACAAATATTTAAATAAATCTGAATTTTTTAATTATGGTTTTAACAAGGGGAATGTCGCGAAAGCATAGAAACTGTGGTTATATAGTGTTGGTTGCCTACAATCAACAAAAAACAGCACTTTTTGGTCATTGCTCAGTGGGTTTATAAGAGTTAATTTTAATTAAAAATTGTGCTTACCAGCAACATAAATAAACAAAGCTCAAGTTGACATATTCTAAAGGTCCATCAATAAGCGTTTAAATACAGAATTTTGGCAATTTAAAACATAGTGCTTTTTAATTGCCAAAATTCTGTATTTAAACGCTTATTGATGGACCTTTAGAATATGTCAACTTGTGCTTTGTTTATTTATGTTGCTGGTAAGCAAGTTAATTAAAATTAACTCTTATAAACCCACTAAGCAATGACCAGAAAGTGCTGTTTTTTGTTGATTTTAGGCAACCAACATTGCATGACCACGTTAATCTTTAAGAAACAGAATCGACAATAAAAGGTCTTGTAAATTACAGGTTAGGTCTTATTATTCTTTTTCTTTCCATCCATCTTCCAGCTGAATCTTCCTGAGTAATAAATACAGAGTGTCGCAATGGTACGTTGTTGGGGCATGTCTGGGGAGCCCCAGAAAATTGTTAAAAAAAATCTCATATAACCTCGGAGATATGAGGCCCCAAAGTGCGAAACTTTAAACGCTTATATCTTGAAGATAACAGCACATATTAACCAAAGAAATGGCTAAATACAAAGGCACAATCTATCTAAAATTACTAACCATTTGTATATCTTTTAAATGATCAAATCACAGTTTTATATCAATTTAATTTTTAAAAAATTTTATGAAATAAAGCTGACAACAATGTCAATCTGATCTAATGCAAAAATGTATGCTTAAGAATCTAGATGAGTTTTGAAGATGTATTTTACAAACTGTGTTGTCGAACTTATGCAACTTTGTTCGCATTTTTTTCGATGAATATAACAGACGGATTTTTTTTGACAATTTTCTAGGGATCCCTGAGAATGCCCGAAGAGCGTACCATCGCGTTTATGCACCATTTTTTGGACATTCTGTATTAGCGCTTCGCAATGTGTTCTTGCGAAGAGTATACGAGCCAATTGAGAATCACCACAGCTCTGTTGCCACTGCGGCGATTGACCGGAGTCACAGGTACCATCTTAGGTACCCTTTTAGTACCGGTACTACTACCTCAGAAAACTAAACTCATCAAGATATAGGTGACGAAGCATCGTAAAGTTAAGAGACTTTAGTTCGAAAATCAGAAACGTCATCAAAAAAATAAAATCGTAAGAAGTACTACTATATCTCATAAAAGTACTTTGTTTAAAGTTGAAATAAGTGCAATACTGTTAAGTAAAAGGAGTTATGCAGTGTATTTTTTATTAGACAAGGTTCTATACTGGATTTAATTCAACAAAGAAGTAAAACTAAAAAGGTGTGTAAGTATGATTTTTTTTTAATTCCGCAAAAATTGTTAAGAACATGAATTTTTTTCCTTTACTATGTTTTCGTTAAAAAAATGTTTTCTTTGACAAATAAATGTATTTTTTTAATGGAAATATTTATACATCCTGCAGTATAATTATTTTCAAATTAAATTGTAGTTTTTGCTAATTTTTTTAATCAAAGACAGAACAATTAAATTAGGTACTCTGTCGTACGACAAATTGTTAAATAATTGTTTTTACATTTTATTAATGTGTAAACTCGTGTGTAATATTGTGTTTTAAAAATGTTGTAAAATTTAATTTGGAAAAATTGTTGCTTAAATTAAAAAAATTAGGTTTATCCGTTAAAATTAGAATTTCGATTTTTTTTTCGTAAAATATTGTAGGAGCTGTGAAATTATCTAATTTAAATTAAAGGAGAATGTCGCGAAGCATAGAATCTGTGGTTATGCAATGTTGATTGCCTTAATTTCAGGAAAAACAACCCCTTTTGGTTTATGGACTCAGGGAATATAAGAAACATACAGGATTAAAAAGGTTCTTACCCGCAAGAATAAAATACCATTAAAAAATATGAGTGGTTTAAAATATGTACCACAATGCTCTAAAATGCCAAATTTAATAAATTTGAAAATACTTGTATTTGGCAATTCGCAGTTCTTTTTTTAGTAATTTTATTTACTTACTTTTAAGATTGATTTACGAATTCAAAATCAATTATCTTGTTCTTCATTTTAAGTAAAATAATTATCTATTGCATGATAGAAGTTTTTAATTCGAATTAACTCTGACTCCATGAAAAGAATTTGTAATGCCGTCCGGCCGAGGCATTACAAATTCTTACAAGTACCTTATTTAATCTTAAATGTTTCTTATATTCCCTAAGTCCATGAACCAGGTTTTTTTTTGAAATTTAGGCAACCAACGTTTCATAACCACAGTTTCTAAGCTTTGCGACATTCCCCTTCTATTAAAATGTTAAAAAAGCCCTTTTTTTGAAAGAATGCAGTACCTATATTGTTAATTTTTAAAAGTTCAATACATAAAGCTTTAAAAAAATATCATAATTTTTCTAGTGTTAAAAATAAAATTTATTAAGTATGTACCTATATATTAAAGTAAAATTAAAAAACACGCAGGTAACAGTTTTATCTACTTTTGCAAACTTAACTGTTATATCTGATATGTTGTGTAATTATCATGGATTTTCTTGTATTTGTTTAATGTCATTTCAAACCTTATTTACTTATCTCAAAACAGTTTTTACTGCCTCATATTTTTAACCAAAATTAATACTTAGTTACAAGTTTTATAAATCTCACTTCCAAAACTAAAAATACATTTTTTTTACAGACAAAATGCAGAAACACTACCTCTTCATCATATTAGCCTTGACGTTAGTCCCAACCTCAAAACAAACAATAGACAACAATGAAATAGAAGTCGAAGACGCCCCTAACCCAATCCAAGAAGCAGCATCACAAATATTCAAAGAACAAAACCTACAAAACATCGGCGGAATATTAAGTAACGCTATGCAGAATGGCGCCATCCAAGAAGGCATTGGAAATTTGATCAGTCAAAACAGTGGCGCGATTCTAGAGGGCCTTGGTTCCATTTTGAGCCAAGCCACATCTGGTGGGGAACCCCCCTCTACTAAAAAAAGTGGCAGCGCTTCCAAAAAGTCGCAAAAAACACCTCAAAACGAGCCAAACATGGGTGAAATGCTTGGGGGGCTCTTAAGCACATTAGGGGGGCAAGGGGGTGGCAACCCCTTGCTCCAAGGGTTAGGCTCTATGCTCCAACAAGGCGTCGATCCTTCTATGATCACTGGCATGCTTGGTATGTTCGCTAATCAAGGCGGACAGGACGAGAAACGCGCCAACAATGAACCTGACATGCTCTCATTACTTGGCAATGTTGCCTCTTTATTCGGGGGGGTTTCTGGGGGTGCTAACTCCCAAGGGGAAGGTCTAGCAAGCGCGTTACCCCTAATAATGCAAACTGTGTCCTCGTTCATGGGTCCCGAAGCCCAAAAACGTTCAGTGGAGCACGCGCCACATTCTAAGAGCGTTCCCCCAATTTTGGAAACAATGCATTTGTATTGGGACAATTTTATCAATTCTGATATGGGGATGGTTGCGTTTAATGCCATTGGAGGTGATAAGATGATGAAACATTTTATTGGACAGGATGGTAAATTCAGTTATGATAAATTTGTCGAGTTGATGGAGAACCATTCGTTTAGGAGGAAGTGGATACAGATTTTGACTAAGAAGATCGAAGATGTTGTTGGGTTTGCCTCGAAGCCTGAGATGCAAAAAAGGTTTGTTTTTATTCCGAAATTAGAGGGGCAGATGTCAAAACATTAGTTTATTTCAAAATACGAAAGAACAGTTTTTTGTTGTTTCAAATCTTAGTCCCATAAAATCTTACATTGGTCAAGATATTTTTCGGGCAGCACAATTTTTGTAGGAAAATGTAGTATTTGATACTTAGAAACATAATTATCATGTGCGTATTAGCATTTTGTGCTAGAGCCCCCCAAAGAGCCCCCTTTCATTCGTAATACTAGATCATGGTGGATCTAGACCAAATTTTGCAACTAGACGTCAAACAAGGTTCTTAAAAGGTTTTTGTTGATAAATCTCTCCTTAAAAATTCCTTCACCCCCTTAATAGCCCCAAAATGAGAATTATTTATCACGTTTGATTTACACCAAATTTTGCAAACAGATGCAAAATTAGATTCTAAAAATCCCTTTTCCAATATTTTTTTTAAATTTTTTTTGACCCATTAAGGGGCTATTTTTCATAAAGGACAAAAAACAATTTTTAGTTTTTTTTCTTTTTAAATGTCCTTTAAAACATTAATATGAATTTCTATCTACAAAATTTGGTTTAAATCCAACGTGATGAATATGACTCATTTTGGGGCCATTAAGGGAGTGAAGGAATTTTTTTAGGAGACAATTTTTAATTTTTTACGAAAACCTTTTTAGAACCTGTTCGGTGTCTTTTTGCAAAATTTGATTTAGGTCCACCATGATCTAGTTTTACAAATGGAAGGGGGCTCTTTGGGGGGCTCTAGTACAAAATGCTAATATGGTAATTATGTTTCTAGAAATCAAATACTATATTTTCCTACAAAAATTATGCTGCCTGGAAAATTTCCTTAAAACAAAAATTTTTGTAATATTTTATCGGACTAAAGTTTTCTATTTTTGCAGATATTTGTCCCAAATTGAAGGTGGTATCAACACGGGACTCCAACTGGCAGGACTGTCCAATAAAGTAAAATTCGACCAGAAAAAACCCAAAGAAAGTCTAGCTAAAGTAGCCAACCACATTTTAAAGAAACAATTTAAACTATCAGTAGATTCTAAAGACTACATTTATCCTGTGGTAGAATACGTTGAAGTAAGTTTTTTTCACCACAAAAAAGATATTGCAAAAACATTGTTTTTTGTGTTTTTAAGGAAATTATTGCTCTAAGCCAAAAAGGAGGATCCTCATACACCAAAGAACTTTCTGATAAACTAGCAGATACAATAAATTTAGAAATTATTGAACCAGTTGCCAAAGTGAACAGAGCTTTCAGATATGCCAGAAATATTCCCAGATGTGACAGGTAATTTTTTTTTAGCTCAATAAAAATATTAAGACTAGGATTTTAAATACACAGATCTTCTAATCTGTGCTTCTAGAAGCTCGTATAAGTCATCTCCGTTGAGCTCCTGTCAATTCTACTAAATAGCACATCTACATGAGGGCCCTATCGTATATTAAAACTAAATTTAGTTTTAAAAACTAGAAAAATAGGGCTACAAACGTATTATGGTTTCATTTAAATCGCATATTTCTTTGTGTCAAAAATCTGACTTCAAAGATCATTTACTATTTTTTTTTTTCGACTACGGATACATTTTTTGATTTATATACATTACGTGGTCTATGCCAAACCATAATACGTTGATTTACCATGGTTTTTTTAAACTTGTAAATGATTAAAATTGCAACTTAGGTTTTTCCTTAATATTGATGTGCTCGTTTAAAGATTTCAATGTAGAAAGAAAAACACCAAAAGTACTATTTCACCATATTTTTATTATTTCTTGCACTTAGTACCACTTCTATGTATCACAAACATTATCCTAAATATTTTTAATCATAGTTATTGATGTGTTACTCCGTATTTTTACATATTTTGTTGAAATTTCGAAAATAACTGACATTCAAGGAGTTGACTTTTACGAACTTTTGAGTGCACAGAACATCCCATTTATGAATTTTAATCTATAGCCTTAAGCACGAAAAATTTGTTTTCCATTTTTGTTGCAATTTTTGGTAATCCTACATTTTTTTTTAGATACGTTATGTGTGAGATAAACCGAGAAAACAACGAAGCAGCAAATTTACCTCTAATCAAGAAAATGCTTGTGAAAACCGCAAGTTTAGCAGCAAGTTGGTTTTTGAGTCCAAAAACCTCTATGATTGAGATGTATAGTATTATTTTCCAAGAAGAAGACTGCAAAAAATATTTCAATCCAAAATGTACCGAATATCACGATGGGGAACTTAAAGTAACGACTGAACATGTACATAATGAACTTTAAGATTTTATTTATGTAAAAAACCTGATCAAATGAGATTTTTTAATTTAAGAGGGCACTAAGCAAAAAAATTAAAAAAAAAATAGGGGGGAATTTTTATTTTTTTTAAGCCAGTGAATTTCGTAATGGATAATTTTAATGATCATAAAATGTGCAAAAAAAAGTAAATTTTATCAGAATGCAATAAATTTTGACTGATAAAAAATTTGGCAATTTTTTTCCGCACGTTGTTAATTTCTTTAGTATTTTAATCTTCAAATTTTTGGAAACAAATCTTTAAAATTTGATTATTAAAAAATAGAACAAACTTGTCAATTACGAACTGAACAAAATCGAAGATTTTAGAATTTTGTGATTTTTTCTTTTAATTTTAAACAGATGAAAGAAACGTATGTAGCAATAAAATATGTACTTAAATACTTATAATATAAGATAAACTAATTTATTGTTTAAAAAATAAATAATAAAAATTCATACAAGTTGTTTTTTTATCAATTTAATTTTTTTTGCGTTTTATAATAAACACATTATGAAACCCGAAATTTGATTATTTAAAGTGGCTAAATTGCTTCATTGTTAACCCAAAAAAAAAAAAAAAAGGTTGGTTTTCCTGATGCAAAAAGGTGAATTCTTCCCTTGCAAGGCACTTTTTATTTACAAATTTTACTATTTTAAACTATCGGGGGACATACTTATTATTTTGTAAAGGGAATAACTAGAAGATTGGAGAAACGATATCAATGGTTACATTTTCTCAAAAACGCTTATTCATTCAGTTTAGTGAGTAAATTACAAATGTTATTATTCAATATGTCTGACCTAAATTTATTATTTACTTCAAAATGTCAATGTTGCCAATCCAATAAAAATTTAATTTTAAGCTAAGTTTTAAACGAGGGAGAATTCACATACCCAAATAGTGTACACACTTCCCCCAAGAGAAATTCTTTGTAAAAAATTCCCAAAAAATTCCACAAATTCCCCCAATTCCCAAAAAATTCCCCCAATTCCGAAAAAATCCCCTTAATTTCCAAAAAATTCTCCCAATTCCCAAAAAATTCCTCCAATTCCCAAAAGATTCCCCCAATTCCCTAAAAATTCCTTCAATTCCTAAAAAATGCCTCCTATTGTGTACACCAATTCCCCTAGTGAAACCCCTATCGGTTTTAAATTTAATTTAAAAAGGTTTTTTAATAAATTAAATGAAGCAAATATAAAAAATAGTATGAAAAACTCGTTTTATAAGGCGTTTTTTAGCACTTTTCCAAACCTGGACACGTGCTAAAAAATTGTCCTTATAAAACTGTTTTAATATGCACTTTTCTTAACAAAGTGGCCAAATTTATCAAACTTTAACTTTATTTTCCTCAGAGATAAGAAAATATGGATATCTTTAAACAATTTTCTTAGAATTCCTAGGCATACCCCAACACCGTACCATTAAAATTGTTCACCAATTTTAGGACATCCTTTAGAGGTCATTTAGAAGTTATTTGATTTTAATTGAACATCCTGTACAGTGTACATCAACATCTTATATGCTAATCGATTAGCGAAGGTCAATCTTTGAACATCTCATTTCCCCTTTGGAAATATTTGAAAAGAAAGTAAAACAAGTAAACATCATTACAACATAATAATTCCGATCTTAAAGTACACCAGTTTGACCAGAAGTTCCCTAGATAAGTTACTACTTTCCAGTGATATTAGAATGTGACAATACACAATCATAGGATGATTGTATATTCACATTCTAACTTAAGAGGAATGAGAAGCAGTATTCGGTAATTTGGATCCAGATGAAAGTTCTTGTTTACGAGTATGAATATTTTAAAATATATTTACAATAAAGCGCTCTCACAAACATTTTGTCAATTTTTGACCACATTTAAAAAAAAATTGGCAAGTATTTTAATTTCACAAAACACCCACAATAAATATTTATTTAAAATTGCCAAATGCTTCAGCAGAACGATAATTATAAAAATAATTATTTTTATGGAGACAGTAAAAATTTAATTTAAAAATGTTAAATTAGTAATATAAAAAACAATTAGTAGGAAGTCATGTGTTAAATTAATGTTTACCAAACACAGATTGTTATTTAACTTTTCAATAATTTAAATAGGTCTAGTTTTAGTTCCTGACTACCTAATTGTCTGTAAAAAGTAAAACTATAAACGTAAACAATTTTGCCAAACGAAGTTGAACGCTTTTGGCTAATTTAACATAAAATCATATGAAGTTATGCTTCCTTAAATTTCGTAATATTTAAGCATATAAAGGGGGTTTTAAAAAATAAAAAAAATACTTAGAAAGGCATTTTATTAAAAAAATGCTCTATCCCCTAATCAAAGGGGTGTATTTGCATTGCCTTGGTGATTAAGAAAACACTTGTTGTTGCGCCGACTTGATCATACAGAAATAGTTTGTATTGCGCCGCTATTGTTTATAAAAGGTCTATCGTTATACCAGGAGCGACGAAGACCCGGGTAAAAAGGATTAAGAAAACTCAATTTAAATACATTTTCAGGTATATTCCAACTATCGCGAACAAACGCTGGGGCTTGTTGAATCTCCCGTCTTACAATTTTTGCTGGCTTGGTGATATTATCAGTAGCTTTCCGTTTTCCGCTGTTAGATATGTATTGTCTTGGTAATTTGCTGACAAGGATTCTTAATTTTTCTTTAGTTTGTTTTTTTAAATTTCAGGGCTTTAGATAGAATTTTATAAAAGCACTAGGGGACTTTTTTCCATTGGGGGACACTAGGTTAGGTAGGTTAGGTTAAGTTTTGCTGCTAAAATGAAAACTAATGACTAATTTGTTGAGGTGACAAAGGAAGGGAATAAACAGATATAAACCAGGTATACGAAATGACCCAAAACAATAGGTATCATAAAAGTGGTGCACAATATTTTTGTATATTCAAATTTAAACACTTAATATTTTTTTTCAGACTTGCTGTTTTCCTGTTTTTCTATAAAAATTACCCATCTTGTTATTTTCCCAAAATTTGCATAAAATTAGCAGTTTCTCATAACTACCATAAATTATTTATTGCTTTCTAAGTATATGTGCAAAATTTTCCGTCACACTGTATCTTATTCAATACGAAAGTAATTTTAAAAATATCGTTGCACTAAAAAAAAACATTGCCCGATAGATTTTGCCTTACGTAACATAATACATGTTATATTAAAAATGTTATTGAGGTTATTAAAGTAAGTATTAAATAATACAAATTATAGACAAGAAGAAGGTTTTTATAAATAAATGGGGCTACATAATGGTTACCACATCAGTTTTAGAACAAATTTTGACTTAAACACATGCACTATTTTATTCTAGATTAATTAAATAATTTACTCACTGATCTTAGGGTTAATTTAACCTCGGTTTATTGTAAATAAAATGAGTTACACCTCTAGAAAACTCGAACAATGTCACGCGGAAAAGTTAAACAAGTTTTTTGGTGTCGAAGATGCCCTTCATGAATTCAACCCTGGGAAGTGTTTAATGCCGCCTTATTTTTCGGAAATAGCACAAGAAATTTTGGATTGTGAGATAAGAGAAGATGACGTTTGGCTAGTTAGTTTTCCCCGAACCGGTAAGTAAGATTTTCTGAATTAACTGAAAATAATTATTTAACCAGTAAATGTTTTAATAAAGGCGATTAATAAACGAGCGGTTTTAACAAGCGATCAATCAGCGAGCTCGTTAATAAGTGAGTTTATTAATCGCCCTTTAACATACGAACTGGTTACAATACTTATTCGCACATCGTAGATCATTATTAAATAAATTATAAAATAAAACAGTAATTTCACCAACTGACAGAAACAATGCGTCGGCCATTCTAATTTATTAAAGTTGAAGAAGAAGAAGATGCTGTCACCGAACTTTTATTAATTGTGAATAGAAAATGAATGTTATTTCCTTAAAATGTTGTAAAAGGATCGGCTTCTCATTCTTTCCAACAGTAAATATTTAATTTCTTTTGGTTTTTGTTGCTTGAACCGTAATTAAAGCTACTTTAACATTTGCAATGTAGAAACATAGATAGTAATTTTAAACATAGAGGAGCGTTACTATGGGCTCGTATCCATGCATTAATAGGGGTCATTAATCAACGATTTAAAGTGCGTTAATGAATGTCTTTAATAAACGATGTGCGAAAACTATAGCTTATGATACAGTTTCGAAAAGATAAAAGCTTCCTTCGTCAGTCTGAAATAGACCGCAATTTAATTTATTTTGTATAAATAAGTTATTCTTTTTCATAATGTTACTTTCTGTAATATTGGATTGAAGAAGGAAACATTCGTCTTTTCGAAACTGTCGCCTAAGCTAATTTGATTTTATACACATTTTGCCAATATGCAGATTTAAAACTGATTCATTTTTTTTATGTACAAATAAAAGTAAACAAGAATTTCCAGAATTTAAAAGTATTAGGGTGCTTTAGGGAAGTTTAACTGCAGTTAGAGAGCAAAAATAAACATTCTGCCTATCAGAACTTTTCTTATATGAACTCAAAGTTTAATTTTCTTGTTGTAATATTTAAAACACAAAAAAATGTTTAAAGACAAATAAAATCTTTTTTAAAGGATCAACATGGGCTCAAGAAATGATCTGGGCAATAGGAAACGATTTTGATTTAGAAACAGCTAGAAACACCATTCAACAATTACGAGCCCCTCTTATTGAGTAAGTCAAAAACCCAAAAACTTATTTAACATTCCTAAAACTCTTTTTTTCTCACCACCAGGCTCTCAACAATAATAATGGCAGACATGCAAGACTTCTTCACCTCTATGTCAATACGTAACTCAGTAGAATTTGTAGCAAACCAACCCTCGCCCAGGTACATCAAAACCCATCTACCCCTAGAACTATGCCCTGTCGAACTAGACAAAACAAAACCAAAGGTAAGACACCCAAACCACATAACCCATGTCTAAAGTCCACATCCCCAACAGATAATCTACACAGCAAGGAACCCAAAAGACCTCTGCGTCTCCTACTACCATTACTGCCAAATGTTTCACAACCTAGACAACGTAACATTCGAAGAGTTCGCGGATCTATTCATCAACGACCTCACTCCCTTGGGATCAATCTGGAACCACTTTCTAGGGTTCTGGAACAAACGCCACGAGACCAACATCCTCTTCCTAAAGTACGAAGACATGAAGCGGGATCTACGCGGAACTCTTGACCAAATCGCGGAGTTCCTTGGTAAGACAATCACTGAAGAACAGAAGGATGAGTTGGAGGACTTTTTGAGCGTGGCCAAGATGCGGGAAAATAAGGGGTGTAATCTTCAGGCGCTCATTGACGCCAGGAGCGGAGTGAAGGACTATTATAAGAAGACAGGGAAGCACTTTATTCGTAAGGGAGAAGTTGGGGATTGGAAGAACCACATGACACCTGAGTTAAGCGAACGGTTTGATAGGTGGATTGAGGAAAATACTAAGGGGACTGGACTGAGCTTTGATTGATTTGTGTTACGCTTTTGATTCGGCAATTCGACAGTTTAAAGAATTTAAGCATAAGTTTGTACATTTTTAAGGATCCTTGTATTATTGTTTTAATAAAAAAATATGAAGCAATAGTCTTATTCTTTAAGGGCAGCTTTTGACCCAAAAATATTTCTAAACAACTCTAGCCCGCAAAAACCAAAATTGCATCCAATGAAACGATTTAAAGATTTTTCGGGAACAAGGTAGACCAAAAGCAAATTATTTAAACACCTTTTAGAAAGCAATACTTTAGGAAGTATTTAAATTTGTTTTCTATTCTCTGAGACATCCTTTATAAGTGACATCTCATATTAAAACAAAAACAAATTTCGCCATATATTCCACTCCCATTTAAGAGAAATTGTCTTGCTTAACATCGAAACGAAAGTGAAATTGGAAGAAAACACTGAATTCCATCAGTTTAACATCAACTTCTTTAACATTCACTTGCATTTTTTAAAACGAAAAAAAAAATGAGTTACACAGTGAGAAAACTAGAAGGCGAATACGCGGAAAAGTTGGATAAGTTTTTTGGTGTAAAGGATGCGCTTTACGAGTATAATCCTGGTAAATGTTTAATGCCGATTTATTTTTCGCAAATTGCACAAGAAGTTTTGGATGCCCCGATTAGAGATGATGACGTTTGGCTTATTAGTTTCCCTAGAACGGGTAAGTAAAAAAAATATTTTTTTAAACTTTAAATATATTTTTAATTAATAGTACTTTTTGTATTGAAAATTAAAATCAACTAAATGTCTAGCTTAAATATTAAAATATAGTTATCGTCCTTAAAATATTTGTAAGACATAGTCCAAAAAAATTAGGTAAAAAGAAGAAATTGTCTAGATAAGTTAGAAGGGGTTAGAAGATACTTTTTGAAAAGGTTAATTTTTTTGAGTTTTTTTTTATAAAAGTAAACATTTTGTAAGATACTCTTTGCAGTAATAATCCAATGCATTATTATTTGCAAGAATGATGCGCATTTTTTATTTTATTAAAAATAAGTTAAAATTGATTTTTTTCTAAACTGGTAGGAATATAAAAAATTGTAAAATGCATTTTGATAGATAAAAGTAAAATCTTTAATTCCATAACGAATACTTTTTTATAAAATTAATATCAGCCGAAATATAATTTTTTTTTTATCAAACCAACCAAATAATTATTAATTTTTTTTTTCTTTTTTTTTTACTCCTAAATAACTAAATCTAAATCTTTTTTGTTGCACATATTTATCCAAGTTTATATCAAATACATTACTTTGAATTGTATAGGCTGATGGACTTCGGTCGATGGCCATTTAGTTTAAGTTTTTAAACTAATAAAGAACATTTATTATTTTTAAATTTTTTTCAACTTTGGGGGTACTTTTTACCCCCTATTTATTGTTCGATTTATTCCAAAAACAAGAGGGTTGTTTCCCTAAATAACATTGATTTTTGTATAAAATTTCAAGTCGATCCAATAAACCGTTCTTGAGTTATTGTAGTAACAAATTTCGTAACAGACAGACGGACAAAAAATAAAAGTTAATAGTTAGTTAGTTAATAATCATGAAACGAACGAATCTGCAAAATTCTTGCTCTAGGATGAATATTAAAGATTTTAGAGAAGTTCCGACCAAACGACACTTTGACAGTTTTTTGCAAAGAGTACAATAAAAAAGTTTCCAAACACCCTTGTTCAAAAATAAAATCCTTTTTTGTACATCATGTAATTAGACTTCTACAAAAACACTGCAAATTAATAAAAGAGCTATTTTCTTTCTAAAACGCGACCTCTTAGCGAAAGAAGACCGTATTGCAGAGAACCAAAAATTATAAAAAAAATTGACAATAAAAAAATGTTGACCAAGCAAAACTTTTTTAGGATCAACATGGTGCCAAGAAATGATTTGGGCAATTGGAAACGATTTTGATTTTGAAACTGCCAGAAACACAATCCAACAAATACGAGCTCCTCTTATCGAGTAAGAACAACCCCGTTTACCAAAAACACCCCCTTCACAAATTATTCTTATTTTTTTTACAGACTTTCAACTGCCTTGGCCGAATACTTCGACACCCTCGGCAACATGATAGGAAACAACTCAGTAGAATTCGTGGCAAACCAACCCTCACCCAGGTACATCAAAACCCATCTACCCCTAGAACTATGCCCTGTCGAACTAGACAAAATAAAACCAAAGGTAAGACACCCAAACCACATAACCCATGTCTAAAGTCTACATCCCCAACAGATAATCTACACAGCAAGGAATCCAAAGGACCTCTGCGTCTCCTACTACCACCACTGCAAAATGTTCCACAACCTAGACAACGTAACCTTCGAAGAATTCGCAGATCTATTCATCAACGACCACACTCCCTTGGGATCGATCTGGAACCACTTTCTAGGGTTCTGGAACAAACGCCACGAGACCAATATCCTATTCCTGAAGTACGAGGACATGAAGCGGGATCTACGCGGGACTCTTGACCAAATCGCGGAGTTCCTTGGTAAGACAATCACTGAGGAACAGAAAGATGCCATGGAGGACTTTTTGAGTGTCGATAAGATGCGGGAAAACAAGGGGTGCAATCTTCAGCCACTCATTGACGCCAGAAGCGGGGTTAAGGACTTTTATAAGAAGACAGGGAAGCACTTTATTCGTAAAGGAGAAGTTGGGGATTGGAAAAACCACATGTCGCCTGAGTTAAGCGAACGGTTCGATAGGTGGATTGAGGAAAATACTAAGGGAACCGGACTGAGTTTTGATTGATTTTGGTTGCGCTTTTGATTCCGCTACTTTCTACGTTGTTTTATGAAGTATTTATCTTAGTGTTATAGTGTTTTTTATGATTAAATATGTTGTTATTAACTTCCTTTTTGTTTTATTTGCATCTAAATTCGTGGCCAACCATCCCTAGCTACATCAAAACCCATCTACCCCTAGAATTATGCCCTGTCGAACTAGACAAAATAAAACCAAAGGTAAGACACTCAACCCACATAACCCATGTCTAAAGTCTACATCCCCAACAGATAATCTACACAGCAAGGAACCCAAAGGACCTCTGCGTCTCCTACTACCCCCACTGCAAAATGTTCCACAACCTAGACAACGTGACCTTCGAAGAATTCGCGGAGCTATTCATCAACGACCTCACTCCCTTAGGGTCGATCTGGAACCACTTTCTAGGGTTCTGGAACAAACGCCATGAGACCAATATCCTCTTCCTGAAGTACGAAGACATGAAGCGGGATCTACGCGGGACTCTTGACCAAATCGCGGAGTTCCTTGGTAAAACAATCACTGAGGAACAAAAAGATGCCATGGAGGACTTTTTGAGTGTCGATAAGATGCGGGAAAACAAAGGGTGCAACCTTCAGGCGCTTATTGACGCGAGATACGGGGTGAAGGACTTTTATAAGAAGACAGGGAAGCACTTTATTCGTAAGGGAGAAGTTGGGGATTGGAAGAACCACATGACACCTGAGTTAAGCGAACGGTTCGATAGGTGGATTGAGGAAAATACTAAGGGAACTGGACTGAGCTTTGATTGATTTGTGTCACGCCTTTGATTCCGCTGCTTTCTACGTTGATTTATGAAGTATTTATCTTAGTTTTATTGTGTTTTTTATAATTAAATATGTTGTTGTTAACTTTCTTTTTGTTTTATTTAAATTCGTTGCAAACTAACCCTCACCCAGGTACATCAAAACCCATCTACCCCTAGAACTATGCCCTGTCGAGCTAGACAAAATAAAACCAAAGGTAAGACACACAAACCACATAACCCATGTCTAAAGTCTACATCCCAAACAGATAATCTACACAGCAAGGAATCCAAAGGACCTCTGCGTCTCCTACTATCACCATTGCAAAATGTTCCACAACCTAGACAACGTAACCTTCGAGGAATTCGCGGATCTATTCATCAACGACCACACTCCCTTAGGGTCGATCTGGAATCACTTTCTAGGGTTCTGGAACAAACGCCACGAGACCAACATCCTCTTCCTGAAGTACGAAGACATGAAGCGGGATCTACGCGGGACTCTTGACCAAATCGCGGAGTTCCTTGGTAAGACAATCACTGAGGAACAAAAGGATGCCATGGAAGACTTTTTGAGTGTCGACAAGAGGCGGGAAAATAGGATAATCTACACAGCAAGGAATCCAAAGGATCTCTGCGTCTCCTACTACCACCACTGCAAGATGTTCCACAACCTAGACAACGTAACCTTCGAAGAGTTCGCGGATCTATTCATCAACGACCTCACTCCCTTGGGATCAATCTGGAACCACTTTCTAGGGTTCTGGAACAAACGCCATGAGACCAATATCCTCTTCCTGAAGTACGAAGACATGAAGCGTGATCTACGCGGGACTCTTGACCAAATCGCGGAGTTCCTTGGTAAGACAATCACTGAAGAACAGAAAGATGCCATGGAGGACTTTTTGAGTGTCGAAAAGATGCGGGAAAACAATGGGTGCAACTTGCAGCCTCTTATAGACGCCAAAAGCGGAGTTAAGGACTTTTATAAGAAGACTGGGAAGCACTTTATTCGTAAGGGAGAAGTTGGGGATTGGAAGAACCACATGACACCTGAGTTAAGCGAACGGTTCGATAGGTGGATTGAGGAAAATACTAAGGGAACCGGACTGAGCTTTGATTGATTTTGGTTGCGCTTTTGATTCGGCTGCTTTCTACGTTGATTTTTAGAAGTATTTATCTTAGTTTTATAGTGTTTTTTATGATTAAATATGTTGTTGTTAACTTTCTTTTTGTTTTATTTGCTACGTGCTTATATTTTGCAACAGAAATCGATTTGGAATTTGGACCACATTAGAGAGAAAGTTATGATATGATTATGGAAATGTTCCTAAATATGGTGATTAAAAGAACACACAAAATAATCGGACATATATAAACAAGTATGTTTATTTTATTGCTAAAACAAAGTTTATTAAAATATCTACGAATACGAATCGAAAAATAAAATTTCCAATATATTAAAAACAACTAATAAAATGCCTTTGTTAAAAATACTATCAGTTATTTACCAAGCAACATTATTTGTACTTTGACTTTAACATTTAAAGTATCAATTAAAAAAAAATATGAATTAAATAAAACATTAAAAAAATACCAATAAAAAAAATACTTATAAAGCACTATTATTACTCTTATTTTTAGCACTTTTCCCCAACTTTAAAGTATCCCCAGTGTTACATGGAATGCTCGGAATATTCATCCCTTGTTTAGAAAACCCGGAATAACCCCCAGATGGCATCGGTTTAATTGGAGAGGGAAGATTTTCAGTAGGCGTTACCTCAGTTTTGTCTAAAATGGATTCTTTTTTCTCTTCAAGAAAAGGAAGCACGAAATCATCCGGTTTTACCGGAATAAGTGGTGTTTGGGCAAGCATATGTGAAGAACTCGAATGCCCCAAAGGGCTGAAAGGGTCCGGTGTAAAAGATTTGTACTGCAAAAAAATTATTGGTTGTTTAATTTTGTAGATATAGTATAGGAGCTATCAACATGAAAATCCACATCATTAACGTTGTCATGATTTTTGGATGTTACATAATATTTAATATTACTTTTCTTAATCCAACAAAATGTCAGTCCAAACGGGTAGCGTTTTTTTTAAAGGTAAAAACATCATGGGGTCGTTTTCTTCGTACAACAAAATTGATTTTGGCACCTTCGAGCTATAACCCTTTATGATGGGTTAATCGCTTTTCAAATGTGCTTTTCAAGAACAGCAACCCTGTTATAAAAATTTCTTATTTTAGGCATAAAAGTCTACCGATTACACAAAATTAAAATTGTTCACTTCATAAATGTCTGGCAGTGTTAAGGCTCATATTAGCACACATTATTTTATTTCTTCAAAAAAAATATCTCACTTATCATGTTTAAAAAAACGCTACCTGTTAGCGCTGTCAGTGTATTGGACAAAAGTTAAAAAATATAAAATATAAAGTAATGCACAAAAAATCATGACAACGTTCGATGATGTGTGTTTTTGGTTGCCAGCTCTCGTACTAATAGAGTAATTGGGTTTAATATGACATATAACGACATAGTGCCAATATTTGGAGTAATTGAAGGCTTTTAAAAATTCCGCTTTTATTCTTTTAACATCGCCAAATGACTTCTAAGATTGTGAAAAATTTTGGTAGTCGTATTGTGATAATAAGGATGTCTATGTCCACCTATTAGTAGAATGGGAAAGTTTCCATATGAGGGAAAGTCCATTCACAATTTCGTAACGTAAGTAAAGGACGTTTACGCAAACGTGCAATTTTAACCTAAAAATCAGGTTTGGCATATGTAAATAAGAAATTTTACGTTACACGAACTACAGACCTAGAAATTTTGAATGACATTTCTCTTGTAGAATTGTCAAATTTCCCTCTTATATTTAAAAAAAATGGCGCGACTTATTATCTCAATAGCCTACAATAAACAAACAGCACTTGATTTTGTGTTTGGAACCCTCCTTAACTTTTTATTTTGTGCCTATATAAAAGTGTATACTAAAATTTAAAAAGGCAAAATCATTTTCTTTTCTATAATTACACAAACTACAATAATAATAGAAGCATTTTATGATAGAATTTAACCAAAAGCACATTTAAAAAATTATGAAAAATGATTTTTTATTTATTGGTACCAACTTAGGTAAAACGACATACGAATTTTGGAAGGCTTTCAAAGGCTTTGGTTAAAATGACATAGTATGTCCCAAGTTTTCCAAAATGGGGTAAAATGACATACCATGTTGTTTTAACCAGTTACTTGGGTAAAATGATGCCAACAACACTTTTTTTGGTAATTTATCACATGTTTAATTTGTATTTAAATAATTATTGTTCTTCCTAATTTTGTTTCCAATAACTAATGTTCCCTAAACACCCCATATATATACGCATTAACTCATAAATTAATGGAATTATTTAATCTTAAACAAAAAGTATCTCGTTTTAGGCACAATTTCCTTATTTGTTTTTTTAACATGTTTATTATGATTTTAAATGTTTTTTACTTACCGAACTTGGTTTATCAGGAGTTAGATCTTCAACAATGGAATTGTCGGCGCTTAAATCAGAAAAATCAATATCGTAATTGATTTTTGAAAGCCCCAAACTTTGAGGATCTTCAGGGGTAACATCAAAATTGTCATGATCTTCAGTTTTTGTCGGATTTTCATCTAAATTTGCTTCATTAACAGTTACAAAAGGTGTTATGTCAAGTTTAAGCTTTGTTTTGTCGTTTTTCTGATCAATGTTCTGAGTTTCTGAAGCTAAATTTAGGTTTTTGGCATAAAAACTTTGATTTGTTGTAGTTTCAAAATTTTGCGAATCTATTTCAATATTTGTCGGTTTTAATGGAGAAGGTAAATCATGTTCTGAGTTTTGGCGATCCAAACTTATTGGTGTTTTACGTGGCTTAATAACAAGAGGGGTCCTTTCGATAACTTCGCTTACATTCTTTAAAATGTGATCCTAGAAAAAAAAAATATTTTAAAATTTTTTGTCATAAGGTAAAATATTTGGATTTTTTAAGGGCACGGGCACTAATAATTTTTGCCACCAACAGAAAGTCACATGCTTATGTAAAACAAGCTGCTGAATCCGAATCTGGCACATAAATAGTTGCAGCGCTTTTAGTTTTAATGCTATGAGCTTTCGAACGTAACTTCAAACGCGCAACTCGATTTTTTTTTTCAAAGTGCTCTAACTTATAAACACATTTTTAAGAAAAAAATCTAAATGCCGATTAGTATTCTACAGTATAAAAGTAGTCTACAAAGTACGTTTCATTAAAATCGGAGACAAACAAATTTTTTTCAAAATTCACCTCATTTTTTATCAAGGGGTAAGGGTCCCAATTTTATCAGTTTTTTATTTTTCACGGCCACAAGTAATTTTTGTCAGATATGAATGCCATCAATGCTTATGTAAAACGGGCTGCTTAATCAGAATTTGGCACTTAAAAAGTTACAAGGTTTATGGTTTTATTGCTATGAGCTTTTGAAAACAACTTCAAACGCAACACCCGATTTTTTTCAAAATTCTGTAATTTTTAAAATATTATTTTTAGAAATAATCTAAATGCAGATTCGCAGTCTACAACAAAAAAGTAATTTAGATAATAAGTTTTATTAACATCGGAGTAAAAAAAAAATTCTGTTAAGCTTTTTTAAAAAAATTTAAAATTTAGTCAACTTTGAAATGCTCTAGTAAAAAATCGAAAGCACTTGGAAAAAATCTGATTGCTGATTTTTTTTCTATGGCTTTTAATAATCATAAGAACACAGTTTCGGGCTAATCTATTTTTTCAAGATTACCCTCATTTTTTTGTAAGGGGTAAGGGTCCAAATATTTGCTGTTTTTTTATTGACACAGCCACAAAAAATGATAGCCACCAACAAGTGCCATCAATGCTTATGTAAAACAAGCTGCTGAATCCGAATCTGGCACTTAGACATTTGCAACGCTTTTAGTTTTATTGCTATGTGCTTTTAAACGCAACTTTAAACGCGACACTCGATTTTTTTTAAAATTGTGTAATTTTCAAAATATTATTTTAATAAAAAATCTAAACGCAGATTTGTATTCTACAACAAAAAAGCAATTTAGAAAATAAGTTTAATTAAAATCAAAGACAAAAAAAATTTCTGCAGAGCTTTTTCGAAAATTTTGTAAATTTGACCAACTTTGAAAAGCTCTAGCAAACAAACAAAAGCACTTGGAAAACCCCTATTGTTGATTTCTTTTCTACAACTTTTAATTAATTTAAAAACACAGTTTTAAGCAAATCAATTTTTTCAAAATTAACCTCATTTTTTTGTAAGGGGTAAGGGTCCAAATATTTGCAGTTTTTTTACTGGCACAGCCACAAAAAATGTTGGCCACCAACAAGTGCCAATATTTCTTATGTAAAACGAGTGGCTGAATTCGAATCTGGCCCTTAAAAATTAGCAGCGCTATTAGTTTCATGGTTATGAGCTTTCAAACGCAACTTCAAACGCAAAACTCAATTTTTTTCAGTGCTCTAAGTTGGCAAAACAAAATTTGAGAAAAAAATCTAAATGCAGATTCGTATTTTACAACAAAAAAGTAGTCTACAAAATGAGTTTCATTAAAATCGGAGACAAAAACTTTTTCTACCCCTATTTTTTTAACACTACTAAAAAAAACAGATTTCTACTTACTTTTAATTTTTCCATATCTTCATGCATTTGTTTGCTAGAATCTTGAATATCATTTGTTTCTTTTTCCAATGTATTTAATTTGTCTAATACCGCGCAAACTTGAACTAACCCCTCACAAGCGATAAGGGTTGATTTCCAAGCGCTGATTGATGTTATTTTTCCAGACATATAAGCATCAAACTCTACTTCAGACATATTTAAAGAAGAGGCAGTTAAGTTCTCAATAAATGAAACTGCACAACACTAAAAGTAGAAATAAAAAAACAAAAATTAGTATCGAAATTATGCAAGTATTTTGATAAAGATTGTTTTTATTTTATGGTTTTTGCATTCAAAGGTAAAATATAATTGTTTTATACTGTTTTTAAGAATGAATCATGTTTGGAAATATTTTTTATACTATATACAGGTCCAAAAATGCCAAGGGATCCTTAGAAAATTGTTAAAAAAATCCATCTTTTCTTATCTCTGAGGAAAAACGGCTAGAGTTCGATAAATTTGGCAACCCTGCTAAGTAAAGTGCATTTTAAAAGCCATTTTTATATTTGCGTTCTATAATAAACACATTATGAAACCCAAAATTTGGTTTTTTAAGGTTGCGGAATTGCTTTATTATTGAACCCAAAATTTTATTTTACTAGGTTGTTTTTCCAGATGCAAAAAGATGAATTCTTTCCTGGCAAGGTACTTTTTATTTACCAATTTTACTATTATGAACTATCGGGGGACATAGTTTTTTTGCAGAGGGAATAACTAGAAGAATTGGAGAAACGATCTCAACGGTTACATTTTCATAAAAACGCCTATTCATCCTGTATTAAATGAGTTAGGTTTACAAATGTCAATTCAATATGTCTGACCTAAATTTACTTTTTACTTCAAAATGTCAATGCTGTCAATACAATTGACAATTCTAACAAGAGAAATGTCACATTTTTTGGCAGACAAAACTTGATTCGTAGCAAGGCATACTTTATTTTATCAGGCCGACGCACTTTTATGTTTATTTTTTTGAATCCTGGAGGCCTTATTTTCTAGAAGATCCAGTTTTGTGACGTCACAGAAATTAGTTTGGCTACTCGCTAACGGTATCGCTTTAGTCAGCAATAAAAGTGAATAAAAATAAAATTTTAAGTGAAATTTTTAATTTAAATTAAAAATGCTTTTTAAAAAATTAAATGAAGCAAATATAAAAAATAGTTTTATAAGGCGTTTTTTTAACAAGTTTGTCCATTGCAAAAAACTTACCAAATTTGTAAAATAATACCCAGCTTCACCCTGCATCAATCTGGCATCGTTGCAAAACCTTGTCACATACAAAATATTACTTTTTAACATTTCAACATTGCATTTGAGTACTACAAAAATCAGTGCAGGTAAAAATTCATCCGCGGACACTGGTCCTCCTTGACAGTGTTGCAAGACTTCCACTACGCCCAGGCAACATTTGACAACACAGTTAAGTTTTTCCTGTGGTGCTCTGTAGGCATTTAGTAATAACAGTTCGCGAACTGCTTTGTAAACTAGACAACGAACCTCGACAGAAGCCTCGGTAATGCAACAGTCTAAGTGTTGCGAAGTGACCCACGATAGCTTTTTAATTCGTTCTTCAAGAGCCTGATCTTTTTCTTTATCATTTGTTATTGACGAAGAAAATAATTGGCTGAAAAAATATGTTGCTTAGAATGAACCATAATAGAACAAAAATAGACACCGTCAAGCCCTACGTCACAGTTCACACAAGTGGATTAAAATTCTATCTGTGAAATTATTTTAGGCAACCAACATGACGGACCAAAGAAAATGGTCATTTTTTTCTTATCCTGTGTTTCCAACATTGGTCTTTTTAAAACATTATTTAAAGAAAAATAAGAGAGTTTTTTAGGTCCCATTGGAGTAAAAATGTTCCTTTATATCTTATTTACGATATTTTAATTTAAGATTACCCGATAATCTACCGCAAGAATTAAAAAATCCCTTACTAATCTGATGATGATGATCACCCACCAAGATGTCAGCATTAAACGCGAATTACTTGAGAAAGCAACCACATCAAGGAGTAGGTTTGTTCTAGGTAATAGAAAAAAATGTTAATTTTACAATGGTACTTACCGGACCTCTTGATATGGTTGTTTTCTCAAGCAATTTGCGTTTAAAATTCACATCTTGGAGAGTGCATAACATCAACACATAAACTGTATATTATAGAGCTTTACAATGAACTAAACTTAAAATATCGAATTTAAGACATTATAGCACATTTTTATACTAAGGATTCCCTAAGAATGCCTTTTATTTTCACAAAATATTGTTCTAAAAAAGTTGGTAAATCTGACAAAATCAAAATTCTACTTCACAGACAGTTTTTTAATGTGAATCTGTGATCTGTGACGTAGGAGTTGACTGTGTGTATTGGTTTAGGTTTAAATGTATAGTTGACATTCCCCTCATTACTCTTCATTAAAGATGCCAACTGACATAACGTCATTACTTTTATACTTTTATCAAATATAAACTACTATTCATTCACAGTTTAAAAAAAACCAGAGTCACCAATGAAAACTAGAATATTTTTCTTTGAAAAGTTGAGTTTTCCTTAAAGTTGGCATTACATTTCAAATTTACTGCCATTTAAAATTGAAAAATGCCAAAAATAGCATGACAGTTACATAAAACAGGCGTAAAAATGGAACAAAAGAGACAATTTTTGCTTGAGATGTGAGAATTTATAAAGAAAATTGTAGACATTTTTGTAAAAGTGCTCATTTATCCTATGATACCTAAAAGGAATTCTCAACAGTGAGTACTAAATAATCCTGTTTTGTGTAAACTTTTAAATAGTTTAATGATTAGTGCATTATAAAGTAATTTAATAAAAAAAAAGTACTTCTGTATATGTTGAGACCATTGTTTTTGATTCAGATGCCCTGAGCATGTTTTTAAATGCATTTCTTAATTTATTTGATATTTCTTACATAACCAGCAAACACAAGTGGCATTAATGATAATATACAGGGTAAAATCTACCACCCTATGGCTCGCCTGCTCTGTTTTTTTTTAACTGTGATAGGATAGTATATACCAAAAACCAAGTTCCTGTGTAAATGAGTTATTACGCACTTTTTTACCCAATTATCCAAAATTGACAAAGTAAAACACTCCGTAAATGTTATACAAACCTTTAGGATGGTACATTGAATGTTTTAAAGCGGCTGATTGTTGTTTTTTGGTATATTAGCGTTATATTTGATAAAAGTATGAAAATAATGACGTTATGTCAGCATCTTGAACGACAGGTGGTATGACACATATTCTTGAAAACCCCAATCAATTTTTGTTCTAATATGGTCTTTTTATAAGGTAATGTTGTAAAGATGCATTTTTTAGAAACAAAATTTACTTACTTATACAAAACTGTCATGACATGTTTCTCAAAACAATCCAACATTTGTTCTTTAACATCGGATGGTATGTCCTGATAAATTTCATGGTTGTTCAAATAAGTATTGTACAGGTTATAATACTTTTGTGCAATTTCAGCAATATCTTCAATACTTTTATTGTTACTAACATCCATTTTACAAATTAAAAAATCAACACATCGCAAAAAATGCTTACAGACTTTATCACCGTAATTGTGGTACTTGTTTAAAAATTCTGCTCGCAGATTTTTATACCATGAATTTTCATGTAAACGATCGATTGGTTTGGTTTCAGATCGTGAAGAATCTAAAAAAATATAAAATCGTTTTAAAAAATTTAAATATTATTTAAATTATTATTTGGGATTATTCTCATTGACCTAGAACAATTCCAAGGTAAGATAAAGGTCAAAAGTGTGCTCAAGGTTCAAAAAATTACGGAGGTAAATAAACTATTTTTTCTTACACTAAAAATTACCTTTAAGATTGAAAGGTTTCCTCAAAACAAAGTTCTTCAACTTTTTGTCACTTTGTTGCCGTTTTTTCTCCTCAAACTTGGTAAATACCCCTGTTTTTGATGGGGTATTCTGTGACCCCGAAGATTGAGACTGACTCGGTGAATGTCCTGATTTTTTCTGTCTCTCCACTTCAATTTGGTTGCGATAGCATTTCGAGCAGTAACCTTAAAAAAATGTTCTATTTAAATTAGGATACTTAATAGCTTGTCAACATTAATAACTTAAGAAATCGGTTTTTAGTACGATTTATTTATAAAAAGTTTTAAAAAGGATGTTTTTTGTTCTTGGGTGTAAATAAGAACAATTTTTCTTATTTTTGTTGTTTCTTTTGTATCCTATTTAGGGCTGATGAAGAACCAAACCCTTTTCGAAACTGTACCATTAAGAATTTTTAAATTAAATATGATTAGGAACTTCTTTTTCTTATTATGACCTTTGCTATCATAAAACTCTGTACGAAGTACAATTTATCTTTGTTTGTATGATAAAATAGTTGTTTAACCAGTAAGTGTGTTAATAAAGGCGATTAATAAATGAGCGGTTGTTAATAAGTGAGTTTATTAATCGCCATTTAACATACGAACTAGTTACAATGCTTTTTCGCACATCGTAGATCATTATTAAATAAATTATAAAATAAAACAGTTATTTCACCAACTAACAGAAACAATGCGTCGGCCATTCAAATTTATTAAAGTTGAAGAAGAAGAAGTGCTGTCACCGAACTTTTATTAATTGTGAATAGAAAATGAATGTCATTTCCTTAAAATGAGATAAAAGGATCTGCTTCTCATTCTTTCCAACCGCAAATATTTAATTTCTTTTGGTTTTTGTTGCTTGAACCGTAATTAAAGCTACTCTAACATTTGTAATGTAGAATCATAGATAGTAATTTTAAACATAGAAGAGCGTTACTGTGGGCTCGTATCCATGCATTAGTAGGGGTCATTAATCAACGATTTGGAGTGCGTTAATGAATGCCTTTAATAAAAGATGTGCGAAAAATAAAAAAATAAATGAGTAATTTTTTTGTACTTACCACCCCAATCAGCATTCCCGTAAAATCCACACCCCTTCTTGCACTTTAAATCGGATTGGTTGATCCTTAAACTGGGCTGTTTGGTAGCATACATAATGTACTTGTAAGACCTCTGTAAAGTTAACACAGGCATTTTGAAATTATAAAATAACACTATTAAACACAAAAAATGTTTTCTGCTTTTAACAACAGCAGTAGTCTTTGTTTAAATATTATTACGCCATAAAAAAACAGAAGGTGCGCCAAACCTCGTTTTTTTCGTCACTTAAAAAAATTAACCCATTTTTTAAATGGGTTAAAAATGTTGCCTTGCTATGCAGGGGGGTCAAGGGGGCCGAATGTTTTATTAGGGGGGGCTACCACGGGGGAACGAAGCTGTGATGTGCACAATAGTTTAAGTCTTTCATCTGTAGTTTTTTTGGAATTTGAAGCGATTTTTGTTTAAGCACAAGTTGTACAGAAGAAAAGTTTTGTGAGTTTTCTTCCGTGGAAATTAAGTTGAAAAACTGTTTATTATTTTCACTGGGTTCAGCCATTTGTGACATAAGTAACACTGGTTTTAAAACTCAAAATAAGGAATATATTTTCTTCTTAATAATAAGAATATTTCCACTTTTTAAACTGGTAATTTTAAAAGCTGGATAATTGATTTTTTGAAATTGAAGTGCAATAGTAGTTGCTTATCAAAGCCCGATTGGCTACTAAGTTATTCTGAACTGATTCACATTTATTTATAATAAACCTTTGTTTAAAATGATTTTGAACCTTCTTATCAATTAAATTCTGATAAAAGCTACTTGAAAAGCATTTTTTTGCGTGGTGGGGTCAATTATTTTTTAAGGTCGATTATGGATTTGTAACGCTTATTTTTAATAAATAAATATTTAAAGAAACTTGTTTAAAAAAAAGCGCTTGTCGTTTAAACATAGCGACAAACTTTTAATTTTAAAATCATTTAATTATTATTTACTTTTATTGCTGACTAAAGTGATACCGTTATCGAGTAGCCAAACTAATTTTTGTGACGTCACAAAACTGGATCTTCTAGAAAATAAGGCCTCCAGAATTAAAAAAATAAACATGAGAGTGCACCGGCCTGATAAAATGAAGTATGCCTTGCTACAAATCACTTTTTGTCTGTCAATAAATGTGACATTTCTCTTGTTGGAATTGTTAATAGGGTAAATACATAATACCAAAAAATTTTAACAATCAAAAATATGCTAATAAATATTTAAAATAAATTAAGTACAAGGACATTTTTTTTTAATCGGACATTTATCTAAAGTACATAAACTTTTAAAATTACAATTACTAATGAACTGTTATGCACTTAAATTTTGGTTTATTTAAAGAAACATATTTTTGAATTAGGGGTAAGGACCCATGACCTATATTTTTTTTACATTCATAAGATAAAAAAGATTCTTTTGTGCATCTTGTTTTTTTTTTTAATTTTACGACTGATTTCGTGTACTTAATTTCCAGGAATTAATTGTTCAAAACAATGACGTAACCAAAAATTTAAATTAACGTAAATACCAAATAATTTATATATTTTTCTGGGGTACATTTTGGAGTAAATATATTGTAGACTTTGGGTTTAATTAAGATTTACGAAAAATTAAACGCAGCTGCATTTTAATCGGCTTATAAATTGTTATGAAACTTTAATTTTAAATGATTTATTGCAGATTTGAATTATTATTTCTTATCAAAATAAATTAAAAAAATACCCACTTGCCGCAATTCATTCCAAAATTATAAAATATTGTATTTTTTCCACTTTTAATTGCCTTGTTAACGTGATGAAGGTTAAATTTATATTACATGGGCAAAAAATCTACAAAAGAAATGCTTTTTCCAAAAATTAAAATTGCAAAAAAATGTTTATACTACTTTTCTGGAAATTTGAGTTTACATAACCACTGTCGAAAAAAACATTTTATTAAATTCTGAAATTACATTAGTAAACCTCCAGAGTTTAAAATAACTCTCAAAATTCCAAAAAACCCACAAATAACACTAAAAACAAAAAACATTTTTTGGGGCATCCCCACTTACCTGTTTTACCAAGTAGTTTTGGTTATTTAAATTTAAAGAAATAACGTGCTGAATGTTTAGCAAAGAAAATGGTCTTACCTGCTCTGCAAAATTCTAAAAACGGGGCACAAATTACTGCAAATTACATTTTTTCTGTTTTAACTCTTAAAAATTGAGGTTAGGTTACTTAGGATTTTGACAACTAACAGCTGATCAATAACAAGCATAACCATAGACATGAAAATTAAATAGAATACATTTTTAGCCCCCAAAATAAAAGTATTTGGCGTAAATATAAAATCTTTTAATAAAATTTATTTAAGAAGGGGTTAATTTAGTTAAAATAATTGCATTTTAGTTAAATAAATTAAAAAAAACAGTGATATTTCTGTACTTTTTTATGTTGCTTTGGCTATTCTCAAGTAGATGGCGCCACAAACAAAAGCGTAGCCAACTATGTTTTGTAAGTAAATTTACAAAAAATCATCATTGAAAAAAATCGAACTATTCGAGTTGGGCTTTTTGGAAAATAAGGGTAATTTAAACGTATACAAATTTTAGAGCCAATTTCAAGGCATTTTTCCCTGTTTAAAAAGGTGTTTTACCTAATAAAAAAATATTATGAAAATACAAAAAAACTTTTGAAAACAGTATTTATTTTTTTTAAGGCAAGCAGGGACTAATGAAATAAGTTTTAGATTCTTAGAAAAGAAAATTACAGTATAGTATATTTATAGGCTTAAAAATATTTAAATAAAAAAAATGCAGAGACTTAAGTCGTTATTTTATCGGGTAAAAATTATCTAAAGTAAACTTATATAATTAAAACTAAAAATTAGTACTCGTATCAAACATTCATTGCATTCATTTAAAAATGTATTTATTATTTAAGAAAAATATTATCATACTTATTTTATGCATCAACAATCTTTTAAATAATTTAACTTTGCCCTGAACGGGAAATGTCGCGAATGATAGAAACTGTGGTTATGTAATATTGATTGCCTAAAATCAACCAAAAGCAGCACTTTTTGGTCATTGCTCAGTGGGTTTATAAGTGTTTATTTTAATTAAAAATTCTGCTTACCAACCACATAAATAATCAAAGCAAGAGTTGACAATATTCTAAAGGTTCCTCAATAAGCGTTTAAATACAGAATTTTGGCAATTTAAAATGCAAGAAATAGTGCTTCTAAATTGTGAAAATTCTGCATTTAAACGCTTATTGATGAACCTTTAGAATATGTCAAATTGTGCTTTGTCTATTTTTGTTGCTGGTAAGCACAATTTTTAATTAAAATTAACTCTTATAATCCCACTGACCAGAAAGTGCTGTTTTTTGTTGATTTTAGGCAACCAACATGCTTCTATGCTTCCCGATCGCGACATTCTCCGTTAAAAAAAATGTGTAATACATTACCTTCCATCACGACCTAATAACATATTAAACATGTAATGTATTACATCTATTACGTAGAATGGTAAAAGAATTACGTAGTAAATAACATCCATTACTGCATCCTTTCTCCAACTTTTTATATTTGATATTTTTTGAGTATTACTATCAGGTAAATAAATAATAAATTCCTGTGAAACCGGTTCTAGACTACCGGACTTTCTTGTATCTATAAATTTTTTCAATAAATCACGTTGCCTTTTAATATTTGGTTTCTTGACAACTAATTTTCCTAGCGTAAGACATATTTTATTAAATCCTACTGTGCTTGACCTTGCATTTAGTAATTCGTTTCTATGCTCAAATAGCTCAGAAATCATATTTGGCGTTATGGGGTCCATAAGACATTTCGGCAAGAGGTTAAAAAACTTATTAACTCTTGTGATTACTACAGACATACTGCTACCTTCTAAAGTGCTTTTTTCTTCTGCTATAATTTTAACAATGTTACCAAAATTAATGGCAGCATTAACATCTGCATCGTGTTCTATTAAGTACTCGATGGATTCTTTACTATTGGACAAGGCAGCAAAATGCAAAGGTGTTAGGCTAATGTCTCTACCAGCATTTATATTTGCTCCTCTTTTTGCTAATAAACGTGAAACTATTTCTACTGAATCATACATAGCAGCAATATGTAAAACGGTAATATTAAGTTTACCTAGGAGCCCTATACCGGAATCTACTTTTGCACCTTTCCTTAACAAAAATTTTAGAACTTCACAATTATTATTAAAAGCTGCAGAAAACACAATTGATGCACCTACCTTGTTAACTGCATTAATGTCTGCTTTTTTCTCAACAAGATATTTAACAATACCAAGATTATTATGAGATGCAGCTGTCTGTAACGGCGTTGTTCCTTTCATATCAACAACATTAACGTCGGCGCCTTTTTCCTCTACGAAGTATTTTACAATCATTAAATAATGGTTTTCACTTAAATCAATTGCACCTTCATGCGTTCGTGATGCTCTAGCAGCAGCAAGTAATGGTACCCAGCCATCAGTACCAGGAAGGTGAACATTTGCTCCTCTTTTTATAAGATATTTAACCATGTCAAAATCTCCAATACTAGCAGCAGCTGCCAATGTAGTGCATGAGTCTTTCCCATTAACATCAGCACCGTTATCTAATAAATACTCAACAATCTTCAAGCTGCCACTTGTAATTGCAGTATGCAAACAACTCCACCCAGATAACTGAGAAAAATCGTGGTCCTTTGTTAAACTCTTAAAATCCTTCACATCATCTTTGTGGATAGAGGCTCTTCTACATTCTTGGTCTCCCCCCCCTAGGAGTTCTAAAATATCTTTTGTGTTAGCTATATCGAGCGGTGAATCGCCAAAATTGTCCCCAATAAGCTTTGCGTTTTTTTTCCTAAGGAATGTTACCACATCTACATGATGGTTAAAAACGGCATAATGTAATGGTGTCCAGTTCATAGGTCTTCTTCGTAAAGGAGGACCAATGCTGGTATTCATGTTAATGTCAGCGCGTCTGTTATTTGCAAGCAATTTAACAACAGTTAGGTGGCCATTTTCAGCAGCGCAGTGCAACGGGGATTTTTTTTCTTTATTTTGGGCATTGATGTCAGCACCTCTCTTAATCAAGACTTCTACAAGCTTTGTATAACCTTTTTGCGCTGCTACATGTAATATAGTTTCCCCCGTCTTTTTATTAATGTTTTTAATGTCACTTGCAGCTTTAAACATATCATTTCCATTTGCACCTGATTGCAGAAGCAATTCTGCTATTCCCCAGTAAGTGCCAGTTTCAGCATATTTTAAAGGGGTCCAACCAAGGATTTGATCAGGTATAGTTACATCTGAACGGTAATTTAATAAAATTTGAATTATGTCCTCATAACCATATGTGGTAGCTAGAAGCAATGGAGTTCTTCCTCCGTTGTCAAGACTATTAACGTTACCGTTCGTTAATAATAATTCTGTAACTTTTTCCTTGTCATTATTTAGAACTTCTGTATGTATCTCATACTTATGTTCACCATCTTTCTCCTTAGTCAGTAAGCGATCAAAGAAGTTGCGCAAGACATCACTTCCTCCTTCAAACATGTTTTCACGTAGGAAATCTTGTACTTTTTTATTTTGTTTATTATTAACAAACCAACTTGCTGCAAAATATTCGGCGAAAGTTCTATGTACGAAGCTAAGACTATCATTATTAATCTGATTGATAATTCCGGTTTTTTCCCATCCTTGTTTGGCACTTTCTATTAATCCATTCAACTCAATTATTTTGTCTGTAGTAAGGAATTTATCAAGTTTTTCCTTAAACAATGTATTCAATGCCAATAGTTCATGCTCTTTTATAAATAATTCATATAGTTTTCCATTATCATGGACTACGCCTTCATTTGTAGAATCCTGTTTCTTTTTTTCTTTGGAATAAATTTCGTATTTCTTTTGAATGAACTTTTGAAATAAATCAAGTAGACTAAGTTTCTTTGAAAAATTTGGTTCATCTTGATTGGAGTCATAAAATGTCTTAGCATCTTCTTCATAAATTTCAGCAATCATTCTTGTTTGTAGTGGCACACCAGTAAACTCTCTTTCTTTATCTCGTATAGATTGGGAAACAAGATCAAGTAATTTTTCGATAAAAACCTCTAACCTTTCTTCATTTATTACAGAAACCTTTCTAGTCCAAAATTTCTTAAAAAATTCCTTTTGGTTTTCTTTACTAAAGGGTTTTAAAGTGTATGAAAATACACCCAGATTATTTTCTAATACATTACGCATATGTGGTCGTGTAGTTACCCATAGCTTTTCTACTTTGGTATTTCTTAAAATTTGCAGTAATTCAATGACTTTGATCTTATATAAAGAACTTACTTCATCGAATCCGTCAAATAACAACGCTATTTTACCCTGATTATTTATTCTGTTGATGAAAAGCTCTTTCTCCAAGGGACTTTTGAGATTAGATATCTCTAATAGAAAATCAAGAGCTTGGTCCTTGTTTTTATTGAAGCTCTGTATCTCATTAAGATTTGTTGTATGATCATTCATGTTTATTCTTACAACCCATAAGGAATTATCAGTTTTTTGAGCTAATTTAGTTAATACAGTAGATTTTCCCATACCAGGTTCAGCACTGATAATAACTATTTTATCAGAAATATCAGTTATACTTTTTAATTTATATGGAATAATGCAGTCTTCATCTAAAAATTCACGTAAATTTGATAAAGCTCCTTTAGATTTTTGCCAAATTAACTCTTCACTAAGCCAATGGTTATTAAGATTTTTACAGATTTTCCTATCGCATAGTTCGTTAAAATCATTTTCTGTATCAGAAATTAATACTATATCTTGATCATTATTTGTTTTAATAATTTGGTTATGATCAGTAACAACAACAAAACTAGATGTTTCTTTTTGAAAGTTTTCTTTAATTTTTACTTGACGATTAAATTCACGGTGAATATAGTACTTTTCAATCTCAGCTAAATCTTGAAGGGCTCTTCCTATCTCTATTTTTTCTTTTTTAATAAGCTTATATATTACTTCTTCGTCAATACTTTTGCCCAGTGGTAAATATGTAAGATCTTCTTTAGCAATTAATTTACCTAATTTAAATTTTTTTCCTTGAAATGTAACTTTGCTCTTCTTCAGAAGTTTATTCTGTGATTTAGGAAGTAGATCAAGTATGCTATAGTTTATATCATTTTTTCCAATATATTTACCAGCAAATTTTTGTTTAAATTTAGCAGCTAAGGAGTGACTTTCTCGAGCAATAAGAATAATTCTTTTATTAGGTTTATCTAAAATAGTGCATAAATCTTTTATAACATTATTTATGTCGCTCTTTGTGTGATTGCATTCAATTATTAATAAATCATTGTTTTCTCCAAAAATGTCTACTACACGTTTTTGATATAGCAAAAGCGAACTTAGGCGCAGTAATATGTAGTTAACACAGTTTGCATCCTTTATAATCTGATACACTTTAGTAACACTTAGTGTTTCTTGTTTAGTAATTACATGAAAAATTTGTTTCTCTGAAGTGAGAAAATCTTTTATTCCTAACTTTTGAATTGCATCTTGTCTAAACTTAATAACATTAACATTTTCATGATAGTCTAGAGTAATCTTTTGCTTTGCTTCATTAAAAAATTCTTTTCCTTCTTCAGAAGAAAGAAATCTTTTCTTAAATTTGTTATGTTTACCTTGCAACCAATCTAACATTGTTGTTAAAAACTTGTTGTATAAATTATCTCTTACATTTAAACCTAAATTCAAATCCATTTCATCTTGAATAATTTTACCAAGCTCTTCTTCATTAGGTTGATTTACTGCGAATACTAGATGGTCCAAAAAATCATGTATATCGTCATCGGAAATTGCATTATTTGGCCAATTTTTATCTTCTCCTTCTCCAAATTTTTTGGATACGTTTAAACCGACTTGTTTGTTGTCAATTAGTTTTATTTTATCAATTATTAAATTGTTGATGTTTCTTAGCGTTAGTTCTTCAATTGATTTGATTATAATTTCTGCTTCAAAAGCGTTTCTAAATATTTCTGCTTCCTTTGATAATCCTGTGCCTTCTATAAATTTATTATGAAATATTTTGGGTTTCGCTTTTGTATTGATCACCTCTTCTGCTAGTGCTAGATGATAAGATCCAAAAATGTCACTTTTGTCATGATGTTTTATAGAGGTGTTTTGCAAGAAACAATTAAGTAGCCTCTTTGCTAATTTAGTTAAGTTATAATTTAGTAATTTTGGTTTTAGTTTGGAAGTAACACTTTTTTTAAATTTATAGCGCTTTGGTTTTTTGTAATCGTTCTTTGGTATTTCGTCATCGTTTTTATCAAAATGCATAATTTTATCTTCATCTACTAATTCCTCAAGCTCAATCTGTCCTTTTTCTGTGATTAATTCGTCAAAGCCAATATTAGTACACATAATAACTTCAATTGAACCACCTTTAAAAAACTTTTCTTTTTTTATTTCTTGGAAAGAAAAGAAATATTTCACTAAACTATAGTCCCCAGCAGTTTCAGTTAATAAATCGTCAACTGTTATCTTTTTAGATTTGGCCAACTTGTGTTTAGCTTGTAAGAGATAATATTTGTTTGTGCCATCTTTGTTTATTTTTTGAAAAACTATGTCATCAAACTTTTTTGCTTGTTCTATTTCGGTACCCAAGCGAAATGAATATTTTTGAGAAATTCCACGCCATAAAAACAGCATTAACAACTTTAACTGGTAAATGTGACCATGAGTTGAGTCTTTTTGATTTTTTTGTGCATTTTGACACTTTTGACCATTAGATGGGTCTTCGTGATTTTTTTGTGTGTTTTGACTATCAAGTTCCATTTCGAAAAACTTTTTGATGTTATTGAAATTTTTTTTCTTTTTTAAAGCAATTTAGCTTTTCTTTGCGAATAATTTTATCGAAAGACGTGTATCTAACTACTTTTCTTTTGTTTTTTTTTTACCCTCATATTTTTATTTCATTTTTCAGGAAATCTGCGGCATTAAGTGGTGGCTTAATATTATTTTGATATTTTCTTTTATATTGGTTTATGGAGAGCAATCTGTAATTAGGAAGCACTGCCAATCTAGTAATGTTTTATATTATACAGGTGTTCCAGAATTGGCGCACCACCTGTATGGTATGGTACGGTACGCTGTTAGGGCATGCCTAGGGATCCTAAAAAAATCCATCTTTTTTTATCTCAAAGGAAAATACTGTTAAAGTTTGATAATTTTGGCAACTCTGTTAAGAAAAGTGCATTTTATAACGCGTCTATAATTTTTGATCATACCTTCTTGCATCAGGTTTTATTGACATTGTTGTCAGCTTTATTTCATGAAAATTTTGTGGAATTAAATGCATTACAAAAATGTTATTTGGCCATTTAAAAGATAAACAAGTAGTAAAATAGTTTAAAAAAGACTGTGTCTTTGCATTAGTCCATTTTTTTCGACAGTATGAGCCGTTGTTCTCAAGGTACAAGCATTTCGCACTTTGGAGCAACATATCTGCAAGGGAGATTTTTTTTTATCATTTTTCTTCGAATCCCATTGCATGCACCAACAACGTACCATACAGTTGGTGCGCCAATTCTGGGACACTATATTAAAATAAATCAAACTTGAGACCACACCAAGAATTTTTAATTTGATTAATTCTTTATTAAAAACCGCTTTCTGTGTTTTATAAAAACCTTGTTACTTATAAAAAGCAAATATAAAAATACTTAAGTGGGTCCAAATGTTTAGAAAATAAAACAAAGAAAAAACTTACTAAGTTCAAAAATGCTAAAAACACTGTAAAGAAGTCGATGCATTAGTCACTATCATGAATTGAAAAATTGCAAAAATGATTGCAATATAAAATTTTCCGCTCTTTTTATTTAAAATTTCTAATTGAAATATCGATTTAAATTATAAACTAGATATCGATAGTACAGCAAAGTATTAAGAAGGATTTAGTTTAATCTTCTTCTTAATCTTTAATTTTACAAATAATTATTAATATAATATGGCTTTTGGTTTAATTTAAACATCTAGGTAAACTCTGCTCATAAAAAAAACATTTCGTGTGCCTACTGCAATTTAAAATACAAAATCAGTCGCAGGAAATGGTGGCGCAAGTAGCTTTGAATTCCTGAATTGAATAAAAAAAAGTATGTCTATTACCATAGAGAAAAATAAACCAAAGAGGTCCCGCACCCCTGTATAACTGGGTGCGCAAAATGGAGCTTATGGAGGTTATCTCTAAGGAAACCTGCGTTTCCAAGATTTATAAAATCGGCTAGCTTTGACTGTTTGATGGATGACAGATTTATGTCAGATTATTAAGGGTATGGTCCGTAAGTAATTTTGGTTAACCAGAGTGACAGTTCTAACAATCATTTTCTATGACAACGAATTGTGTAACAAATCATTTTCTGTCACTTTGGTTTACCAAAACGACTTATGGACTATAGCCTTAGGATATTAAAATTTCAAAATGGTAAAAAGTGGCAATGTGTGCCAATTTTGGCGTTGTTGAGCTAGTCCAGAAAAAATAATACCCCAAAACTATTTAAATTTCCTAGAAATAAACACCTTAAAAAAAATGGTTGAAAAATTGCAGTATTTTAGTGCAGAGGAAGACATAAAAAACATTGAATTATGTTTAAATTTTGCAAAATAACTTCTAAGGACAATATCGCGTGCATTGTAAGGTGTTATTGCTCTAGGTAATGTTATTGTGATTACTATTTTTATTGGTGCAAACTTAAACATAAGTCCTGGTTCACACATTGCGTTTTTACCAGCGAACAACAACTCATTATGTAGATATTCCCTTAAACTTGTCCGGTTCCAGTGGCGTATTTAGTGCTTCCGCAGACCCCGCGGTGGGCCCCAAGATTTAGGAACAAATTGCTTAGTGCTTACCAGCAACATAAATAAACAATGCACAAGTTGACATATTCTAAAGGTCCATCAGTTAGCGTTTAAATACAGAATTTTAGCAATTTAAAATGCACAAAAATAGTGCTCCTAAATTGCCAAAATTCTGTATTTAAACGCTTATTGATGGACTTTTAGAATATGAATACTTGTGCATTATTATACTCTTCGCAGACAAAGTCGAAGAGTATTATAAATTCGATCAGAAAATCTTAAAATCGTCAATTTTCGTCGTAGAACAAAATTTTTTGCAGATTCGTGCGTTTCATGATTTTTTAAGATTTTCATTTTTTGTCCGTCCGTCCGTCTGTCTGGTGTATGTCACGATTTCTTGTGTACACGATATCTTAAGAACCAAAGGACAAATCCAGTTCAAATTTTCAGGAAAAATCGAATGTGTCAAGAGGAAGAGCCCTATTGTTTTTGAAAATAATTGGGTAATAACTGTGGGGTTGAGAGCACCCCTAACCACAAAAAAAAATCGTACCTGGATTATTTTTAAATAAAAAAAAATTATTTATTCAATAAAAGTAAATATTATTTGTTATCTACCTTAATGCATTGTAATTTTATTTTTAGTTCTACTTATTTAGACAAAAAAAAATATTTTTGTAAAATTATCACAACACGAAGCTTTAGTACTGTATGGCTGAAGCGTTTGACACATAACGCAATAGCTCAGTACGTTAGGCAGCAGATCGTTCGAATCGATACCGTAAGGACGTCGGTTCTAATCCCAGTGTCGCTGCTTTGAAACTTAACTTTTTTATTTATTTTTTTTTATTTTTATGTGGAAAAAATTAATGGGTGACAATTATAAACAAAAACTTTCTTATTCGCTCACCTCTGCGAAGAGTATTTAATAAAATGTTTACATGTTATAAAAAAAAGTAATATTTACACGAATATTTGCCATATTATATTTACAATTATTTGTAAAATTGATAAACTAACTACTTCTACACTATCGGTATCTAGTTTTTTATTTAAATCGAGATTTAAATTAGACATTTTAAATAAAAAGAACGGAACATTTTATATTGCAATCATTTTTGCAATTTTTAAATTCATGATAGTGTTGTTTGACTAATGCAACGACTTCTTAACAGTGTTTTTAGTATTTATGAACTTAGTAAGTTTTTTTTTTTATTAAATATTTAGACCCACTTAAGTATTTTTATATTTGCGTTTTATAGGTAACATGCTTTTTATAAAACACAAAAAGCGGTTTTTAATAAAGAATTAATCAAATTAAAAATTCTTGGTGTGGTCTCAAGTTTGATTTATTATCATATAGATGTCCTAGAATTGGAACGTTGTTGGGAAATGCAAAGGGAAGTCCCAGAAAATTGGTTTAAAAATCTCCCTTGCAGATATGAGGCTCTAAAGTGCGAAACTTTAAACGCTTGTACCTTGAAAACAACGGCACATATTATCGAAAAAAATGGCTTAATACATAGGCACAGCCTTTTTAAACTGTTTTACTATTTGTTTATCTTTTAAATGGCCAAATAACATTTTCATAATCCGTTTAATTTCACAAAATTTTTATGAAATAAAGCTGACAACAATGTTAATAAATCCTGATTCAAAAAGGTATGGTCAAGAATAATGGATGCATTAAAATGCAGTTTCCTTAACTGGCTTGCCTAATTTATCAAACTTTAATAGGATTTTCCTTAGATATGAAAAAAAGTTGATTTTTTCTAGAATCCCTAGGCATGCTCCAACAGCGTACCATACAGTGGGTGCGCCAATTCTGGAACAACCTATATAATATAAAACATTAGTAGAGTGGCAGTGCTTCTTAATTACAGATTGCTCTCCATCAACCAATATAAAAGAAAATATCAAAATAATATTAAGCCACCACTTAATGCCGCAAATTTCCTGGAAAATGAAATAAAAATATGAGGGTAAAATTAAAACAAAAGAAAAGTTTAAAATTCCATTATACTTAGATACACGTCTTTTGATAAAATTACTCGCAAAGAAAAATGAAACTGCTTTAAAAAAGCAAAAAATTTTAATAACATCAAAAAGTTTTTCGAAATGGAACTTGATAATCAAAACCCACAAAAAAATCAAAAAGTCCCAGCTCATGGTCAAAAGTGTCAAAACACACAAAAAAATCAAAAAGACTCAACTCATGGCCACATTTACCAGCTAAAGTTGTTAATGCTGTTTTTATGGCGTGGAATTTCTCAAAAATATTCATTTCGCTTGGGTACCGAAATAGAAGAAGCAAAAAAGTTTGATGACTTAGTTTTTGAAAAAATAAACAACGATGGGACCAACAAATATTATCTCTTACAAGCTAAACACAAGTTGGTCAAATCCGAGGCCAAATCTAAAAAGATAACAATCGACGATTTATTAACTGAAACTGCTGGTGATTATAGTTTAGTGAAATATTTCTTTTCTTTCGAAGAAATAAAAAAAGAAAAGCTTTTTAAAGGTTCAATTGAAGTTATTGTGTGTACTAATATTGGCTTTGACGAATTAATCACAGAAAAAGGACAGATTGAGGTTGAGGAATTAATAGATGAAGATAAAATTTTGCAATTTGATAAAAACGATAAGGAAAAACCAAAGAACAATGACAAAAAACCAAAGAACGATGACGAAAAAGCAAAGAACGATGGCGAAAATCCAAAGAACGATGACGAAAACCCAAAAAACGATGCCGAAAACCCAAAGCGCTATAAATTTAAAAAAAGTGTCACTTCGAAACTAAAACCAAAATTAATAAATTATAACATAACTAACTTAGCGAAAAAGCTGCTTAATTGTTTCTTGAATAACACTTCCATAAAACATCATGACAAAAGTGACATTTTTGGATCTTATCATCTTGCACTAGCAGAAGAGGTGATCAATACAAAAACGAAACCCAAAACATTTCATAATAAATTTATAGACGGCACAGGATTATCAAAAGAAGCAGAAATATTTAGAAACGCTTTTGAAGCAGAAATTAAAATTAAATCAATTGCAGAACTAACGCTAAAAAACATCAACAACTTAATCATTGATAAAATAAAACTAATTGACAACAAACAAGTCGGTTTAAACGTATCCAAAAAATTTGGAGAAGGAGAAGATAAAAATTGGCCAAATAATAATGCAATTTCCGATGACGATATACATGATTTTTTGGACCATCTAGTATTCGCAGTAAATGAACCTAACGAAGAAGAACTTGGTAAAATTCTTCTAGATGAAATGGGCAAGGATTTGGGTTTATACAACACGATTTTTACAACAATGTTAGAATGGTTGCAAGGTAAAGAGAACAAATTTAAAAGATTTATTACATCTGAAGAAGGAGAACAATTTATTAATGAAACAAAGCAAAAGTTTGTTAAATTGGAATTAAAAGGACTCACTCTAGAGCATCGTGAAAACGTTAATGTTATTAAGTTTGGGCAAGATGCAATTCAAAAGTTAGGATTAAATGATTTTCTCACTTCTAAAAATTCGGAGAAACGAATTTTTCATGTAATTACTAAACAAGAAACACTCAGTGTTATTAAAGTGTATCAATTTTTAGACGATGAAAAGCTTGACAACTACTTATTCCTACGCCTAAGTTCGGTTCTGCTTTTTCAAAATCGGGTAGTAGATATTTTTGGAGGAAATAATGATGTATTAGTAATTGAATGCACACACACAGAGAGCGATATAAATAATGTTATAAAATATTTAGGTAGTATTTTAGATAAACCCGATAAAAAAATTATTCTTATTGCTCGAAAAAATAACCTGTTAGCTGCTGAATTTAAACGAAATTTTGCTGAGAAATATATTGAAAAACATGATAAAAACAATAGCATACTTGATCTTCTTCCTGAATCGCAAAATAAACTACTGAAGGACAGCAAAGTTACATTTCAAGGAAAAGAAGTAAAATTAGGTGACGTAATTTCCCAAGAACATCTTAAATATTTGGGCGAATGTATTGACGAAGAAGTAATATATAAGCTTATCAAAAAAGAAAAAATAGAGATAGGAAGAGCCCTTCAAGATTTAGCTGAAGTTGAAAAGTACTATATCCACCGTAAATTTAATCGTCAAGTAAAAATTAAAGAAGACTTTAAAAAAGAAACATCCAGTTTTGTTGTTGTAACTGATCATAACCAAACTATTAAAGCAAATAATGATCAAGATATAGTATTAATTTCTGATACAGAACATGATTTTAACGAACTATGCGATAAGAAAGTCTGTGAAAATCTTAATAACCATTGGCTTAGTGAAGAGTTAATATGGCAAAAATCGAAAGGAGCTTTATCCAATTTACGTGAATTTTTAGATGAAGACTGCATTATTTCATATAAATTAAAAAGTATAACTGATATTTCTGATAAAATAGTTATTATCAGTGCTGAACCTGGTATGGGAAAATCTACTGTATTAACTAAGTTAGCTCAAAAAACTGATAACTCTATATGGGTTGTAAGAATAAACATGAATGATCATACAACAAATCTTAGTGAGATACAGAGCTTTAATAAAAACAAGGACCAAGCTCTTAATTTCCTATTAGAGATATCTAATCTTAAAAGTCCCTTGGAGAAAGAGCTTTTTATCAACAGAATAAATAATCAGGGTAAAATAGCGTTGTTATTTGACGGATTCGATGAGGTGAGTTCTTTATACAAGATCAAAGTCATCCAATTACTGCAAATTTTAAGAAATACCAAAGTGGAAAAGTTATGGGTAACTACACGTCCACATATGCGTAATGAATTAGAAAATAATCTGGGTGTATTTTCATACACTTTAAAGCCCTTTAGTAAAGAAAACCAAAAGGAATTTTTTAAGAAATTTTGGACTAGAAAGGCTCCTGTAATAAATGAAGAAAGGTTAGAGGTTTTTATCGAAAAATTACTTGATCTTGTTTCCCAATCTATACGAGATAAAGAAAGAGAATTCACTGGTGTGCCACTACAAACAAGAATGATTGCTGAAATTTATGAAGAAGATGCTAAGACATTTTATGACTCCAATCAAGATGAACCAAATTTTTCAAAGAAACTTAGTCTTCTTGATTTATATCAAAAATTCATTCAAAAGAAATACGAAATTTATTCCAAAGAAAAAAAGAAACAGGATTCTACCAATGAAGGTGTAGTACATGATAATGGTAAACTATTTGAATTATTTATTAAAGAGCATGAACTATTGGCATTGAATACATTATTTAGGGAAAAACTTGATAAATTCCTTACTCCAGACAAAATAATTGAGTTGAATGGATTAATAGAAAGTGCCAAACAAGGTTGGGAAAAAACCGGAATTATTAATCAGATTAACAATGATAGTCTGAGCTTTGTACATCGAACCTTTGCTGAATATTTTGCAGCAAGTTGGTTTGTTAATAATAAACACAATGAAAAAGTACAGGGTTTTCTACGTGAAAACATGTTTAAAGGAGGAAGTGATGTCTTGCGCAACTTCTTTGATCGCTTACTGACTAAGGATAAATATGATACACATAACTATAAGATACATACAGAAGTTCTAAATAATGACAAGGAAAAAGTTACAGAATTATTATTAACGGACGTTAACGTTAATAGCCTTGACAACGGTGGAAGGACTCCATTGCTTCTAGCTACCACATATGGCTATGAGGACATCATTCAAATGTTATTAAATTACCGTTCAGATGTAACTATACCTGATCAAATCCTTGGTTGGACCCCTTTAAAATATGCTGAAACTGGCAATTACTGGGGAATAACCGAGTTGCTTCTACAAAAAGGTGCACATGGAAATGATATGTTTAAAGCTACAAGTGACATTAAACACGTTGATAAAAAGACGGGTGAAACTATACTACATGTAGCAGCGCAAAAAGGTTATACAAAGCTTGCTGAAGTCTTGGTTAAAAAAGGTGCTGACATCAATGCCCAAAATAAAGAAGGAAAATCCCCGTTGCACTGCGCTGCTGAAAATGGCCACCTTACTGTTGTTAAATTGATTGCAAATAACAGACGCGCTGACATTAACATGAATACCAGCATTGGTCCTCCTTTACGAAGAAGACCTATGAACTGGACACCATTACATTATGCCGTTTTTAACCATCATGTAGATGTGGTAACATTCCTTAGAAAACAAAGCGCAAAGCTCATTGCGGACAGTATTGGTGCATCACCGCTCGATATAGCTAACACAAAAGATATTATAGAACTCCTAGGGGGAAGAGTCAAAGAATTTATAAAAGCCTCCGCCATCCGCAAAGATAATGTGAAGGATTTTAAGAGTTTAACAAAGGACGAGGATTTTTCTCAGTTATCAGGGTGGAGTTGTTTGCATGATGCAGCTTCGAGTGGTAGCTTTAAGATTGTTGAGTATTTATTAGATAACGGTGCTAATGTAGATGGGAAAGACTCATGTACACCATTGGCTGCTGCTGCTGGTTATGGAGATTTTGAAATGGTTAAACATCTTATGGAAAGAGGAGCAAATGTTCACCTTCTTGGTACTGATGGATGGGTACCATTACTTGCTGCAGCTAGAGCATCAAGAACGCATGAGGATTCCATTGATTTAAGTGAAAATGATTACTTAAGAATTGTAAAATACTTCGTAGAGGAAAAAGGCGCCGACGTTAATGTTGTTGATATGAAAGGAACAACGCCGTTACACACAGCAGCATTTCATAATAACCTTGGTATAGTTAAATATCTTGTTGAGAAAAATGCAGACATTAATGGCGTTGACAAGCTCGGTGCATCAATTGTGCTTTCCGCTGCGTTTAATAATAATTGTGAAGTTATAAAATTTCTGTTAATGAAAGGTGCAAAAGTAGATTCCGGTATAGGGCTCCTAGGTAAACTTAATATTACAGTGTTACACATTGCTGCTATGTATGATTCAGTAGAAATAGTTTCACGTCTGTTAGCAAAAAAATCAACAAATGTAAATTCTGGTAGAGACATTAGCCTAACACCTTTGCATTTTGCTGCCTTGTCCAATAGTAAAGAATCCATCGAGTACTTAATAGAACACAATGCAGATGTTAATGTTGCCATTAATTTTGGTAACATTGTTAAAATTATAGCAGAAGAAAAAAACACCTTTGAAGGTAACAGTCTGTCTGTAGTAATCACAAGAGTTGATAACTTTTTTAACCTCTTGCCGAAATATCTAATGGACTCCATTAATCTAACACCAAATATGATTTCTCAGCTTTTTGAGCATAGAAACGAATTGCTAAAGGCAAGGACAAAAACAGTAGGATCAAATATAATAAGTCGTGTATGTCTTACTCTAGGAAATATAGTTGTCAAAATACCAGTTATAAAAAGGCAACGAGATTTATTGAAACAATTTATAGATAAAAGAAAGTCTGGTAATTTGGAATCGGTTTCACAGGACTCTATCATTTATTTACCTGATAATAATGTTCAAAAAATAGCAAATATCATAAGTTGGAGAAATGTAGTAATGGATGTTATTTACCAAGTAATGCATGTACCATTCTACGCAATAGATGTAATATATTACATGTCTAATATGTTATTTTAGGTCGTGTAGGGAGGTAATGTATAAAACATTCTTTTAACGACGAATGTCGCAAAGTATAGAAACTTAGTCATTAAAAATTTTGCTTACCAGCAACATAAATAACACATTCTTTTAACGACGAATGTCGCAAAGTATAGAAACTTAGTCATTAAAAATTGTGCTTACCAGCAACATAAATAAACAATGCACAAGTTGAAATAATCTAAAGGTTACTCAATAAGCGTTTAAATACAGAATTTTGACAATTTAGAAGCACAATTTTTTTGCATTTAAATTGCCAAAATTCTGTATTTAAACGCTTATTGATTGATCTTTACAATATGTCAACTTCTGCTTTGATTATTTATGTTGCTGGTAAGCACAATTTTTAATTAAAATTAACTCTTATAAACCCAATAAGCAATGACCAGAAAGGGCTCTTTTTTGTTGATTTTAGGCAACCAACATTACATAACCACAGTTTTAATGCTTCGCGACATTCTGCGTTAAAAGTAGGTAGAGTTACATTAATTATTTATAAGATTGTTGATGTATAAAATAGGTATGATAATATTTTTCTTAAATAATTATAATACATTTCTAAGTAAATGCAATTGAAAGTTTAATACGAGTACTAATTTTTAGTTTTTATTATATTAGTTTACTTTAGATAACTTTTACCTGATAAAATAACAACTTAAGTTCCTGCATTTTTTTAATTTAAATATTTTTAAGCCTGTACAACTGTATTTTACTTTTATAAGTATCTAAAACTTATTTAATTTGTCCCTGTTTGCCTTAAAAAAATTAAATGATGTTTTGCAATTTGTATTTTATTTGTATTTTTTTTTTAATTAGTCAAAATACCTTTCTTCCGTACAATCCAAAAACCTAGTAACTTGAGTTAGTTAGTTTGTGTTTAAACGAAGATTGTGCCAAAACTGGAGGTCTAAGGTTGAAACGAAAGCCATTTTTGAAAAGCTACATGTTTAAACTTTATCAAAATGGCTTTGGTTCTAACCTTAGACCTCTAGTTTTTGCACAATCTTCGTTTAAACACGAACTGTCAAAATAGAGTTACTAGGTTTTTGAATTGTACAGCTTTTTAAACAGGGAAAAAATTTAGGCAACCAACATTACATAACCACAGTTTTTATGCTTCGCGACATTTTGCGTTAACAAGGAAGGGACTTGCCTGCCTCAAACCCTTTTTCGTACTTCACTACTTCCCAGATACTAAAGATAAGTACTTCCTACTTTTTGACAGAAAGTTGTACTTTTTGTCATAGAAAAAATTCGGGAAAAACTTTCCGGGGGGACAAAAAGTGACACTTTACTCCCCGCCTTATTATACCCCTTTACCTAGGTACAATATCTCTCCAAATTTCAAAGAATCCACAAATACAACTTTTTCTGAAGCACCTTCTTTTTGTTTACGTTTCTAGCACATAGTTGAAAAGATATTATACCAGCGTGTTTTGTAGAAGAAATACTTTATTAAAAGTTAACGTCATACAAATTCTATCGTAAAAAACAACTGAACTAAAATAAACATCAAACGATAACTTGATTTAAATATTCTACTCCAACATCCCCACTAGAATATTAATCAAGAGTAAGCCCCATATTTCCAATGCAATGATTTTGTTTTGAACAGTTCAAGGCTTTAGTGTGTATATCTGCAATCATATCTTCAGTCCCCACATGCTGCACTTTAATCATTTTGTCCATAATTTTCTGCCTGATAAAATGATGGCGCACATCAATATGTTTGGTTCTTGCATGATATGCATTTGTAATGGCCAAACAAATAGCACTTTGATTATCACAATTAATCAATATAGGAACTGGAGACTTAAGACAAAATTCATCTTGAAATGCCTTTAACCATAATGCTTCTTGAGTAGCCGCTGATAATGACATATACTCTGCCTCGGTTGTAGAAAGTGCCACAGTTTGTTGTCTTTTACTATTCCAAGAAACAGCTCCCCCTTGTAAAATAAAAACATAACCTGTGCACGATCTTCTTTCGTCAACATCACTAGCCCAATCAGCATCACAGAAGCCAGTAAGATCAGAATTACCAGACTTATGAAATTCCAATTTTTTACTTAACGTGCCTTTTAAATACCGAAAAATACGTTTAACAGCAGTCCAATGCGCTTTCCCAGGGTTAACATTAAATCTGCTTAATGCATTTACAGCATAACAAATGTCTGGCCTTGTACCATTAGCCAAATACAGCAAAGAACCAATGGCTTCCTGATATGGAACGTTCTTCATTTCATCACTTTCTTCAGAGGTTTTTGGACACATTTCTTTTGTTAACTTTTGGTTGGGATCGATAATTAGTTTGGATGGTTTGTAGTCAGCCATGTTAAATTTCTTAAGCATTTCCAAAATGTAAGATTTTTGATCCAAGCTGATTGTTCCTTTTTCCAAATTTCTTGAAATTTTCAAACCAATACAATGATTTGCCTCTCCTAAATCTTTCATTTTGAATCGTTCGGTTATTTTCTTTATTAAGGAATCTTTTTCATTTGCATCATTGTAAAAAATTAAAACATCATCCACATAAACAGACAGAAATAGAATTGTTTCCGAAATTTTGAAGTAAACACAAGGATCAAGATTAGATTGTTGCAGACCTATATCTCTCAATGCAGAATCAAATTTTTTGTTCCATTGCCTGCTTGCCTGCTTAAGTCCATAAAGAGACTTTTTAAGATAGCACACTTTTGATCCCTCGCGGAAAAAATCTGGTTGAACCATGTAAACCTCTTCATCCAAGTCCCCTTGTAAAAATGCTGTTACTGCGTCAATTTGGTGAATTTTTAAGCCGTATTTTGCTGCCATTGCCATTAATAAGCGAAGAGAATTATAACGAATAACAGGTGAAAAAGTCTCGTCGTAATCGATGCCTTTCCTCTGAGCACAACCTTTAATTACCAAACGCGCTTTATATCGGGAAATATTTCCATCTGCATCATATTTAATTTTGAAAACCCATTTTGAATTAATTGCTTTTCTATTTGATGGCAAATCCACTAATTCCCAAGTACCATTTTCCAACAAAGAATTATACTCCTCTAACATAGCAGCCTCCCACAAAGCCTTATCTGGTCGCGATAAAGCTTCTTCAACTGTTTCTGGATCACTTAAAACATCTGAAGTTTCTGCTTTATATAGAATAAAATCGTCAAATTTCTTTGGTAAAATAGTTCTTCGAGTTCTTGTCTCTTGAATTTCTTCATCACTTGAACTTGAATTCGAAGACATGCCTACATGTTCATCAATATTAGCAGAAGCAGAATTAATGATAGATTCATCAATATGTTCAGCAGAAACAGAATTAATGACAGGTTCTTCCACATCACTATTTTCCAGTGCATTTAACTGATCAACGACAATTGTAGAAGTTTCACTGGGAAAAACCACTTCCAATATAGGAACTTTCGGGCTTTCTGCTAATGTAGACCTAAACGAATCAATATTTTTGACTTCTAGAAAATCAGCATCTCTGCTTTTCACAACTTTATTTGTGCCTGGTTTAATGAAGCGATAACCCTTGGAATCTTCACAGTAACCAACAAAAGTCATTTTTTCTGCTTTTGGATCCCACTTGCTTCGACTTCGCTTTGGTATATGCACCATGGCTTCACAACCAAATATCTTAATGTGACTAATATTAGGTTTCTTATGAGACCAAACTTCTTCAGGACTAATATTATTTAAACTTTTTGTTGGAGATCTATTTAAAATATACGCACTAGTGTTCACTGCTTCAGCCCAAAACTGTTTAGATAAATTACTATCAAAAAGCATACATCTTGCCTTTTCCACTAACTTTCTATTGAACCGCTCAGCAACCCCATTCTGTTCTGGTGTGTCTGGAACTGTCGTTTGATGTTGAATACCACACGAAGATAAAAAATATTTAAAATTATTGTTGCAATATTCTGTACCATTATCAGTTCTGAAGATTTTTATTTTTCGATTGGTTTGATTTTCAACTAAGTTCTTAAATTCCTTGAATACTGATAAATCTTCCGTTTTCGACGTTAGGAAATAAACAAAAACTTTTCGGGAGAAATCATCAATTAAAGAAAAAATATATCTTGCACCCCCAAACGACACACTTTCCATCGGACCACATAAATCTGAGTGCACAAGTTCCAGAATTTCCGTTGCTCTTGTACCTATATTTTTGAAGGGTTTTCTTGTTTGTTTTCCCTGCAAACACGGTATACAGGAACATTCATTTATTGGATTCTTCAAATGGATGCCAGTGACTAAATTTTCCAGTTTTTTTAAATCGTGAAAATTTATATGTCCCATTCTTCTATGCCACAGCAAAAAATCTGATTTTGAAGATGAATCAGCATAAAAAGTGGATACACAGGGATTAGGTATCTTAAACATGTTGTTTTCAGCAAAAAATTCTGTAATCACCTTGTTTTTCTTGGATATTTGACAAACATTATCAAACTTTACACAATAACCATCTTTTACAATTTGACTGACAGATATTAAATTTGCACATAAACCAGGAACTAACAATACATCTTCGAGCAAAATTTGTTCATATCGACCATCAAACTTTTGAACATTTAATGAAATACTGCCTTTTGCAACAACACGAAGTTTTGAGTTATTCGCAACAGTTATGTCCTTAGCATAAAATTCTACACGATTTTGAAGCCAATCCTCTCGCATAGTCATATGAGCTGATGCTCCAGAATCTAAGTACCAATCAGTTTTATTCGTAACTCCAACAGATAATGCGCAAAAACCAGCAGTTTCAACTTTATTTTCATTCAAATTACAATTTTTTGACACATGTCCAAACTTATGACAATTATAACATTTTACTTGATAAAACTTCTTTTTGGTCTGTTTTCCATAAAAAGCTTGATTACTGCTTGAAGAAACTTTAACATCTTGCAAAATTTTCGTTTTAATACTATCTCCAGTAATAGGTAAACCAGAACTCTCAATACCCATGATCATAGGCTTATATTCCTCCGATAACCCGGCAAGCAATAAAGTACCAATCCATTCATCAGAAACATCAAAACCAATTGACGACAACTTGTGAGCTGTACCAACAATTTGGTTGACAAATTCTTCAACCGAATCACAGCTTTCCAACTTGGTAGTTGTAAGAGTTTTTAAGAGACCTACTTTTCTGGTAAGACCCTTGTCTTCAAATGTTGTCTTCAATTTATCCCAAACTTCCTTAGCTGTTGTTGCTGTTTGAATATGAACATAGTTGATAGGATCAATCAACAAAATAATTTTAGATTTTGCTTTAAGGACCTTTTTAGCATCTGCCTCAACTCCAGTGACACAATCCCATAACTCTTCATGTTCCAGAAACGTTCTTACTGCAAATTGCCATGTATTCCAGTTTTCACGACCCAACAATTTTTCTATTGCAGGCAATTGATGACTTGACATAATGACACAAAAAAAAAATAAATTTTTTGTCGTTTACTTTCAAATTATTCTTTTAAAAATCTCTTCTTTCTTCTTCAAATTTTCCCTGGGCCCATAACCAGTTGAAAAGATATTATACCAGCGTGTTTTGTAGAAGAAATACTTTATTAAAAGTTAACGTCATACAAATTCTATCGTAAAAAACAACTGAACTAAAATAAACATCAAACGATAACTTGATTTAAATATTCTACTCCAACACACATACATATGTATTTACATGCTTTTAGAAGTTTAATGAATGTAGTGGGCAGCCAATATAAAACAGTCTTACCTGCTTTTAAAAATTTTAAATGCGGGACACTAATTACCTACTGTAAATTACATTTTTTCCGCTTTAAACCTAGTGCAGTCAAAGTGTTATTCATTTCTTGGCTTAAAATTCAAAAAAATTGAGGTTAGGTTTTTTTAGTATATTGACAACTAACAGCTGATCAACAACAAGCATAACCATAGATATGAAAATTAAAGAAAATATTTTTTTGACCAAAAATGAAAATATTTGCTCTAAATATAAAATGTTTCACTAAAATTAACATACGGCAGGTGAAAATATAATTCAAATAATTTGATTTTAGTTAAATAAATCAAAAATTAGTAAAAAATCTGTACTTTTTTATGTTGCTTTGGCTATTCTCAAGTAGATGGCGCGATAAGCAAAAGCGTAGCCAACTTCGTTTTAAACGTTATTTTCCAAAAAATGGTCCTTGAAGAAATCGTACTGGGGCTTTTTCAAGTTTTAAGACAATAAAGAAAGTTTGCAGGAACACTACGACACCATTTGCGCTTTTGCCGCTTTTTAAAAAGGTAGGAAAACGAAAACATAATTTTTGTTTACGAAAAATGATGTATTTATTACTCAAAATAATAAAAATACATTAGGTACAAATTGGTATACGATAATTGATAAAGTTAATAAGTGCATTTGTTAACATTAATAAAATCTATTTTAACACTTAAGGACAGCCTTATTCTACAAAGGAAAGCGATATGTTTGCATCTCATTCCCGCAATGCAGCTTCTAGTTCATTTAAGTCTGCAGAAATATGTGGGGCATGTACAATGTTTTTTGATATCGAATTGAATTCTCCAATTAATAAACATTTTGGGGGTACTTAACAAATACCCGAAATATTATTCGTTAAAGAGTAATTGTGTAATAAAAATGACCTTCTTGAAAGCCCTGTTTTACATCATTCAATTGACTTAATCTGAAAAAGTTGGGCATGGATATGAAAAAATATGGTACCATTGTGATTGTATTTAAAATGCCCAGACCCGAGTACATTTTGTTTTTCGATAAATTTATTAGTTGGTTCGTAATAAGCAAAAATATGATCGTTTTTTTGGGAGACGATTATATTTTTGCTTATCATGAACCAACTAATAAATCTATCGAAAAACAAAATGTACTCGGGTCTGGGCATTTTAAATACAATCACAATGGTACCATATTTTTTCATATCCATGCCCAACTTTTTCAGATTAAGTCAATTGAAATTTAAAAAAAATTTAAAAATTTACTGAAAAATAGACTGTTGACGTACTGGAAATTTTATCAAATATTGGATAGAAATGTCAACTCTACTTCAAAAGAATTTGTGTTATGTCCAAACTTATGAAATAGTAAAATGCATACATTTTCGACGTGAAAAGTATCTTTAAATCGATAAAAATATAAAAAGTGATCGTACACGTAATATTTTTTACAATGCAACATCTGAAAATACTCGAAAAAGTTAAAAACCTAAGCTGAACTCAACTCAGCCTGCAGTGCAATTTATTTTTACAGTTTTCGTTTTCCCTTGTGGACTTATGTGTGAACTATCTTAAAAGAATAAAAAAGGACTAATTTTAACAGATATAATAGTTTGATCTGCCCATGTACGTACGGGACGTTTGCTCTAAGATTTCGTTAACATTCGTCCCTTTTGGAATTAAGCATCTGATTTTTTGAAAATCATTGATCATCATCTAAAATAGCATAATTACGCAAATTTAAATAAAAAAATGTGATGGTAGAGCGTTGGACTCACACGCAAGCGTTTGGGGGGGTCGGCGCGCTTTTCTTTTCAATAAAGTATGTAAAATTAAAAATATAAATTATCTAATGTTGTTAAAAATGCACTTTTATTTCTTAAAGTATAAGTTTCAAGGTGATATGGTTGTTAAAAAATTCTCTTCTTTAGGTTTCTTTAGAATAACTTTAATGTCCATTTTAAAAGCTTTTTTTTGATGAACTTAATATGATGTTGTCCCTTGTATCTTTTTACTTAAAATACATTGACTTTAAAACATGAATTTCGGTGCACTGACTCTGCTTATTTTTTTTATATGCAAAATAAGAATTTCGATCTGCCAAAAATGTAAAAGTGACGGTTATAGTTGTGACACTACAAATTTAGTCCCTTAAGGAGAAAAATCAAAATCTCTATCCCAAATATTATTTTCTTTACGTTTTTCATCTTGAAATGAAATAAGTCTCTCTTTGTCAATAAGGCTGTCCTTAACTCTAAAATTAAAGATGCCTTACGAACTATGAAAAATTAAATTATTTGCGGTGTAAACATAACTTCCTTAACTAATTATTAAGCATAAACAATACTTATTTTACGATGCATGTGATGCTAAAGCCGTGTAAGCAATTGTTCTTAAATTAAATTATTTCGATTTATGTAAATCCTCAAGAGAAATGTACCGAGCAGTTTCTTCGACAGTTACCACTTTTTCTGATTTATAGGTCTCAGTTCTTGAAAAGACGTTTGTAGTCATGGTTTCAGACCAAAAATGGGGCTGTAGCTTGTTCTACAGGCAAAGAAAAACATAGTTAGTCCAAAAATTTACAAAAAGTAGGGTTAGAGTTTTGGCGCCAAATTCAAAATAAGGGAAAATGAAAAACTCACGTCGTATTGTACTTTCTCGTCAAATTTCTTTTCTTTGGAGTCCATGTCGACTAATAGGGACTCGGAAAACCATACAGGCCTTCGTTCGGGTTTAATGTAACATGTTGTTACAAACCTGAAACAAAAACACATTGTTTAAGTCGCTTTTTAGTACAGTCGTATGTGGACATTGACAGAATTCCTGGTAGGGCCGCCTTTTTTATATGATGCAACTGAATGTCCAAAGAGTAAAACCCCAAATTGGCGTATATCTACCTATTGCAGAAACGGAGTTATTGCCCCCCAAAGGGCCCCCTTTAATTCATCACGGTGGAACTGCACCAAATTTTGCAAATAGATGTCAAATAAGGTTTTAAAAAGATTTTTATAAAATAAAAATCTCTAAAAAAATTCCTTCACCCCCCAAATGGCCCCCAAAGAGTAATAACCATCACGTTGGATTTACACCAAATTTTGCAGGTAGAAGTAAAATAAGATGCTAAAAAATATTTATTAATACCTTTTTTTTAAAAATAAATTTTATGCCCCCCTTAAAAACCCCCTTCGTTTATGGGGCAAAGGAATTATTTTTTGAAAAAAAGTTATAAGGAAATATTTTTAAGCATCTCATTATGCATCTATCTGCAACATTTGGTGTAAATCCAACGTGATTGGGTATTACTCTTTGGGGGCTATTTAGGGGGTGAAGAAATTTTTTTAGAGATTTTTTTTTCATAAAAATCTTTTTAAAACCTTATTTGACATCTATTTGCAAAATTTGGTGCAGTTCCACCGTGATGAATTAAAGGGGGCCCTTTGGGGGGCCATAACTCTGTTTCTGCAATAGTTAGATATACGCCAATTTGGAGTTTTACTCTTTGGACATCCAGTTACATCATATAAAAAAAGGCGGCCCTACCAGGAATTTTGTCGATGTACCCTCCTTATTTAGGACAGATTGACTGTAGTATTTTGTCTTAAAATTAGACTTACCTTGTGGAAGGTCTTAAGTTGTTATTGTCCAAAAGTGATTCGACAGATTTTGAAATTTCAGGCGTTTTCCCAATCACAATTTCCTTCTTATTGGTTCTTCTAAAACAGGACACGTAATTTAGAAAAATATAAACAGGAAAAACGAAAATTATAAGGCCTAGTTTAACAAAAAACAGAAATGTTTTGGATAAATTTTGCGACTTTCTTATTATAGTCTCCATTTTTATTTTGCACTGCTTTGTTGTGAAATTTTAACGGTTTAATAGCAAGATAATTTTTTTATGAGGAGAAAGAACTTACACTTTTACTTCCTTGTTCAAAACCTCTATGTAGAGAATTTTGTTCGAGTCAAATTTTATTTTTGCCGGTGCTAATTTTTGCCTTTTTTCTATTATGATAATTTGGCTCATTTTTAGGTGCAATTTGTGTGCAAAAACGTTAATAATTCTTTAAATTCAGGTTACTTTTGTTTATATTTTATCAACAACTACAAACATTGATATAAAAGGAAATATCCGATAAATAAAAAAAAAGACATTCGCTTAATTTTAAAGATAAAATTAAATTAATGATTTAAGAATAATTTTGGGTTGTGTTTTTTTACTTACGTCGAGAAATTTTCCACTGTCTCCTCGTGCGTTTCGGTGCGTATATTTTTTTCTGAATAATATTTATTTTTCAATAAATTATTTTCAACCTTGGCTGCCACACCTAAAAAAACAAACTGTGTCAAAATTGCAAATAATTCCTTAAAAGCCTATCGTAGGATTTACTTCCTTTATTACAAATAAAACAATTATTCATCAACTTAGCAAATATTACAAAACCACAATAAATAATTTAAATTTAGCGCTATTTTTAATAAAAAAGACAATGTACTTCAAATAGGACATGTAAGACGAGCCTTCTGGATAGCCTCTTTAGCTCAGTGGCAGAGCACTGGTCTTGTAAACCAGGGGTCGTGAGTTCAATCCTCACAGGAGGCAGAGACTTTTTTATTTTTTTATACATCTAAAAATTAATATTTAACCTTACAGCAATACATGAGATGATTTTTAAGAATTTTAAAGGATTTAAACGCGTGTTGATTATGTTGTGTATAGAATTAAAATAACCTTGACATAAAATTATTCATAAGGACGAGGTTATAAGTTAATAATTGCTAAGTTTAGAATGAAATATTAAATGATTTGAATTCCTTACCTGTTTTCTGGTCGTCTTTGGAATGCGCTTTATTTTTAGAAGTTAAAGTGATGTCACTAGACTTCCTTTTTTCAACTAGTGAACTTGGTCGTTTTAGTTCGAATTTTTTTGGTCCTTCGAGCTTAGTTGGGGATTTTTGTTTTTGTGGAGGGGGGGTAAAGATGCGCCCTCTTGGTTTTTGCTCAACCTCGATTTTGATTAGGGTTTCTTTGGGTTTTGGCGGCTTTTTTTCTAAGGGTGATTTGTTTTTTTCTAGACTGGCGCGTCGTTCTGATGTTTTAGTAGGAGTGGGGGTTATTTTTTTGATCGTAGAAGACACCTTTGACTTAAGTGATGTTTTAGCGCCTTTTTCCAAAGGTTTAACGTTTTTTTCTGCAGTTTTTGAGGGTGTTTTTTTGTTGTTGGCGTCGTTAAGAAGATTTTCCATTTTAACCATGTTAGCCCAATCTTTTTCGTACTGCAAAAACTCGAAAGTTTGTTGACGCGAGACTTTTGGCACTACATCAGGTTTTTTGGTTTTTTGTGAATGCAAATCGGTGTGTAAGACTTGATTTGACATAAAATTGATCAAACCCTCTTTCTCATGGTTCGCGTACGATTTTTCTGCGTCCACAAAAGTTCTAGTGTCTTTTAACAGTTTTTCAAATTGTTCATGTTCAGATTTTGACTTTGGGGAGCCTTTTATGGACCCTAATATTTTTTCTTTCATTGACTTTTTGACTTGTGGTTCTTGTACAGTTGGAGTAGTTTTTCTCCATGTTTTTACTAGCTGAGGGTTGCTTTTTTCAAACGTGTTAACGCCTAGTCGTTCGGTATCATGATACTTTTTAATGTCGTCCAAAAACGTTTTGTTTTCTTTGCGCAAAAACTCCAAGTTTTTGTATTTGTCGTCATCCTTAACTGTTGATGGTTTGTCCTTGTGGGAGAATAACTTTTCTGCTTTGGATTTAATTACATTGATGATTTTTTTGTGCTCTTTTGTTGGCGCAAACCATTGTGGATGGCTTGTTTTGTACTTAGCGGACAAAATCATGTTTTCATTCCCGACACTACGCTCGTTTTCCAAGAACATGACCGTTAGCATTTTTAACGCGGTTAAGTCTCTTAGGTTAATGTTTCCTAGGAAAATTAGCTGCTCCTTTTTGCTATCTTTGACATGGTCGGGGCTTGGTAACATTTGTGCCTTGATTTTTTGTACTGGCTCACCCGAAAAGTGGGTTTCTTGAACTGTTTTTAAATGTTCTGGGTGTTTTTGAATTGGCTCAGCATCAAAATGAGTTTCGTGTACGGGTTTGGCTCCTTCTGGTTGGGTTAAAAGTTGTGTTTTAACCTTTTGAACTGGTTCAGACGAAAAATGAGTTTCTTGGACTTCAGTTTTGTTTTTTGGCACAGGTTCGCGTCCGAAATGTGTTTCTTGGAGTTGTTGAGTCGCTCTCGATGGTGCGTTGTGTTTTACGTCCCCAAACGTAACCTTGTTTTGCTTTTTAACTCCTTGAATCGGTGATCTTGCTTTAAATTTCATGTACTCTGTTTTTTGGACGTCATCGTGCAATTTTTGCTCGCGTAAGAACTCCTCTGTATGTCCGCACAAGAAGGCTGGGTTTTTGTACGGATCTTCCTCCAAACTGGGTTTGATCTTTTTGTTTTTGGATTCATGTTCTTGTGGTTTGAGTATTTTGGCTTTGACTGTCTCCAAGAGACCTTTTTTGGCTTTGGGGATAAGTTTTTGCGGGTGTTTTTTATTGTGATCTTGGACTTCTAGCCAATAGTGATCGCTGTGTGTTTTTTGCTCGTCTAAGAAAAGTGCTGTTTGGTCGTGAAGGAAAATGTAATCCTTGTAAATGTCTTGTGGTAATGAAATTATTTTTTTGCGCTCTTGTACTGATTTCGCTGTTGGTATGAGGCGTTTTTGGGCATAGGGCTTCCAATCTGGGTTTCTTGCCTTATAGTCGTTGTACTCTTTACGTTCTTGGTCGTGAGAGTATTTTTGTTTTTGCAAGAATTCACCAGTTGCATTTTTTAAGAACTCTGGATTTTCGTAAGGACTACCTTCTGATGGCGTAGCGCTTGTACCTTTGGTCTTTTTGGCCTTAACTTCTGCTTCTTTTGAACTGTCTTTTGGAGACTTGAGTATGTTCTTTATTTTGCCAAAAACGCTTTGATGTTTTTTGGGAGATGGACTCCATTGCGGATGCTTCGCCAAAAAGTCCAAGTATTCCTTGCGTTCAATATCGCTGTGGTTTTTAGCGTCTTTTATAAACGCAATGGTTTGTTTTTTGAGAGAGTCTTCGTCTTCGTAAGGACTTCCTTTCTTAGGCGTACCTGCAGCAGTTGCAACTTTTGACTTTCTTACTGGGACTTCTGGCTCAGTTAAATTGTCCTTGGAAGAATGTTTCAGCAAATTTTCAGTTTTGGACTTTAGTTTGCAAAGGACACCGTGGTGCTTTTTGGGAGTTGGACTCCATTCAGGATGTTTCTGTACAAATGCCAAAAACTCTTTGCGTTCTTCGTTGTGGTGTGCTTTTTGGTCTTTGATCAGGGCCTCTGTTTGGTTCTTAAGAAACTGGTATGATTCGTAAGGATTTTCTTTCTGTGGCGATCTTGAAACAGCTAATGGTTTGGACTTTTCAGCTTTTTCAAGTTTGGGTTCGTCTTTAGACTTAAGAAGATTGTCTGCTTTGGATTTTAATTTTCCAAGAAGAGACTGTTGTTTCTTGGAAGTGGGACTCCACTTTGGGTGCTTTTCTATAAAGTCTAGGTATTCCTTACGTTCAGCATTGCTGTGGTTTTTGGCATCTTTTAAGAATGCAATTGTCTGTTTTTTGAGAAAGTCGTCGTTTTCGTAAAGACTTAGTTTCTTTGGGGAATCTGCTGCAGTTGCAACTTTTGTCTTCCGAACTGGGGATTCAGGCTCATTTACATTGTCCTTGGAGGAATGCTTCAACAAACTTCCAGCCTTGGTCTTGATTTTGCCAAAGAGGCTTTGATGTTTCTTGGGAGAGGAACACCATTCAGGGTGCTTTTGCAAGAATGCCAGAAATTCTTTGCGTTCTTCATCGTGGTGTGCCTTTTGGTCTCTGATCAATGCCTCTGTTTGGTTCTTTAGAAAACCATATGATTCGTAAGGGTTTTCTTTTTGAGATGTTTGTGAAGCGGCTAAGGGTTTGGATTTTTCAGCTTTCTCGACTTTGGGTTCGTCCTTAGACTTAAGAAGATTGTCAGCTTTGGATTTTAGCTTCCCGAAAATGGATTGTTGTTTTTTGGGAGTGGGACTCCAATTTGGATGTTTTGCAACAAAGTCCAAGTATTCCTTACGTTCAACATTGCTGTGTTTTTTGGCATCTTTTATAAACGCAATGGTTTGTTTTTTGAGAAAGTCGTCATCTTCGTAAGGACTTCCTTTCTTAGGCGTGCCAGCAGCAGTTGCAACTTTTGACTTCCGAACTGGGACTTCTGGCTCAGTTAAATTGTCCTTCGAAGAATGTTTCAGCAAGTTTCCAGTTTTGGACTTTAGTTTGCAAAGGACACCGTGGTGCTTTTTGGGAGTTGGACTCCATTCGGGATGTTTCTGTACAAATGCCAAAAACTCTTTGCGTTCTTCGTTGTGGTGTGCTTTTTGGTCCTTGATCAATGCCTCTGTTTGGTTCTTAAGAAACTGGTATGATTCGTAAGGATTTTCTTTCTGTGGCGATCTTGCAGCAGCTAAGGGTTTGGACTTTTCAGCTTTCTCAACTTTGGGTTCGTCTTTTGACTTGAGAAGATTGTCTGCTTTGGATTTTAATATTCCAAGAAGAGACTGTTGTTTTTTGGAAGTGGGACTCCACTTTGGGTGCTTTTCTATAAAGTCTAGGTATTCTTTACGTTCAGCATCGCTGTGGTTTTTGGCATCTTTTAAGAATGCGATTGTTTGTTTCTTGAGGAAGTCATCACTTTCGTATGGACTGCCTTTTTTAGGAGAAGCTGCTTCTGTTGCCACGACCTTTGACTTCCTAACTGGGGCTTCAGGCTCGTTGACATTGTCCTTGGAGGAATGCTTTAACAAACTTCCAGCCTTGGTCTTGATTTTGCCAAAGATGCTTTGATGTTTCTTGGGAAAAGAACACCACTCAGGGTGCTTTTGCAAAAAGGCCAGAAATTCTTTGCGTTCCTCATCGTGATGTGCCTTTTGGTCACGGATTAGTTCTTCAGTTTGGAACTTGAGGAAATAGTAGTTTTCGTACTGGTTTGGAGCAGGTACTGCAGCGGCTTTTTGTTTAGTAGCCTCTGTTTTGGATACTGGTTCCTTTACTTGTTCTTTTTCTAAATCAGCTTGTCGCCTTAAGAAGTCCCAGTGCTCCTTACGTTCAAAGTTGTGGTAGACCTTTTGGTAGTGCATAAAATTGTTGAGGTCTTCTTGGTCTTTTAAGAATTTTTCGTGGGCTGCTTTTCTTTTCAAGGTTGACATGCCATCAGAGGTGGTAGTGGAGATGTTTTCTTTTGATTTAAATAATTTTCCTGTTTTAGATTTAAGAGTGCCGAAGAGGTTTTTCTTTTGTTTTTCTTGTGAAGTTGGACTGAGCTCAGGGTTTTTTTGGGTAAACGCAAGAAATTGTGCCTTTTCAGAATCGCTGTATTGTTTTTGATTGCTCAAGAACTCCTTTGTCTGTTTTCTTAGCAACTCATTTTCATCAACGCTCTTGTTTCTAGCTTTGACAGTTTTAACCTTTTTGGCCTCAACATCTGGCTCTATTAAATTCTCAGACGATTTAAACATTTTATTAGCTTTTGACTTTAGGGTACCAAAGAGGTTTTTAGACTTCTTTTCAGGCGTCCATTTTGGGTTCTTCGTGCGATAATCTAAGTACTCCTTACGTTCCAAATTGTGATGCGATATGTGGTCAACCAAGAAGTTATGAGTTTCGTTTTTCAAGAATGCTTCATTGGCGTATTTCTCGTTTTTTGGAATGACTTCATTTGTTCTCAAGTTTGGATGCTTGGTGTAGGGTTCAAGGTTTGGGTTTTTTGCAAAAAATGATCTTGAACCTTGCTCCTCTTTTTTGCGGAAGAGTTTTTCTTGGTCAAGGAAGTTTGTGGTGATGTTGTGCAAAAACTCGTGGCTCAGTTCAACGTCAGGTTTTTTGACAGAACCCACTGGTGAAGCCGTGTTGGTTTTTACTTTTTTGGACTTGGGAGTCTTGTCTTTGTCACTGTGAAAGAGCTTACTGGTTTGCGTCTTGATCTTCTTGAGAATGCCTTCGTTCTTGGATTTGTTTTTGTACATTTCGGGGTGGCTTTGTTTAAACTTTACAAATTCTTCGTTTTGGTAGTTGGTGTACGATTGTAAGTCGTTAAGAAAGTTGATGTTGTTGGTGCTCATGAATTCGTAAAAGATGTTTTCCTTTGTGTTGCTTTTGTCGGAAGGGTTGGTCGTTGAAGGTGGAGAAAATTTAACGTTTTCGTAGGCGTGTTCGTCAGAATCGGGAGCTTTGGAGTTACCCCAGACGTTTTGGTACAAATGTGGTTCGTCAGTTTTTGAAAGTTGTGGAGCAATTTTGGAAGGAGTTTTGGTAGTCGTAGAAGTTGTTAAGGTTGTCGAACTGTTTGGCGACGTGGAACTCTTTAAAGTGGTAGAAGTTTTAGGTTCTGAAGGACTTTTTGGAGCTGTAGAAGTTGTACTTTTGGGGGTCGTAGGCGTTCTGGGCGTGGTGGGAGTTTTAGGTGCGCCAAAATCGAGCACATCGGCTTGCCCTGTCATGACATTGTCATCAAAGATGTTGTTAATGATATCTTCCAGTTCTTGCTGGTTCTTTACGTTAACCGTAAACTTCTTTACGCTTTCTTCGGAAGAAATGTTTCGTGTTGTTTGCGTTGTTATCTCAGTCCGCGTTACTATTTCCTTATTCCCGACTTTCTTGTTCTCGGTCTTGGTTACTATGTCCTCTTTTTCTTGCGTGGTACTTTTGGAATCTTTTTCCGATCCAGTTGGGATGACTTTCTCGTACGTTATTCCGTTTTTTAAAGTTCCAAGCTCAGGTTTGGGAGTGTTTGGCGATTTTGATTTGTTGGTGAAGATTGTAAATTCTTCGTTCTGGGAATGCGAGAAGTTTTGGTGATCATTGAGGAAGTTTTGAGTTGCGTTTTTAGTTTCTTCGAATTGTTGGCGCGCTTTTTTGGCTTTGTCGCCTTTAGGGTTGCTTGTGCTTCGGAACAGTTTGGCAGTTTTGGTTTTTATGTTGTCGAATAAGTTGTCTCTGGATTTGGACTTGCCCTTTGGACTTTTGACTGCGGGGTTCTTAGCGAACTCTTCGTTTTGTTTGTGCGAGTAGTCTTGTACGTCGGTTAAGAACTTGTCCGTTTCTTTGAGTACGAAGTTAGGGTTTTCGAAAAAGGGGTTGATTTTCTGGGCTATTTCGTATGATTCGCGGTTTTTTCCGCTTCGGACGTAGCTCTTGGCTTCGCCTGGTAGTTTTTCATGGCTGCCTCGCAGCTTGAGAACCTCTTCACTGCCTTGTCGTGGTAGAGTATTGTCCTTTGTTGTGATATACTCCCGAATTATGTGTTCTTGAACGACAACTCCTGGGGTATGAGAACCAATGCGTTTTTGGGTCAAATTCTGGCGTAACTTTAACTTAGCGTCATTCTCGTTTTGGGCGTTATGGTATTTTTGTTCGTTGGTAAGGAAGACGTTGGTGTTTTCGTGGAACATTTTGTTTAGGTTTTGGTAGTAGTTTTGATCTGAAAGGAGATTCTGGCGGATTGGGTCGCGCGTTAGCTCGGCGTACTTCTTTTCGTTTTCTAGGAAATTAGCGGTGTTTACTCGGAGGTAGTCGTTGCGTGATGCGATTTTCACCTTTTCTTTCATGGTGAGGTGATTTTTTAAGTTGGGGCAGTCTGAAAAGTTTTTTGTTAGCCGAATACCTACAGGGTGTTACCAAATAACTAAGAAAAAATTCAGGGAATAATTCCTGAACCCATTTTAAGAAAAAAAGTTCATATAAACATGTGTCCGAAAATCCTTCGTTTCTGAGATACAGGGTGCCAAAGTTTCTAAAAAAAAACTTTTTCTTTAAGATTACCTAAAAACTAACCAGATATTTATTTGAAACTTATCACGGGTAATTTTCTTGCCTTAAGGCATAAAGTGAGGTAGAAAAAAATTAAAAATTATAATTGTAAGGGGCACATTTGGGGGCACCATGGGGGTTATTCACCCCCAACTTTTTTGTGTGTTACTTTTTTGGTATTTTCATAAAATATTTGGAAGCCCTAGAATATGATCTTTAAAATTAATGTCTTGTTCTTTTTTCATAAAACCAACCGTTTTCGAGAAAAAAATTCATTGCCCGAAGGCAACAAAATTTCTTTTTTAAGTTTGGCTTTTTTATTTTAATGAAAATAAAACATAGTTAACAATGAAGGGTTAATTTATTTCTTTTTTTAATTATTATTTTAAATAAATATCTGGTTTAGTTTCTTAGTAAGTAATCTTAAGATTAAAATTTTTTTTGAGAAACTTTGACACCCTCTATCTCAGAAACGAACACATATGAACATATATGAACTTTTTTTTCTTAAAATGGGTTTAGCAATTACCCCCTCAATTTTTCCTAGTTATTTGGTAACACCCTGTATATTTGAATGTTTTTTTTTTTTAAACTAAGGAATATTTTTAATTTAGGAACACATCAAGTATTTTTCGATTTTAAAACTAATAAACTCTACTAAATTTCGTGTTTTAAAAATATGTAGTAAAATAAAGTTATTAAATTTTGTTTTAACTTCAAAGTTTACAAATTTTTGTTATTTCAATTATGATATGTTTACATTTTCCGAATAATGTATTCCGTTTCTATATTCATGGTTTTACTACCAGAAAATTGCAAATTTATTCATTGCAATTTATACTACTACGCATTTTATCATAGGATGTTTCATCAATTTTAAAATTATATGTTAATTTAAATGCAGTTTTGGATTTGTAGTGGGCTGTTTTTTTTTGATGAAATATATTGGCGCGGCGCGGTGTGCCCATTGTTCCAAAAATGGACAAAATGTTTCTATTGTTTTGTAATTGCTTAATTAATAGGTGAAATTTTTAGGGGAATTTTCTCTACATATTTGTAAAATTTACTTTTTCCTAAAATTAGATACATTTAAAAATATGTCTGTATTTCAGTCGTTAAGTTAAGAAAAATATTTATTTGTTTTATGACATGGAATATGATGTCATGACCGAGATCTATTTAATTTTATTATCAATTTAGATATATCTATATACTTTAAACAATAAAATTAAATAGGTGCTTCAGCAAATAAACAAAATAAATAGAAGTTTGTTTTTTGAGTTCTTAAAGGGTAATAGCCTTAAAAACATTAATTAAAATAACGACAAATTATAAATATTTACAACAATTTTTTAGGCGTAGAATTTCTTGTTTTGTTTAAGGCTAGAGATTCAAATTCACAGATTCGAAGATATGTGCTCCTAGAAGCTCGTATAAGTCATCTCTGTTGAGCTCCCGTCAATTGTACTAAATAGCACATCTACATGAGGGCCACATCATATATTAAAAATAAATGTAGTTTTAAAAACTAGAAAAATTGTGCTACAAACGTATTATAGTTTCATATAAATCGGTTATTTGTTTGTGTCGAAAATCTGACTTCAAAAAACAAAAATATCATAATGATTTTTGTAATCAGATTTTTGGACACAAATAAGTAATCGATTTAAAACAAACCATAATACGTTTGTAGCCCTATTTTTCTAGTTTTCAAAACTACATTTAGTTTTAGTATACAGTGGGGCCCTCATGTAGATGTGTTATTTAGTAGAATTGGCGGGAGCTCAACGGAGATGACTTATACGAGCTTCTAGGAGCACAGATTATTGAATTTGTAAATTTAAATCTCTAGTCTTAAGGAAAAAAAATAACAATGCTCAACAAAATTAAAATTTGAAAAAAATATAATAAAATTTATGCAAATTAAGAAATTATCAAAAGGCAAACATTTTTTTAAAAAATTTAATTATTTGTAAACTGGTTATCAATATTGAACCAAAATATTAAACAAACGTAATATTTGATTACAGGTAACGTGATTTAATAATAACTCTAATTAATCGTTAAAAAAACGTACTTGATAATTAAAAATCGTGATATTTCTATGCGCAAAATTCCCAAATTAATTATCAAATTAACAAAAACTTTAAAATTTAAATATAAGATAGGTAAATACTTCCTTTACTTTTGGTAAAAAGATCCCTAAGAATAACCGTTTAAAAATTTAAAAGTTTGTGGCATTATTTAAAATGCGTAGTTTTTAAAAGCAGCCTTCTTAAACAATTTTAAAAAATACCTGTTATGCTCCAATTAACAAAAACAGAAAAAACTCACTTAATTCACAAATGCCACAAACAAACACTAAAACCAAAGTGAGCTTTGCTTCAAAACGGAAACAAATGAGCGTCTCGCGTTATGCACAGCCTATTCATCTAAAAATGATGTCATAGCTAACTCATAAAATTATAATAGTTACTAAATAACTAATTAAAATCAAACTCGCGGCTAGTTTTATGTAGTTTTATTAAATAGTTACTTGCACCTTGCAAACTTCATAAAAGAATGAGTATTTTACGAAGTATTTACGTCTAGATAAGTTTGTATCTCGGTTTGTATTCAATAATCGACTATTTTAAATCGATGATGTCAGTTTTGTTGTTATTAAATTATGACGATACGATGAGATAAAAAATCAAGAAGGCTGGTACTATTGACCAAGCTACATGTTCAAATGCACTCAAAAAGAGACAGAAAAACTAATAAATATTCAAGGCAATTCGCACTTAATTGGGATACGTTGTTTACAATTTTTCTGTTCATGATTTGTTTACCAGTTTTAATGGTACATTCTTGACCTTATCCTCTGCGCAAAATGAACTTGTTAATGAAGTTTTGTCGCTAAATACTTGTTTAAACAGAAAAAGCGCGTAAAAACAGAAACGCGCGAAAGAATTAAACAAAACATGTGCTGCCATCTATGAAACAGTAGCGAAAACTACTTTTGCGCTGTAGATATCTATAATTGATATAGAAAACTGTAATTTTTACAGTTTTCTGTAGCGAGTTCAATGCCCTCCAGCGCCAACTTTGAGGTTGACATTTCGCACCACAAACGTCAATCACGCCGACAATCTGTGAAAATGGCAGATTCCGAGGTAAGTTTTTCATCACGTGTACATTATTTTACGCAAAAATACGCACGATTTGTGATTGTACAACATGAAATTTGTTTTAGCTTGCGAAAGCTCTCAAGGATCTACCGATAAAAGTGCAAACCTCAAGCCTAAAAAGCCGCAAAGAGGTTTTTGAAAATGTTATTGAGGTTCTACCAAATGCTGGTTTGTTGCTTATTTTTTTGATTTGGCGTGATTTAAGCTGTGTTTTTTTGCAGGTATCAATGACGCAGTGGTGCGAGGAATATGCAAAGTTATTCACATTACGTTACTGAGGTATAGAGACTCTACTTCGCAGTTTTATGTTAAGAAACTTTTGAAGGAACTTTTGGAACTGCATTCTGAGAGCACTATCAAGCATTTTAGCGAAGTTTTGAATGAAATTGGGCAGTATTTTAAAAACTTAGTACCATCGTATGTATTTTATTTCACAAGCGTAAGTTTTTAGTGAGATGTTTTGGTTTTTTTTTAGGCAAAACACTGCAAAAACTGCCTATCAAGGTTTGAGTTGGAGCTGCATTTTGTTCACAGATGGCTGGAAGCACAACGAAAAATGCACAAGGGAGAATATTTCGCAAATTATCGAGGCGCAGGCGTCTTTATTGTGGAGCATTTTCGCCTTCAAAAACGAAAAAATTAAGACTAGAGCCATTTACATGGTTAGTTTTGTTGTTAAATTCCTTTTTACACAGTTTTAAATGTTTTTTGTTTAAAACAGGTTCAACAATCTTGGTCAACAGTACAAGGAAGTGATAAAATATACTTGGATAACTTGAAAAAATTGGAACAAACTCCTTATTGCCTCGCTTTGGGCGCCGTTTTAGCCAAACAATACACTTTACTGGACAAAAAACCCGAATTTCAACCATATTTAGTACGTTTTTGCTATTTTAAACCCTTCAACCTACTAATTAAATACATTTTGTAGGAGTTTTTAGTGGAAACGTTCGTTAAAAACTTTATAAGCTCAAAAGTAATTCCCCTAAATGAGGTTATCGATTCGTGTGCTCCAATTTTCGAGTATTTGACATCAGATTTATTCAAAAAGTTGATTTTACCTGCTGTGCAAAAAGCAATGTTAAGAAATCCGGAAGTTATTTTGAATTCTACGCCATTGGTTATAAGGCTTTGTGGATTAAATTTAGATTTGAGTCCTTTTGCAGTGGACATAGGAAATAGTCTAATCGGTATGTATTTTTTTTTTGCTTTTTTTTTAAATAACATTTTTAGGAAAAGTACTGTTTTTACTTTTTAGTTAAATGAAATATACTTTAACAGGGAATGTCGCGTAGCATGAACTGTGGATATGTAATGTTGGTTGCCTAAAATCAACAAAAAACAACACTTTCTGGTCATTGCTCAGTTGGTTTAAAAGAGTTAATTTTAATTAAAACTTGTGCTTATCAGCAACATAAATAAACAAAGCACAAGTTGACATATTCCAAAGGTCCATTAATAAGTGTTTAAATACAGAACTTACGCAATTTAAAAGCACTATTTTTTTGCATTTTAAATTGTCAAAATTCTGTATTTAAACGCTTATGATGGACCTTTAAAACATGTTAACTTGTGCTTTATTTATTTATGTTGCTGGTAAGCAATTATTAATTAAAATTAACTTTTATAAACCCACTGAGCAATGATCAGAAAGTGGTGTTTTTTGTTGATTTTAGGCAACCAACATTACATAAACACAGTTTCTATGCTTCGAGACATTCCCCTTTAAATGCAGTAATAATTTGTTTTAGCCAATCTACATTCAAAGGACGACGATGCTAGAACAGATTCGGCTGAAGCTTGCAAAATTTTAGCACAAAATATTAAAGAGCCTTTAGCTATTGAGGAACTATTAAAAAAAATGTTTGCTGTATTTAACGGTTCAGATGGAAAGTTAACTATTGCTGAACACAAAATAGGAGTTCTACAGGTAATTTTCCATTTTTTTAATTCGTTTATCATAAACGAGAAAAACCTAAATTTATCGTCCTAAAGTTTATACTTTTTTTTTTTATTGTTTTTTTATTTTTTAGGGAGCTGGAAATATTTCTTATGCCAAAATTCCACAAGAAAAATTACCCCAACTTGTCGAAAAAGCGTTGGAATATTTTATTAAAGTTTTGGAAATAGAAGTACATGAAAAAACACTTTGCCATTGCTTAGAAATGTTATCTTTATGGACGGTCAAAATAAATGGAGATGTGCCTAAAAAACTATTGGACATTTTCAAGGTTAGTGCAATTTTTTTTCTTAGCATTTTTAAAATATGTCCAACTTTTAAAAAGCTCTAGTAAAAAAAAATGAAAGCTCTTGGAAAAAATCCAATTGCAGATTTGTTTTTTACTTCTAATTAACCTAAAAACACAGTTTCAGGTGAATCTATTTTTTCAAAATTTACCTCATTTTGTAGCAAGGGGTAAAGGTCCAAATTTTCTCAGTTTTTTATTTTGTACGGCCACAAGTAATTTTTGTCAGCAATGAATGCCATTAATGCTTATGTAAAACGGGCTGCCAAATCAGAATTTTAACACGTGACACTTGATTCTTTTCAAAATACTGTAATTTCCAAAATATTATTTAAAAAAAAATGTAAATGCAGATTCGTATTCTACAACAAAATAGCAATCTACATAATAAGTTTTATTAAAATCGGAGACAAAAAATTTCTGCAGAGCTTTTTTAATTTTTTTTTTAATTTGGTCAACTTTGAAAAGGTCTGACATAAAAATAAAAGCACTTGGAAAAAATATGATTGCTGATTTGTTTTCTACGGCTTCTAATAAGTATAAAAACACAGTTTCGGGCAATTCTATTTTTTCAAAATTTACCTCTTTTTTTGTAAGGGATGCAGCATATATTTTCAGTTTTTTAATTAGGATAGCTGCAAATAATTTTTGCCAACAACAAGTGCCATCAATGTTTATGTAAAACGAGCTGCTGAATCCGAATCTGGCACTTAAATATTCTCAAGGTTTTTAGTTTTGATGCTATTAGCTTTCAAAGACAATTTAGAACGCAATTTTTTTTAACTAGTTAAACGACAAAACAGAATCAAAATGCACATTTCCTTTCTAAAACATAAAGTCAAATAATTCTTTTTTAAATTAACGTACTTTTCGACAATTTATTTGTGATTGCTCTAATTATAAAAAATATTCTTTTACAGAATGGAATAAATTTAAAAACATCAACAATTTTGGTTAAAACAAGCTACATTCAATGCATGATGGCAACTTTTACCTCAAAAAATGCCCCCCAAGCTAAAGAATTATATCCAATTTTGGTAAAGAGTGTCGAAAAGGCTATTTCGCAACCGCAAAATCATCAAATTGTAACCGAGGGCCTAACAGCGGTTTGTCTTCTTTTAAAACTAACAAACGGACAAATCGACAAAGAAACTTCGCTAAATACAGTAACCCAATGCGTTTTTGACATGGAAAAACAAATATTTGTGTCAGAAAAATACTTATCTGGAACAACCGAAGATGGTCTTTTTCTTGTAATGCAACTTTGTGACAAATTGTTAACTGAGTATTCGGTGAAAATTGGAAATAAGAATAAGCCTTTATTGAAGGCAATTCTTTTTTGTACAATTGAGGCTCCTTCAAAAGTTCGTAGAAGGTGTGCAACAGTTTTGAGAAATATGATTTCGGATAAAAAACATGGTGTTGAAATTTCAAGACAACTTTTAAACGAATTGCATTTGTTTCTAGAAAGGTCCAAAAAGGTAAGTTATTATTATGTTTATTTCAGGTATTTGAAAAAAGGATTAAAGAAAAGGGAGGGGTTAACCGGTGGTCAAAATCTGTACACCTCAAAATAAAATAAATTTTTTCAAGTTCCTCCAAACTTCTTTAAATTATCTCAAATTTCCCTTTAATTTATCTAGTTTTTTAAATGTAAACAATGTTTGGGAAAGGTGTTTTCTTTTATGGCAAAATTTATTTTTTGAGTGAATTTTGAACTTTCTAAGGGCAAAATTCAAAATTGTGAACTTTGTTAATATTTTTGGTGCGAAATTTATAACAAGATAGGTATTATTTTTGTCGCGCTTTTTAAGACGAGAGATTAAATTAAATTTACAAATCTTCTAATCTGTGCTCCTAGAAGCTTGTATAAGTCATCTCCGTTGAGCTCTCGTCAATTCTACTAAATAGCACATCTACATGAGGGCCCCATCGTATATTAAAATTAAATGTAGTTTTGAAAACTAGAAAAATAGGGCTACAAACGTATTGTTGTTTCATTTAAATCGGTTGTTTTTTTGTGTCGAAAATCTGGTTTCAAAAAATAAAAATATTGCAAACATTTTAGAAGGCAGATTTTCGACACAAAGAAATATGCGATTTATATGAAACAATAATACGTTTGTAGCCCTATTTTTCTAGTGTTTAAAACTACATTTAGTTTTAATGTACGATGGGACCCTTATGTAGATTTGCTATTTAGTAAAATTGACGGGAGCTCAACTGACATGACTTATACGAGCTTCTAGGAGCACAGATTAGAAAATCTGTTAATTTAAATATCTGGCCTTAAGTTGTTCATTGAAAACTTCTTTAATTCATGTTTCATTTTTTTTGCGCAAAATTCGAAAAAATCACTGACATTTTTTTAAATTGATAAATATTTTGTCAAAATATTGAAAGTTTTATCAGAAAATGAGCCAAATTTTTTGCACGTCTCAGACAAGTTTTTTTACCATTAAACGAAGAATTAAAACCTACAGTAAACAAACACCTTAATGACCGGCGACCACACTGTACGCTTAAAGTAATAAAAAAGTTCTTTACTTTTCGCAAAAAAATTTCTTAATTATTCAAATAAATGCCGCCAAATTCTTTTTAAATACCTTCAAAATTCGTTTAAATACCTTCAAAATACCTTTAAAATTCCTTTTCTTTCCCTCACATTTCCAGATTTTGTACACCAATTTTCTAACATGATTTTCCTTAAAGAAAACCAATTCGGCAATTCATTAAATATTTCTTTCAATTTTTTTTAGACAAAGTCAGAGAAAGATTCAAAAGAAAACGAAAAATCAGATTCTTTGCCAAACCACGCTATAGTCGAATTTATAACTTCGTTGTGTTCAAAAACAGATTTACCTTTAGAAGATGCACAATTAATTTCATTGGACGCATTACTACCGTGTCATCACCCTGTAGTTGCAAATTTATCGCCTAATTTATGGAAAAAAATAACCACTCATTTAGGCCTCAAACCTAAAGATTTGGTCGCTCAAAGATCGGCCTTTTTTGTTAAGTTTCTTATTGAAGATTATTTATCCAACGAGGTAAGTTTTTTTGTAAAAAAAAACCGTTATTATTGTACAGATTGTCCAAAAATTGGCGCATAATCGCGACGATACGTTATTGGGGCATGTCTAGGAATCCCCAGAAAAATGTTAAAAAAATCCATCTCATATACTCTTAGAATATGAGGTCTCAAAGTGCAAAACTTTAAACGCTCATACCTTGAATATAACAGCACATATTAACCAAAAAATGGTTTATTAAAAAGCTACAGTCTATCTTAAACCATTTCAAAATTTGTTTATCTTTTAAATGGTCGAATTACATTTTTATAATTAATCTAATTTTACAAAATTTTCATAAAATGAAGCTGATAAGAATTTCAATAAAATCTAATGCAAAAGTATCAAGACTCATAGATGGGATTTTTAGATGTATTTTCCTAGACTGTGTTGCCGAATTTATGCAGCTTTGTTCGCATTTTCCTCAATGAATATAACAGATGGATTTGTTTTAACAATTTTTCAATAATTCCTTGACATGCCCCAATAACGTACCGTAGTAAATTTTTTGGTTCATCCTTTAGAAGTTTTTGTTTTTATTTGATTTTTTTAATATTTTAGACTTATGAAAATGCTCTATCAAGTATTGTATCTTTAAAACCAGACATTATTTTACCGAATTTGATCCAAAATGTCTTAACCGAACTAGAGGAACCTTCAATACGTCAAATATCAAAAGATGATTATTTTACGTTTTTAACACCTGAAGGAGAATTGTACGATAAAAGCGTCGTCCCTGGGTAAGCCCCAATTTTTCCAAAAATAAAAATGCAAAAATTTACAAAATTTTCAAAATTAAAGACAAATTATACTTTTTTTTTAAACATCTTTTAACTCGTTTTTAGTGATGACAGCTCTTTGGAAATGAATCTAAAACGCGAAAGTAAAGCCTATAGTTACAAGGATCAATTAGAAGAGCTACAACTTCGCAGAGAAATCGAAGAAAAAAAACGGAGAGAAGGAAAACTAAAAAAACCTGAATATACTCCAAAACAGTTAGAAGCAATCAAAAACCAAAAAAATAAGGAACAAGCCATTCGGACTCGATTAAGTCAGGTAAGTCATTGTTTTTGTAGGGAATTTTGTCAAAATATTTATGCAAAAGTAAAATTTAAAAATAAAAATTTTTGTAATTTATGTTTAGAAATTTTTTTTAACTACTTTATATAAATTATTTGAGCTTTTAAACCTTTGCTAATAACACTTTATAAGTGGCAAAACAAATTTATAACTAAAATAATTTTTTGTAAATCAATACTTTTTGAAATATTTTCCTTTGAACTTTTACTAAAAAACCTTTAAAAAACCCTTTTATTTAAGTTTAATATTTTTTACTTTCCGAAAACTTTAAATTACGCTTTTAAACTTTTACTAAAATCATCTAATAAGGTCAATAATGAATTCGTAACCAAAATAATTTCTTGCAAATCATTATTTCTCAAAATATTTTTCTTTGAACTTATACCAAAAATTCCTTTTTTTTTTAAGTTCAATATTTTTTACTTTCCGAAAACATTTATGCTTTTAAACTTTTACTAATAACATCTAATAAGGTGCATAATTAATTTATAACCAAAATAATTTCTTGCAAATCATTATTTTTTAAAATATTTTCCTTTGAACTTTTACCGAAAAAACCCTTTTTTTAAGATTAATATTTTTGACTTTCCAAAAACATTTATAATAAAATAAAAAATAAACATCTTTATTGCAAATAATAATGCATCGAATTATTACTGCTAAGAATATTTTATAAAATGCGAGATAAAATGTTTACTTTTATAAAAAAAAAATTTTAAAAAAATCAACCTTTACGAAGATATTTTCTAACGCATTTACTAATCCAGCCCATTTCTTGTTATAAAGTATTTTTGGTGAAGGTTTAAAAGCATATGTTAAAGGCATAAAGTCTCCTAAATCAGCTAAACAATAAAAAGCAAATGTGTTTGCCATTTTTTCCCTGAATTGTTTCTCCAAAATTATTTTTTCTTCCAGCTTAACTCAATAGTTATCAAAAACGTATCCCTAATAAAAGCAGCCGCACGTGGTGATCCATTACACCTTTCCCTATACTTCAAAACACTTCTTCCAGTTCTAATAAAAAACCTACAATCACCCTTAGCAGCCCCTATAATATCCAAAATCTTCATCGACCTCCGAAAAGTCGTATTTCCCTCTGAACTAGACCAGCTTAGTCAACTTATTTCCTACGTTACTTTACGATTACTTAAACCATCGTGCGACATCGATTCAAATTGGGAAAAAGAGGACCTTAATGAAGCTATGTCGAGAACCATAAGTTTGATCCAACAAAGAACTGTGTCCAAGAGAAAACTAGAGGCAGATGAAAGTGGTGATATTATTCATTACAACGTAACGCCGTTTACGGTTCCAGCTTTTGCGTATACTTTCGTGTTGATTAAGAATAGTTTGCTGTCTAAACATGCGCATAACAACGAAGATATGGTTTTAAATGGACTCCAAATCATATCAGAACACTCGAAATTAAGAGGGAAAGAAACCAACGGCGTAAAAGATGTGTACCATCCTGAGTTTTTGCCAGTACAACAAATGTTTGAATTATTGGTGCAAATTATTTACAGTAAGTTTCATTTTATACCCTTTATTGCTATGAGCTTTCGAAGGCAACTCCAAACGCGACACCCAATTTTTTTCAAATTCTGCAATTTTCAAAATATTTTTAGAAAAATTTTAAATGCAGGTTGGTATTCTACAACAAAAAAGCAATTTAGAAAATAAGTTTTATTATAATCGACAGAAAAAAAATTTGCAGAACTTTTTTGAAAACTTTTAAATTTTGGTCAACTTTGAACAAAATTTTATTTATATTTACAGTACTTAAGTTCCATTTTATTATACTCTTTATTACTATGAGCTGTCGAAGGCAACTTCAAACGCGACACCAATTTTTTTTTTAAATTCTGTTATTTCCAAAATATTATTTTAAAAAAAAATCTAAACGCAGATTCGTATTCTACAACAAAAAAGCAATTTATAAAATAAGTTACATTAAAATCGGAGACATAAAAAATTTCTGCAGAGCTTTTTTGAAAATTCTTAATATTTGGCCACCAGATTTTTCCAAAATTCTGTAATTTTTAAAATATTATTTTTAAAAAAAAATTAAATGCAGATTCGTATTCTAGAACAAAAAAGCAATTTAGAAAATAAGTTTTATTAAAATCGGAGAGAAAAAAATTCTGCAGAGCTATTTTGAATTTTTTTAAATTTTGGCCAACTTTGAAAAGCTCTAACAAAAAAAGAAAAGCACTTGGAAAAAATCCAGTTGCAAATTTGTTTTTAACCACTTTTAATTAACTTAAAAACTCAGGCAATTCTATTTTTTCAAAATTTTATTTTGTGGCAAGGGGTAAAGGTCCAAATTTTCTCAGTTTTTTATTTTGCACGGCCACAAGTAATTTTTGTCAGCAATAAATGCCATCAATGCGTATGTAAAACGAGCTACTGAATTATAATTTGGCACTTAAAAAGTCCCAAAGCTTATGGTATTATTGCTTTGACCTTTTGAAGGCAACTTCAAACGTGACACCCGATTTTTTTTTTAATTCTGTAATTTGCAAAATATTATTTAAAAAGAAATTCTAAATGCAGATTTGTATTCTACAACAAAAAAGCAATTTACAAAAGAAGTTTCATTAAAATTGGAGATAAAAAAAAAATTATTTTGAAAACAACGTTGTAATTACGCATAAATACGTTGTTAATTCGCAGAACTGCGTTGTTTTTAGGTCCATACTTCTCTTGAATCATTAATACCCCTTCTAGAGCAATAATGTCGTTTTTTGCGTATTACGCTGAACTACGTTGTAATTAAGCATAAATACGTTGTTGTTACGTAGTAACTACGCATAAAAACAAAGCTAACGTGTATTTTATCCTTTGAATGACATTTCCAGTTTAAAATTACACACATATCTCAAACAAATCTGCAATTACCATAACCTATAACTTACTTTATTCCTTCTTGAAGGTTCTTCATCTGGGAGGGTTCAATCCCAAGCCGAGGCCTGCCTTCTAGACGTAGCCAACAGCGTAAGTGGTCACCCAGGTTGTTCCAAAGCTACAACAAATGACATCGACGTATTACTTGAAGCTTTACAAAGTAGAGTCAGCGTAGTACGTGACGGTGCCCTACGCGCACTAACGATATGCGTAACGTCTCTGCCTACGCTGGAAACGGACTACGACTACGCTATAAAGCTTAACAAGCGTATTTGGATAGCTAAGTTTGACGTAACCCCCGAAAACCGCGTACTAGCTGATGAATTGTGGGCAAAATCAAACATGAGCTTTCCGTCGGACATGACAAATGCATTGTTGCCGGATGTGGAGCACTACGTTGAGGCGGTGCAGCTGGCAACAGCGCAAGCTCTTGCAGCGCTCCTTCAGGACGATAATACACACCTTAAAGAAACTGTAAAGTCTTTATTGAGTCTGTACAGTGAGAGATTGAAAATGATTCCTTCAAAACTAGACGAGTTTGGTAGAGAGGTGGAAAAGGCGATTGATACATGGCAACCGCGCAGGGGCGTGGCCTTAGCGCTTGCGCAGTTGGCTTCCTTGGTTACGCCAGAGATTATTGGTGATTTGGTAAGGTTTTTCGTGTCTACGTCGTTGAGTGATCGGCATGAGGTTGTTAGAAAGGAGATGTTGAATGCGGCTTTAAAAATAGTGGATCTGCATGGAAAAGAGACTGTTGGTAAGTTTATTATCATAGGAAACCAGAAATTTCAGGTTTTGGAAGCAAAAAAAAATTAAAATTTAACTCATTTTAAAATTATCTACAGTAAAATATAGAACAAGATATATATATATATTATATATATATATATATATATATAATAATTTGTTACCTTGCAAAAAATACGAGGGGCAAGTCGGATGGGCAAATTGTGTTCACTTATTCACAAATTCTATAATTTATTAACAAATTATCAACAAATTCTACAAATTCTTAACATATTCTACAAATTCTTAAAAAAAAAGGGCAATAATTCTTTCATTGAATTGCCCCTCGAAAAGTAAATAGCAGCCAGATTTTTTATATGTGTTTGTTAGAACATGTATTCAGGAAGCTAAATCCACAAAATGCACACAAATAATAGTTTAGGGTTGGCGTGGTAGCCCCCCAAAAAGCTTCCTTTAACTTGCATTATTAGATCATGATGGATCTGCACCAAATTTTACAAATGCTAAACAAGATTTTAAAAACATTTTTGGAAAAATTATTCCAATAAAATATTCCTTCTCCCCCTAAATGGCCCCCGAAGAGTAATATTCAATTATGTTGGATTTTTACCAATAGATGCAAAATAAGGTACTTAAAAACTACTTAATAATTTTTTTTTACAAGAATGTCCCTACCCCTCTAAGGGCCCCCTTCTTAAAGGGGATGAAGAATTTCTTTGAGAAAAAAAATGTAGTTTAGAACCATATTTTGCATCTATTAGCAATATTTAGTGTAAATCCAACATGATTGAATATTTTTCTTGGGGCACTTAGGAAAAGTAAAAATTTTTCAAGAAGAATATTTTTTTTTTAAATGTTTTTAAAATCTTGTTTAGTACCTATTTGTAAAAAAGGGGAAGAAGAATAGATGTTTTAACACATGAAAGAAAGATGGCTGATATACATTTTTTGCAAGATAAAAAATTATTTCTTTTGTGCTAATAGTCTAGAGTTGTGCTTTTGACCAAAAAGTTATTGACGGGTCAACATTTTTGGTATTAATACGGTCAAATAAGGTCAAATGAGGTATTATTTCTAAAAAACTTGTATTTAATGAAAAATCAAAAATCTTCGGGAAAAAAATAAAAAAAATACTTAATGTTACTATTCTTTTTATTCTATTTTAGTATATTTAATTGCTACTTGTACAGTTCCGAAAAAAACATAAAGTCACCTGTTATTATACTCTTCGCAGACAAAGTCGAAGAGTATTATAAATTTAGTCAGCTCAATCCAAAAATCGTTATTTTTTGTCGAAGAGCAAAAATTCTTGCAGATTGGTGCATTTTATCGAATTTTAAACAACTTTTAAAAAATCCGTCCGTCTGTTCGTCTGTATGTCATACTTTTTTTATGGGCACAATATCTCAAGAACGAGTCGAATCAAATTTAAATTCATTTTGAATATATTTTTTTTTATTAATTTATGCTAAACATGAAATTTTAAATTTTAAAATTTTCAAAAAAAAATAGAAAAAGCTCTTTTTTTAATTATTGAGAAAATGACCACCTTTAAAATGGGGGATCAAAATACCGTATTAATACCTGGTCAAAATCTTGGTCAAATACCACTGGCACATCTATAGCTAATACTAAGGTATTAGCACAAACAAAGGCCCACATTTTGTCGTCGGGTCACAGCATTACAAATTCTGTTCATGGACTCAGAGTTTATTCAAATTAAAAACATATATCATGCAGTAAATAATTATAATACGTAAAATGAAGAACAATATGTCCGATTTTGGGTTACTAAATCAATTCAAAAAGTGCTGAATAAAATTACTAAAAAAAAGTTACAAATGGCCAAACAAAAATATTTTTAAATTTACTAAATTTGGTATTTTATTGCATTGTTATACATATTTTAAAGCCCTCATATTGTTCATTGATCTTTTTTCTTGCGCGGGGTAAATAACCTTTTTTAACCCTAAATGTTTCTAATATTCCCTGAGTCCATGAACCAAAAAGGGTTGTTTTTCTTGAAATTTAAGCAACCAACATTACATAACCACAGTTTCTATGCTTCACGAATTCATTTAACACCATTTTTCAGGAACTTTATGGCCAGTTTTTGATGACTTCATGGGTAAAACATCCAAAAGCGCTCACAATGACGCTGTCAAACAGGCAGTTGTCATTCTTATGGGTTCTTTAGCCAGACATTTAGATAAAGATGACGAACGTATTAAACCGATTGTCTTGCGGTTAATACAAGCTCTTTCTACACCGTCCCAAACAGTCCAAGAAGCTGTTGCAAATTGTTTACCTCCATTAATACCTGCGGTAAAAGAAGAGGCTCCTGGTTATGTTAATAAGCTGTTACATCAACTTTTGAAGGTAAATAAAGACATTTTTAAAAATCTTTAAAATTTGTCCAACTTTGAAAAGCTCTAGCAAAAAAACCAAAGCACTTGTAAAAAATCTGTTTGCTGATTTGTTTTCTACGGCTTTTAATTAGTATAAAAACACAGTTTCAGGTAAATCTATTTTTTTTTAATTTACCCCATTTTGTACCAAGGGGTAAGGGTACCTATTTTTTCAGATTTTTAATTATCACGACCACAAGTAATTTTTGCCAGCAATTAACGCCATCAATGCTTATGTAAAACGAGCTGCTTAATCCGAATCTGGCACTTAAAAAGTTCCAACACTTTTGGTTTAATTGTTATGAGCTTTCGAAGACAACTTCTAACGCGACACACGATTTTTTTCAAAATGCTTTAATTCCAAAATATTTATCTTAGATAAAATTTAAATGCAGATTCTTATTCTACAGCAAACATGCAATGTAGAAAATAAATTTAGTTAAAATCAGAGAAAAAAATAATTTATGTAGAGCTTTTTTGAAAATTTTAAAAATTTAGCCGGTTTTGAGAAGCTCTAACAAAAAAGCGAAGGCACTTGGAAAAAATCAGATTGCCAATAGTAATTTGTTTTGTACGGCTATTAATGAGTATAAAGACACAGTTTCAGGCAAATCTAGGGGTAAGGGTCCAAATATTTGCACTTTTTTAATTAGCATGGCCACAAATAATTGTTGTCACCAACAAGTGCCATCATTGCCTATGTCAAACGAGCTGCTTAATCCGAATCTAGTACTTAAATATTTACAGCGCTTTTAGTTTTATTGCTATGAGTTTTTAAACGCAACTTCAAACTCGCAATCTGATTTTTTTCAAAATGTATTAATTTACAAAAAAAAAAAATTTATCAAAAATTAAAACGCAGATTTTTGTTCTACAGCAAAAAAGCAATGTAGAAAATAAGTTTTATCAAGAGTTTTATTAAAATCGAAAAAAAAAAAATTCTGCTAAACATTTTTAAAATTTTTTAAAAATTTGTACAATTTTAGAAAGTTCTAGTGAAAAAACGAAAGCATTTAAAAAAAATCTGATTGCTGATTTGTTTTCAAAGGCTTTTAATAAGTATAAAAACACAGTTTCAGGCAATCTATTTTTTTCAAAATTTACCTTATTTTTTTGTAAGGATAGGGGTCCAAATATTTTTACATTTTTGAAAAGCATTGCTACAAGTAATTTTTGCCACCAATAAGCGCTATTAATGCTTATATAAAACAAGCTGCTGAATTCGAATCTGGCACTTGAATATTTGCAAAGTTTTAAGTTTTAGTGCAACGAGCTTTCAAATGCAACTTCAAACGCGACACGTGATTTTTTTTGAATAATTTAACTGCCAAAAATAACTTTAAAATAGACTTTAAACACTAAACGCACAAAATTAGTTTACAAAATATTAAAGTCATAAACAATGTAATTTTTTTTTATTCTAAATTTTTAAATAATTTTCAGGGCGATAAATACGGCGAGCGCAAAGGAGCAGCATACGGACTTGCAGGATTAGTAAAAGGAATGGGGATTTTAGCCCTTAAGCAACACGATATAATGACAAAATTGTCCGACGCAATACAAGACAAAAAAAACTACAAATTCCGTGAAGGGGCATTATTTGCATTCGAAATGTTGTTTCAAATGTTAGGCAAACTATTCGAACCCTACATTGTTCACGTCCTACCCCATTTATTACAATGTTTCGGGGACACTAGTTCCCACGTAAGAACAGCGGCTGACGACACGGCTAAAGTTATAATGAGTAAATTGTCCGGACATGGAGTAAAACTGATTTTGCCCTCACTTTTGGATGCGTTAAATCAAGATTCATGGAGGACCAAAACAGGTTCTGTTGAATTATTGGGGGCAATGGCGTATTGTGCGCCAAAACAATTGTCTTCGTGTTTGCCCAGTATTGTGCCTAAACTTATTGAGGTCTTAAGTGATTCACATATGAAGGTAAGACTATTTTTTGCTATAATAGTATATTAAAACATAGTTTTATAAGGAACGTTTTTTAGCACGCGTCCAAGTTTGTACAAGTGCTTAGAAAAACGCCTTATAAAACGGGATTTTTATACTATTATTTATATTTGCTTCATTTAATTTATTAAAAAGCATTTTTAATTTGAATCAAAAACTTAACTTAAAATTTTATTTTTATTGGAATGGAAACATCGAAATTTTGAAGTAGAAAGCAAATTTAAGTCAGACATATTAAATAATGACATTTGTAATTTTGTAAACTTTACTCACTTAATATGAATGAATAGGCTTTTTTGAGAAAATGTTACCGTTGATATCGTTTCTCCAATTCTTCTAGTTATTCCCTATACAAAAAAACTATGTCCCCCGATAGTTAATAATAGTGAAACTTGTAAATAAAAAGTACCTTGCAATGGACGAATTCATCTTTTTGCATTTGGAAACCCAACCTAGTAAAATAAAATTTTAGGTTTAATAATGAAGCAATTCAACAATCTTAAAAACACAAATTTTGGGTTTCATAATGTGCATATTATACGGTGTTTTTAAGGGTGATTTCTACACATGTGGACAAAATGAAATGGGTAGTTCCTGACCCCATTTTAACAAGAAAAGTTCATATAAAGCTAGGTCCGAAAATGCTTCCTTACAGAAATACAGAGGGTCACAATTTTGCTGTTTTTGTTAAAAATACCTTGTTTTGTCTTTTTTTTAAATCACTAAAGCACACAATATTCTTAAAATAACACAAAAAACAAGTTTTTATTACTTTTTTGATTTATTTTTATGTTTTGTATAATTTTTTTTTATTTTGAAAAATAATAATTTTTATCTGAATTATTTTAAGCCACATAATAAATATTTACTTCTTGCCAAATGTCAAATTGATATATCTTTTTTTGTCGAAAATAATCGACATTTTTATATGATTTTTCAAAAATTTAGAATTTCTGTAAGGAATCATTTTCGGACCTAGCTTTATATGAACTTTTTTTGTTAAAAGAGGTTAGGAACTACCCATTTCATTTTGTGCACATGTTTAGGGAACACCCTGTATAACGCTAATATAGGAACTTATTTTTAGTTTTTAAAACCCTATATTTTAGAAATTGGGTACGCTACTATAATCATTTCTGCCCAATAAATTTTAAACAAGAAGTAAAGTAAATTCTTTAATATGTCGACATCAAAAAAACTTAATTTTTAGCCAAACATTTCCACTTTTCAGGTGCAAGAAGCTGGTGCAGCGGCTCTAAAAGTCATAGGCTCAGTAATCCGCAATCCTGAAATCCAAGCAATAGTCCCAGTCCTCTTAAAAGCACTCCAAGACCCATCTAACAAAACATCAGTCTGTTTACAAACCCTCCTAGACACACAATTCGTTCACTTCATCGATGCCCCATCCTTAGCCTTAATAATGCCGGTAGTACAGCGCGCTTTCCTGGATCGTTCCACTGAAACCCGTAAGATGTCAGCACAGATCATCGGCAACATGTACTCACTGACAGATCAGAAGGATCTAGAGCCGTATTTGTCGACGGTTATGCCTGGTTTGAAGACTTCTTTACTGGATCCTGTGCCTGAGGTTAGGAGTGTTAGTGCACGGGCGCTAGGGGCTATGGTTAGAGGAATGGGAGAGTCCAGTTTTGAAGATTTATTGCCGTGGTTGATGCAGACTTTGACTAGTGAGAGTAGTTCTGTTGATCGGTCTGGTGCTGCACAAGGTAAGTGTTTTGGTCTGTTTTTTATATAGGCTTAAAGAAAAAAATGGACGTTTTTAATTTTTTAAGCTATTTCTATTGAGTTAGACAATAATAAGAGAATTTAATAGATATAATGTGCACCAAAATTATTTGGTAAACAAACCTTTTAGGGGGGTTAGGGGAAGTGTCTATATTTATCTTATTTTTGATAGGCTGACATGAGTCATAACAGTCACTAGTAAATTTCTTTAATTTCGTCTTTTTTTATGATATTGGATTGTAAAACACTAATATCGCGTGAGCAAATAAAAACGATCCATAAGTAGGCCATGGGGATTGTCAAAAAATTGTTAATTGACAGATTTTACATTGTTCATAGCCTACTTTGGGGTCGTTTTTATTTGCTCACCTGATTTTTACCATTTAATGTACTATAATATCTTTTTTTCTCAAAATTTGGTTTGTTTACGGAAAACTTACATACAAGTTTACAAATGTGAGGTTAGAAAACTCCATTGGGGCAGCGAATAGTGGTGACAACACACGTTGGTTTTTTGTACACAAATTCACAGAATTAAATAATAGAATGGTAATTTCTGTATCAAAAGGCGTACCAAACTTAACCTTGTGTTTGCGTCAAAATGAAAACAAAAAAATAGGCTTGAATGTGTAATTTATATACTTTAATCACGAACTTTGCTTTTAAAATTACATTTATTTAAAAAAAAAAGACACTTTTTAAAATGAATGTAACCCTGGAAATGATGCGCTATTGGACTATTTACAAGTTTGCGCGGAGAAGGGCAACATTCCCATTAAGTGTCAAAATTCCGGACTGCCAACTCAAAATTTTAAAGATTATGAATAAAGTCCCTAGATTTTTAAGATACATAGGGGCAATGACCCTTTGCAATTTTTTTACATCACGCTTTATTGGGTTTACACAAAACGTTACACAAAACGTAAAGACAAGCTTAAATTCTTTTAAAAACAGTTTCTTTTATCAAAGAAATAAATAAATGGAAAGTTAATAACCTTACTTTAAAATGGAAACTAACACATACTTATGGTCCACAATGGCCTAATTTTCCAACTTGTTCTACTGCATGTGCAGTATCCTGCGCTCATGGTTAAAAATTCGTATAGTTCTTTTAGGTATGTGTCATATAACCAAATATTATGCCTACGTATTTAAATGATGCTACATCTATTTAATTCTCTTATCATTGTATAGCACCCTCTCTAAGTCTAAAAAAATACCTTTCATCCATTAATAAAAGATGCTAAATATCAAGCTTTTATGTCAGTAAAAACATTTTAGTATAAACATGTTTTCTCCAACAGGTCTTTCAGAAGTCGTAGGTGGTCTAGGAGTCGAAAAACTCCACAAACTAATGCCGGAAATAATCGCAACTGCCGAACGCACTGACATTGCACCACACGTTAAAGACGGTTACATTATGATGTTTATCTACATGCCTGCTGTTTTTACAAGCGAATTCACGCCATATATCGGACAAATAATAACGCCAATACTGAAGGCATTAGCTGATGAGACGGAATACGTGCGCGACACCGCTTTACGCGCAGGACAACGTATTGTTTCACTGTACGCTGACTCCGCGATTTTACTCTTGTTACCAGAACTAGAGCGCGGGTTATTTGACGATAATTGGCGTATTCGTTATAGCTCAGTGCAACTACTCGGGGATTTATTATACAGAATATCAGGTGTAACTGGTAAAATGTCGACTGAAACCGCGAGCGAAGATGACAACTTCGGAACTGAGCAAAGCCACTTAGCTATTATTAATTCGCTAGGCGCTGAGCGTAGGAACCGCGTACTTGCTGGCCTTTACATGGGACGTTCTGACGTCGCTTTAATGGTGCGTCAAGCCGCTTTACACGTATGGAAAGTCGTGGTAACCAACACGCCTAGAACATTACGCGAGATACTACCCACATTGTTTTCGTTGTTACTCGGTTGCCTAGCGTCTGACTCGTATGACAAGAGGCAAGTAGCCGCGCGCACGTTAGGAGACCTAGTGCGCAAACTCGGAGAACGCGTGCTCCCAGAAATAATCCCAATTTTGGAGCGTGGGCTCCAGAGCGATAGGAGCGACCAACGTCAAGGCGTTTGCATTGGTTTAAGCGAAATAATGGCGTCAACGTCGCGCGACATGGTTTTAACCTTTGTTAACTCGCTTGTACCAACCGTTAAAAAGGCGTTATGCGATCCTCTGCCAGAGGTGCGTCAAGCAGCGGCTAAAACCTTCGATTCGTTACATTCTACCGTTGGTGTGCGTGCGCTAGACGATATTCTCCCAGCGCTTCTTGTTCAGTTAACGTCGGACGACGCGGAAGTGGTTGAGTGTACGTTAGACGGGTTACGACAGGTCATGGCCATCAAGTCACGGGTTGTTTTGCCGTATTTGGTGCCGCAGTTGATTGCACCACCGCCAAATACAAGAGCGTTAAGTATCTTAGCGTCAGTGGCAGGTGAAGCGCTGAATAAGTATTTGCCGAGGATTTTGCCTGCGTTGCAAAGTGCTTTGGCCACTTCTAGAGGAACGCCGGATGAATCCCAGGTGAGTGGAATGAAGAATTTACAAAATTGGAATATTCCCGAAAATTTAAAAAGGGGCAGAAAAGATTCGGGTAGATTTAAAAATAATAATACAGATTTTTAAATTTTGGCGCCATTTTTATGTCTTAATTTTGCATTTTGGGAATATTCCCAAATGTTTCCGTTGGGAAGTCGCGGGAAATGTTTCAAATGGAAACTTTTGATACATTTTTAGGAATTGAATTTAAGTTTTTATTCATTCATTTTTATTATGGGAATATTGTTAAAAGTTCCCGTTTGGAAATATTCCTGAGAATATTTCCAAAAGGGAATGTCATTTTTTTATTAAATTAGGGTCTTAAATTTAAATTTTAATATTGAAACTTTTTAATTACATTTAGAGTTAGTTGTGATAATTAAAAACGCTTTTGACAACTTTGATTTTGGAGTAACATATTTTTAATAAAAACACATTTTTTTGATTTTAATACAGTATTTTAATTGGCACTTGGTTGTTAATTTTTGCTTTCATTAAGTTTAATTTTGGTTTGCATTTTTTAATTTAGCCTGTTTTTATTTACACCAACAGATTTTTTATTTTTATAAAAATATGGGGTACTTGGAAGCAACTTTTTGCTATTCTTTAAATGTAAATTTAAATGCGACATAAAAATATTGTACAGTCAATTTATTGCGTTTAAAACTAGATTGTACCCAAATGAATTCAAAAACAACAAAAACTAATTTTTTTATTTTTGTGAAGTACGACATTTTAGCGTGTAGCCACTAAAACAAAATAAATATTTGAATAAACTGTCCTAAAAACTAAAAAATGTTTAAATGAGTTGAATACAAACCAATGTTTTAAATTTCCCAAAATAAGCGTTTCCATTTGCCCCAGCTGGTTTCGATTTTTATAAAAATTTGGGGTAATTGGAAGCAACTTTTTCGCTATTGTGTAATTGTAAATTAAAATGCGACAAAAAAATATTGTACAGTCAATTTATTGCGTTTAAAATTAGATTTATTTTAAATGAATTCAAAAACAACTAAAGCAAGATTTTTTATTTTTGTGATATACGAAATTTTAGCCATTAAAATTAAAATGCAAAATATTATAAATAAACTATCCTTAAAACTAAAAAATGTTTGATTAAGATTTAATAGAAACCAATGTTGTAAGTTGCCCAAAATAAGCGTTTCCATTTCACCCATAGTAAAAAAAAACTGGGGTAAAAGAAAACATTGCATCATGTCTTTCTATGAAAAGGTAACCTCCAGAACTAACAAAAACTGGCATTACTAGTATGTTTATAAACACTAGATGTCCTAAAATTTAGTTAATTTAGAATATGCAAAACGTAAACTTCAAAAAGAAATTGGGGTACATGTTTGCAAATCAATGCATTTTAGTTACACATACTTACTTGAGGTCATTTTAAGAAGTCGTCTTTAGCATTGCACTACCGATCGTTTTTAATTATCCTAGAGATGTGCCAGTGGTATTTGATCACCCAAATTTGGGGAAATTGGTCAAATTCTAAATATTTTATTAATCTGCCACTTTTTGCTAAATTTTTAATATTCTTGTCTTAATTTTGTGAGTGAGATTTATGCGTAAAAATATAGTATTTAGATGACCATAATTTTATTTTTTATATGACTTTACCAAGGATTTTCTTCAAAAGTTTTTAAGAATTTGACCATATTTGACCGTAATTTTATCAGAGATTTTAACCATACCAAAATGATTTGGTCATAAGCACATCTCTAAATTATCCTTATGAATAATTAACGACACAAATTTTGAAAGAACGCCAAATTTTAAATTTATGATTATGTTTATATTTGGCCCTGTTTACAATGACCCCTAACTGACCCAAATGTCAAATTTAGAGGTTACTGTAATAATTTTCTAAAAAACATTCTTTCTAGCAAATGGAATATTGTCAAGCAGTACTTTTGGCCGTAACAGACGAAGCTGGAATACGAATAGTGGTTGATACTCTCCTAGAAGCAACCCGTAACGAAAATGCAGACCATAGACGTGCGGCAGCTACTCTACTCTGTGGTTTCTGCGCAAACTCTAAAGCGCAGTACATTGCGCATGTGCCACAGTTACTCCGTGGTCTGATACATCTGTGCACTGACAACGATATGGATGTTTTACAAATGTCGTGGGAGGCATTGAATGCCATTACTAAGGTAAAAATGGCGGTAAAACTCAAATTTAAAAAGATTATGTCAAATATTGCGCCTAAATTTAAATTAATAGGGAATGTCGCGAAGCATAGAAACTGTGGTTATGTAATGTTGTTTGCCTAAAATCAACAAAAAACAGAATTTTCTGGTCATTGCTCAGTGGGTTTATAAGAGTTAATTTTAATTAATAATTGTCCTTACCAGCAACATAAATAAACAAAGCACAAGTTGACACATTCTAAGTCCATAAATAAGCGTTTAAATGCAGAATTTTGGCAATTAAAAAGCACTATTTTTTGCATTTTAAATTACAAAAATTCTGTATTTAAACGCTTATTGATGGATTTAGAATAATTTAACTTGTGCTTTGTTTATTTATGTTGCTGGTAAGCCCAACTTTTAATTGAAATTAACTCTTATAAACCCACTGAGCAATGACCAGAAAGTGCTGTTTTAGGTTGTTTTTAGGCAACCAACATTTACATTACCACAGTTGCTATGCTTCGCGACATTCCCCATTAAATTAATAAACTATTAAAATACCCTATTTCAAAAAAATTATAATTTTTATTTTTCTCAATTCTTTCACTTCCAAAAATAGAAATTTTTTTAAACTTTTTCAAAAAATATTTTATACCTACTGTCCCTATTAGATAAAAAAAAATATTCCTTGCACTCTTTTGAAACAATAAAACACGCAAATTAAAAAAAAATCGCAATTTGCATTTTACGAAATTTTTTTATTTTTTGAAGGTAGACATTTTTTTGAACTTGTACTTAAAAAACATTACAATGCCTTTAATAAAATTTACCAAAAATTTATTCCCTGCACACAATTAATAATTAAATACCTTGTTTATAAAATTAAATTTTCAGTTTTCAAAAGTCTTTTACTTTTTGAAAATTATTTGATCACCCAGATTTGGGGAAATTGGTCAAATTCTCGGTCAAATTGTAAATATTTTTTTAATTTGCCACTTTTTGCTAAATTTTTCATGTTGTTGTCTTAATTTTGCTATTTCTTCTTACATAAAATTGGCTTAGTGGTATTTATGCGTAAAAATATAGTATTTAGATGACCATAATTTAATTTTTCATATGATGTCACCAAGGGTTCTCTTTAAAAGTTTTTTAAAGTTTGACCAAATTTGACCAGAGATTTTGACCATACCAAAATGATGTGGTCATAAGCACATCTTTACAAAAAACTGCAATTTTGATTGTTGAAAAGTTATCCACTTTCCGAAAATCGAAACTTATTTAAATGTTTACTAATAATACCAAATAATATCTTTATTATACTCTTCGCAAGACTAGGTCCGAGGAGTATATTGCAATCGATCAGAAAATCCTAAAATCGTCAATTTTCGTCGTAGAGCAAAAATTTGCAGATTCGTGCGTTTCATGACTTTTTAAGATTTTTTTTTTTTTGTCCGTCCGTCTGTCTGTCTGTCTGTCGGTCACGTTTCTTGTGGTCACGCTATCTCAAAAACCAAAAGTGATATCAAACTCAATTTTTTAGGAAAAATCTACCTCTATAAGAGGAAGAACCCTATTGTTTTTGGCAAGAATCTGATAACTACAAAGCCCCCTTTTGTGCCCCCCAAATGAAAAAAAAAATCGTAGCTTAACTATTATTAAATTTACAAAAAAAAATATTCGACATAAAACATAGGAAATTTAATTCTTTACAAAAAAGTATTCTTAAGTTTTTTTTGTCCGACCCCCCAATTACCCCTCAATTCAAAAAAAACCTTTATCTCCGTTATTATTCAATCTACAGAAAAAATATTTCTTACAAAATTAAAGAAAATTAAATTTTCTATTAAAAATGTTGATTCATTATTTGTTAAGTTAACTAGTAAGGTTAAAAAAACAAAAAAATAAACTATTTCAATAGCAAAAAACTTCTAAGTCCGAATAGTGTCACGCGTCATTCAAGTAGGCCATGCCAAAAATATTTTAAACTAAGAAACAAAAGCAGCTGTCAGAACAAATAACCTCAAACATGTTAAACGTCAGAACTGACGTTTATCTTCTTCGTTAACGAAATTTTTCGTGTTTTCTGTTAATAGTTTGCACTCTTCGCAGAATAAAAAAAAAACTATTATCTCATAATAGTTTTCTTGCGAAGAGTATAGTATAGAATGTGTAGCAATTATATAAAATGTTGATTTAGCTTTGATTTAAAAAATATAAAATTACACTTCTACCGAATCCGAATTCTACTCGAGCTACTCATTTGCGAAGAGTAACTTTTACGCGGTTCGACTTCTACCCGTTTCGACTTCTACCCGATTCGATTTCTACCCATTCTAGTTTAATAGATTAATTAATAAAATACATTGGGGGCACTTAACAAAAAAAAAACTTCCTAAAAAACTTCATTTTCTAAAATGTCATTTAATTTAATTTTTTACCTTTTCTTTTCAGACTTTAGAACCTAAACAACTACCAACATACGTTTCGGACGTACGTCAAGCCGTACGTTATGCAATGTCCGACATGAAAGGAGCCCCTCTCCTTCCCGGCTTCTGTCTCCCTAAGGGTGTAGCCCCCATTTTGCCAATATTCAGGGAGGCTTTACTAAACGGGGACAGTGATGAAAAGGAGTCCGCAGCCCAAGGCTTAGGCGAGATAATCAAGGTCACGAGTGATAAGGCCCTTCAACCAAGTGTTGTTGCTATTACGGGTCCTTTAATTAGGATTTTGGGAGATAGATTTGGGGCTCCGGTTAAGATTTCTGTATTGGAGACGTTGGGCAATTTGCTGGCTAAGGTAAGAAAAAAATTAAATATTAAAAGCACTAAATGAGAGGGAAATTAATGTACTATTGTGAAAACAATAAAGTAATCGACGCTTTTCTTCATTGTGATTATGGCCATATAGCAGCTTACAAATCTTAAGTTAAATTTTAAGTACGTGTAAGTGGGTTACTCTTTTATACTATTTTGGGATAATTGCAGCCTTTTTGGCGTGTTAAAACAAATAAATTTAAAAAAGCAAATATGTTTCGACAATTCTTTTTACCTGAATTGCATTCTTAGTTGTATTTTTATTACAAAATAAATCTGACGCAGCCAATTTTGTTGTTGTCAAAGTGTCAAAATAAATGTGACAGACTTTAAAACCTGTTTACACCCAGCAATTCTACGAAAACCTAGTTATGTAGATAAAAAATCGATTACTTTTTTGATTCCACAATAGTACATTTGTGAAATGGCCGTGTTTCATTCAAAAATTTGTTGCTTAAGACTTGGGTTTCAAATTCATAAATGGGATGTTCTGTGCACTCAAAAGTTCGTAAAAGTCATCTTCCTGAATGTCAGTTATTTTCAAAATTTTAACAAAATATGTAGGAATACGGAGTAATACATCAATAACTATGATTAAAAATATGTAGGATAATATTTGTAATACATCAAAGTGGTACTGAGTGCAATAAATTATAAAAATATGGTAAAATAGTACTTTTGGTGTTTTTGTTTCTACATTGAAATCTTTGAACGAGCATATCCATATTAGGGAAAGACGTAAGTTGCAACTTTAATCATTTACAAGCTTAAAAAACCATGGTAAATTAACGTATTATGGTTTGGCATAGACCACGTAGTATATATAAACCAAAAAATTGAAAAAATGTTTCCGTAGTCGAAAAAAAAATACAAAAATAGTATAATGATTTTTGAAGTCACATTTTCGACACAAAGAAATAACCGATTTAAATGAAACCATAATACGTTTTTGTAGCTTTCAAAACTACATTTAGTTTTAATGTACGATGGAGCCCTCATGTTGATGTGCTACTTAGTAGAATTTGCGGAAGCTCAACGGAGATGCCTTATACGAGCTCCTAGAAGCGCAGATTCGAAGATCTGTGAATTTGAAACCCAAGTCTTAAAGCCAAATTTTTTATCAGTGGTATTTTTTATATTTTTTAGGTTGGAGTTATGTTAAAACAATTCTTACCGCAATTACAAACAACATTCATAAAAGCTCTCAACGATCCTCATAGGACAGTTCGTTTAAAATCTGCAACTGCCCTTAGTTACTTAATTGTAATACATTTAAGGGTTGATCCTCTTTTCACAGAATTGCATAACACGATTCTTAAAACGGATGACGTTTCTATACGGTAATTAAACCTAAAAAAAAACCTTTATTGGATCATATTCAAACTTCTAAAAGAGCGAACGATTTTTTTTGCATACATCTACTGAACAAATTTTAAAAATAGTAAAAATCGGTAATGGCTAATTTTTATAATTTTGATATGTGTCATACCACCCGTTATTCAAGATGCTGACATAACGTCATTACTTTCATACTTTTATCAAATATAACGCTAATATACCAAAAAACAACAAGCAGTTGCTTTAAAACATTCAATGCACCAGCTAAAAGGTTTGTGTAACATTTACGAAGTGTTTTACATCGTCAATTTTAGATAATTGGGTAAAAAAGTGCATAATGGCTCATTACAAACTTTTAATGCAAAGTCCGCGGTGCATAAAACAAAATGCGGATTATTTTACACATTTATGGAAGTTCCTTTGTAAATGAGTCATTGTGCACTTTTTTACATTATTATCTAAAATTGGCAATGTAAAACACTCCGTAAATGTTATACAAACCTTTTAGCTGGTACATTAAATGTTTTAAAGCGGCTGCTTGTTGTTTTTTGGTATATTAGCGTTGTTTTATAAAAGTATGAAAGTAATGACGTTATGTCAGGCATCTTGAACGACGGGTGGTATGATACATATCTTTAAAAACCCCAAACAATTTTTGTTCGAATCTGGTCCGATTTTTTCCATTTTTTAAATTTGTTCAGCAGATGTATGCAAAAAAATCGTTCGCTCTTTTAGATGTTACTTAAAAGTGAACGAATTTTTATGCATGCACTTGTTATCTGTTAATTTTTGTTTGTGTTTTTTAGGGAAACTACCCTTCAAGCATTGAGAGGCATTATAAGCCCAGCAGGTGATAAAATGTCTGAACCAATAAGAAAACAGATACATGCGACTTTAATAGGATATTTAAGCGAATCCGAAGACACTCTCAGAAATTGTAGTGCTGGATGTTTGGGTGCTTTGTGCAAATTTTTAAGTCCTGAACAATTGCAAAGTACTTTAAATGAACATTTGTTAGGTAAGTCCAATTAAAACATGTTTTTTTTTTCGTAAATTATATTTTTAAACTTTGTTTGTTTAATTTTTTTTTCGCATTTTGTTTATTAAAGACATTTATTCACGACTTCAAATCGTTGATTAATGACCCCTATTAATGCATGAATACGAGCCCATAGTAACGCTCTTTTATGTTTAAAATTACTATCTATGTTTCTACATTACAAATGATAAAGTAGCTTTAATTTCGGTTCAAGCAACAAAAACCAAAAGAAATTAAATATTTATCGTTGGAAAGAATGACAAGCAAATGCTTTTACAACATTTTAAGAAACTAACATTCATTTTCTATTCACAATTAATAAAAATTCGGTGACAGCTCTTCTTCTTCGTCAACTTTAATAAGTTTAAATGGCCGACGCATTGATTCTGTTAGTTGGTAAAATAACTGTTTTATTTTATAATTTATTTAATAATGATCTACGTTGTGCGAAAAAGCATTGTAACCAGTTCGTATGTTAAATGGCGATTAATAAACTCACCTGTTAACAAGCTCGCTGATCGCTCGCTTGATAAAACCGCTCGTTTATTAATCGCCTTCATTAACACACTTACTGGTTAAATAACTATTATTTGTTAAAAAAAATTGTATACTTTTTTTTAATAGCTGACGGTTCTTCAACGGATTCTTCTCTTCGGCAAGGCAGAAGTTCTGCTCTCCAGGTATTGCTAAAAGAATCTCCAGAAACAATATGGACCCCTCAATACAAAGAAAAAGTAATATCTGTTCTTTTGACACGTTTGACAGGCGATAATGTCAATATCACCCAATCAGCTGTCAGATCTTGCGGTTACCTTATGCAATATTTGCTGAAGAACGATTTACCAATTCCTGCAAACCTGTTGACACCATTTGTTAGGGTAAGAAAAAAAAATGTTCTCGCGATAAAAAAAAATTTTGACTCGAAATATTATTTTTTGTAATAGGCCAAAATAGATAATTTTATATCTTGTAAAAATATATGACAGCCAGATTTTTAACCATCCATTCACAGTTAAAAAGACAGAATAACTTATGAAAACTAGAATCTTTTTCTTTGAAAAGTTGAATTTTCCTCAAAGTTGGCATTACATTTCAAATTTACTGTCATTAAAATTTAAAAAATGTCAAAACTAATATGACAGTTATTTAAAACAGGCGTAAAAATTGGAAAAACGAAACAATTTTTGCTTGAGAATTGAGTATTCATAAAGAAAATTGTAGACATTTTTGTAAAAGTGCTCATTTATCCTATGATACCCAAAAGGAATTCTTAACAGTGAGTACTCACATAAATAATTCCTATTTTGTGTAAACTTTAAATGATTTAATGATTAGTCAGATTAGTACATTAAAAAGTAATTTAAAAAAAAACAAATACTTCTGTATATGTTGAGACCATTGTTTTTGATTAGATGCCCTGAACATGTTCTTAAATGCATTTTTTAATTGTCTTGACTTTTCTTACATAACCAGCAAACACAAGTGACATTAATGACAATATACAGGGTAAAATCTATCATCCTATGGCTCGCCTGCTCTGGCTTTTTTTTAATTGTGAATGGATAGTAACTATCTTGGCCTATTAGATAAACAATCTAAGACTAACGCATCTATTGTCATTACTTCGGAATAAAAAAAACCACTTTAAAATTACAGGAATCTTTTAAAAATCTGTAAAAATTACAGATTTCTTTAAAAGTGCTGGCTTAGTATGAAGTTGCATCCATAGATGGCGCTAGTAAAAAACAGCGACTGCAGTGCTCCAATTGCTATTTTTAGGTGCTAATAACAATTTTTTGTTGTTTTTAGACAATGAACAACTCCAGCAACGAAGTAAAACAACTTTTAGCCCGAGTGTGCATATTTTTGGCTAAATCTGTCCCTACAGACAAAATGGCGACCGATTTCCTGAAACTAGTCATACCAACCTTAGTAAATGGAACAAAGGAAAAAAATATGTATGTTAAAGCAAATTCAGAGATTGCTTTGATCGCAATTATGAGGCTTAAAGATGGCGACTCGATGCAACAAAGATGTCTCGGCTTACTTGACGTAGGAGCGAAAGAAGCGCTTACTGACGTCATCACTAAAGTTTTGAAAAAGATTGTTAACCAATCAGAGGGCAAAGACGAAGATTTGGATGATACGATGTTAACTTGATCATCAAAATATGTGTTTAATGAGTTTAAAAATTGTTTTGGTATGATTTTTAGTACTTGGTTTAAACGCAATTTTTGTATCATAAAAATAGGTTTAAAAACTGGACTTCTTTGTTTTATTTTTATTTTAATAAATATCTATGGACCACAACAGTGTTTTTGTTAACAATAGGTAAAAAAAAAATAACAATGGTTGCTTAAAATAGGTACATAAGTAATTCGAAAAATTAATTCTTATTTTGTATAAGGTTAAAAACATCTTTTAGTAAAAAATCTTACATTTGGACAAGAAATTTTTCGGGCAGCACAATTTTTGTGGAAAAATGTATTATTTGATACCTAGAAACATAATTACCATGTGCGCATATTAGCATTCTGTGCTAGAGCCCCCCAAAGCGCCCCATTTCATTTATAATACTAAATCATGGTGGATCTAGACCAAATTTTGGAAATAGACACTAAACAAGGTTCTAAAAAGATTTTCGCAAATATTTTTCTCCTAAAAAAATCCTTCACCCCCTAAATAGCCCCAAAATGAGAAATATTTATCATGTTTGATTTAGACCAAATTTTGCTAGCAGACGCAAAATTAGATGTTAAAAAACCTTTTTCTGAAATTATTCTTGAACAATTTTTTTTGCTCATTTGGGGAGCTATTTTTTATGTAGGATGAAAAAAATTAAAAAAAAAGAATTTAGAATTTTTCTTTTTAAAATGCCCTTTAAAACATTATTATGAATCAATTTGCAAAATTTGGTGTAAGTCCAACATAATAAATATTACTCTTTTTGGGGCCATTTAGGTGGTGAAGACATTTTTTTTAGAAGACATTTTTTCATGGAAATCTTTTTAGAACCTTGTTTAGTGTCTACTTCCAAAATTTGGTCTAGATCCACCATGATTTAGTATTACGAATGAAGTGGGCTCTTTTGGGGGCTCTAGCACAAAATGCTAATATGCGCATGAGTGCGCACATGGTAATTATGTTTCTAGGTATCAAATACTACATTTTTTCATAAAAATTGTGCTGCCTGAAAAATTTTTGAAAAACAAGGATTTTTTTTCGGACTATTTTTTTGCTTTTAAAGGGACAAATTCGAGGATAAATTTGACGAGAAATTCGAGGATAAATCTGAGGAGAAATCCGAGGATGAATCGAAAGATAAATCTGTGTTTTTTGTGATGTTTTCCTTATTTTCAACAGTGTTTATTTTTTCCTTCGGCTTTTGTTCGATTTTTTTGTTCTCTTGACAATTTTGATGCTGCACCATTTTTTTGGGACTTTTTGAGTTTTTTCGTTTTTCTTTTTTATCTTCTCTTACATTTTCAATTTGTTTCCGTTCATGCATTAGTTCAAAGATTTTATCCACGTTTTTGCCAGAAATTAAATCTTTTTGTGGTGTTGAACCCGTGTGATTTCCGCTTATTTCAAAGTTAAATAAATGTAACAAATTAATTCTTATCGAATTATTGCAATAAGCTGTAAGGCAAACTGCGAATAATCCTAAGACGAAAACGAGTATTAAAGGCAGTAGAAGTACATTCCAAGGCCATGGCAAAGATCCTACAAAAACATTTCAGTTAACAACTATTTAAGAACATATAAATTTAAGACGGGGCCGGTTGCTTTAGGTGGCAGCACACTTAATTCATTTTAGATTTTAAGAATTCTGATTTTTTTTTTGTTCTAAAATGAACGAATTGTAAGATGTCATGCACCCCGACCTTAAGCAGCCGGCCCCGTCTTATATATGCAAAAATATAGATGCCGAAAAATATGTATTCTGCATTTGTTTATTCATTCATTCAAAAAAGCTAAACCTGATCAATTTAGGTGCTGATTTTTGATAGATGAGCGGTTATTAGATGCATTTACGGTATCAGTACATTAAATTTAGGAAAAAAAAATTTTTGCTTTCAAAAAAAAATAAAGTAGGTTTTTGGTTTTTTCCTTATATTTTATATTTTGGATATTATTTTAAAACCAAACTTTCTGACTCCAAAGAAGAAAATATGGCCAATCTAGTCCTACCATTAGATTTTAAAAATTCCGCTTGGTTTGTAAATCTTGAATGATTGAAACGACTACTCTACTGCACAACAACCTGCCGGCCCCCTCTCAAAAAAATACGTTTGAAAGAATTTAAATTCTACAGTAAAAAAAATAAGTTTATATCGCCGAAATAAGTCAATCAGGTGGCTGTTTTGTTGAGAATGTAACCATATTCTAACAAAAATTGGTTGGGATTTCCAAAGATATGTGTCATAGCACCCGTTGTTCAAGATGCTAACTGACATAATGTCATTACTTTCATACTTCTACCAAATATAACGCTAATATACCAAAAAACAACAAGCAGCCGCTTTAAAACAATAAATCTACCAGCTAAAAGGTTTGTATAACATTTACGGAGTGTTTTACATCGTCAATTTTAGATAATTAGCTAAAAAAGTGCGTAATGACTCATTTACAAAGGAACTTCCATAGATGTGGGAAATAATCCGCATTTTGTTTTATGCACGGATTTTGCATTAAAAGTTTCTTTGTAAATGAGTCATTATGCCCTTGACTTTTTTACCAAATTATATAAAATTGACGATGTAAAACATTCCGTAAATGTTGCACAAACCTTTTAGCTGGTATATTAAGGGCCGGTTGCATTACAACTTTTAACTGTTCCTTAAAATCTAAGTGACTGTTTTTCATAGAAAGCACCATTTTAAACAATGTCAATGCTACAGTTGTCAAACTCTGTTTATGGTAAACAGCCACTTAACTTTAAGGAACACTTAAGAATGTGCGGTGAATCCGAGAATGAATGTTTTAAAGCAGCAGGTTGTTGTTTTTTGGTATATTAGCGTTACATTTAATAAAAGTATGTAAGTAATGACGTTATGTCCGCATCTCGAACGACGGATGGTATGGCCCATATCCTTGGAAACCCCATCCAATTTTGAATCGATTAGAAAGTTTAAAGAAACGTTTTCTTACCAAAAATTTCGCTAACTAAGCCGCCAATGCCTTGTCCCAAATACTTCAAAATTTGAACACACATTTCGGTTTGTTTAGAAATTACTTTTGCTGGTCGTACAAGAAACATTTCTGTTTTATGTACACTTTTGTAATATTTTCTGTACTCTTGTTTGCAATCTAAAAATTAGAAATAAAAACAAGAGCGGGTTAGATCAATAAATGGGTTAGATCAGTGAGTGGGATAGATCGTTTAATAAGTTACACTTCGCAGATAGATCTTTTTTTATGACTATTTTTTTGTTATTATATAATTGTTACACATTCTATATGATACTCTTCGCAGTAGATGATTAAAAATGTGCATTTTTTATTTTATTCAAAAAAAAAACGTAAAACTTATTTTTTTTGTAAACGGGTGGGGATACAAAAAAATTACCAGATGCTTCTTTATAGGAAAAAAGAAAAAATGCAATCTTTAATTTTATTAAGAATATTTTATTTCGTGAAATTGATTTTAACCGAAATATAAATTTTTTTCAACTTTGGGGGTGGTTTCAACCCTTTATTTATTATTTGATTTTTTTCAAAAACAAAGGGGCTCTTTCCCCAAACGAGATTGATTTTTGTACCAAATACCAAGTCAATTGAATAAACTGTTCTTCAGTTATCGTGATAACAAGTTTCGTTACAGACGGACAAAAAATAAAAGTCTTAAAAAGTCATGAAACGAACGGATCTGCAAAAATTGCTCTAGGATGAATATTAACGATTTTAGAGAAGATCCGACCAAATGCAATATCGACTTTGTCTGCGAAGAGTATAATAAAAAACGTTGTATTTCAGTATTTGAGAGCAGCAAAAGAAAAATAAAAAAAATGTTACCTGGACCAAAGAAATAGTTCCACCAAGTCGTTGAAGGGGAGCATTGTTCATTTTCATATTCCTTAATGTTTAAATAATTATCAATTTCAACATCCTAAAAAGAAAATCTAATTTAGCTTTTCTAAAAATGTTGTAAAAACAAAATTTTTGATATTTTTCTTTTCTAACTTACTTCAGCGAGTTCCAGATACGTAAGACAAAAATCAGACGCATAAATCAACAACGAAATCATAATAAAAATGTTCCTCCACGACCATTTTAACTTATTTGTGTAAACAACATATAAAATAGTAGAGGCAATTAAAAAAATCCCAGTTGCTCGATTAAAAAATCTAAAATACACCTCCTCGGTAAAACTAAACATAAATTCGCTAGCTGCTTCGAAGGTCGTTTTCTTAAACGCTTTATCGATTATGCTGTTAAACTTCCGTAAAGATTCCGCCTTTAACGGATTAGGGTTTGTAAATTGCCTTAAAAAATCATGCTCTTCTTTCGTTAAGTGAATGTTAATAACGCCTTTGTAAAGATTGTCTTCGTTTAGTTTAAGCCCTGAGGACTGCAATATTACACCCACGAAACGTTTAAAATGCGTGGTAGTATCCAAATTAAATTCTAATTTCTCACAACCACTGTTCTGATTATGCAAGTGATTATTTCCACCTGTTGAGTATTTTAGCCTTCCTCTTGGATTAACGTTCATATCATGTGGATCAATCCATTCTTCTCGCGCCAAACTAGCCCCAAAATACATGTAAATCAATAAAATCCCCGAAGTACGCATCTAGAACATAAGAAACTTAAAAAAAAAACGCTTAGTACGTTTTCTTAAAACTTACTTTTGTGTCTGTGGCAATTAAAACTGACGAAACGTGTAAATTATTCTTAAGTACGATTAGTAACACCTATTAATTGTAATAAAGTTCGTTATTTATTTAAAAAATTAGCAACATTTTGAGATAAAAGAGATTTTGTTGTTTTTGTGCTTAGGTTAGGAAATTTGACGTTTGACGTGATGCGCAGAAACCTGTAATTAGTAGTGACGCACCTGTCTACTAGATGGCGCTAGTAGTTTTAAAATTTGTTTCACCGCCAACTTTGCCAAATTTGAATTTTTAAAGCTTTGTTTGACATTTTTTTGATGTTTTTGTAAACAATTTAGATAAATCGTTGTGCGCGTTTTAAAACCAAAATTCAGGTATGTTTATGATTATTTTATTGTATTATTATTGATAAAGCAGTTAGAAACGTAGTAATTGTAATAATTAATTATTTATAGGACGTAAGACATCAATAAAACGAGAACGAGAAGTATACAAAATTGTCGTCAAATGTAAATTTTGTCCATTGCGATCTTCAAAAGGTTTAAGTCCAAGTTTATGGCTTAATAGCGTCCTGAAAATGAATTTTCGTAGCAGTAAAAATCTTATTTTGAGAAAAGACAAAATTTTTAATCCGTACGCGCGATTACCACCGATTCAAAACAAAAATCATAGTAGTGAGTTTGCGAAAAGTGAAAATGGGAACTATAACATATTGTTTAAACATTCTTCACCGAAAATGAGATCGCCGTACAAAAATCGGTAAGTCAAAAAAATTGCGTTCAACAAATAATAACTTTTTTGGTTTTTTTAGCAGTTTTTCGCCGAGTAAACTTTTGGAACGGCACCAAAATAAGTTGTTAACCCCTTCAAATTACTTTAGGTCAAAATTGTCCAGACGAAACACATACATAGTACTGGAGCCTCTAATTTTGAAAAAACCCCGCAGAAAATAAAAATTTTAGTGCTGTTGTTTATAAAAAAAAATTTAACTAAAAAAAATAAACACATTTTATTTAACATAAGCTTTATTCATTTCTTATAACATAATTAAATACTATTTTCAAATAAATACATTTTTCTCCACATTTATGTGTCTTCAATTTAATAAATCCAATTTAAAAAATTTAGGCTTTCTCAGTCTTACAATCAAGTCTCTCATTATTTTTCGTAGTCCAAAAAATATTATCACGCTTAAAATAATCCTCAATTTGGCTTAAAGTTTGTCCCTTCGTTTCCGGCAACACGAAATACAAAAAAACGCTCCCCAAAAGTGAAGAAAATCCAAAAATAAAAAAAATAGCCCATACCCCCACTAATGAGGTTATATAAGGAAAAATTTTGGCCACAGCAAAAAGCAAAAAATTAAACGTCATAAAGGTGAGCCCCCCTGCGAGCCCCCTTACCTTGGCGGGGTACAATTCCCCTAAAAGCACCCCAGGGAGTATCATAAAACCAAAAGTGTTCATGGCAACGTAGATCACAATGCAAAACGCGGCAAAATAACCGTTCGAGTGACAATTTTGTAAATATAAGAAAGTCCCCAAAACAAATGAGGATAAAGTGGTTCCTATTCCAGAGCTAAGGGCTAAGGTCCTTCGCCCAACCAAACCAAGGGCAAAAGTGCCGAAAATCGTGAAAATAAAACGCACCCCTGCCGTTACAACCGCCGCCAAAAAATGGTCAATATTATTTGACCCTGTTATTTTTTCCAAAATATCAACAGCGTAAAAAACTATTAAATAAGTTCCGGAGAAAATTTGCATCACATTAAAAATATTAAGAATCAAAAACGGTTTTACAACTTCCGGTTTCAGAAAATAACCCCAAGCTACATTTTTGCCTGGTTTTTCTTGCTCCAAATCCAACCTTTCGATTAAATGATCTGTCTCTTGTTTTGCCTAAAAAAAGAGATTTTTAATTAAAGGGGAATGTCGCGAAGCATAGAAACTGTGGTTATGTTGGTTGCCTGAAATCAACAAAAAACAGCACTTTCTGGTCATTGCTCAGTGGATTTATACGAGTTTACTTTAATTAATAATTGTGCTTACCAGCAACATAAATAAACAAAGCACAAGTTGAGATATTCTTAAGGTCCGTCAATAAGCGTTTAAATACAGAGTTTTGACAATTTAGAAGCACTATTTTTTTTGCATTTTATATTGCTAATATTCTGTATTTAAACGCTTATGAATGCACCTTTAGAATATGTAAACTTGTGCTTTGTTTATTTATGTTGCTGGTAAGCACAATTTTTAATTAAAATTAACTCTTATAAACCCACTTAGCAATGACCAGAAAGTGCTGTTTTTTGTTGATTTTAAGCAACCAACATTAAATAACCACAGTTTCTGTGCTTCGCAACATTCTTTATTAAGTTCAGTAAATAAGTGCAAAAAAACATTCACCCTTTTGTCACTTTACAAAAAAGTCAACGATCACACCTTTTTAATACTGGACAAATTCATATTTTTGTCATTATTTCAGTAGATAAGTGCACAAGTTTGTTTACCTCTTAAACAACCAAAAAAAAACAGTAAACAAGTGCATAAATTCGTTCATCTTTTTCGCAAAACTAAACCTAACCACAAACCTTAAGTGTGTTGCCTCCTCTTAACCAAATAAGCGAACTTTTCGCACGTTCAAACTTTCCTTTTCGCACCAACCAAGCTGGACTTTCCGGTAGCGCAAAAAACGTGCAAATTGATATAATCGGCAACACTGTACTTAATCCGGCAACGTAGCGCCATGACAGCACCGAACCTGCAGCGTAAACCAACAAAATACCAAAAGAATAACTGGCGAAGGGTACACTTGAGAAAATGCCTCTTAGATGCGGTTCGGTGATTTCCCCGATTAAAACCTGTGGGGAAAGAGCAAAAATAATAAGTGCAATCGATTTATTGGGACTTAATTAGGCTAGGTATTAAATTTGGTCGAAATCGGTCGGTAAATAAGCGAGTTAGAATACCACGTTTCGTTACTTTTGTGAATCATCAGGCCCAAATTTTGATATCTATCGAAATATTGGTGCTACACGCTTCCAAAGGTACAAATACGTTTACAAATCATGTTTTATGTCTAATTAACATTTTTCAACATGTTTTGAGCCTTATAAACATCATCAGACCTATTTTTAACCTAAAAAACAAACATTTTACCTGTCCAGCAGCGGCAGTTAATCCAGCGCTCATCCCAGCAACTAAACGTCCAACTAAAAGCATAATGTGTGAGTTGGAAAAAGCTATCATAACCCACCCTATTATAAGGGGGGTTGACGCTATTTGCAAAGCTAGTTTTCGGCCACATTTGTCCATGAATACGCCGCTTAAAAGAGATCCTAGTGGCGTTGCTGCTGAATGTATGCTTGCTGAAAAAAAAATTGTAAAAAAAGTCCTTTTTGAAAATACTAGGCTATGTTTCAATTTTGTTGTGATCTCATCAGTAAGGCATATTGAATTTTGGTTTTATTTAAACTTGGTGTTAACTTTTGATTGCAACTTTTAGAGCAAGGACCCTTCTGCCAAGGACCTTTAGGATTAAATAATAAGAAATACAATGAGGAAGTAAAAAGTAAATATAAAAAGTGTTATAATAACAATAAAAATAGATATTGTTACGTTTTAAATGGGGTTTAAAAGTCCAATAAAAATGAATAAAGCCATAAATCAAAAGTGCATCATCAAAAAGGTGAAAGGACTTCATTTATAACCACTTTAAATTAGTTTTATTTTAATTTTATGCAATTTAATTTTGGTCCTGTCTTCGTATCCGGCGGACGGCGAAAAAGTTTAAAAAATACGTCGGATTAAAATAAAAATTTTCTTGTTAATATTTTTATACTCTTCGACAAAGTCATTGCATTTGGTCGGTCCTTCTTCTATCCTAGAGCAATTCGTTCGTTTCATGACTTTTCATGACTTTTCAAGACTTTTATTTGTTGTCCGTCTGTCTGTAACTAAACTTGTTATCAGGATAACTGAAGAACGGTTAATTCAATTGACTTGAAATTTGGTACAAAAATCAATCTCGTTTGGGGAAAGAACCCTATTGTTTTTGAAAAAAATCAAATAATAAATAGAGGGTTGAAACCACCCCAAAGTTGAAAAAAATTCATATTTCGGTTAATATAAATTTTACAAAAAAAATATTCTTGATAAAATTAGATTGTATATTTTTCTATAAAAAAGCATCTAGTATTTTTTTTGTATCCCCACCCTTTTACAAAAAAAATAAGTTTTGTGTTTTTTTTTAAATAAAATTATCATCATCATCTACTGCGAAGAATATCAAATAGAATATGAGACAATGAAAAAAAGTCATGAAAAAAGACCTATCTGCGAAGTGTAACTTTTTAAATGATCTATCCCACTCACTGATTTAACCCATTAATTGATCTAACCCGCTCTTGTTAATTTTTTTAACGTGAAACCTTCTTCTATAAAAGGAGAATTTTTGTAAGCGAATAAAATAGACTTTTATATAAAAATACTTAAAAAAAATTAATTTGGATAAAAAAAGATACGCTAAACGCTATTCTAACCCAAGCAAAAATTTAACCCGCTTCAATTTTGATAAGTTAGGGCCAATGTTAATTTATAGGTACATTTATACCAATTGAAACAATAACCAAAGAAGAAAGGTCGATGACACAAGTAACAACTTTTATATTTGCAGTTTACCTTCTTAATTTTTAAACAAATTATAAATGATTGAAGGAACCCCAGAAGGCTAACATGCAACCGGATTAAATTATCTACTAAATTTGGTCTCAAAAGGTTAAACCTTAAAACCTTAAAAAAAAATTAAATTATAAAACATTATTTTAAAATAAAAAAAACTTTTCTTATAATAGAGAAAAATAGACAAAATTTGGTTGTACATTGGGGGGCCTTACGGGTGATTTAAGAAAAACAAAAATTGTCCTATTTTAAAATAAGAAATTAAGAAAAATTCTAGCAGAGGCTACGCTAAATTTAGTGGCAAATAAATTTCTGTTGCATGCATTTGTGTAAATATTTACGTCACTAATTTTTAGTCTGCTGCCGAGTGCCCCCTTGATTCTTAAATAAGGCAAAGACTCAAGACTCAAGATTGACCCTGAGCAACCTTAAAATAGGTCAAGAACAGACTATTAAAAATTAAAATTTTGCCATTGATATATTTATAAACATATTGTAACGTCGATTATTTGGTTGACGTTAAAGAAGTCCTTTATTCAAGGTCCTTTTCTTTTTAAGAAGAAAGAAGGACTTTTGCCTTGGTTTATCCTGGTCTATTTAGTCTTCTGGATGTTTGGAAAAAGTCAGGATTCAAATTTCTTCCAAGGGAAAAAAAAAGAGTACCATTACAATTTTTTTTTAAATTTTTTATTGATTCTTTAGGCGCGCCCCCAAACATTGGTTCTTTCTTAATTTTGGGGCTTATGTATTTGTTTAAGTTTTTGAAATACTATAAAAAACTGCTTACCGATCCATGAACCTATTTCTTCATCAATGACAAGTGAGTCATTTTCCTTTTTGAGTTGGGGCAGCAAAATAGCCGAATATCCAACGGGCATTCCACAACTTGCTGAACTGAGCATTACTGCGCATGTCACTAAACCCTATCGGGTAAAAAAATGTGTAAAACAATATTGCTGTGCAAATAAATTATTATTTGCACAGGATTATTATTTGGATTATTTCTTAATAGTACAGTCAATCCGTATTTGGACATGGACAAAATTCCGGGTAGGACCGCCTTTTTTATATGATGTAACTGGATGTCCAACGAGTAAAACCCCAAATTGACGTATCACTACCTATTGCAGAAATGGAGTTATGGCCCCCCAAAGGACCCCCTTCAATTCATCCCAGTGGAACTTCACCAAATTTTGCAAATAAACGTCAAATATGGTCTTAAAAAGATTTTTGTAAAAATATTACCTCTAAAAAAATTTCTTCACCCCCTAAATAGCTTTCAAAAAGTAAAAACCAATCACGTTGAATTGACACCAAATTTTGAAAATAGATGCAAAATAAGATGCCAAAAAAATTTCTCAATACCTTTTTTCCAAAAAAAAATGTATGACTTTGTTAAAGGACCCCCCCGTTTATAGGGTGAAGGAATCATCTTTGAAGAAAAAATATTAAGACAAAGTTTTTAGCATCTTATTCTTTGTATCTATTTGCAAAATTTTGTGGCAATCCAACGTGATTGTATTTATTCCTTGGAAGCCATTTAGGGGGTAAAGACATTTATTCTCAGGAACATTTTTTACGAAAATCATTTTAAAACCTTATTTGACATTTTACAAAATTTGGCGCAGTTCCATCGTGATCTTACATAACGAATTAAAGGGGATCTTTTGGGGGATCATAACCCCGTTTCCAAGATAGATATCTACGCCAATTTGAGGTTTTACATTTTTGACCTCCAGTTATAACATATTTTGATGGCTGCCCCTGCCCTACCAGAAATTTTGTCAATGTCCCCTCCTTTTTTAGAAAAAATTGACTGTAATTTATTGTGATATTTTTCAAAATTTGCATTTTTTTATATTCTATTATGCACCCTCTGATTTCTATGTGCAGTTTTAAAAAGATGAAAAAATAAATAATAAGAGCTTACTTTACCTACCCCACTGCAATTAAACTTTTATTTTCCAAAATCGCCCTTTTCCTTCATTTTTGTCCACTTTTTTAGAGCAATATAATTTAACGGAGATAAAAAAAAATACTAAATTAAAAAAAATACTAATCTGTTAACCCCGAAGGTACCCCCCTTATAACTTTTAAGCAGACATAACAAAAATTGCTTTTTATCACTTTTTAAAGTTTTTTTACTTATTTTTTCCGCTATATTATTTAAAATTAATTAACTTACTTGAGCTAGGGTGGCTTTTCTTGAATATTTTTTCTCCACTCCAGGAATGCGTTTTCCATTTTTAAGGGGTTGATAATTAGAATCGTTATTATTTACGTTTTCACTATCGTCGTCTGTGCTACTAAAAAGGCAATCTTTTTATTTAATTTTTTCTGAATTTTTTTTGAAAAACATACGTTTGTTTTAATGCCATTTTTTTAAAGCATAGGTAGAATTTTGATCATTTACCCCTTTGGAGAAATGCAATGAAATATTAAAAAGTAACTTTTTTAATTTAATTAGAATGTAAAAAAATAAAATAAATTAAGAAACTTGAAATTTTATAAGGACACTTTTTCGTTAATGTTGTTTAAAAAATTTAAAACTGGCCTAATTTTTGACAATTCTTGTTTTATTGTGCTCTTACTATGTTTTTAGATAGATAAAGATAAAAAAATAGTTTCAAATCTAATGTTGCTTAAAAATAGGAACTCTTCGCAGTAAATGCCTTTTGATTTTTTGGTGAATTAATTATAACAATTATTAAAAGGCTCCTTCTGTAGGTATGCCATTTTGCATTTTGTAATTTTTTTCCAGAAAAGGTAGTTATTTTTTTAAACATAAAAAATCTTTTAAAAATGTCATTTTTTAATTAATGCTTTTTTGGAATCTAATATAGCGAAATTATGGTTATTTTGCGAAGGGTTTGTTTTTAAATACCTTGTTTCCGATTTGTTATCAGTACACAACATTTTAATTAAAACTAACACTATTTTTCCTTATCATTGACACTTAAGATCTAGTAGGTAGATGTATTACTCTGTGCTTTTGTTTATTTATTCTAATCTGTTGATGAGATCTTGATTCTTATAACTTTGTGAATTATTAAATTTATTGTAGAATGCTCCCCTCTTCTACCCTATGTTTATTTATTTAATTAATTCAAGAGGCCAATAAATCTTACATTACCTCGCCTCGTATGCTGCTGGTTCCTACTTTGATTATTTAATTCATGGTTTATGTTTATTTTTTGCACATCCATTTATATTAATAAAGGATGCTTTCTTTCTCAAGGATGTATCGTATAAGGCCATTTAATAACGACAATCATTTAAAATAAACTTTTTAAATCTTTTGTAATTATTAACTTACTTTAATTTAGAAAACTACAACGTAATTCAAAAAGAAAAATAGTACTTTTAATGCAAAATCCGTGCATCCAAAAATATTCGTATTATTTAAAACATTTACGGAAATCCTTTCGTAAATGAGGCATAATTTCCTTTCTTTTACGTAATTAAAAAGAATTAAAGATGTAAAGCACTCTCTTAATGTTATACAAACCTTTTAGATGGTACATTAAATGTTTTAATCCGGCAGTTTGTTGTTTTTTGGTATATTAGCTTTATATTTGATAAAAATAATAAAAAAAAATAAAAATAAAAAACGACGGGTGGTATGACAGATCTCCTAGGGTACCCCAACCAATTTTTGTACGAATACGCTCCATTCAAAAAGAAAAATATATAAATAATACACAGGGTGTTCAAAAATTGCCGCATAGGGATTCCTGAAAAATGCTTTAAAAAAATCCATCTGTTATATTCATTTAGAAAAATGCGAACAAAGTTGCATAAATTCGGCAACACAGTCTAGGAAAATACATGTAAAAATCCCATCTATGAGTCTTGTTCATTTACTTTTGCATTAGATTTTATTGACATTGTTGTCAGCTTCATTTTATGAATATTTTGTAAAATTAAATTAATTTAAAAAATGTAATTCGACCATTCAAAAGATAAACAAATGGTGAAATGGTTTAAGATAGACTGTAGCTTTGTTTTAAACCATTTTTTTCGTTAACATATGCTGTTTTCTTCAAGGTATAAGAGTTTAAAGTTTTGCACATTGGGGCCCCATATTTCCAAAGGTATATGAGATTTTTTTTTTACATTTTCCTGGGGATCCCTTGAGATACTCCAACAACGCACTATACAGGTGGTGCGCCAATTCTGGGACATCCTGTATATCTTAAAAAACCCTATTTTAATGTTTTTGCACTCCTAAAAAATACTTCTTTTTATTAAAATTTTTTCTTTGACCATTTACAGCATTTTAGCTATTTAAATTGTCCTCTAATCTAGAAATTGTAATTTCTCCTTAATCTATTTGACAAAATAAGAGAAAATCATAATTCAAGGTTAGACAACAATAAAAAAGTGACCTTCTAAGGTTTTATAGTATTTTCAATTATTTTAGGGTTTTTTCAAAAGCAAGGTCAAGCAACAGGAAGAGACAATTGACCTACATTTTTCAACTGTTTTTAAACGTCATAGACAAATAAAAACCATCTAGGATCCTTGTTATGCCAAATCAAAGTAGGTGTTGCAAATTTTTTTTATTTATTAACTTAATAAAAATTGTTAAAATGTAGGTCATAAAAAATCCCATTGATTAAATATTTGATTGAAGGATACTTTACCTAATAAAGTTAGATTTTTGCCCAATAATATTTGGTAAGACATTTTGACATACCTGCTGTTCTATTTTTTAGTCCGAATCAGGTGGGCTTGGAACAAACAAAAAAACAAAACAAAAGAACCCTTTAAACAAAGGAAAAGCGCGCGTTTCCAAAATGGTGGAAGAACATTGGACTTTGTCCGTAATCTTTGATCTATTTTCGATGCAAAAAAACTTTTTTGAGGTTGACATATTGCGTTTTTTGGTTGTTTTTGTGCAATGCCCTTCGCCCGCTATTTCCACGACATCAAATCACAAAAATTGATTGAATTTATCGAATTTTGTTTGATAGTTTATCAATAATTTTTGAAGGTTTTTAGGAAATAAGTATGATGAAATTCATTGTTTAGGTTTCATAAGGTAAATTTTTGTTTATCGAACAAAATTACTATTTTTTTGGTGTCTTATCTTCGTGTAGTTTTGAAGAGTGTAAATTTATAGAATTAACATACTTACAACATACAAAAATAAGTAATTTTTTTTTAAAGACCTTTGTTAATTTACAGAATTTTGGAATTTTGCTTATGATAAGCAAAAGAGAAATATTTGATTGTTTTTTTTAACAAAATAAATAATACTTACCTTAAAAATGCGAAGAAATCCACTATGTATAGGTACTTGCATTCATATTTTGCAATCTGATTTTTTTTTGCATTTTGTAAAGCAAACAGAATTTTTCAAATTCCGCAAAATTACACGAGCTTTAGAATAAATTTATCTGCCTAATTAATTAAAATGTAAATTTCTAGTATTTGCCTAGACAATTTGTTTTAGCCAAAATAATTAAAAGACACGTTAAATAATTTTTTGATTAATACAAAAATGGCGCATAAACGCTCTTGGGGCATTTTCAGGGATCCCTAGAAAATTGCCAAAAAAAATCATCTGTTAAATTCATCGGGAAAAATGCGAACAAAGATGCATAAGTTCGGCAACACAGTTTGTAAAATAAATCTTAAAAACTCATCTAGATTCTTGAACATACATTTTTGCATTAGATCATATTGACATTGTTGTCAGCTTCATTTCATAAATTTTTTTGTAAAATTAAATTTATTATGAAAATGTAATTTGACCATTTAAAAGATAAAAATGGTATAATAATTTTAGGTACATATAGCATTGCCACAAAAGTTACAAGTCTCCTGTTACAATCTGACCAATTTATTACTAAGAAGTGGAATTTTTTAAAAACGTGACCGTATTAAAAAAATGTATAAAAATAAATCAAAGCACTAAAATATGTTGATTTGAGTAAAATCAAAATCACATTATAGTAAACAACGAATCATTCATCTTCAAAATGTTAATTATCGTGGAAAACAATAAACAAAAATATAAAGGTTAACATTTTATTAAAATAAAATATAAAAATTAATTATACACGATATGTCACATATTTTAAACATTTTATGATTTAAATTACATAAAATTGTGTCAAATATTGAATCTTATAACAATTTAATTAAAATTAACATATATTAAACAATAACATTAAAACAAAAAAAAAAACAGGTAATTTACAAAAAGCTGCTATTTTTTCTACACAGTAGAAATAATTTTCTTTGGTATATTGGCATTTAAAAAAATTTAAATAATACTATGGGGACTTAATTTAATTAAATATTACCAATTAGTAACACATTATTAAAGTTGGGGGCCCAAAACATTTTTTATGCGTACGCTTTTCTAATTCTATTTTTTGATTCTGCAAGCGGACTTCTTCCATTTTTGGGTCCACTGTGTCCAAATTAGTTTCTGCTATTAATTCTTTAACAACTCCATTTTCGGAAATAATAACCATTTCAACAGGGCGAACTATTATTTCTGAATCACTTTCACCACTAGTTCTAGATTGTACTTCGTAAAAATTAATATTTTCGACTTCACTCACTGGTTTTGTGAAAATTTCTGGCAACCTCGCCGCCAAAAATATCACGACTAGAAGCAGTGCCACTGATTTCATTGTGAATTAATTATTAGTTAACTTTTGTGAATGTTTCGATGATAATTGTAAAGTGCGTATAGTAGCTGGTTCCGTTTTGTAGTAAATTTATAGCAAAATTATTAATTTGTAAAGTAGATAAGAAATTGTTTTATAGAATGATAATTTCGATTTACCACGCATTGATTGCAAAGTTCATAACTTAGTTTTTTTTTTACGTTTGGGAATTTTGTACATTTTGTTTTGTTTTAAATTCTGAAAAGTGTGGTATTTTGGAACATTTAAATTCTGAAAAGTGTGGTATTTTGGAACAGGATAACGGTTTCCAAAACAAATACACAAATTCTAGACAAGCTGAAAACAACAAAAGACACGAAAAGTGCAAATTTAATCATAATATTTTGCACAATGTTTTGTATGCCACATTTTAATTTTTTTTTATTATACATAGTGATATTTAGTGTCGGGTGTTGGTTATAAAAAACGATTTTTTTTTTAATTTGTCACCAAGAAATCGTACCCTATCCAAAGTTTCGCAAAGAAAACATCTTCTTTTAAATTGCACCAATTAAATTTAGATGAATTAAAAAAATACATATTTTTTTAATACCTTTTAAAAAAATGGCGCATAAACGCGATGGTACGTTGTTGGGGCATGTCTAAAGAGCCCCAGAAAATTGTTAAAAAAATCTATCTTAAATACTCCGGAGATGTAAGGCCCTTTAAAGACTTATAGCTTGAAGATAACAGCTCATATTAACGAAAGAAATGGCTAAATACAAAGGCAGACTATCCATAATTATTTTACCATTTGTTTATCTTTTAAATGGTCAAATCAAATTACATTTTTATAATTAATTTAATCTTACAATAATTTTATGAAATGAAGCTGACAACAATGTCAATATGATCTAATGCAAAAATGTATGCTCAAGAATCTAAATGAGTTTTTAAGATGTATTTTACAAACTGTGTTGCCGAACTTATGCAACTTTGTTCGCAATTTTCTCGATGAATATAACAGATGGATATTTTTTATAATTTTCTAGGAATCCACGAGAATGTCCCAAAAGCGTACCATCGCGTTTTTTGGACACTCTGTATAGGGAGTAAAAAGCCGCCAAAAGTAAATATATTTCAATTTTTAATTTGCAAGCTATAAAAAATGTTTTTGGAGTAGTATTAAAAAAGGTTTTTTCGCTTTACAATTTTTAGGATTTGTTCAAATATTAATCTACAATTTGTCCAAAACTTAACATAATGTTTTTTCTTAATTTTTATATGTTTCTTAGACTTTAATCATATTCTGTAGCGTAGTAGTTTTTCAAAAATCTTCTGAAGCGTAAGGCCAGTACTCCGGATATAAACTGCAAAATTATTTTGTATATTAATTATTTCCTAGCATTTTTTCAGTGACTTTTAGTTTTACCGCAGAAAATCCAACAGTAAAATTAGAAATTCCAATAAATATTTTTCTTTGGGACATAAAATCAATCAATTTTTTTCTACAACCAGCGTGAAAAAGTTTGTGAACCTTGTAACATGACTGTGGTAATATTTTGACTTTCCAATTTTTCGGACCGTAAGGTCCACAACACTGAAACTGCAATACGTATCATTAACTACAATTAGTATTTTTGCTAATTGTTAAAAACATACATTTATCTGGACGGTGTCAATAAATCTCCTAACTTCTGTGCTATTATGATAACTTAAATAAGAATTTGTAAACTTAGCATAAAGCATACGTTCTTTTTTCACACGAAACATTGATAAAACGATTCGGGTAACACCCACCCAAAATTGAGGTACAAAAACCAAAAGCACCAAAAATCCATACTAAAAAATGTTTAGTGACAATATTTTCTTGTTGGTTTATAGTACAGTAAATCCGTATGTGGACATCGACAAAATTCCTGATAGGGCCGCCTTTTTTATATGATGTAACTGGATGTCCAAAGAGTAAAACCCCAAATTGACGTATATCTACCTATTGGAAAAACGGAGTTATGGCCCCCCAAAGGGCCCCCTTTAATTCATCACGGTGGAACTGCATCAAATTTTGCAAATAGATGTCAAATAAGGTTTTAAAAAGATTTTTATAAAAAAATCTCTAAAATTCCTTTACCCCCTAAATAGCCCCCAAAGAGTAATAACCAATCACGTCGGATTTACACCAAATTTTGCAAATAGATGCATAATAAAATGTTTAAAAATATATCCTTATAAATTTTTTTTTTAAAATAATTCCTTCGCCCCATAAACGAAGGGGGTTTTTAAGGGGGCATAGGTTTATTTTTGGAAAAAAGTTATTAATAAATATTTTTAAGCATCTCATTTTACATCTATTTGCAAAATTTGGTGTAAATCCAACGTGATTACTCTTAGGGGGTGAAGGAATTTTTTAAGAGATTTTTTTTATAAAAATCATTTAAAAACCTTATTTGACATCTATTTGCGAAATTTGGTGCAGTTCCACCGTGATGAATTAAAAGGAGTCCTTTGGGGGGCCATAACTCCGATTCTGCAATAGGTAGATATACGCCAATTTGGGGTTTTACTCTTTGGACATCCAGTTACATCATATAAAAAAGGCGGCCCTACCAGAAAATTTGTCGATGTACCCTCATTATTTAGGACAGATTGACTATACTAAAAGATTTCTTACACAAATAATCAAGAGGTTATGCTCCTTAACAATGCCAATAGCACCGATGACCCCAAACAAAAAAATCAAAACAGCAAGAAAAATTAAAAAATTCATAACGTATTCCTCAGCCAGTACAAAATGAAAAACTAGCTCATTTCCTTTTACCAAATTCAGCATAATGTATTGACCATCTTTTTTCAACAGTACAATGCAGATCAAAAGAAGTAATGTTGCAAGCTATAAAAAAAGTTTTTGGAGCACCACCATAAATAAATTTTTTCATAAACAACTCACCATAAGAATAATAATCGAAAACCCCAAAACAAACTTCCGAGTACCTAATGGAGTCTTGGCATACGCAAAAAACCGCTTTAGTGGTTTTGACATTTTCCATTTCTTGACAGTTTTTTTGTTGGTTAGAGCAAACCGTCAAGAAAACGTATCCAGAGAGAATTCATGAATAAGAGAGACGACATTCAAGGAACGGCTTTTGATTGGTTTGCCCGCAATGTCGTCTCTCTTATTTTGAATCCTCTCTGAACGTAAGACTTGTTAAGTGTTCTTGGATCGAGACCAAATCTTCTTCTGACAAATAGTCGCGTTAAAGTAGCATTTCACCTCTAACTTTGGGGAAACTAAATGGATTGACTTCATTTTTTTTGTAAAGCGTTCAAAAATAAATTTAAATCACTAATAAAAACTAAAATTGCGCCGCTAGTCCTTCCTGAATTTTTTATACTCTTCGCAAACTGTATCTCGCTTTTTATTAAATCTACAGAAAAAATCATTCTTATGAAAATTAAAGAAAATAAAATTTTGTAATAAAAAAAAATATTTCCCCCTCCCCCCGAGCTCTGCCCCCAAAATTTTAATTATTTTTTTTCATGCTTATTTTTAAAGAAACAAAAAAGACATTCATTTTTGATCAAATTAAAAAAAAAATGCTCCCTCACTACGCCCCCCAAACTTGAAAAAATTTGTATCTCACTTATTATTAAATTTACAGAAAAAATCATTCCTATGAAAATTAAAATGAATAAAATTTTGAATCTAAAAATTGAAAATAAGCATAGAAAAAATAATTTAAAATTTAGGGGGCTATAAGGAGGCAATACTTTTTTTTGTTACAAAATTTTATTCTCTTTAATTTTTATAAGAATGATTTTTTCTGTAGATTTAATAATAAGCGAGATAAAGTTTGCGAAAAGTATAAAAAATTCAGGAAGGACTAGACTCACCATTTTAGTTTTTGTTAGTGATTTAAATTTAATTCTGAACGTTTTACAAAAAAAATTAAATCAATCCATTGAGTTTCCCCAAAGTTAGAGATTTTAAGGTTTTTCATGCTACTTTGACGCCACTAAAAACAGTGTCAAAAACTGAAAGTTGCAAAACCTCACCACAATCATGAAGTCTAAAATTCCAGTTCCAACTCAAAACCCCAAAATAACAAACATTTACACCGCCCCACCACAAAATAAATCCGCTGAGTCAGTTTCAAACCGTGTTGAGTCCTCAGAAAGCAGTTCGTTACCAAACAAACAAGACCACGAAATTAAAAGTACCGCAGACTTGCAGAAACGAACACCTTCGTCAAGCAAATCCCAATTCTACCCGTACCACTGCTCAAAATCAAAACAAGAGCTTCTTGCCGACGAGAGGCGCTTGAAGAAAAACGGATCCTTGCCTTCGTTCCCAGAACCGGTGACCAAGTCACCTTGGGATAAGTTTGATCGGAAGGGTGCTGTCGATGGGTCGCAGTTCTACAAGTTGGGGAGTTCACCTAAGCGTCTGTCAGCTCCTGAGGTTTCCCCGCGTGTAAATAAGTCTGAAGCAGTACCGTCGGCGTCTCCGTTTCGCTTCTGGTCCCCTACAGAAGTTAATGATGAGCAAACCACGGCGTCAACACATGTGGAAGATTCCCAAAAAAATGGTGGAGCTTTGAGATCCGTACGTCTTCCGGTCGCAATCGGCCTTTTTCTCGCTTTATTCTGTTGCGTATTGTACTACATGTTCAGATCAAAGTGCTAAGTGTTCTTCCATAAAGTCTAACTTGTTATTTTGTCACCACGACAGATCCATGATAAAACGAAAACGCCTCCAAATTCACAATGAGCAGTTATTCCTCCAAGTTGCAATAAAATGAAGAAAACCCCGCTTCCATCAAAAACCAAACTCCACATCGAAGACGAAGTCAATCAAGACAAGGTTTGGGACAAAGTCGTCAAGGATCTTCATGCCAAAAACCAGAAGCAGCTCGAAAAGGAGCTTTCAACTGGGAAAATTGGTGGTGGAAAGTCTAAGTACTATCACAACATTCCGTACCTTATTAAGGAAAAGGAGCCCAAGGTCAAACCAGTTTTGGAAATTGTTCCGCAAGCATACAGAGGACAGAAGGCTTACGACGATGATACAATAAAAGCGGGACCAAGTAGAGTGAGCCCAAAACGGAATCAGGAGCCAGAAGATAGATTTAGCAAAGAATCTTCACTCAGTGTTTACTTAGAAAATATCAAAAATGATCCTCGAAGTTGTGCCACACTTCTTCCAGAACGTACGTATTTTTTAACCTTGATTATGATTATTTGGCGATTAGTCCCACCGACTAAAGTTAGGTAATGACAGTATCCTTTTCTTAAGAAAGGTTTCTCTTAGAGGCCAAACAATACGGCGAAAGCGATCTTGGTTTAGTCGCCTCCACAACACATAGACAAAGTCACAGTCATCCCAATAAAGTAAAAAAAAGTAACTTGACGAAGCAAAGTGACAATGTTCCGACCATACGAGAACGAGGCAATGTTTCCATTCTTCGTATGAACAAACTGATACCTCGACGTACTACGTCTTCAACGTCTCAAGAATCCGAACAAAAAGATCCTAATCCTAACGAAGAAACCTCCAATCTACTAGATAATGAAGACGATCATAGCAAGGACTCTAAAGGTTAGTCGTTGATTTGATCGGACGGGTGTATTTGCATTGCGCCGGTGAGTAAGAAAACACTTGCGCCGATTTGGTCATACAGAAATAGTTTGTATAGCGCCGCTATTGTTTATAAAAGGTCTATTGTTATACCAGGAGCTAAGAAGCCCAGGTAAAAAGGATTAGGAAAACTCGATTTAAATACATTTCCAGGTATATTCTAACTTTCGCGAATAAACGCTGGGGCTTGTTGAATTTCCCGTCTTACAGTTTTTGCTCGTTTTTTGGTGATATTATCAGTAGCTTTCCGTTTTCCGCTGTTAAATATGTATTGTCTTGGTTGCTGACAAGAATTCTTAATTTTTCTCTAGTTTGTTTTTTAAAATTTCAGGGCATTAGATAGAATTTTATAAAAGCACCTTTTTCCACTGAGGGACACTAAATTAGGTTAAGTGTTGCTGCTAAAATGAAAACTAATGACTAAATTGTTGGGGTGACAAAGGAAGGGATTAAACAGACGCAAACCAGGTATATACGAAATGACCCAAAACAATAGGTATCATAAAAGTGGCGCAATACACAATATTTTTGTACATTCAAATCTAAACATCGGCGTAATAGGCATATATCCGTTCGTACCTAGTTCTCAATCACAATGTTTTTAACAGCCAATGATAAAGATTCCCGCGGTTCAGGGAATACAAACGATTCAGGGAGTTCAACATACACCACGGATATACCAGGTCCAAAAGAACAACCGCGAAGAGCTTCAATTCTCGTACCTCCAGCTAATTTAACTTCCAAAAGAAGCGTGGATAGTCAAAGACCATCAAAAGAGATATACGTTTCTTCACAGCATGGCGACAGAAAAGACAAAGGACCTACAAGAGGAGACGAAGATCTCTTAAAGGGGAAGCATACTCTTGCAGAGGCCGCTAATTCTAAACAAGGAAGAGACAAAGACATAGGCAAAGGTAGGGAAGGAGATAGAAACGGAGGTAGAGCCAAGGATAGAGATGGAAACATGGATAAATCAGACAAAGGAAAAGATAGAGACAAAGACGCAGGTAGAGACGGAGACACTTATTCTAAACCAGATAAAGGAACTTCCCACCCCAAGAAAGATAGACCTTCCAAAAAACCAGACAAATATAACACACAAGATGACAGAGACAGACGTCCGTCTTTTGGTTACCCAAAAGACGATCTATCTACCAGTTTTAAGCTTGACTCACCAGGAGCTGATGACGACGACGATGTAAAAGGAGGTTTCCGCGTCATTATTCCTAAAACCCCAGGACATTGTGAACAAAGTCAAACTGAATTGGGTTAGTTTAACTAGACTTATTCTAGTGTCTTTAACTAGACTTAGGCCCGATTGCACAATCCTAGTTTAAACTACGGTTTAGCTAAACTGACATTTTATCACAAACAGACTTTGACAACTACAAAATAGACAGTGTCTAAGATTGTTCTCTATTCACTGTTATTGCTGACCAAAGCGATACCGATAGCGAGTAGCCAAACTAATTTTCGAGACGTCACAAAAAAAGAACAAAACTGAATCGTCAAGAAAATAAGGCCTCCAGGATTCAAAAAAATGAACATGAAAGTGTGCCGGCCTGATAAAATGAAGAATGCCTTGCTACTAATCAAGTTTTGTCTGCCAAAAAATGTGACATTTCTCTTGTTCGAATTGTCAATATCAGTTTAGCTAAACCGAAGTTTAAACTTGGTTTCTACAATCGGCCCTTAGAGTATGGTTCCAATCGCAACCAATGGTTTGATTGCGGTAACGTCAGGTTTTCTTTGGTTCATCTTTGGTAACTGAAAAACTTGGTTTTAATCGGACCAGTTTGAGCTCCTAATATGTGACATTCAAACTCCACAGAAACAAATAAAAGATTTACAGTGGCATTACTTATTTTATAAATTATTAATACCCTTACACTCAGCTTTTTGGCTGAATTCTTTGCTGCTATTGGTTAAAAATTACATGTTTAGTCGTTAAAGTCATTTTTAACCAATAGCGGCAAAAAATTCGGCAGATAAACGTTACTTGTAAGACTACTTTTAAAGGATACAAAAAATTATAATATAATAACATCTTTTATATGACAGTTCTCCTTCCGAGACTCTACTACGCATGATCTAACCAAAGTCACCAAGCTATTTCTGCGATCACTTTGGTTCGCTGAAACTTACCAGGTTTTTCAGGAGTGGTGTAAATACACTTTTAGAAACCAATGTCATTCGGACCACAAAACCGAAACCTAGGTTAAAAACCAAGCCATTGGGACCATACTCTTAATTTAAGATACTAAGATTTTGCGTTTTCCAGATTGTTGTGCAAGGGCTTACGCAAAATTGTCGCAGGACTTTACCAGTCAACTAAATGCTGCAAACAAACGACTGATGTCCAAAGATGGAATGTCGCAAACTGGATTTGGGGTTGACCGCGGTGCTGATACCAGAGGTGCTCCTTTGCCAGAAGATAATACTTTGTCTGAAATACTAGCTAGAGGACCAATCGATCGTCGCCAAAACTTTGGCTTGCAAGACAATTTTTATGATCCTACAAAAGCTAATCCACCAGTAACTGAATTTGATACTACGCCGTACAAAGGAAGCTATAGAGCTCCTCTTAATGGGTAAGTCTCTAAAAGTGTTATAAGTCTGCATTTATTCATTAGATCTTGACCGTTCACGCGGCTGTTGTTTACCTTGGACACTGGCGGCCTTAGCCACCTATTATCATTGAGCTGACCTACTCATAGTGCCTGCATAGCCGGACAAGAGTAGGCTGCCTTAGTATGAGTCACTTCTGCTTCGGCAGATGGCGGTAACATCTCAAGTCCTTCTTTCGATATTTGTTGAAATACACAAGTATCTTAGTTTCTCAAAGTTATACATTGACTATCCCTGATACGTGATTCTGATAAGCCCCAAATAAAGGGCGAAAGAGCTGCCAATCACTTCAGGTTTGGTAGGTGCATACCTTTAAGAAATAAAGAAGGACTTCTTTTATAACTTGGCGTCCCGCCTCTAGGGTCGACAGTGAATCTTAGATTCCACCATTTTATATCTGCATTTATTTACTAATTGTTTCAGCAACGCAAGAGGTTGGCCATATGGTAGAAATGGTCTCGCTGATCAAAATGCGTACCCATATGGATGGGGAGCGCCGCACGGTATAGGTGGAAGTTCCATGTTAGATGACCACGTTAGAGGTTCACTGTTAAATAATTCCAACGGGCCTTATTCAAGAAATGCTTTGGATAGCGACCCTTCGCGAGGTTACAGCGATGATATTAATAAGCGTTATTATGGTGTAGATCCATTCTTAGATTCTTATGGACTTGGAGGTCCTAGCTCTGACTCAAACAGACTTGGCGGTCCTTTTTCAGATTTGAACAGAGCAGGAAGTTCAATCTTAGATTCAAACAGACCTGGCGGACAGCTCTCAGATCCTAATAGACTTGGTAAAGTCAGGTTAGTTACCCAAATAACTTTACTATTAGACCCCGTCAAGCCCTACGTCACAGTTCACAGAAGTGCATTAAAATACTATCTGTGAAATTTTTTTAGGCAGCCAACATTACAGACCAAAGAAAATGGTCATTTTTTTCTTATTCTGTGTTTCCAACATTGGTCTTTTTAAAACATTATTTAAAGAAAAATGAGAAAGTTTTTTAGGTCCCATTGGTGTAAAAATGTTCCTTAATATTTTATTTATTTCTTATCAGAGAATCTACCGCAAGAATAATAAAACCCTTATTAATTTGATGATGATGATCACCCACCAAGATGTCAGCTTTAAACGCATTGCTTGAGAAAGCAACCATATTAAGGGGTATGGTTTGTTCTAGGTAATAGAAAAAAAATTAATTTTACAATGGTACTTACCAGACCTCTTGATATGGTTGCTTCCTTAAACAATTTGCGTTTAAAATTCACATTTTGGAGGGTGCACAACATTAACACATAAACTGTATATTATAGAGTATTACAATGAACTAAACTTGAAATATCGAATTTAAGACATTAAAGTACATTTTGATACCAAGGGTTCCCTAAGAAAGCCTTTTATTTTCACAAAATATTGTTCTAAAAAAGTGGCTAAATCTGACATAATCAAAATTTTTAAATGTGGATCTTGGATCTGTGACGTAGGAGTTGACCGTCTCTATTGATAACCCATAACGTTGAGTCATTTATAGTTTGGCACAAGAACCTTCAAGCAAGGACAGGCTTCCCAAAGATATTTACGATAAGTTTATCGGAAAGGAAAATTCGTATAAACAGTATGGAGGTGTTCCAATTACAGTGTCAGGCTATTCCAGCAGTTCTTGGAAGAAAGAAAATAATGATGCATGTTATTTAAAAGTTAATGCAAGTTACTTGAGTAGTTCTCATCTCCGGATTAATTAAAAAAGAGAACCAACATTTTGTTTATCATAAGATTTAATTTTATTGCATTTATGTGTTTTTGGGGAGGAATAAAATTGCAACTTTTGTCAACTCTTATTCTTTATTATTGAACAATGTAAAACAACATAACAGAACAGTTTAAAATCTTCGTTTTTCTTCTGGTGTTATTGCCAAAGAATCCGGTGGCGTTTTTAGTTTATCGTTGATCGACAAAAACTCCAAATAGAAAGCTCCCAAAATTATCAAAAATAACTGAAAAATGAGAATTTATGTTTCGATTTTTCTTGATCAAATACAACTCACCTCAAAACATGAAGCAGCCAAAAAGAGCATAAACATCAGGCTTGCTTTGACCATGAAATATTCCTTTAGGGCAACCGAACAAGTCACTTTATGTGGCTTACATTTGGCTGGTTTGGGACAACATGAAGATGGGAAACGGTTAAGCAAAAAGAGCCATTCGCCTGAGTCTAATACCCCGCAACATGTTAACTAAAACGCAAAAAAAGGGGCATGTATGTTATACTTTTTATTGACTTACGTCTCTCTGTAGATGGTCCATGGTATCCCGAAAAGATGCATCCGCTAAGTAAAAATCTTGCAAATGAAGAAGAGCCTTTGTAACCTTTAGGTAATTGATGTCAAGTCGTCTATGATACATTGATTTTGTTTGCCAGGAATGAATCAAACAGAAAATGGCCACAATTAGCAAGTACTACAAAAAAGTTAATTAACTACTTTTGTAGTTGATTTTGAAACGATTTAAAGTCGTACCCCAAATAGAGCCTTGCGCCTTTCCATAAGAACGATCAAAATACCAAAAACTGGCAAAATGAGGAGCGCAATTCCGGTGGAAATGGCAATAATGTTTGCGACTCTTGCCGTATTCTGCATATTTGCGAATCCATCATGAAACTGGATAAGTCCAATGATCAAAAGAGCAAATCCAACAACCTAAAAGAGCCTAAAGTATGATCTTTTTTGACAGGAATACAGGATGTATTAAAATGTTAAAAGCGGTAAAGAGAGGGAGCAACATTTGTAATATTTTAACACCTTAAAACATATAAGCAACGAGCAGAAATACTCACGTAGAGAAGGGCGTTTATAATAACCAAAATATATTTCAAAATGTAAATTCTTCTAGGATAACCTTCTCCCATTTTTTGAAAGGTTAACACATCTGACAAACCACGCCTTGATTAAAAAAATATAAAAAATAAGTGTCAAAAATGTCACTTTCTGATGAAAAGTTGAAATGATCATTTGCCCAGGAAACTCCTTCAAGCACATTTTATACTTCTCAATTTTCTGGATCTTGGTAAGGCCTTGAAGGGCAATGACGTTACACTGATTTCTCTTTTTCAGTTAGGCTCGCTGATCATTTTCGGGCAAGGTTTTTATTACTATGATTCCCTAGCAAAGCTACACATCCCCGATAAGGGGAACATTGTAAAATTGACCACGATCACAGGAATACTCTTGATAATTACTTGTTTGGTTGGATTGTACACCACGAGGTTTAACCATGAGAAAACCTTAGCTATTGTGAGTTGGTTTTTTGAAAAAGGTCATCAACAAATAAAGGTCATTTTTGCAATTAAAAATGGGCCTAATGTTTGGTTCTATTTCAGTTTGTCATAATTTTGTTGCTTATGCTTTGGGTCATGGTAACTGTGACTATAAAAGTTTTCGCATACGTTCACACAAGTTCAGAACACATATCGTCTTTAAGGGAAAGCATGTTCCAGGAATATTCTTTATATGGTATTGATGCAGAAGTAACTGACAAAATAAACCGTATTCAAACTTCTGTGAGTACCAATTGGCGCGCTTAAAAATTAAAGTGTATTACGCAAGTTCCTCACGCATGCGTATGGCGCTTTTTGCTAATTTTCTGTCTTTGTTTTAGTTTCAATGTTGTGGAGTCGTTTATGGGGAAACAAAGACTTTTAATAGAGAATTATTACCGTGGTCTTGCTGCAAATCGAACCGAGTTTCGGGCGATTGCTTTGACATAGATATTTTCAGGAAACCTTGTGCTGTAATCCTTTTTCGTAATCTGAAGGAGCAAACCACTTACATTTTAATTGTTTTGATTACTGCTTCTGTGATTGAGGTTAGTTTGGACTTTTTTGCATTAAAAAATGTAATTGTAAATTTTTTTTTAGTTGGTAATTGTTTTGATATTACTATGCATTTTATACTTGTATGGTTCAGTGGAGTAACGAAAAAAAGAGGAGGAGTGAAACTGATTTTTAGTAGATTAATTATGTTATGTTTATTTCCAATTTATTTAAACAAAAATTTCTCATTTTTTACGTTTGTGGAGAATTATATGAATACCGCTTTTAATTTGTCTAATTTTAAACGATTGTTATCCAGTAGAGAATACAGAAAACGCCAACAACTTCAAGTGCCTGAAAGAAATTACTGCTATTTTAAATATTTTTTTTTAACGAAAACTTCTTACATGTGAAAAAGCAAAAGCTAAAAAAATATTCGATATTTCTCTCTCAAAACCAATAATTGCATTATTTATTGCGTCGATACAGCCAATCATATGAGGATTTGAACAGTTCATTTCTTGTCCTGTAAGATTGCAGCAGTAAAACTAAAAAAGTTAAGAAAAAAAATCGTTTTTTTAAGTACAATTTATTGGACATAAATACAAAAAATATCTAAGAAAATATTTACAAAATGAATGCTTTTTACACAATGTACCAAAAAAGAAAAATAAATAATATATAGTTATTTATGTACCAAGGGCGTAAAATAACATGAAGAAAAAAACTGCGACAAAATATTTACAAAAATAACATATTAAAGCTTAATTTTATGTACAAACATTTTTTTAAAACAAACTCACATATTGTTCAAGTTTGTTAAAAAATGATTTGTTATTTTGAAGTGTATCGTTTAATCGTTCTGTAAGTAAAGTTCTAGTGTGTGTGTGTCCATGTTTAGAATGTCTATCCATTGTCAAAAAAGCCATTATTGCCACAGTTAATTCGCAGCTAAGGGTAAGAATCAAAACTGAAACAAACTAGAAAAAAAAAACTAAAATTATGACTAAAAAAGTGCTGGGCAAAAATTAGGGTCAAATAAACTTGTATTCTGCAGCAAAAAAGCAATCTACAAAAGAGTTTCATTAAATTAAAAATAAACAATTTTTTGGGAAGCATTTTTAAAAATTTGGCCAACTTTGAAAAGTTTAAAAAAAAAAACAAAAGCACTTGCAAAACATCTGATTGCTGATTTGTTTTCTACGGCTTCTAAAAAGTGTAAAAGCACAGTTTCAGGCAATTCTACTTTTTCAAAATTTACCCCATTTTTTTTCAAGGGGTTAAGGTCCAAATATGTTTAGTTTTTTAATTATCATAGCTGCAAATAATTTTTGCCACCAACAAGTGAGATCATGCTTATGTAAAAAGAGCTCCTGAATCCGAATATGGTACTTAAATATTTGCAGAGCTTTTAGTTTTTTTGCTATGAGCTTTTAAGGGCAACTTTAAACACGACACAGAATTTTTTTCAAAGTGCTCTAAATTGCAGAAACATTTTTTTGAACAAAATCCAAATGCAGATTGGTGTTATACACCCAGAAAGTAGTCTACAAAATAAATTTCATTTAAATCGGAGACAAAACAAATTTTGCAGAGCTTTTTTGGAAATTTTGAAAATTTTACCACTTTTGAAAAGCTCTAGCAAAAAAACGAAAGCACTTGGAAAACAACCTATTGCAGATTTGTTTTGTACAACTTTTAATAAGCATAAAAATTCAGTTTCAGGCAAATCTATTTTTTTAAATTTACCTTATTTTGAACTAAGGGGTAAGAGTCCGAATTTTTTCAGTTTTTTTAATGTCACGTTCTCAAATAATTTGTTACAAACAAATGCTATCAATGCTTATGTAAAACGTGCTGCTAAATCCGAATCTGGCACTTAAATATTTGCAGAGCTTTTAGTTTTAATGCTATGAGCTTTTAAAGGCAACTTTACCCGCAAAACCTATTTTTTTTAAAGAGCTCTGAGAAACAAAAATTTTATTTTTCACAAAATTTAAATGCATGTTTGTATTTTACAGCAAAAAAGCAATCTAGGACACAAAATAAGTTTTAGAAAAAAAAAACATTTTTTTTCTAGGCAATTTTTTCTTAATTAATAATTTTAATGCTATGTATAGGTACTTACCGTGATAAATATTTTTCGGTTGTAGCTTTTTGCACAAAAACAACCCGTTATAGACAAAAACAAACTTATAAATCCCAGGGCAATAATTAATGAGGGAAAATCTAAAAATTGTAATCCGTCAATATATTTCTGGGGCCACCATAATTCGTCAATGTAAACAATTCCAAGTGCAATCAAGGATACACTCAGCATCTTAAATTAATAAACTTCTTTATTGAACTTAAAAATGCATTAAAAAAATATTCTTACCCCAAAAATAATGCTAAAAACTAGCAACGCCACTCGCAGTAAATTTTCATTGGGAGCCAATTTCATTTTCGTGCAAAATTTCGCCGATTTTTACATCCCGAGAGCAAAGTAAATTATTTTTATGAACAAAATGCTTACTTTAGGTAATAGGTTTATGTTTGATTACAGATAACAACCTTTTAAATCATATGATACTCATTTTAATAACTATCTGAATTTTATTTTTTAAACGTTAAGCATAAAAATGTAATAAACATTGTTTAACAACCACTTGCTAATTTTTACGACGAACCGAGTCGTTTTTACACCATAATTTACCTTATTAATACCTTTATTTGACCTTAAGCTTGCGATAAACACCAACAACGCAAAAAAGTTTCAAACTTTGAATAATTCGCGCGCTTTTTGTTTAAGTTGGCAAAACTGCTGCAACGGACCAATCAACGCGCAGCTTGTGCTTTTGTGAGCGTTGGCCAAACTGCAACATGACACTTCGATCTAAAACCGTAAGTTAGGTTATGTTATTGTGTTTTCACTGTTTTCAGCCAAAATAAACTAAATCAGGGCCCCAAATGGAAGCAGAAGGGGACCAGATCATTCTGGCTACCGCGGGGTACGACCATAACATTAAATTATGGCAAACGCACACTGGGATGTGTCGCAGATCGCTAGTTCACGGAGAATCTGTATGTTTTCACAACATAAAATGTAATGCACCCCCTAAATGACTGTTTTAGCAAGTAAACGCGCTAGAAATAACCCCCGACAAGCAACTTTTGGCAACTGCCTCGTACCAACACATCTACATGTATGATTTAAACTCAAACAACCCTAATTCTGTGATTAATTACGAAGGAACGAGCAAAAATGTAACTGATATTGGGTTTCAAGAAGATGGGAAGTGGATGTACTCAGGGGGTGAAGATGGTAAGGCAAGGATTTGGGATTTGAACTCAGGGACTAGTACGCCTAAGATTTTTAACGCTAGAGCCCCCATTACATCGGTTAGTTTGCACCCTAATCAAGTTGAATTGTTTATTGGAGACCAAAATGGGAATATACACCGTTGGGACCTTAAAACGGATAGCAGCGATCAATTTGTGAGTAATTTTTGGCTTTTAACTAAAGAAAATATGTCGCTTTTTATTATTTTCAACTGGCTCAAGGAATACGGTCGATTGCCCTATTGTAACTATAATTTTTTTCAATAAAATTACTTTTTATTATACTTTTCGCAGACAAAATCAATAGTATATTGCATTTGGTCTTCTCTAAAATCGTTAATATTCATCCTAGAACAAACATTTTTGCAGATTCGTTCGTTTCATGATTTTTTAAGGCTTTTATTTTTCGTCCGTCTGTAACGAAATTTGTTATCACGATAACTGAAGAACGGTTTATTCAATTGACTTGAGATTTGGTGCAAAAATCAATCTCGTTTGGGGAAAGAACGCTATTGTTTTTAAAAAAAATCAAATAATAAATAAAGGGTACCACCCCCAAAGTTGAAAAAATTCATATTTCTGTTAATATCAATTTTACAGAAAAAAATATTCTTAATAAAATTAGAGATTGTATTTTTTCCTATAAAAAAGCATCTGGTAATTTTTACGTTTTTTTAATAAAATAAAAAATGCACCTTTTTAATCATCTACTGCGAAGAGTATCATATAGAATGTGTAACAATTATATAACAATAAAAAATAGTCTTAAAAAACACCCATCTGGGAAATGTAACTTTATAAATGATCTATCCCACTCATTGATCTAACCCGCTCTTGTTTTTTATACATTTTTTAAAAGATTCCCGATGGTGATGCCATGATTTTGGACGTAACAGTAGACAATAATGGTGAATTTATGGCCGCAGTAAACAGTAGAGGGCGATGTTTTATTTGGGAACTTCAATATGGAAAAGCAAACGAACCGACCAAAATGAAACCAAAGTATAAGTTTGATGCGCATAGTCGACAGGCATTAAAATGCATTTTTAGCCCTGATTCATCGTAAGTGTTCCTTAAAACGCGTTTAAAATAGTTAAAGAAATCGAGTAATAAAGGGGTTCACCTAAAAAAACAGCTCATAGGACTAACTAATGCATAATTTACTTTTACAACCTATTTATAATTTTTTTCGTGTATTTTCCAATTTAATGTACTATCCATTCACAGTTTAAAAAATCTAAAGTCACATATGAAAACTAGAATCTTTTTCTTTGAAAATTTGAATTTTTCCCAAAGTTAGCATTACATTTCAAATCGAATTTACTGTCATTAAAAATTGAAAAATGCCAAAAATAATATGACAGTTAAAAAAACAGGCGAAAAAACTAAAAAAAAGAAACAATTTTTGCTTGAGATGTGCGAATTTATAAAGAAAATTTTAAACATTTTTGTAAGTGATAATTTATCCTATGATACCTAAAAGGAATTCTTAACAGTGAGTACTTACATAAATAATTCCTGTTTTATGTAAAGTTTTAAATGGTTTAATGATTAGTGCATTATAAAGTAATTTAATAAATAAAAATACTTCTGTATATGTTAAGACCATTGTTTTTGATTCAGATGCCCTAGATATGTTTATAAATGCATTTTTTAATTTTTTTGACATTTCTCACATAACCAGCAAATACAAGTGACATTAATGACAATATTCAGGGTAAAATCTGTCACTATGGCTCGTCTGCGCTCTTTTTTTTTAATTGTGAATGGATTAGTATATAATTTTGGCATTATTGCTTAAAATTATATTTTTAAATTTGTTTAAGATATTTAATAACGACTTCAGCAGACCAATCGGCCAAAATTTGGAGTATGAATTCAATTCGATTAGAACAAGAATTAAGGCATGATAATCAAAGATGGGTCTGGGATGCTGCATTTACTGCTGATTCGCAATTAGTTTTTACAGGTAACACTAAAAAAAAAATACAAATGTTGCTAAATAAAAATAAAAAAAATATTTTATAAAAAATTTAAAATTTTTTTAGCATCTTCTGATGGTAGTGCTCGATTGTGGAATATAGCAACTGGAAAAATTGAAAAAGAATACATGGGCCATCAGAAAGCGGTCACAGCATTAGCTTTTCGAGACTGCGCCGTTTAAACTTTCTTTTTCATTAAAAAAAATTAAATATTTTTTTGTACATATTTCCATTATATTGTAAGTCAAAAATAAAACAAAATTAAAATAAAAATACATTTATTTAAAAGATAAATCGATTAAAATAATAACAAGAAATGATTTTAATTATTTAAAAAAATATCTTAACGACAAAATAAAATAAAATCTTAACGCTCTAATAAAAAAAAACATATTTTAGTTATTTCTTATTCTAAAAATCTTTGGTTATATTAAGTACGTTTTGTTTATACTGAAAATGGAATGCATAAATGCTAAATTTAATCGAACAACCACATAAAAAAAGAGAGGCATCCACTAAAATTTTTATCAGGTTCAAAAATAATTTTAACAAATTTTGCAAAATCCGAGGATAAATCTAAATTTTGATTTTTTATCATTAAAAAAGAATGAATTTGGCCTTAACTAAAATATTAAAAGCTTATAAATGAATTTAATATTTATTTTTATATTTATAAGCCATGCAAAAAGTCAAAATGTAAATTTTTATAACTCGCGAAATTTGTCATTTATAAGAACATTTATTTATCACAATAATAATTCAACTTTTAAAAAATAAAATATACTTATGGCTAAGTAAGTTTTTTAAGACGTTTACCCCCGTCTTTTTAATAACCACTCCTTTTAAAATAATCCCCCAAAAATTCCAAAAGAAGGGTAATTTTTTTTTCGTAAAGTTTAAGTTAAATATATTAACTTAAGTAACTTTTGGCAAAAAATGAACTTCCCCCATTTCCGTAAATGTATCATCGTCCATTACAAAACTTGCTACAAATTTTAGGGTTATGTCAATTTCTTCTGGATTCGAAATTAACATTATTTGGGTAATGGCTGACGGAGGCAAGAAGGGGTTAAAAGAAGGTAGACAAGTGTCGGAAGGGGGCTGTAGTTTAACTTTACATCCCTAAAAAAAATAAAACATAAAAATTTAAAAAAAAATTTTTAAAATTAATTAAAAAGATTTTATTTTTTTAGCAGGCAAGATTTCAAATTAAAAAACAAAAGTAAATAGACACGGTCAAGCCCTACGTCACAGTTCATAGAAGTGCATTAAAATAATATCTGTGAAATTTTTTTAGGCAACCAACATTACAAACCATAGAAAATGATCATTTTTTTTCTTATTCTGCGTTTTCAACATTGGTCTTTTTAAAACATTATTTAAAGAAAACTAAGAGAGTTTTTTAGGTCCCATTGGTGTAAAAATGTTCCTTTTTATCTTATTTACGATATTTTAATTTAAAATTACCCGAATATCTACCGCAGAATTAAAAAATCCCTTATTAATAATGATGATGATCACTCACCAAGATGTCAGCTTTAAACGCGAGTTGTTTGAAAAAGCAACCATATCCATGAGGTATGGTTTGTTCTAGGTAATAGAAAAAAATGTTAATTTTACAATGGTACTTACCAGACCTGTTGATATGGTTGCTGTCTCAAGCAATTTGCGTTTAAAATTCACATCTTGGAGGGTGCACAACATTAACACATAAACTGTATATTATAAAGTTTTACAATGAACTAAACTTGAAATATCGAATTTAAGAAATTATAGCACATTTTTATACCAAAGGTTCCCTAAGAAAGCCTTTTATTTTCACAAAATATTGTTCTTTAAAAGTGGCTATATCTGACAGAATCAAAATTCTACTTCACAGACAGTTTTTTAATGTGGATCTGTGACGTAGGAGTTGACCGTGTATATTTTAATAAATAATACTTACTTTTGGAACTAAGGCTTGAAACAAATAATTCGAAACCGGTAGTTCATTTTTACTTATCGCTGTAACGACAAAAACTTGAACATTGGCTCTTGGTTTATCTTTAGCAAAATGCAGCGTCACTGTCAAACCATTTTTATCACTCAAGATCGTCAAAGGAGCAACTGAACTGGGTTTAATCGACTTCAAATCGACACATATATCATTAAGCTTAAAATCGACTTTTTTCGACTCTACACTTTTATCACTTATATTTTTTTGGGGGTTTTCTTTGGTATCGTTTGGAGTATCGATGGGATCGATACTTGGTCCATCGTTTAAATCGACTAGTACATCGTCGTTTTCTAAATTTTGAGATGCGTTATTATTTTTAGTTGTTAAAACCGGTTTTAGAAGAAAATTTATATCGATGTCTAATGGATCTTTTTTTATTTTTTTGGTATCGATTGGTTTGTTATTTGACAGAAGATTTAGGGGTGTTTTGTCATTATTTGCCCTGAAAAGAACAATTAATGAAATAGTACAGTCAATCTGTCCTAAATAATAAGGGGACATCGACAAAATTCCGGGTAGGGCCGCCATTATAATATCTTATAACTGGAGGTCCAAAATGTAAAACCTTAAACTGGCGTATTTCTACCTGTCTTGGAAACGGGGTTATAAGCCCCCAAAGGGTCCCCTTCAATTCGTTATGTAAGATTACAGTGGAATTGCGCCAAATTTTTTAACTAGATGTCAAATAAGGTTTTAAAATGATTTTCGTAAACAATTTTCCTCAGAAAAAATTCCTTCACCCCCTAAATAGCCTCCAAAGAGTAATAACCAATCACGTTGGATTGCCACCAAATTTTGCAAATAGATACAAAATATGGTGCTAAAAAAACTTTTTCTTAATATTTTTTATCCAAAAAAATTCCCTCACCCCATGAACGAGAGGGCTCTTAAGAGGGTCATAAATTTTTTTTTTAAAAAAAAGTTATTAAGAAATATTTTTTGGCATTTTACTTTGCATCTATTTGCAAAATTTGGTGTAAATCCAACGTGATTGGTTTTTACTTTTTAAGGGCTATTTAGGGGGTGAAGGAATTTTTTCAGAGGTAATGTTTTTTGCAAAAATCTTTTTAAAACCTTATTTGACATTTATTTGCAAAATTTTATGCAGTTCCACCGGGATGAATCAAAGAGGGCCATAACTCCGTTTCTGTAATAGGTAGAGATACGCCAATTTGGGGTTTTACTCTTTGGACATCCAGTTACATCACATAAAAAAGGCGGTCCTACCCGGAATTTTGTCGCTGTCCAAATACGTATTGAATGTACTAATAAGACTGTATTTTTTTTTTCAAGTTAATTTTTTAGATGATTTTGTTACTTACTTGGAAAAAACGCCATTTTTAGCACTATTTAAATTTTGTTTAATTAGATTCTCGCCTAAAGCGTCTAATTCTTCCAATCCTGTTAATTTGGGTGCGCTTTTTTCATCTGCTTTTAAATCTAAAACAATCAACATATTATTTTTTTGCAATTTTTTTTACAAAATTGTTTATACCGTTTTTGGTCATTGGAATAGGTTTTAAAACGTCTGCCTTGTCTGGAATGGCTTCCATGCTGAAAATATCACGTAAAACGTCCAAGTCCGACGTTTTGTTCTTGGTGGAATCTTCCTCAGGCCGAAAATTTGTGCTTGCTGCTAAATTCGCGCATAAATCTAATAATTCTCTTGAATTTGATTTTTTATCCAAATTTAAGGATTTGTACCTTGTTATAACGTCTTTTAGATCGTTCGTTACTTGTATTATGTTGCCTACGAAAAAATTGATGCCTTACATTTAAAATTACCGCAAAAAAATCGCAATTTTTTTAATTTATTAGTTTTTTTGTAAATTTACCTAAATCTTCATAGTAGGATTCTGTAGCCAATTGGATAATATTCGGGGTTAATCTTTCACAACTTTGGTATAGTTCAGTCATTAAGTCGATTTCATCTTTTGAGGTTACACCCTGTGTATAACAATCCAACATTTCGCTTAAAAGTTGCAGATTATTTTTTACTGATTGAAGCTCAAAATCGCGTTTACTTTTTATTTCTGCTTTTCTGTCTTCCTGCAACGCAAAAAATGCAATAAAGGATTATACAGGATGTCTCCCTTTAGTTTGCTTTTTTTGATATGGCAAATAGCTGCAAAAAAATCCAAGACATTCGGTAGAAACAATTCTTTTTAAAAGTGCCCCCCTTCGGAAATAAATGGCCTTTAAGCAGGTGGACTAAAAACACGTAATCGTAAATATTTACCAAATGATTTGTCCGACCATCCTGAAATTTGTACAATCAATGAAGGTAATAAAAACGGTCATTTAAAAATTAAAACCAATTTTGAAGTTTGGGGCTTTTTTTAAAATGGGTTAAACACGGGTAGTGTTGACAAAAACTGCATGTAATTTCTCTACCTTTAAGAATTTTGTAATTTTGTTTATTTTTTTGAATAACCCAATTTAAGTGAAAACTTTTTTTATACTTAAAGTTTCGGAAAACTGTACCGTTTTTGAATAAACTTCCAAAAACTCTCTTAATGTACCTCATATTTTGCCTTTATCTTCACAAAAAACTTACTTTAATTTAGTGGTCAGTGACATAGTAATTTCAAAAATCTTATGCAAAAATATGGGGTTCATTAAGAGTGTTTTTGGCGGTTTATTCGTAAACGGTACAGTTTCTCAGAAATTTCAAGTGGTAAAAAAGTTTTAACTTGAATATTAAAAAAAATTTAAACAAAATTCTTAAAGGTAATGAATTTAGATGCAGTTTTTATTAACACTACCACTGTTAAACCCATTTTAAAAGAGGCCCTACATTTTAAAATGTGTTGAAAATGACCGTTTATATTACCATTATTGATTGTACAAACTTCAGGATGGTTGGACAAAACATTTGGTAAATATTTACGATTACATGTTTTTAGTCTACCTGCTTAAAGGCTATTATTTCCGAAGGGGGGCACTTTATCAAAAAACTGTTTTTACCAAATGCCTTAGATTTTTTCCAGCTATTTGTCATATCAAGAAAAGCAATCTAAACTCGGACACCCTGTATTTTTCTTAGATTTGTGTGTTTTAAAACAGTGTTTCAAAAAGGGATTAAAATAAATTTAAAAAAAAAATCGTTGCCCCTTATGAAAAAAAAAAGTTATTTCTTTATAAATGTACTAACCTCTTTGACCATACTTTTTATCAACAAATTAGCCGACTCAATATCAGCAGGGTCTCGACTTTGCAACAATTTTTGCAGTTTTTTTGATTTTTCTTCGTTTAAAAACGTATCCGTCCCCCTTCTTGTTTCACTTGCACCCTTGTTTGCCTCCCCTAAATTAGGCAAAGGGTGTATAACGCCTTGCTTCCTTAACATTTCAAAAGCTTCTCTAATCTTACCCTCTTTTGGGTAATCAAAAGTCCAGGCGTACATCAATTGTATTACCTTTACCTTTACGTTAAAAGGGGTGTTTTTTCCTTCGTACTTTGGTGACACTAGCTTGATCATCTCGTTGAGGAACCTGGTTAAGTTGGGGTTATAAAACATAATACACACGGTCAACTCCTACGTCACAGATCACAGATCCACATTAAAAAACTGTCTGTGAAGTAGAACTTTGATTCTGTCAGATTTAGCCACTTTTTTAGAACAATATTTTGTGAAAATGAAAGCCTTTCTCAGTTAACCCCTGGTATAAAAATGTGCTATAATGTCTTAAATTCAATATTTCAAGTTTAGTTCATTGTAAAACTCTATAATATACAGTTTATGTGTTCATGTTGTGCACCCTCCAAGATGTGAATTTTAAACGCAAATTGCGTGAGAAAGCAACCATATCAAAAGGTCAGGTAAGTACCATTGTAAAATTAACATTTTATTCTATTACCTAGAACAAACCATACTTGATATGGTTGCTTTCTCAAGCACTTCGTTTTTAAAGCTGACATCTTGGTGGGTGATCATCATCATCAGATTAATAAGGAATTTTTGAATTCTTGCGGTGGAGTCTCGGGTAATTTTAAATTAAAATATCGTAAATAAGATATAAAGGAACATTTTTACACCAATGGGACCTAAAAAACTCTCTTATTTTTCTTTAAATAATGTTTTAAAAACACCAATGTTGTAAACACAGAATAAGAAAAAAATGACCATTTTCTTGGTCCGTAATGTTGGTTCCTTAAAAAAATTTCACAGATCGTATTTTAATGCACTTCTATGAACTGTGACGTAGGACTTGACGGTGTCATTAAAAAAGTACAAAAAACTCACCGGAATTTGCCTACTTCGGCCTGAAAGTGGCTGCCACACTTTCTCATGCAGATATCCAATATATTAAGTGTTTGAAGTACCTCTTTTTCGAGCCCGCAATGTATTCTACTTGCTATAACTTTAGTCCCTATCAAAGCACCATCCTTTTCCTTGTTAATTAAAGTACTGAAAGCCTCCAAAGCTGCGGTGTCGTAGCTTTGCGTTTGGGAACTAGTTGCCTTTTCTAGAAACGGGGCGCATTAAAAAGACTCTAATTACCTTAATTTTTATAGTTTACTCACGTAAAAGGGCTTCTAAGCTAGTTTGTGTGATCAAGTCCATTTTGCGGTTTGGTTTTAATTGATAATTGTTTATATTTATGTGTAATTTAGTAACATTGCTGAGATTTTTGTTAAATTTTAAGGAATTTCAATTTGTCAAGTTTTGACGTTTGTTTTGATTACTTTTACAGAAAACTGCAATTGTTACAGTTTTTTGCTTAAAACTGTTGCGCCACCTAGTAGAGAGTAGTGAAAGCTACTTAAATATTAAAGGGCGCTACTATTTTTAGTTAAAATTGCGTAAAAAACGAGAGATGACGCCACGTTTTTTATTGTTGTAAACATAACCTCACTTTTTAAATTTGCCGGTATTTTGAGTTTTTTCACATTTTATTTTTGTGCGTGTTTTCCTTTGGTTTAATGGCTGTTTTGCAACAAAAACTGAACAAGGTAAGCAACATTACACATAATTAACCACTTTTATTAATATTAACGCAAAATCAACAACATACAACTCAAAACGCTAAACTTAAAAGTAACGCGGTGCCCCTTTTAATCCAATAATCAGCGTTCTCAGCCCCGCTTTTTAAATCAACGGCAACAACAAAAGCAGGGCGAGCCCCAGTGCCGGATCTAACGGGGTAATAATACGTAGGGCATGAATATAGCCCCTTCATTTTCTTTTTTAACTGTTCGACCGGTTTAAAATGAATAAGAGGCATGGGGCAGACAAGTTGCATTGGTTGGGGCTCAATTAAGAAAGCCCCTTTCTTGTCCCAACCAGCTCCTTCTAAGAAAAGGCCTTTCACGTAGACGCCTGACTCGGGGGCTGATTGGATTTGATGCTCTTCTTGGGTTATTACTGTGAAATCCCAACTTAGAGTGTCTATTGGGACTTCGGTTAGACGCGCTGTTGTCTAGAAACATTTAAAAATATATAAAAAACACAAAAGAATAGGGACAAATACAAAAATTATTAAAAACATCGAATTTGTGGAATTTCTGCAAGGGGTTACAAAATGGTTAATAACTTCCTTGTTTTTTAAGGGTTGTTGTTCATACTTGGGGGTTTGGTTTGAAAATCTTTAAGCTTACTTTCGACCAAATTTGGTCCAAAAATATTCAAAAATAACGAAATTATAACCTGCTTAACTTTGACTTAAAATTACCTGTAACACCGCTGTTAAAAATCCGGTAGGAAAAGTATAAGCAGCAAGCCAGAAAAATAGTGGGGGGTGAGTCGTTTCAGCCCAAACTGAGAAATGTTGGACACGTTCGACCAAATCCCTGGTCCAAGAGCCTAACAGTTTTAACGAAGGGTAGGCTAAAAAATTAATTTTATAAAATTTGATGCACTAAAAAATTACTATCCATTCACAGTTTAAAAAAACAGTCACCTATGAAAAATATAACCTTTTTTTTTTTAAAAGTTGAATTTTCCACAAAGTTGGCATTACATTTTAAATTTACTGTCATTAAAAATTGAAATATGCCAAAAATAATACGACAGCTACATAAAACAGGCGTAAAAATTGGAAAAACGAAAGAATTTTGAGATGTAAGAATTTATAAAAATGTAGACATTGTTCTAAAAGTGCTAATATATCCCTAAGAGGACCTCTTAACAGTGCTTATAAATAATTCCTATTTTGTGCAAACTTTTAAATTGTTTAGTGATTAGTGCATTATAAAGTAATGTAATAAAAAAAAAATACTTCAGTATATGTTGAGACCATTGTTTTTGATTCAGATGTCCTGAACATGTTTTTAAATGCATTTTTTAATTTTTTTGACTTTTATTACATAACCAGCAAACACAAGTGACATTAATGACAATATATGGGGTAAAATCTGTCACCCTATGGCTCGCCTCCTCTGTTTCTTTATAATTGTGAATGGATAGTAGAAATAATGTTTGTTACCATTTAACCATCCAGATGGGACTCTGCCCTCGAACATACATGTAAAAATATCTTCTAATTCGGGGGACATTACTACAAGCCCTTTTATACCTTTTTGTAAATCATCCAGCGAACTTTTAATAGACACTAGCAAAATATTGTACCTAAAAAAATTTGATTTTCTTAAAACGTCAAAAAAACATCACTTTAGTGACGTATATGTCGAACATAAAGTAGCACTTTTCCAAACTGTATCATAGAGTTTTTATTTTTACTGCCGGCGACAGTAAAAGTAACTTTTACTGACGCTACCAAATTTTTTTTTCTTAAGACGTCAAATAAACATCACTTTAATGACATTTATTTTAAAATAAGTAAAAGTCAACTCAAATAAGTAAATTAAATTTATTATGAAAGCATTGTATTTAGAAGTTTTAGGAAAAAGTATCGTTTACTACACAGAGTTTAAAGTGGCTTTGTGTGCCTCTGCAGAATTGTCTGTCTGGCTTCGCTCACCTGACAATCTTTCTGCCTCGTAACACAAAGCATCACTTTAACTCTTAAAGGGCGATTTATAGAACGTTACTTTCACTTTACTTCGGCGTAACTTCACTTCCGCGTAACTTAACAAATTTGCTTAATTTATAGATTTCAAAGTTACGTGAAATTGGGAACAGGTATGCGCATGTGTCTGAACTCGCGACTTCTGACTATTTACACCTGGGCGGTAATTACGGAATATCGCTTCGTACAAAACCTACAAAAGAAGACCAGCAGGTTTCGTACGATGCGATATTCCGTAATCACCACCCTTGACAATAAGGGTGAATATCTCATTTTTGCAAATTTTGCGCATAATCGACCAAGCTCGGCTTTTGACAGTACTACTTACAGCTAAATGAATCGGCAAAGTAGCGCTAAAGTGAAGTATAAATTTGCTAATACATTCCCACGTATTTTATTTAATTTTCTGTAAAGTTACGCCGAAGTAAAGCGGAAGTAAAGTGAAAGTAACGTTCTATAAATTGGCCTTTAGTACTTAAATCTCGTATTTTTTTAAATTTTTTGTTTGCATTGTTTTTTTTTTATACTTTTTGACATACCTTGCAATTTCTTGAAGTAATACAACATCCAAAGGGGTCTTATCATTCCCAATCAACTTTTCAGTATTTTCATAATCGATAGGATCGGGTATTTTAAACAAAACATCCGCTGCAAGCTTGGCAACTTTTTCTTCTTGAGATTCGGATTCCACTCCGCCTGACTGAATCTGTAGTGACATTAAAGTTTCGAAAATGTTACGTGATTCTGAGATCTGTGACGTAATATCTGCGTTTGGGTGCTGCCCAAACGCTTCCGGTCGATCTACATTCGGCAACAGTGTAATGTAATCTTGGTATGATTGTAATGATCCATCACGGGGTATTGTGTATGTTGGAAGCGAAGACAGTCTAAAAAAAATATTCTTAAGCCTTTTTTTAACGATTTTTATTTTTTAGTCGAAATATACAGGCTGTTTCCTAAACATGTGCACAAAATGAAATGGGTAGTTTCTGACCTCATTTTAAGAAAAAAGTTCATATAAAGCTATAAAGTCCGAAAATGCTTCCTTACAGAAATACAGGGGGTCAACATTTTTGAAAAAACACATAAAAATGTCGATATCAATTTGATATTTGGTACGTAGTAATTATTTATTTGGTGGCTTAAAATGATTTAGAAAAAAATTAAAAATGTTAATGCGAGGGGGTACATTTGGTGGTATCATGGAGTTTTTTAGGCCCCAATTTTTTGGGGGACTATTTTGTTGCAATTTTTTTAACATAATTAGATACTTCTCCACTCTGGCTACTAAATTTGTCTCGGATTTGTTTCATAATGACTATTAATTTCCTATATTTTTTGTTAAAATGAAAATGTCTATTTTTTGAAATAAAAAAAAATTATACAAAACATAAAAATAAAGCAAAAAAGCATTAAAAACTTGTTTTTGGGGTTATTCTAAGAATATTTTGTGCTTTGCTGATTAAAAAAAAACAATACAGTAATTTTTTTAACAAAAACAACAAAATTTGGCCCCCTGTATTTCTGTAAGGAAGCATTTTTGGACCTAGCTTTATATGAACTTTTCTCTTAAAATGAGGTTAGAAACTACCCATTTCATTTTGTGCACATGTTTAGAAAACACCCTGTACAGACCAAAATATAAAAAAAGTTCATATGAAATGAACGTATGTCCGATTTTGACTTTTTTTGACTTACAGCCCCCCAAGAATCTCCACTATAATACCTTTTTTCAAAATTTTGCAAATGAGAAAATATTTCTAATAATTAGATGCATCAAAAAGGTCCAATAACATTTAAAAAAAGATCCTTCGTTTCGAAAACAATTCAAAAAAAACAGATTATTTAAGGTCTTTTCAAAGGCCTGTAAATCTTTAAGGGGGCAAAATCGGACAATTGTTTATAGAAACTTTTTTTCTTATTTTGGTTCAAAGAATTTGTTAATTCAGTGTTCTATTTTAATGGGACACTCTGTATATTTGGCGCCCACCGTGAAGTCATAATTATTTACCTGAAATATGGCTGAGTCAATGATTCATCACAGAAAAATTGATTAATATAAGTAATTAAAAGTCGTCGGTCCCAATCATCGGTAACGTGTCCTCCATAATTAACCCCCGCTATTAAATATTTAAGGGCGTCCCATGGAGTCGTTTGGTATTCGTCCAAATAAATCGTGAGCAGATTTTCAGACACCTAAAAAAATTAACAAAAAATAAAAATTTGGAAAATAAAAAATTTAATTATTAAAAAATTAAAAAAAAAATAATTTAAAAAAATTTGACGCACCTCAAAATCGGAATCGTTAAAACTGTAAATAACGTTCCACCCTAGTTGTTGGAATTTCTTTCGTTCCAATAAAATAGCATGGAAAAAACATAATGAAAACAGTAACTTTTTATACTTTTCTTTGTTTTCACAAACGTTAAATTGTTCTTCTGTAATAAGGTTGTAGAGACGTTTTAAATTTGCTTTTATACCCTGAAAAAATCAATTATTAAATAATTCCCTTTAAAACTAATGTTCACCCCCTTAAAAGGGTTATTTACTAACAAAAACCATATCTTTACATACGTGATACAAAAATAACTATTAAAAAAATAAATTCAAAAATTACTTTAGGAGGCTCAGTTGTCATTTTTATCCCAGCCTGTAAAATCGACAAAGGAAACTCAGGATTTGGACTTGAACTTAACCACAACCGGAAATTAGGGTGCACTTTACTTCCGGTTTGCAAGGTTTCAACAATTTTATCCAATTTGGGCATCCAACTTAAGGATAAATGACAATTCGCTAGGAAAACCCAAATTCCTTCTTTAACACCATGTTGAATCATTCTACCAAAAAAATAGTTATTTAGGTGACTAGACACAAAAGTTTGGGGGGCCACTAAGTAAAAAAAATTAAAAGCACATTTTTGCAATTTATCCTAATTTAAAACAATTTTAAATTTGTCCAAAAATTGATTTAGCAAATTTTATTTTTAAGCAAATATTTTTTTTAATTTGGGGGACAAACTTTGTAGCAATGGGGGCCTGTCCCTGTCCCAAACTCAATGAATTAAAGGCATGTCCCATTCCGCTAGATTCAGACAAAGCAATCAGCGCAGTGGTAGGATCAACACCAGGGGAAAGTACAAAAATCAAGGGAGTCTGCGCAATCGATTCCTCAAGAACAGCTTTTATATCAAGAACAGGGGGCTCAACAAAACGGGGACCAAGTTGATTCGTTATAAAGTTAGTTATGCAAAAAGATACTCGATCTTGACGTAGAGAACGAATAAAGAGCATTTTCTGGAATTCGTTACACACATCGTTCCATTCACCTTTAAAGGAAGAAATTTGAAAAAAAATATCAGGGTTGTGCAATACGACTTTTTCGTAATTATCGATCAATTTTAATCGTTTAATTCTAAAAATTGAGAGAGACATGTCAAGACTTGCAGATATCTGAATTAAAAGTTAACTTGATCGATGACACGTAAATAAAAATTCAGGGTTGTGCAAAATCACATTTTTAATCGATTATTTATAAAGAACAATAAAATCAGGGTTTTGCAAAGTCACTTTGTAATCGATTATCTATAAAGCTTTAAAAAATCAGGCTTGTGCAAAGTCAATCAATTAATCGATATTATAAAGCTTTAAAAAAGTCAGGGTTGTGCAAACCCACTTTTTTAATAGATTATCTATAAAACACCCAATTTTTTCCATAACTCAGATCAAACCAGTTTATGCTTTAAACGATTGCATTAATCGACATCGATACCTCAATCGATTAATCCACCAAAAAATGACTCACCAATCAAACTAAGTGTCTCAGGCTCAGTATGAATATACCAAATCGACCAGTCGCGTGTGTTTTGTTCAAAAGTATCGATGACTCCATGAAAACCACTTATTTTGTCCAATTCTGTGATATTGTCCCATACTTCACCGCTCATCCAGGCGGCCGGTTTGTCGATTTGGTTTTCACGGTCTAAGACTACTCCACCGCGAAGAAGAAAATTATATTCGGCCGCCACAATTTTCCCTTCTGCGTCCAAAATTTTGACGCACATATGAAAGGAAAATAGAAGTTTGTGGTGTTCGAACAGCGCTCGACAAGTATTCCTAAAATAATGTTTTGCTAAACATTTTTAAATGCTAGAATTTTTTGGATATATGGCTGTTGCGCCGATGTTTAATTTTGAATATACAATAATATTGTGTATTGCGCCACTTTTATGATACCTATTGTTTTGGGTCATTTCGTATACCTGGTTTGCACCTGTTTAATCCCTTTCTTTGTCACCCCAACAAATTAGTCATTAGTCTTCATTTTAGCAGCAAAACTTAACCTAACCTACCTAACCTGTGTCCCCTAGTGGAAAAAGGTCTTCCAGTGCTTTTATAAAAATCTTTCTAAAGCCCTGAAATTTAAAAAAACAAACTAGGGAAAAATTAAGAATCCTTGTCAGCACATTACCAAGACAATACATATCTAACAGCGGAAAAGGAAAAGCTACTAATAATATCACCTAAAAGCCACCAAAAATTGTAAGACGGGAAATTCAACAAGCCCCAGCGTTTATTCGCGATAGTTAGAATATACCTGAAAATGTATTTATATACAGTTTTCTTAACCAGTTTTACCTGGGTCTTCTTAGCTCCTGGTATAACAATAGACCTTTTATAAACAATAGCGGCGCAATACAAACTATTTCTGTATGACCAAATCGGCGCAACAGCAAGTGATTTTTTAATCACCGACGCAATGCAAATACACCCAATATTTTGAACATACTTGTAAACAGCGTATGTGTGATAATCGTTCAAAAACGCAATTCTGTCGCTCAAAACCGGTGACTTATGACTCTTTTCAATCGACTTGTGGAACAAAAAGATGTACGAATCCAACGCAAACTGGTACATTGGATCAATGTTTCCCATGTCGTTTAACACAAAAAATAGAATCGATGCTCTTTTGGCGCAAGGTCGGTATTCTTCACGGGCCTTATCTGTTTCTGCCTCGGTTATTTCTGAAGACTCCAAACTCTTTTTAATTGCCTGAGAAGTTGCTTTTGAAATTTGTAAGGTGTTAAACAGTTCCGCGTCTTCCAACAGTGATCCTCTGGTTTCATTTAACATTCTTAGGAGATCGTTTTCGAGTTCTATTAGTCTACGTTTGCCTGTTGTAAAATAGAAAATTAACATTAAAATTAGAGGCCAGATTCAGTAATACTTTGCATATAGACAAATTGGGGGCGCCACCAACGGCCACAAGTGCCATTAAGTTTATTAGGACTATACCTAAACTTTTGTCAAGATACGACAAGTGGTTTCGCCACAGTACATTTTTTAGTTAACCTCGCGAGCTGCAAGAAAACATCAGCTCTTTTTGGCTTATTCTTTGCATGAAACCTCCTAGAAGCTTATTGTCCATCATTTTTAAGTTTTTTTTATGTAAATTCATGAAATTTTACTGCCGAACAGACTTAAAATTCTGGGTCACTAATTAAAACCAGTGCCTCCCTAAAAAATTGAGCTGTCCAACAGATAATATTTTTTTCACATTTAACTTTTAATCGCTAAGCCTGGTGGGTCCATGTTTGAATTTCACGAATCAGCAGGAAATAGTCTATTGATGTGGTGCATCGTTGCCAAAAGTAAAAATCAACTCGGCAAGACATTGTTGTTGAGATAATTTTCTTTGAAAGTAGCCAAAAATCTTCTTGGAACCATTTTTTCGAGAAGTCATCAACTTAAAAAAATTCTTGTGGCTAAAATACTTGTCGTATCCTAACAAAACTTTCGGTAGGGTTCTAATAAACTTGAAGGGTTTGTTTGGAACTTGTGGTGTCGTTGGTGGCGCCCCTTATATGTCTATATGCAAAATATAAAAAACGACTTTCGTACCTTTGGCAATGGTGGTAACCAATTGGTCCTTTATCTCCTCCAATTGAGGCTTCTCTTTTCGAACCACGATCCCTAAAAGTTGCCCTTCCAGACCAGTTTGCTTGACGGCAAAATTAACCAAAGCACTTTTGGTCGATATCTCAGGAGCGTAGTGAGGATTCGTCATTTTGGTGGTGATGAAAAACTTAAAACTGTCATGATATGAAACCATCTTGTCGTCCAATTTTATCAAATTCATACCGCCTTGCTTAACGACAGCCTTTGCTAAAATAGGGTTAATCGATGGGTCCACCGTTTCCAAGATATTCTGTAGCAAAACCGGTTGTCCGATTTGCACCGCTTTTTCGATGGTTTTCATGAAATCAGGCATGCCAAAATCAATAACGGCTAGTTCGTTTTTGGCCTCCATTGCTTTGATCCATTTTTGGGCTTGGCACTGAGGGTCTATTACCAAAGGCCATCTTGAACCACGGGTTACTATGATGCCGTTTTCGGTACTAAATGTGTCGGCAGGGAGGCCTTGTTGGTTCCACTCGCGAATCGTTGTGGCGTCGGTTAGGAAATTGATTAGGTTGAAATGAGGTGTGTGGGGTATGTCAAGTTCTGTTATCTACGAGAAAAACTTGTATGATTACACAAAAAGAGTAAATTTATACAAATTAAATAAAACAGATAGGTAATTCAAAACAATATGGGCCCAAAAACTGATCCTTGGGGTACCCCTATTTTTTAAACTAATTCTAAATTTCTTTTAACTATCATTAATAACAAAAAATGGGATGGATTAGCAAAGGTTGTTTTTTTGGAGTATTTTTTCATAAAAGTAAACATTTTATAAGATACTCTTTGCAATATTAATCAAATGCATTATTATTTGCAAGCAAGATGCGCATTTTTATTTTGTTAGAAATAGTTAAAAATCGATTTCTTTCTAAACGGGTGGGGGTATAAGAATTTGTAAAATGCATTTTGATAGAGTCTTTAATTCAATGCAGAATACTTTTTTATAAAATTATTATTAGCCGTTTTTTTCAACTTTGGGGTTGTTTTTTACCCCCTATTTATTGTTTGATTTATTCCAAAAGCAAAAAGGTTTTTCTCCTAAATGAAATTGATTTTTGTATGAAATTTCAAGTCGATCCAATAAACCGTTCTTGAGTTATTGGGGTAACACATTTCGTAACAGGCAGACTAACAAAAAATAGGTTTTAAAAAGTCATGAAACGAACGAATCTGCTAAAATTTTTGTTTTAGGATGAATATTAACCACTTTAGAGAAGGCTAGACCAAACGTAATATACTTTTTGGCACTTTTCTGCAAAAAGCCTAATAAAACAGAAACATTAGCTTTCTGCTTTGTTCGTTGTGACCATTCGAATAACTTTTTTTTTATGTGCGCAGACATTGACAGTTTGAAAACAGTCCGGAACTAGTTTGAAACTAGGATTTTGGTCACAACGAACAAGGCTAATAGGGTTCTTCCCTTAAATGAGATTAATTTTTCTATAAAATTTTAAGTCGATCCCATATTGGGGTAACAAATTTCGTTGCTGACAGACGGAAAAAAAATAAAACGAACAAATCTGCAAAAATGTTTGTTCTAGGAAGAATATTACCGATCTTAAAAAAGGTCCAACCAAACGTAATATACTCTTTGACACTTGACCGCAAAGAGTATAATTAAACAGATACGTTATTAAATTCCAAACTTTAGCGGCCCAAGAACCTTGCCTTGTGGTACCCCGACATTCTTTCTTTTAGTTTCAAATTACCTCAATCTATAATTTAGAAAAATAAGAGTTACCTCCTCCATCCATTTGTGACGCAACTCATCTCTATAAGCCGAAACAAACGGTCCAAGATACGACACGAAAGCTGTCGAAATCAGGCAATTCCCAGGCAAGAACTCAAACTCCTTATCCAATTCAATGACAGTCTCAGTCCAGCGCGTTTGCTCTCCAGACAAATTCTCAACCAACATTGCTGCTCTTTCCAGTTTTAGTCTGAGCAAATCGGCCTTTTTGTTTAGTTCTTCTTTTTGAAGGAGTTTTTCTTCGTATTCCTTTTGGAGTTTGGCTAGCATCATGTTGAGTTCTGCTAGTTTGGCTTGAGCTTCAGCGAGCATTCTTTGTTTGGTGAGAAGGGACTCCATTGCTTCGTCTAGTTTTGCCTTTTTGGGACCTACGATTCGCCACACTTTTGCGTACTTCTCTATTGCTATGACCTAAAAAAAATACAATTACGCATCTTATGACATATAAATACAAGGGTTATTTTTTATATTTTGCAAATAGACAGACAAATAGAGCCACCAACGTCAGCAAAAGTACCAAACAAAGTTAAAGTTAAGGATTATAACGAAAGTTTTGTTAGGATACGACAAAAGTTAAAAAATTTTCGAAAAAATTGAATTGTGCCGAGAAAATTTTGTGCAAACTACTTTCAAAGAAAATTATCTCAACAACAATGTCTTGCCGAGTTGATTTTTACTTTTGGCGACGATGCACCACATCAATAAACCATTTCCTCCTGTTTCTTGAAATTCAAACATGGACCCACCAGTCTTAACGCCCATCCTAAGACAGGTCTATCAAAAACAGAAGTTTGCCGGAAATACATGGATGCTTTGCGTCAGTTAAAACCCGAAAATGCCCAAGTGACACACCGCAAGATTAAGACATTCTATGGCAATTAAATGACTCCAATTCAAAGAATGAATAGTTGAATGTGACAAAAATCTGGGCAGCTCAGTTTTTTAAAGAGGCACAAAAGAAGACTGGCTTTAATTAATGACCCAGAATTTTTTATAAATTGCATACAAAAGCGCAAATAAAGACCAATAATAAATTTGCATAAAAAAAATTGAAAATAACCAGCAACTAGAAATGGGTAGAAGTCGAAACCGATAGGATTTATACTTTTCGAAGATTTGTCGTTTTTTTAAGATTTTTTGTAAAATGTTTTGTATACAATTTACAAGATACTCTTCGCAGAAGGTAATAAGTAAAAAAATAGAGTATTTTTTATTGATCAATAATTAAAAATCTGCAAAGGGGGCAAACTACTAACTTAAGAACAAAAGAAAATAATTTCGACAGCGCGAAGAGGTTATGTAATTGTCAATTTTGACGTTTAAAATTTAAGAGTAGCAAAGTTTAACGCGACGCAACTTTCTTTTGTTTTTCAAAGCCATCTTGACCTATTGAGTTTATAAGATGACTTTGAAACTTTTTTATTACTGAAATCCAGGATATTCTTTTTTTTTACCTAAGGGAGTAACTTGACAAGAATACTTTTTTATTAAGAAAATAAGTACGTTTAATCCTGTAAATGAAGAATGTCTATAAATTTATTAATAACCGAAATATGAATTTTTTAAAAGTTGGGGGGCTCCTGTACCCCCTTTTTTATTAACCGATTTTTTTCAAAAACAATAGTGTTCTTCCTTTTATGAGAATAGATTTTTCCAGAAAATTTGAATTTGATTGAACTTGTCGTTCTTGAGATATCGTGCCCACAAAAAAAGTGTGACATTCAGACGGACGGACGGATTTTTTGAAAGTTGTTCAAAATTCGATGAAACGCATGAATATTTGCTCTACGACGAAAATTAACGATTTTAGGATTTTCTGATCGAATTTATAATACTCTTCGACTTTGTCTGCGAAGAGTATAATAAGCTTCTAGGAGGATTCATGTAAAGAATAAGCCAAAAAGAAGTATACGTTTCCTTGCAGCTTGTCGTACCTTAACAAAACTTTCGGTATAGCAAAATATGAAAGACAATCCCCGTTCTTTTTGTAACTTACCCACATACACAAGGACTTAGCGGCCAATGAAACTATCCCAACTTTATCAGGCAAAAACTCTTCATTTGTGGTGTACCCTGCAATTTTTTTTAACGTTCTTTCAGTAATGTGGTTTTTATCAAACTCCTTCAGTTCTTTTAGGAAGTTGATATCACCAAGCTGTCTTTTAGCTTCGGCCCATGATGGATCAACGCCTTTAAGAATGTTTACCGCTTCCATTACCATTTCGACCTTAGCTGGCGGCTTACCTGTTGATTTTTGTTGTATAGTATAAGTCAAAGATTAAATACACACGGTTAACTCCTACGTCACAGATCACAGATCCACATTAAAAAACTGTCTGTGAAGTGGAATTTTGATTCTGTCAGATTTTGCCACTTTTTTAGAACAATATTTTGTGAAAATAGAAGGCTTTCTTATGGAAGCCTTGGTATAAAAATGTGCTCTAATGTTTTATATCCGATATTTCAAGTTTAGTTCATTGTAAAACTCTATAATATACAGTTTATGTGTTAATGTTGTGCACCCTCCAAGATGTCAATTTTAAACGCAAATTGCTTGAGAAAGTAACCATATCAAGTAAGTACCATTGTAATTTTTTTTCTCTTACCTAGAACAAACCATACCCCTTGATATAATTGCTTTCTTAAGCAATTCGCGTTTAAAGCTGACATCTTGGTGGGTGATCATCATCAGATTAATAAGCGATTTTTTAATTCTTACGGTAGAGTCTCGGGTAACTTTAAGTTAAAATAAATATCGTAAATAAGATATAAAGGAACATTTTTTACACCAATGGGACCTAAACAACTCTCTTATTTTTCTTTAAATAATGTTTTAAAAAGACCAATGTTGTAAACGCAGAATAAGAAAAAAATGACCATTTTCTTTGGTCCGTAATGTTGGTTGTCTAAAACAGTTTCACAGATAGTATTTTGATGCACTTCTGTAAACTGTGACGTAGGGCTTGACGGTGTCTATTTGGGGAAGAAAAAATACCGTAGCTCTTCAATTCACTAATGTCCTTCTTGCTCAGCGAGTCCAAGGCCTTGATGGCTTCTTCTAGAGCTGGCATGGCTTCGTCCAAATCAGCTTGAGCAACCTCGGCCATACGTTTGCACTGTATTTCTTCCTCACCGATCTTTATACTGTTCTTGGTAACTTCTTTCTGTTGTTCGTCCACTTCTTTCTTTTGTGAGACTATGATCACCAGGTACTCGTCACATTGTAGTTGGAACTCAGCGACTTTGGTTTGGGCTTCCTCTAGTTCAATTGACATTATTTCGACCTTCTTTCGGCAGTCTTCGATTTTCCATACGCCGTTTCGTAACTTGTTTGCTTCGGACGCAATTTCATCTCGTTTTTCGCGCAACATTCTGCAAAAAATTTGGTCTCAACTCTAGGGTTTTAAATTCACAGATCTTCTAATCTGTGCTCCTAGAAGCTCGTATAAGTCATCTCCGTTGAGCTCCCGTCAATTCTACTAAATAGCGCATCTACATGAGGGCCTCATTGTATATTAAAACTAAATGTAGTTTTGAAAACTACATAAATAGGGCTACAAATGTATCATTTAAATCGATTATTTCTTTGTGTCGAAAATCTGACTTTAAAAATCACTATACTATTTTTGTTTTTTTTTTTCGACTACAGATACATTTTTTGGTTTATATACATTACATGGTCTATGCCAAACCATAATACGTTAATTTACCATGGTTTTTTGAGCTTGTAAATGATTAAAATTGCAACTTAAGTTTTTCCCTAATATAGATGTGCTTGTTCAAAGATTTCAATGTAGAAAGAAAAACACCAAAAGTACTATCTTACCATATTTTTATTATTTCTCGCACTCAGTACCACTTCTATGTATCACAAACATTACCCTAAATATTTTAAATCATAGTTATTGATGTATTACTCCGTATTTTTACATATTTTGTTGAAATTTCTAAAATAACTGGCATTCAGGGAGATGACTTTTACGAACTTTTGAGTGCACACAACATCCCATTTATGAATTTAAAAAAATAACCTTTTGTAACCTGCTACAAGCTCAAGGTAATTCGTAGGGGTAACGTAGTTATGACGTTTCATTTCTAAAGCCATTTTGCGCGAACATTTTGCTACCGAATCGTGAATCAGAGCAAAAGTTTCGGCAGTTGCTGTTCGTAAGCGATCCTGCGTCGATAAAAGAACAGATTGTCTTCTTCGTTCCTGAAAAATTTCTAAATGAAGGAGACGCTTTTTTCCTGACTCTCAAGGATGTATGGACCTTTCCCGTCGTCGATCACCGTCGCGGTTGTCATACTTGGAAAACGTCAGATATGCGTCAGATTGACTCGAGTTATTGTGATGCTGGTGGTCATTCAGTTTCCCGAGTATAACAACCGCGAAGGTACTCGACGACGGGAAAGGTCCATAATATTTTATTTCCAATTAGTCCCGTAAAATTTTACATTTGACCAAAAAATTTTTTGGGCAGCACGATTTTTGTGGGAAAATGTAGTATTTGATATTTAGAAACATAATTAACATGTGCGCACTCATGCGCGTATTAGCATTTTGTGCTAGAGCCCCTCAAAGAGTCCCCTTTCATTCGTAATACTAGATCATGGTGGATCTAGATCAAATTTTGGAAATAGACACTCTAATCAAGGTTCTAAAAAGATATTTTAAAAAAAATTTCTCCTAAAAAAATCCTCTAATAGCCCCAAATAGAGAAATGTGTATCATGTTTGATTTAGACCAAATTTTGCAAGCAGATGCAAAATAAAATTTTAAAAGATCCTTATCTAAAATGTTTTCCAAAAAAAACTTTTTGTCCCTTTGTCCCATTTTTTATGAAGGGTAAACAATATTTTTTTAGGAATTATTCTTTTTAAAATGTCTTTTAAAACATTTTTATCAATCTATTTGCAAAATATGGTGTAAATCCAACATGATAAATATTACTCTTTTTGGGGCCATTTAGGGGGGTGAAGACATTGTTTTAGGAAGAAATTTCTTTACGAAAATGTTTCAAGAACCTTGTTTAGTGTCTATTTCTAAAATTTGGTCCAAATCCACCATGATCTATTGTTACGAATGAAAGGGGGCTCTTTGGGGGGCTCTAGCACAAAATGCTAATATGCGCATGAGTGCGCACATGCTTATTATGTTTCTAGGTATCAAATAATACTTTTCCACAAGAATTGTGTTGTCCGAAAATTTTATGAAAAACAAGGATTTTTTGGAAGATTATCTCGAACTAAATTCCAATGTATGTAAATCTGGAATCAATAAAATAACGACAGTTAATGTCTTACAGTTTGTTCGCCAGTAATCTTCTCGACAAAATTAACATCCGAAATGTATTTGTACGCCACTTCCAGAAGCGCCTCACGCGGCCATTCCGTGAACCAATCAATCGTCGTACAATTTATTATAGCTGGGTACTGACGCAAGCGATTCCTGAAATCATCTCCGATCGGCGACATACATATGATAATGTGCAGATTCGTCCTAACGCGTTCTATTAAAAACGTGTAAATCCCCTCCTGCGTTGGCGCAACACCTGCTTTAACAGCCGCGTTGAAAATACTGTTTTTGACCTCCTCATATTCGTCAGGTTTGTACAAGTTGGCAACCTCGCCGCTGCTAAGCATGTTGTTTATGATTTCGAGGAAGTTTTCGTCTGTAATTTGGGTGTCGTTGAACAGGAAGCTGGTTGCTTTGTGATCCACACCAGTGGCTTTGTAGAGTTTCTTCAGGTCTTCGCGGAATTCGGATACGCCATAGGTGCGAGTCACGCTTATTTGGAAGGTGTTGTATTCGCACATGTAGGCTGAGATACGGGCCAAGGATTGACGACCACTTCCACCTTTTAAAACATTAAGGAATCTTAGAATTAAATATTAGAAAGGGCTTTTGTTTTTGTGACAATGGAACGAATTGAATTTCTAGTCCCCATCAGTCACGTTCTAGAATATGAAAGGCAAAAGGACTATGATGGCTAAAAGTAAGGCAAACGTTGTTTACGAAGACTCTTTACTATCTGGATCTGGATTTAAGTAGAGGTCAACTCAAGGTTGATGCACTTAGGCCTCTTAATTGGGCCCATTGTACATGCCTCTAACGAGACCCGAGACCATTCCAGCCTCAGGTTCGGATCTTTAACGTGCACGAGTATACGCACACGGAACCACCCGCTTTACTTCGCTTTCGAACGAAGGTGTCCTGAGATACAAATATCTTTCCACTAAACGTGTGACCGGCAGCCTTTTTCAGTTTTGATCATTTCTGGGGTTTAAACCCAGGTCACTTTGGTTAGGTGTCGGACACTCACTCGCTAAGCCAAATCTTAGAAGGGGTTTCTGCTTTTGTTAAGATGGAACGAATTGAATATCAAGTCCCCATCAGTTACGTTCTAGAATTTAAAAGGCAAAAGGCCGATATTTAAAGTCAACGAGGGTTACTCTTTTTTGGAAAATGGAACGAATTGAATATCGAGTCCCCATCAGGTACATTCTAGTATTTGAAAGGCAATACGGTTTCGACAATTTAAATCAAGGGAAATTGTGTTTACGAAGACTCTTTACTGTCATTTTCAACCATAAAGTTTTGGGCAGCTCAATAGAATCATGGTCGTACCAGCTTGGTTGACGATGAATGTTCTAGATGGCCAAAAACTGTAACTACTACTGATAACATCGATTAATTTTACCAAATGGGTCTGGATGACCGTCGAATTTGGGTGCAGAGATACCAGAAGCTAAGAGGATCTCGAAAAAATTCGTTTGTCATGTTGCCCAAAAGATTTAGGCATGAAAAAATAAATTTTGAAAATTGCGTTTTATTGGACCAGCTTTAACAGCCATTTTTCCCCTTCCACCTTTTTGCATCTATACTTTTACTTCATTGTCAAAGTGACATTACCTCCTATTTTTTTACCTAATTTATTGCTTTACTTACATTTTAGGTATTTGTTATTAACGTCATGATAAATAAATCAAAATAAACATAAAAACATTCCACATTTTAGCCAATCTGTCACTAAGCGCGGTTGACTTAAGAAAACATTTTTATGTTGCTAAGCAATGTGCTACACCTTAGAATAGTGAAAGTGGGAGAGGGAATGCCCTAAAATTGAGGAGAAGTGTCCAAAAGATTAAAATTTGGAGCGCTAGAACACCTAAACCAGTCACTAGATAAACAAGAGATTTGTAGTGAAAGCTCATGCCCAAGTCTATTTTTTGCTTGTAACCAAAAAATTAAAATGTGTTACGCCAAATCAAAAAAATTACCTATTCCAACTAAAAGCATATTTCCTCTTGGTTGGGAAATGACTCTGACAATTCTAGTAATGTGCTCGATAGCGTCCTTAAAAAGGACCAAATCAATTCTAACAACTCCCGGACTAGCATTGTATTCCTCCATTTGTGTTTCCAAAAACTTGCGCAACGCATGAATATCCATTAAATCCTCGTAAATATTCCAAGCGTTAACAAAATCACCAAAAAGAGGAATTTCGTTTTTCGGACAAAGCGCGTGAACCGTTAGTTCAAAATGTGCTCCTAGTTGGTCATTCATTTGCAAAAGGAACCATTCTCGATCCCTGAAAAATGGTTCTACATTTTAAAGTAAACTGTTCTTCAAACGTTAGGGATATCGAGGTTTTCCAACTTTTGGAATATTTTAGAAAAATAAAATTCTTTGGAGATGAGAAATAGGGAAAAACAGAGCTATTTTTGTTTTTTTTTACCTTTGCCAGGAATTTGATAAACAAAAATGCGGATATATTGAATTTCATCATCGGCCGAAAAATCTGTCAAATTATTTGTAAAAGAAGGGGTATCTGTCTTGTTTTATCTTTAAGAAGGTCTAGCAGCCAATTAAGCACTCGGACTGATTGAGACCCCTAACATTTAGTTGATATGCTCATTTTCTTTAAATTTCAGTCAACGTGTTGAATCCCGTTTTAATAACCGCCAATTTGAAACAAGAACTTTTGCTGAGGAGCTAGGAAGTATAGACCTTAAACTTTATTAGCAATAGAAGAAAGATATTCAACGTATAAGTGCAAGGGAAGCCTGAAGGTACTAGAGGACCCTTGCCCGATCGGTGTTTTAAAGCTACTGGAGCTTCTGCATTCATTTTAACGGTATGAAAACATTTTTGCAATGTCAATTAAGGATTTAGGCAACTTTTAAGAGGAAGTTCGTTAACCCTTGACCTTAAACGGCAATGATTAGATTGTTCAAAGGTACGAGAATATGGACAGGAAAAATGTAATTCTGTACTGCTTATAGATAAATCCAAATGCGGAAGATTTTCTGATAAATCCACAATACCAAACCCGTACACGGTGACTATCAGAAAATTAACCAAATCTGGATTCGTCTATAAGCAGTACAGAATTACATTTTACCTGTCCATATTCTCGTTCTCTTGACCAATCTAATCATTGCCGTTTGAGGTCAAGGGTTAACAAATCTCCTCTTAAAAATTGCCTAAATCCTTAATTGACATTGCAAAAAGACCGATACCCCTATTTTTACAAATGATTTGAAACATTTTTCGGCTGATGATAAAATTTAAGATATCCGCAATTTTGCTAAGTCCAAAAATTTATCAAATTTCTGGCAAAGTTAAAAAAAAACATACCAAGACCTTTGTTTTTTCTTATTTATTATCTTAAAAGAAAAATGTTTTTTTCTAAAATATTCCAAAAGTTAAAAAACCTCGATATCCATAACTTTTGAAAAGCAGTTTATTTCGCAAAGTAGAGTGGTAATTTACTTTTCATCAATAAGTCGATCGTAAAAAACGCGATAACATTCATGAATCCATAACCTCAAAAACGTAGCCCGCGTATTCTGATAGTCCTTGTGACTCCTCAAAAGTCCTTGAAATACCCTTGAGATGTCCCTCAAATTAAACAAATAATGGATTTTGGTAGGCGTAGGTAGCATTTTTTTGGTTACGTGTGTATACAACTCAAGCGTCGTGTCAGTGATGTCACGTCCTGTGATTTTGACTTCTGTGTCAAATTCTGTCAAATGCTGTGAAAGCATCGTGCCATAGATACGGGTTATCGTGACGTCATCAGGGAATGTCATGTTTATGACATTGAAGTTGCTTAGCAACCGTTCGGATATTTGGTTTCGGCCACCTCCTGGGGGACCCATTGAGGCCAAAACGTGCATATTCTAGAAAAAAATCAAATATTGAAATAATAAACGAATTCTGCGGGTGGAATTTTTAGTAAATTCTACCCTCAATTGCGCCCTTGATAGCCTGATAAATCCTCTTATTGATTAGGGTTTTTTCCCAATAAAAAATAATAATTTGCAAGCCTATATATATCTCCTTTAAAAATTCTAATTTTGACACTTTAAAGCGCTCTAATTGTCAAATTTTTGTTTAATTGAGAAATTTAAATGCAGTTTAATATTCTACATCAAAAAAAGCTATCTACAGAATGAGTTTCATTAAAATTTTGAAAATTTGGCCAACTTTGGAAAGCTCTAGTAAAAAAACGAAAGCACTTGGGAAAAATCTGATGGCAGATTTGTTTTCTACGGCTTTTAATTAGCTTAAAAACACATAATAAGGCAATACTATTTTTTCAAAATTTACCCCATTTTGTAGCAAGGGGTAAGGGTCCAAATTTTCTCAGTTTTTTAATTATCAGGGTCACAAGTAATTTGGGTCAGTAATGAATGCCATCAATGCATATGTAAAACGAGCTTTTAAATCCGAATCTGACACTTAAAAAGTTCCAACGCTTTTGGTTTAATTGCTATGAGCTTTCAAAGGCAACTTTAAACGCAACACTTGATAATTTTCAAAATGTTCATCTCCAAAATATTTTTTTTAGAAAAAATCTAAATGCAGAGTCTTATTCTACAACAAAAAAGTAATCAAAAAAATAATATTTTTTGCTGAGCTTTTTTAAAATTTTGCTAACTGAAAAGCTCTAGCAAAAAAACGAAAGCACTTGGGAAAAATCTGCAGAAAAATCTTGCAGATTTGTTTTCTACAGCTTTTTATTAGCTTAAAACCACAGTTTTAGGCAATTCCATTTTTTCAAAATTTAGCTTATTTTGTAGCAAGGGGTAAGGGTCCCAATTTTCTCAGTTTTTTAATTATCATGGCCACAAATAATTTTCGCCAGTAATGAATGCGATCAATGCATATGTAACGAGCTTTTAAATCGAAATCTGCCACTTAAAAAGCTTCCAACGCTTTTGGTTTACGTGCTACGAGCTTTAGAAGACAACTTTCAAAGCAACACCCAATTTTTTTCAAAGTGATGTAATTTTTAAAATATTATTTTTGGAAAAACTAAAGCAGGTTCCTATTCTACAACAAAAAAGTAATCTACAAAATAAGTTTCATTAAAATCATAGAGAAAAAAAAATTTGCTAAGCTTTTTCGGAAATTTTTTAAATTTGACCAACTGAAGAGCTCTAGCAACAAAATAGACCAGGCAATAAGGAACTGAACCTCTAACTTTGGATCGCCAAGATCGATTGCGAAGCGGTTTTTAGCAATAGATTCTAAAAGATGTCTGGAAATTTTGTGACCATTTTTTATTTGGTGCAAATTGCATCATCCTATGTTTTTAAGCAAAAAACGTACCCCTTCTTTAAACTAGTGAAAAGTGTGGATGTAGACCACTCATCTATGACCCTTGACCACAAATTTTTGACTTAACATCAAATTCAACAATTAAAATCAACAATTATTTTAAAAACGTCAGTTTAAAATATTTTTAAAAGTAAGAAAGAACAGAAAAGGTAAGTAAATAAGATGTTGAAATTGGTCGAAAGGTTAATTTTTGTCATTCTTCTTTAGAATAATGGATGCAGATGCAAAACAAAATCTTTGCGTTTTATGCAAAAATATGCTAAATTGGGCCGTAATATTTAAACGAAGATGTTGTTAGTATTAAAAAAAAGAATTGATAACGTTGTAAGAATATCAACATTAAAGCAAGATGGGCTTATAGGCAAAAAATCGAAAATGAATTTGATATTAAAGTCCACGATGTTATCCCTGTTTATTTTTTCTTCATTAATTTAATTCAGTGGCATTGCAAAGAAAATACTATAATGGTAAAAACAATTAAACATCAAATTACCAACCTACAGTTTAAGAAAAATGTATTGTCCCCTGGATTGTTTTGATGTGTGTACTTCCCTCTACAGAGTCACCGAGTCTAGGTCGCCAATTTTTAAAATAAAAAAAAAGGTTTGTTAAGGTTCTCTAGGAAATTGATTTTACGTTAAGTTAAAATAAAAATGTAACATTAAATGGAATACGTTTTTTTATTTAGTCTCGTTATTATAAATAGAAGAGGAACTTATGCCCCTTTCTATTACGTAATAAAAACATTCTACAAAAGAAAAACTCTGCATGAAAAAACATAATTTCTATTCTTTTTCATTTCATATAATCGATTCTGAAAAAAATTCAACGTGTTTGGAAGCATTACAGAAGCAATAATTCAAATAAATGCCCCAAAAGTGATCTGGGTCTGGACTGTATTTAAAATAGGGATCTCTATTGCATTCGTGGTGAATCGGGCAATGGTAACCCACCTTTTTTTTGCAGAATTCTTGCACCCGATGGATCACGATTGCGATAGAGATCCCTATTTCTTATACGGAGTACGCACCCTGGATGCCTTGGAAAACAAGCAGCTGCATGGGGCAGGGGTACCTGATCCCCAGCAATTCCAACATCATACTTTTAATTAAATTGTTTCTTATTTTATTTCAGAGAAATTGAACAATTATTTTAACATCACATTTGTGATCTCGAAAGTCCACCAGTACCCGAATTAAACTGATTTTGGGCCTAGTTTAGGAAGTAATATTACAAGCAAAAGCAACGAATTTTAAACTGACGTTTCTTAAATATTGTTGATTTAATTGTTGAATTTGATGTTAAGTCAAAAATTTGTGGTCAAGGGTCATAGATGAGTGGTCTACATTCACACTTTTCACTAGTTTAAAGAAGGGGTACATTTTTGCTTAAAAACATGGAATGGAGCAATTTGCACCAAATAAAAAATGGTCACAAAATTTCCAGACACCTTTTATAATCTGTTGCTTAAAACCGCATCGGAATCCATCTTGGCGATCCAAAGTTAGAGGTTTTGTGCTTTTTAGTACTATAATGCCTCGTCTAAAACGAAAGCACTTGGGAAAAATCTGATTGCAGATTTGTTTTCTACGGCTTCTAATAAGTATGAAAACACAATTTTAGACAATTCTATTTTCTCAAAATTTCCCCCATCTTTTTTGTAAGGGTCCTAATACCTGAATATATTTTTTCGTCTGTTTTTGTCGATCATACCAAAAACCATAATCCATCCACTGCCTAAGAAGTTCCAAAGGAGGCTGCGACCCATAAGTGTCCTTCGCAGGCATATTTAAATCATCCATAAACGTTATCATGGTTTTCCCTGCCACAGGAATAAAAACACCTTTCGTCCTTTTCTCCAATCTGCTCTCGATAAAGTCCTGCAAGTTTTGGGAGGATGTTTGCGCTGACATGTTCACATTAAGGACTGAGTACTTTTCTTTGTCTAGAGTTGATAGTACTGATTGTGCTGTTGAAGTTTTGCCTGTTCCAACAGGTCCTGTTAAAAGGACTGCGTTTCCAACGCTAAGAAGAGCGTTTACGATGTATTCGTAACGGACGGTATCGATTGTTGGAACTATTATTTTGTAAAACGGGGATCTGAAAGAAATTAAAACATCTACTGTCATTTTCCAAAGGACCACAATACATATTGATCATGATTTTCAGTAAAAGAAGTTTTCATTTAGATAAATAAGAGGACTTTTTACTTTGTTAGATTGGGTACCGGTTTCTGGATTTTAATTTATTTTACATCTTCAGCCTTAAGGGCGATTTATACGAACGTTACTTTCACTTTACTTCCGCTTTACTTCGGCGTAACTTTACAGAAAATTAAATAAAATACATGGGAATGTATTAGCAAATTTATACTTCAGTTTAGCGCTACTTTGTTGATTCATTTAGCTGTAAGTCGTACTGGCGGAAGCCGAGCTTGGACGATCATGCGCAAAATTTGCAAAAATGAGATATTCACCCTTATTGTCAAGGGTGGTGATTACGGAATATCGCTTCGTACGAAACCTGTTAGGTCTTCTTATGTAGGTTTCGTACGAAGCGATATTCCGTAATTACTGACCAGGTGTAAATAGTCAGAAGTCGCGAGCTCATACACATGCGCATAACTGTTCCCAATTTCACGTAACTTTACAATCTATAAATTAAGCAAATTTGTTAAGTTACGCGGAAGTTAAGTTACGCCGAAGTAAAGTGAAAGTTACGTTCTATAAATGGCCCTTTTTAAAACTATAGACACAAATAGAATATTGTTTACCCGTTTTCATATCTCCATCCATATGGAAGTTTTTCTTCCCATGAAACAAAAGCCTTATTTCGCATATCGACGTAATATTCATAAATAGTGTCCTTGATTGGAAAGACTCCTTCTTTTTCACGAATCAAGACGTCTAATTTTCGACGTCCAGCTTCGTTGGTTGTGCAACAAATAGACCAAATCAGACTGAAATATTGTTAAACTTAAAAAAAATGCTAGGGAAAGAATGTTCTTTAGAAGTAGAATGGTCCATTTTGGAGTTCAAGGACAAATCTTTTGAAAATTTACAGGACAACAGAAAAGGATTTTTTGAGTGTACAAAAATTGGTTAGGGTTTCCAAAGATATGTCTCATACCATTCGTCGTTTAAGATGCTGACTAACGTCATGTCATACTTTTATCAAACATAACGCTAATATACCAAAGAACAACAAGCAGTCGCTTTAAAACATTTAATTCACCAGCTTAAAGGTTTGTATAACATTTACAAAGTGTTTTACATCGTCAATTTTAGATAATTAGGTAAAAAAGTGCATAATGACTGATTTACAAAGAAATTTCTATAGATGTGTAAAATAATCCGCATTTTGTTTTGTGCACGGAGTTTGCATTGTGTTTCTTTGTAAATGAGTCATTATGAACTATTTTACCTAATTATCCAAAATTGACGATGTAAAACACTCCCTTAATGTTATACAAACCTTTCAGCTGGTAAATTGAATGTTTTAAAGAGGCTGCTTGTTGTTTTTTGGTATATTAGCGTTATATTTGACAGAAATATAAAAGTAATGACGTTATGTCAGCATCTTGAACGACGGTTGGTATTACACTTATTCTTAAAAACCCAGACTAATTTTTGCTCAACTATTCAACTATAATTTTTAAGAATTTTGTATAAAATAAATGTTTTTCTGTTTTAGCAAAAAAAAGTTAAAATATCAAAACAGGTACCAAATTTTGGCTTTAACCTCAAACATCTAATAACCTGCAGAAAATAACTTTTTTGAGGGTACCCCAAGGCTAATTCTAGGACCAACTTTGATTTTAATAACATATTAAAGCTTTTAAAATGTGATATCTTCAAACATTTACTAACTTTCAGTAAGATAACCTATTTGGGGGTGCCCCAAGGCTCATTCTTGGACCAACTTTGTTTTTCATGACACATTAAAGCTTTTATACTCTAATGCTCAAATGAAATTAAATGTTTTTACCAAAATAGAAACCACATCTTGGCAATATCTTCAAAAAATTCTTCATCAGCAGGATTAACTCCGTTCTCCTTTGTTGCAAAAAGATCCAACAACTTACACAACGAAGCTACCAAATTAAGCTCAGAACAGACAACATTCTCAACACAATTATGTCGCTTATACTCCAAAACGTATGGCAGATACACGTTAAAGAAGTACATCATCTAAAACAAATAGTTATTTAACCAGTAAGTGTGTTAATAAAGGCGATTAATAAACGAGCGGTTTTAACAAGCAAGCGATTAGCGAGCTTGGTAATAAGTGAGTTTATTAGTCGCCATTTAACATACGAACTGGTTACAATGCTTTTTCGTACATCGTAGATTATTATTAAATAAATTATACAATAAAACAGTTATTTCACCAACTAGCAGAAAGAATGCGTCGGCCATTCAAATTTATTAAAGAAGAAGAAGAGCTATCACCGAACTTTTATTAATTTTGAATAGAAAATTAATGTTATTTCCTTAAAATGTGGTAAAAGCATCTACATCTTATTTTTTCCAACGGTAAATATTAAATTTCTTTTGATTTTTGTTGCTTGAACCGTAATTAAAGCTACTCTAACATTTGTAATGTAGGAACATAGATAGTAATTTTAAACATAGAAGAGCGTTGCTATGGGATCGTATCCACGCATTAATAGGGGTCATTAATCAACGATTTGGATTGCGTTAATGAATGTCTTTAATAAACGATGTGCGAAAAGAACTTTACAACTGCATCTTGCCCCAAAAACTGAACCTACCAAATCCTGATACTTTTTCCCTCGTTTGGATTGAGACAAGATCCACGACGTAACGTAAGGATTCCAACCCCAGTCCTTGTAGTCATTATAAACCATTCCACAGCGAGAAACAGTCGCAGGCGAAGCTACTGACAAATCCCCAACTTCGAACAGAAGTGATACTTGTTCCGGCATCGTAATACGATCACTGTTGATCAAGGTTAGGACTTTATTATCATCCATAACGCTGTTCATGTTCTCGATCCAAACAGCGTCCACAGGACCATCAAACAAAATCCACTTTTCATCAGGTGATTCATCCGAACACGTTGTCCGCATAATTGCGCTTATCACGCCGTCCAACCATTCATTGGTTGACAAGTTATATTCGCCGTATAGTTCGCCCAAGTTCAATGCTAGAAACAGGACAGTTTTCAATATTTTGAATCTCCCAAACATTATATAGACCTTTGGGGTTCATTGCGAACACTTGTACGTTTTGAAACCCAGGTTTGCCTTGCTTTTTTAATATGCCCAATGCGCCTTGAAGGCCTTGCCACGTTACTGATTTTGCTGTTCCAGTTCGGCCGAGAATCATTACTGAATGTCTTGAACACTTGGTCTCGTAGAGTTGGATTACTTTTGTCATTGCTGCGTTTGTCGGCTACAAAAATATTAGCTTTGTTCATTGTGACCAAAATCCCAAACCAAACTAGTCCACAGGTATGAGAAACGTGTAAAAATCCTGCGCATAACTTCATTTTTTTTGATGTGCGCAGACATTGACAGTTTGAAAACAGTCCGGAACTAGTTTGAAACTGGGATTTTGGTCACAACGAACAAAGCTATTATTTCCTCAGGGCTATTTGTGTTTTAGGTCAAATTTTACCAAAAACATCCAAATTTGTATATGTATGTGTTAGAACATCTATTCTGAATGCTAAATCCACAAAATGCACACAAATGAGAGTTTAGGGTTGGTGTGGTAGCCTCCAAAAAGCGACCTTTAATTTGCTACATTAGATCACGATGGATCTACACCAAATTTTGCTAAAAGATGCTAAGAATAATTTTAAAAAGAGTTTTGAAAAAATTACTTCTTTAAAAAAAATTGTTCCTAAATGGTCCCCAAAGAGTAATATTTAATAATGTTGGATTTGCGTACACCAAACTTTTTAAACAAATGCAAAATAAAGTTCTAAACAACGTACATTTTTATCGTAAAAAAATCCTTCTCATTAGAGGGTCCGACGTTCATTGTGAAATTTGACATAAGTCATTGTGACACTGGTGGTGACCACCTGTATTACAAATGATTTATGTCAAATTTAACAATGTATGTCGGACCAACGGAAAAGGTCAATAAGTAGACTTTTTTTAACAAAAAAAGTATTATGTATGAGTTTTTTAGAACCATTTTTTTCATCTATTTGCAAAATTAGACATTAATCCCACTATTCGGGGCCATTTTGAGAAGTTTTTTAGGGAGATCATCAGTTTAGAAATTTTATTTAGCAGCTATTTGTAAAATTTGGTGCAGATCCATCGTGATCTAATGTTGCACATTAAAAGAGGCTTTTTGTGGGGCTATCAACGCCAACCCTAAACTCTTATTGGTGTGCATTTTTTGGATTTAACTTCTTGAATTAATGTTCTAACACAAAAAAATCTGGCTGCTATATTTTTTGTAAGAATTGCTATGTTTTTTCACCAACTATCTTGTGCTAACTTACCTGTAAATTTTCCTTAGTCATCCACTCAGTTATGGCATTATTCATATCCATATAATCGATAGTCGGGATCGTAACCCCAGGAAAAATATCCTGCATTATCCCGTTAAACAACGGAAGATCGTTTGCCGTAAACCTCGCAATGTTCATGTCCCTCATCGCCAAATAAACAACTTGTTCCTCAGGTAGATGAGTCAGGATTCTCCGTTTCCTTCCCGCGTACCTTAATAAAGCAACCATTGACCTTAGACCAAAATCGTAATGGTCCTGTTTACTAAGTTGTTTCATCGCTAGTTGGTACAGAGTAAAGACCTTCTTGGCTAGGTTTTTGGTGTTTTGGAAACCGTCACTGAAGAGAGTGTTTTCGGCAATGATTCCGCTGTCAGGAACCATCATTGAAATTGGTCGAAACATTGATTTTAAGTTGTCTGGAAGCTCTGTTCGACCGGCGTACCCAGGATTCATTGTGATGAAAATTCCGCATGAGAATTTTAGCTTTATTTCTGTCCCTGGAAGTGAAATTTTTTAATAAGAAATGGGTTAGATCCAAAGAGATTTTATATTTACAATAGAGAAGGCATAAGAATTCATTGTTTGGTTCCAAGATCTTTTTGTTTACCCAATGTAAGTTATATGGACTAATGAGTAAGTGGACGTAAATAAACAAACGTTTTCAATGGAACCGACCCATGCTAGCCTTTTAGATCTTGGACCCACACACTGGTAATGTTATGATTATAAGCAATTCATTTCTAGTCATTCTATTTCTATGGTTGGAAGATACTCTTTCAGGGTGGCCACTCTACTTGAAAAGTCAGGGAAAGTCAGAGAATCGTAAAAGAGCCTAATTAGGTCAGGGAATTGATAAAATTTCGAAGAAATGTCAGGGAAAATTTATGTTTAGTCAGGAAAAAATGTCAACCTACTTTTTTTCTACAAAATTATTTAAAAAGAGAAAAATAACCTGTAGACATTTGTTAATTTGAAACTCTTAAAAAAGTCAGAGAAGGAAGAAAAAAGTCACGGAAAGTCAGAGAAAAGGTAAAGAAAAAAGTTAGGGAAAGTCAGGAATTCCAATAATAAATTTGGATTTTTTCATAAAAGTATACATTTTAGAAGATACTCTTTAATATAAAACAAAGATTCTCTCCAAAACACACTTTATTTAGAAAAATCTTAATACGTATTTCGACAGCTAAGCTGTCATCTTCAGCAGAAAATAGATTCATCTTCTGCCGAAGATGACAGCTTAACTGTCAAAATATGTATTCAGATTTTGCTAAATAAAGTGTGGTTTGGTTTTTCAAGAAAGGTGCCCTTTTTTATTTTGTTAAAAATAGTTAAAATTCCATTATTTTCTAAACAGGTGGAGTAAATTTTAAAATGCATTTTGGTAGATAAAAAAATAGTCTTTAATTCAACTAAGAATAATATTTTTTATAAGATTAATATCAGCCAAAATATGTTTTTTTTTTCAACTTTGGGGGTGCTCTTTATCCCCTATTTATTGTTCAATTTATTCCAAAAACAATCGACTTCTTCCCCTAAATGAGATTGATTTTTGTATGAAATTTCAAGTCGATCCAATAAACCGTTCTTGAGATATTAGGGTTACAAATTGCGTTACCGACAAAAAAAGTCCCAAAAAGTCATAAAATGAACGAATCTGCAAAGATTCTTGCTCTAGGATAATTAATAACGATTTTAGAGAAGGTCCGATCAAACGACAATGTCTGCAAAGAGTATAATAAGACATTTTGTTGAAAAATGCAGAATTTAGGAGTTCCTCAGGGAACTACCTTTGGCCCTTTTCATTTTATAAAATTTGCTAATATGACTGTTTTTCAAAACAATTCTTACCCTCAAAAACAAATATCTTCTGCTTATTAGCTATAGCAGACAAAATACATAAAATCTGCTGCGCTACGACAGATAACACTTCAATATTAATCCGGTTAAACTCATCAAAACAACCCCAAGCTCCGGTTTGACTCAAACCGGAAAAACATTTGCCCATTGACTTGTAATCCAAACCCTCGGAACAATTGTTTACTATGACCCACATTCCCATGGCTTTGCCTAAATCTTTCACTGTTTCTGTTTTTCCTGTCCCAGCTGGACCTTTCGGACTTCCACCTCGGTAGAGGTGGAGAGCTGTTGTTAAAGTTATGTAACATCTACAAAAAATTGTTAAGAGAGTATTTTTTAGCAGGGAATGTCGCGAAGCATAGAAACTGTGGTTATGTAGAGTTGGTTGCCCAAAATCAACAAAAAAACAGCACTTTCCGGTCATTGCTCAGTGGGTTTATAACAGTTAATTTTAATTAAAAATTACTGCTTACCTGCAACATAAATAAACAAATACAAGTTGAGATATTCTAAAGGTCCAATCAACAAGCGTTTAAATACAAAATTTTGGCGATTTAAAATGCAAAAAATGGTGCTTCTAAATTGCCAAAATTCTGTATTTAAACGCTAATTGATGGACTTTTAAAATATCTCAACTTGTGCTTTGTTTATTTATGTTGCTGGTAAACACAATTTTTAATTCAAGTTAACTTTTATAAACCCACTGAGCAATGACCAGAAAGTGTTGTTTTTTGTTGATTTAAGGCAACCAACATTACATAACCACCATTTCTATGCTTCGCGACATTCCCATTTAATGAGGAGAAATGTTTACCTATCAGTTAGAGGGGTTATAACAAGTCTACCAGAATTTCCATTGTATTCATACCCATAATTAAAACTAGTGTTTGTTTGCTTTATTATACAATCGTCTATGTCGCGATCCCAGTAAAACCTCAATTGTGAGAACCATTCAAAAGAATTCGTGTCTCTGCAGTCTATAAAAGAACTCGTCAAATAATTTTTTTCCTATTGTGTATTCTACAAGACTTACTAGCTTTGTACATCCTGTCTATTACATCCCGACTGTGGATTTCAATAGTAATCAAGGCATTAGTTTTGAGTCTTTGAATTTTGGTCAGTTCGCGTCGACTTAATTCGGACAACTTCCCTAACACTTGGTTTTGTTTCTTTCGGAGTTTTTTGAGCGGTTTTTTGCTCTCCATGTAGTTGCAGTGGACTAGAGCTCTTGTGCAATCCGTTGTCCATTGGATCTAAAGATTTATGTAAATCAAAAAAAGGTTGAAAGGAAAATGATAAAAGGGGTGTATTTGCATTGCGCCGATGATTAAGAAAACTTGCTGTTGCGCCGATTTGGTCATACAGAAATAGTTTGTATTGCGCCGCTATTGTTTATAAAAGGTCTATTGTTATACCAGGAGCTAAGAAGACCAAGGTAAAAAGGATTAAGAAAACTCGATTTAAATACATTTTCAGGTATATTCTAACTATTGCGAATAAACGCTGGGGCTTGTTGGATTTCCCGTCTTACAATTTTTGCTGGCTTTTTGGTGCTATTATCAGTAGTTTTCCGTTTTCTGCTGTTAGATATCTATTGTCTTGATAATGTGCTGACAAGGATTCTTAATTTTTCTCTGGTTTGTTTTTTAAAATTTCAGGGTTTTAGATAGAATTTTATAAAAGCACTGGGGACCTTTTTCCACTGGGGGACACTAGGTTAGGTAGGTTAGGTTAAGTTTTGCTGCTAAAATGAAAACTAATGACTAATTTGTTGGGGTGACAAAGGAAGGGATTAAACAGATGCAAACCGGGTATTCCAAATGACCCAAAACAATAGATATCATAAAAGTGACGCAATACACAATATTTTTGGATATTCAAATTAAAACATCGGCGCAACAGACATACAGGGTGTCCAAAAAATGGCGCATAAACGCGATGGTACGCTCTTGGGGCATTCTCAGGGATCCCTAGAAAATTGTCAAAAAAAATCCATCTGTTATATTCATCGAGAAAAATGCGAACAAAGTTGCATAAATTCGGCAACACAGTCTAGGAAAATACATCTAAAAATCCCATCTATAAGTCTTGATCATTCACTTTTTTGAACTTTAGACTACACTTTAGCATTAGATTTTATTGACGTTGTTGTCAGCTTCATTTGATGAAAATTTTGCAAAATTAAATTGATTATAAAAATGTAATTCGACCATTTAAAAAATAAACAAATGGTGGAATGGATTAAGATAGACTTTAGCTTTACATTAAACCATTTTTTTAGTTAATATGTGCTGTTATATTTAAGATATAATCGTTTAAAGTTTCGCACTTTGGGGCCTCATATCTCCGAGGGTATATAAGATAGGTTTTTTTTAACAATTTTCTAGGGCTCCTTAGCCATGCTCCAACATTGTACCATCGCGTTTATGCGCCATTTTTTGGACACCCTGTATATCCGATAAAAGAATACTTGGCTGCAGGCGTTGCACAATTGTCCGCAATAAGTCAAAAGCCATTTGTCGCGTTTCGTTAGCATCTTCTTAAGAGCGCTTCGGCAAGGTTTAAATTCAGTTTTAAGCGTAAGTCGCATTGCTGATTCGATTCCGTTGAGCCACGACTCGGCTGGACCATCCAAGATTACAGTTTTGGTAAAATCCATGCACTCACCGTCGTCTGAACACATCGATATTGCTTCCGGTTTGTTTATTACACTGTTCTGCACAAAAAAAAAACAAGATAAATCCATTTTGACCAAGGAAAATACCTAATCCGAAGTAGTACCTTTTGTATTTTGAGTTTCGTCAAGTTATCGAATAGTTTCTTAAGATGTGGTTGAACAGCTTCAGGTTTCTTGGAGTTACCCAAAATTTCCAACATGTCGTCGTTTGAAATAAAGTAAAAACGAGGGAAAATGTGACGCTTCGTCTCTAGGTATTTTTCCAACGCTCGTTGGATATACTCCAACTTGTCGTACATCTTTTGGAGTTTGCTAAACAAATGTGGCGGTGGACGATAATGAGTCGCGCGCAAAACTGTCACAGATTCGTACATGTTCACTGTTATTTCTTGCCAGTTCATGGTTAACCGTTCAAAGTCCTCTGATTCTTTCGGAAGCTGCTTTCTGATATCTTCCCCGTAGAAGATATTCTGTAAAAGACAATGGAGCGTATTTGTACAAAAATTGGTTGGGGTTACCTGGGAGATCTGTCATACCACCCGTCGTTCCAGATGCTAAGTAACATTGCTTCTGAATTTTATATTTTTATTAAATATAACGCTAACATACCACAAAACAACAATCTGCCGGTTTACAACATTCTACGTACCAGCTAAATGTTTTGTATAACATTTACCGAGAGTTTTACAACTTCAATTCTTCATAATTAGGTAAAAAAGGGCATAATGACTCATTTACAAAGGTACTGTTAATGCAAAATCCGTGCATCCAAAAATATGCGGATTATTTTAAACATTCACGAAAATCCCTCTGTAAATAAATCATAATTTCCTTTTTTACCTAATTATAAAAAATTAAAGATGTAAAACACTCTCTAAATGTTATAAAAACCTTCTTGCTGGTACGCAGAATGTTTTAAACCAGCAGTTTGTTGTTTATTGGTATATTAGCGTTATATTTCATAAAAATATAAAATTCAGAAGTAACGTCAATTAGCATCTGGAACTACGGGTGGTATGACAAATCTCCTAGGTAACCCCAACCAATTTTTGCACGAATACGCTGCATTTAAAAAGAAGGTGTTCCACAAGGTATAGTCTTGGGCCCATTGTGTTTATTTTGTTACCTCTAAGTATAACCATTGCCTTTGAACATGAAGCGCTATTTCTAAGGTTTCGGACACGTAAGTGAGGGTTTTTTCCCAAAAGTCAACTTCTTTAGTGAAGGGTTCGACAAATCTGGTGCTTTTCATTGTGCTAAGTTGCATCATATTTTCGTCTAGGGCTTGGAAAACTTCCTCTACTGTCTTTATTCTGAAACATTTTCAAATCTTGTCGTATCCTCTTTTGTCTACATTAATTTTGGCTACAAAAGAATGACTTACCTGTAGAGATGCTTCTCTTTATGAGGAGTCATTTCAATTTTCATATGCTTCCATATTTCTGCAATGGCAACAAGACCTTTTTCGATAGCGAGTTCCATAGTAGCAGCGTTTGAAATGTCGTTTATTTCCTCGGCATATAAATGCATTTCCATTGCGTAAATGGCGCCGAGGTTAAAGCTATCAGAGTTTTCGTCAAACTCTTTGCCTGAAGCAGCACGAACTCTGTCCCAATGTCGAGGACGCATTGCTGGATTTTTTAAATCGGCGATAAGAGGTAGGGTTCTTCTAAAGGCGTCTACTTTTGCCCGGGTTGATTCGACAATGTCCCAACTAAATGGTAAAAGAAAAGAGTTAATAAAGGGGTTCCTTAAGGCGAAGTTCTTGGGCCAGTATGGTTTGAAATTATGTTAATAGAAAAAACATTTAGTGACGTTATGTTTGTAAGGGTGTCACAAGACAATATTCTTGGGCCCACGTTGTTTTAGATTATATCAAAGTTTTTAAAAATGCTGAGTGTAAGAGAGAAGAATAAAGCAGAGGTGTTCTTCAAGGCCCATTTCTTGGTGCAGTATTGCTTAAAATTGTGTTAATAAAAAAAAGTAATGACTGTTATATATACGGGACATTTGTAGGGGTACCACAAGGCAATATTTTTAGGTCCACGTTGTTTGGTATTTTATCAAAATGTTTTAAAATGGTGAATGTAAAATAATACAATAAAATAATACAGAGGTGTTTCTCAACGCCCAGTTCTTGAACCAGTATTGTTTAAAATTGTGTTAATAGAAAGAAATAATAACTTTCAGGGTCTGTATTATTTAGATCTTCCAAAAAAGAAGAAGATTCTACCGGCAGATCGATAATTAATACATCTTTCAAAAAATAGAGAAAAAAATTGGCGCTTCGGCGCATACCTGATAATGGTTGAAGTTAGGTTAGGAGGCAATACACCATATTAGTGTGACGTCACTGAAGCTAAAACAGCCAATCGGTTTTATGGCATAAAACCATTTATGGCATTGACGTCTTGACAATTACACTTGTCGCCAAAATGACAATTACGAGAATTACTTCTTGACTTGTAGCCACCCAAACCATAGAAACTAGCTTCACTGACGTCACCACTAATATGGCGAATTGGCATCTCTCACATTCTCTGCCACTTATGTTGACCGCAGAAAAAAAGTCTGCCGGCAGATTCTGCTGCTACAAACAAAACGACTAAGTAGAATCTCCAAGTCTGCCGGCAAAATCTTACTTTGGTAAATAATACGCACCGTTAGTAAGGTAACTTTCGTGGGGTACCACAAGGCACAGTTTTTGGGCCCACGTTTTTTTTTCGAATTATATCAAAGCTTTTAACGGGAGATTGCGCGGTAATGTTGGTTGCCTAAAATCAACCAAAAACAACACTTTCTGTTTTATGGACATTGGGAATATAAGAAAGATTTCGGATTAAAAAAGGTACTTACCCGCAAGAGAAAAGATCAATAAACAATATGAGTGGTTCAAAATATGTATTACAATGCACTAAAATACCAAATTTAGTAAATTAAAAAACACTTTTTTTTGACCATTTGTAGCTCTTTTTTAATCATTTTATTCAGCACTTTTTAGATTGATTTACGAACTCAAAATCACTCATATTGTTCTTCATTTAATGTAGAATAATTATTTACTGCATAATAGATGTTTATAATTCAAATAAACTCAATGTCCATAAAACGAATTTGCAATGCTTAAAAATGTCAAAAAAATTTAAAAACTAAAAAATTATCGACCCCTGCATTACCGATATTAAGAAAAATGGACAACGTCAGCTTTAAAATATTCGTAAAGAATTTTTTGATAGAAACTCCGAAATCTTTTTATAAGTTATTATTGGTGTTTGTTTAGTTAATCCTATTTTGTACAAGGTAAGTAAAGGTATAATTAAACTAAAACCTCATTTAAAGAAAGAACAAATCCCGGGCAGTGTATCATTCTCGAAAGAAAAATACAAAAAATAAGAAGTTGCAATATTGGTGGAATGATAAAAAACGGAAAAGGCCTAAAAAGTAAGTTACTTTCAACTTTAAATACAACCAACACTCAAGGTGTCTTTCAACCAAATTAGAAACGTTAAAACATAGGGACATAGGAAGGTACTTACTGCAATTTCAGAATCATTTTCTTAAAGTTTCTAAAAATGCTCATTTTTGTAAATACAAATATCTTCCAAAAAAGATGCAGCAAAAGAAAAAACATTGTCCGTAAACAGAACCTCACACTTTAATCCTACATTCTACAAATGCATTCATTAACACTACACTGGAGAGCCACTTTTTAAAGACATTTTGTAATGCACGGTTTACACAACTTCTTTACCCCAACTTCTTTCCCCTTTACCTCATAGTCTTCTAAGATAAATATGTGTAAATATCATTTAGCGTTCAAACAGAAAATCTTTACCTCCGTCTCTCATAGTCTTTACCTCAACTATTTTATCTTTTATGGTTAGGTTACAGACTAAAAGGTAAGATTTCTTTGCAGTAACATTTGAACTACGCAATCAACATTTAAACTACGTATTTAACATTTGAACTACCTGGGCTAATAAAATATGTTATTCTAACGGGAGCAACGTTATTAAAGGTCGACGCACTTTACACCTTGACCTCCATTTACCCCGCAGTATTTTTTTGACGTTTTAGACAATAGTTTTCTGACGTCTAGCCATGTATCCTAACCTTAAAAATGTCAAAATAAGCAAACTGCTTAATTCTGTTATAAGTTTTTGTAATAAAAATGGGTGAAATAGTGATTATAGGTTAATTTTAAACAACAAATTATGTGAGGAGTAAAAACATATTACTAGAAAGGTTATGTATCTTGTTCCAAACTAGAGGTAAGAGCTAGAGTTGTATAAACCATAATTTTCAATTAGGTAAACTCGGAGGTAAAGACTATGAGGTAAAGGGGAAAGAAGTTGGACTAAAGAAGTTGTATAAACTCTCCTTAAATACCAAATACAGATGCCTACTGGTTTGCAAGCAGAAAAAAACGTTTGTAATTTTATTAAACTGGTGAGTTCAGATCAATTTTATTTCGTTTGTTCTCTTTCCACACGTTTCACTTGTTTGTAAAGAATCTTATCATCAAAAATTAAAGACAAATACGCGAACAAATGCAGCAGAATTATTTTTGGCTTTATATTTCAGATCTATATTATTCTATTTTAAAAATACGAACTTTACTAGACACCACAGTCGGCCATTTAATAGCTTAATGCTTCCTCTCTACTAGTCGAAGTAGTGGTTGCGCACCGAGCAGACTGAGCAGAGCGGATAAACCCGATCACAAGACGAGCAGCCAAAGTCGGTTTCACCAGCGACGCCGTACCTCAGCGCTACCAGCAAGGCCCGCTGCGCGGAAGTGCCCCCAATCGGTTGTGGCCACCAAATGACAGAAAAAATGGGAATCTCGCGGGCGGGCCCCAAAGAATGCTGGTACGTCCTGGGTTTCACAGTAAGTCGCCCATAAACTTAGAGATAGAAATGAAATTGCGTCATTGGAATAACCCCTTATCCATCTTTACTTTACAGTGATACCCCGGTTTCCCGAAATAGAAATAACATGGAGTGACCAACGTTATTTTCTGTAGAGAAATTACCAACAACATGTTTTGGATTATTTAATTTGCATCGACAGAAGAACCAAAATTAAATTTAATTTTAATTTTGAATCGAGTAATTTTTTGCAATTTTAGGTATTTTAAAAATGTTAGTTTTTTTATGAAAAATAGGTAATAAATTCCTTAAAAAAAAGTTGTTTTCTTTTTTGACTTATACCTTGTAGTTTTTATACAAAAAAGAAAAATTTAATACATGACCAATTTTTGTGTACAACCCTGTATATGACCTATATATTTTGACGTCTTTTGACAAAGTCATAACCCAAAAAATAAAAAGTTGACAGAAGTTTCATTTTTTTAGTAAACTGTGGTGCCATCTTTTATGATTTGTTTGAGGTTTTTTTGTTTATTTCAAAAATAAATCAATAGAGGGAGATTTGTGCAATCCCCCTTTAAGAATGGTAAATGTAAAATAAATATAATAAAATAAGCAGAGGTGCTCCTCAAGGCCCAGTTCTTGGGCCAGTTTTATTTAAAATTGTGTTAATAAAAAGAAAGAATAACTTCAAGTAAGGTAACCTTCGTCGGGGTGCCACAAGGCATTATTCTTGGACCCACGTTGTTTTAAATTATATTAAAGCTTTTAAAAATAATAACTCCACAAAACTTACTTTTTGTCTTTTAGCTCCCGAGACAAACGAGTTAATTTTCTAAACAACCCTTGAGCTGTTACTTCCATCTCTTCGGTTTCTATTGTCCAAAATCCCCCAGTTCGATATTTTTCCCATGCAGCTTCCCATTCTGCAGCAAGCGTCCATACATGCTCCAGAGCTGCCAATTCCTACAAAATTTAATTTTTTGATAAATCTCCAAAAAATACCTTTTGACAGAACCTTTTCTAAGCGGTCCAAATCGACAGATTCTGGTAAACTTAGACCAAAGATGGCTAAATCACGTCTCAATTGTTCTTCCTGTTCGCGCATCATTTTTAAATATTGTTTCATTTGGGCTATGTATCCTAAAGCATCCTTAGGGTCAATATCTGCGGTGAATGGTCCTTTGACCAAAAATTCGTCCAATAACTTGGCAGCATCTTGGTGCATTTTCGTTGTGTCTTCCAAAAGGTTTGCTTTGAAGGATTCCTTCAAAATTAAACTTGGTTTAAAACCATATTTGTTTAATGAATGCCCTTTTTTGACAAGAAGACAAATAATAGAAAAAAAATGATACGTCTTTTTGTTGTTGCTATTTTTCAGGAACCTTAAAAGATACCTTAGCGTAACCCAACATTTTCTCAGCCTCTTCTAAAACCTCAAGGTATTTATTCCACTCTTCTTGTATTTTTTTCTCTTTGTTTCGAATTTCGTCAGGAACGGCAACCTTGTATTTGTCCAGCGTTGCCATTTGCTCGGTAATGACAGGAAATGATGCTTCTTCTAATGGAATCTCATCCAATATGCGTTGATACAACTCTATTGCGTTTTGCATTTCGATTAAATTTGTCGGCTCACGCATAACCCTTTAAAAAAAATCGTATTTTCATTGAGATTTTTTTTAAGAACCTGACACACAGTCCTTATACCATGTAGAGGGGCTGCGGTGGCCAAAATAGACTAAATACTAGTTAAACAGATATATTTTCATCATGAATATGTGTCTAGAGTAGCCACCTTCCACCAGTACAACTAGAAAGAGGCTTTACCTTGGTCTAATTCTGGAGCTAACAGCACGTTTTTATCCAAACATTCACAAAACTTAGACTCCAAATATCTTAGTTAATTCTTATCCAATTTTGAAAAACTTGGTGCCATTAGAACGATAACTTTTTAGTACTTATTGTTTTTTAAAAATCGTTTTTGAGGCTCAATTTAAGAAAGAAGAACAGTTGTTATTTTTGGTATAGTTTCCCCTTCTTTAAACTGTTATATTTGCTGAACTAAGAAAATGTGCCAAACAATAAATATTTTAAAGGGAACTAACATTATTTGGTCAAAATTTTAGAACAATTTCTCTAATAATAACGGTAAAAACTGCGGTCTAAGTTGTACACAAGTTTGCATAAGAGAAAATGGGTAGTCGGGCTCTTAAGAGACAACAAATTTACCTTTGTCCGTTTTCACTAGTGTAAATATAAACATGATTGACTTTTCGCACTGTCATGCTTAGCAAAAGTTCGCAGAATCGTGCCTGCCATTGGACACAATGGTCTATTATAGCCTTTTTAAGATTATCGGTGTTTATTTGCGAAAAATGCACCGGCACAACCGTTTCCTGCATTTGAACATTATTCGCCATTTCTGTATACCGACCAATGCTGGAATCAAATTCTATAGCCGAACGATTGACAGTGACATAATCTGCTATGAATTTGGATTTGTCAACTTCCCACAGGTCTTTAAATGGCTCCCAGGTTTTCATGTATTCGCGTATAGCTTCGGCGTTTGTTATTACCTCTGAAAAACAAAAAAATATGGTTCACGTTATTAAGTAACAAAGTGTTTACCTTCGTTTAATAGGGCTTGGACTCTTGTGCAATCTTCGTCGTGTTCTATGATCTTAAAGAAGGGTTTTTCTGTTGTTTCAGCCACGTGAAACTTATCGTTAAGTCTTGGTATAGTTCTTAAACTGTTCACAATGTTTGGAAGTATGTTTGCTATCGCTTGGTCTACCTCACGTAAGCTTGGTTCAAATACAATCTACAAAAACTGATTTTTGGCACAAGTCAGCTGATCCAAAGCAGCCATGTTGTTTATACGCCATTTTTCTTTAACATGGCTACCTAAAGACTACAGTCAATCTGTCCTAAATAATAAGGGGACATCGACAAAATTCTGGGTAGGGCCGCCATTATAATATGTTATACCTGGAGGTCCAAAATGTAAAACCTCAAATTGGCGTATCTCTACCTGACTTGGAAACGGTTATGAGTCCCCAAAGGGCACCCTTCAATTCGTTATGTAAGATCACGTTGGAACTGCGCCAAATTTTGTAACTAAATGTCAAATAAGGTTTTAAAACGATTTTCGTAAAAAATGATCCTTAGAAAAAATTCTTTGACCCCCTAAAGAGTCCCCAAAGAGTAATATCCAATAACGTTGGATTACAACCAAATTTTGCAAATAGATACAAAATAAGATGCTAATAAACGTTGTCTTAATATTTTTTTTCTTCAAAAATAATTCCTTTACCCCATAAACGAAGGGGTCCTTTAAGAAACTCTAAATTTTTTTTTGAGTTGAAAGTTATTAAGAAATATTGTTTGGCATCTTATTTTTCATCTATTTGCAAAATTGGGTGTAAATCCAACGTGATTGGTTTTTCCTTCTTGAAGGCTATTTAGGAAGTGAATGAATTGTTTTAGAGGTAATGTTTTTACAAAAAACTTTATAAAACCTTATTTGACATCTATTTGCAAAATTTAGTGCAGTTTCACCGGGACTCTTTGGGGGCCATAACTCCGTTTCTGCAATCGGTAGATATACGCCAATTTGGGGTTTTACTCCATGGACATCCAGTTACATCATATAAAAAAGGCGGTCCTACCCGAAATTTTGTCGATGTCCAAATACAAACTGACTGTACTAAAAGTTTTAATGTCATTACCGTGCTTTCTCGTAAGGAGGCTACCAGTTTCAAAATGGCATTTGGTCCCGTAGAGCCGTCACCATGCAAAATTTCGTACATTCCTTCAAGTGAGTTCTTGCAACACACTTTTAGCGCTTTTTCTACCAGTAAATCAAAGTTGTTGATGTAGTCTATCCATTTTTGAGCCATCTACAAATCAACCTTAAACACTTGTTGTCTTTTTATGCTCCTCGCAGACAAAGTCGAAAACGAGGAGTATATTGTGATTGTTTTGAAAATTCTAAAATCGTCAAAAATCACCGTAGAGCAAAAATTCTTGCAGATTCGTGCGTTTCATCGAATTTTAAACAACTTTCAAAAAATCCGTCCGTCCGTCTGTCACGTTTTTTGTAAACACGATAACTTAAGAACGATATGCCCAATCGTGTTCAAATTTGCAGGAAAAATTGTTCTCATTAAAATCTTGGTTGGGATTGTTATTGGTGAAAATCAGATAATAACAAAGAGGGTAAAGGGGCTCCCAAAGTGGTAAAAAATTTATATTTTAGTTATTATAAATTTAAGAAAAAAAAAAATTCCGTAATATTAAAACCCTTTTAACTCTTTACAATAATTATTCTAAAACTTTTTTGATCCGACCCCCCATTAGCCCCCCAATTAAAAAAACGCCGCATTTTCGTTATTATTTGATTTACTAAAAAAATTTCTTGTAAAAAATTAAAGAAAATGTCATTTTGTATTTAAAATATTTTTTTTTCTTTTGTTAAGTTATTAGGGCATAAAAGGCTAAAAGAAAGGTCTTAAGTAATAAAAAAGTTCCATAAGTCTTGACCTTGTTCTAGGTGGCTTTGCAAAAACATTCGAAACACAGTAGCATCTTTCAAAGTCAAATTAATTCCTTAAACGTCAGTGTCAGAATTCATATTTATGCTCTTCGCTAATAAATATTTTTTTTGCGAAAGAAAGTTAATAGTTTGACCTCTTCGCAGATTTTTTTTTAAATAAAAAAAAATATTGCTTTTATAAAATATTGTGATTAATTACTGCGAGGAGTATTCTATTAAATGTCGGCATTTTATAATAAAACCTAACCCACTCAATGATCTAACCTATTCACTGATCTAACCCATTTCTAGTTTTGGGTTGTTTCCTTACCGCTGCCATGTGTGATTCAAATCCCTCAAAAACCACAATAAGGTACTCGATTATTTCCTCATAGTAAGCGACTAGTTTTTCAATCGTAGCGTCCATGTACGTTCTAATCCGGTCAACGAGTTCGGATAACGGTAGAGCATTTAAAGCGGTTAAATTTATCATAGGAGTGTCGCAGATCTTTTCACAAATTGAAACAATTTGTAGATTGCACGTCTTGTACGTGTCAACGAAGATTTGGAGCTAAAATGACGGGAGAATACTAACTGGCCGCATCTACCTGAAAAGACTACTAGCTGGCCGCGCCTAATTGCAGGGCGCTTGGTCGAACTGGCAGCGCGATTTTTCTGGTTTTGTCGTACTGGCCGCGACTCATTAACTTCCTTTTACCTAGATTTATTTTTATGTATGCGATGTTTTATTGAGTTATGATATTAGAAAATTATAAAACAGAATCTTTAGAGAATATACACACTTTTATTATTATTAAAACAAGCCAGCAACGTTGGAAGTACTCAATGCATGTGTTTTTAAGTTTTATTGTTACCTACAGACTTTTTTAAAAGCACTGGAGAACATTTTCCACTGAAGGACACTAGGTTAGGGTAAGTTTTGCTGCTAAAAAGAAAATTTAAACAAATGTGCTTATGTCACCAAACTGCAACGTAAAACGATTGTTTAATAAAACATTGATAGTTATCGTTGTTATTTTATAAAAATAAAACTCGTTTGGTGTTTCTACTCATCTTTCGACAAAAATTCCGCCACAGCTCTTTTTTTACCTGCTAAACATGGCGGTAGAAAAAGGGCCGCGGCCAGTTCCACCATGACCTATGCAGGAAAATGCGGCCAGCACGACCTAAGTATCTCTTATTAAATTTTATGACGCGGCCAGCTTGTATACAGGGTGTTACCAAATAACTAGGAAGAAATTCATGGAGTAATTCCTGAATCCATTTAAAAAAAAAAAGTTTATATTAACATGTGCCCTAAAATCCTTCGTTTCTGAGATACAGGGTGTCGAAGTTTCTCAAAAAAAAATTTAATCTTAAGATTACTAAGAAAATAAACCAGATATTTATTTGAAATAATAATAAAAAAATGAAATAAATTAACCCTTCATTGTTAACTATGTTTTATTTTCATTAAAATAAAAAAGCCAAATTTAAAAATGAAATTTTGTTGCCTTTGGGCAATGAATTTTTTTCTCGAAAACGGTTAGTTTTATGAAAAAAGAACACGACATTAATTTTAAAGATCATATTCTGGGGCTTCTAATTATTTTATGAAAATACCAAAAAAGTAACACAAAAAAGTTGGGGGTGAACAACCCCCATGGTACCCCAAAATGTGCCCCTTCCAATTATATTTTTTTTTCTACCGCACTTTATGCTTTAAGACAAGAAAATTACCCGTGCTAAGTTTTAAATAAATATCTGGTTCAGTTTCTTGGTAATCTTAAAAAAAAATTTTTTTTTTAGAAACTTTGGCACCCTGTATCTCTAAAACGAAGGATTTTCGGACACACACATATAAACATATGAACTTTTTTTCTTAAAATGGGTTCAGGAATTACTAGTTATTTGGTAACACCTGTATGCCCGAAATGACATGGTCAAAGGCTTTACCAAGATCGAAAAGAAATACAAAATTTTGCTTTTTACAACAATTTTTTTTGCAATACCTCTGCAGTGGTTTGGCTGCATTCTTCTATGTACTCGTCGCCAATTTCTGCAGCCCATGTTAGTTTTGTCAACCCTGGGGATATTTTCTTCTCCACAGATGTTATTAAGGGTTTAAAAAGTAATCGCTCGTCGTCAGACAAAGACGCTAAAATTCTGTTGTAGTCCAAAACGACTGCTAATACACTGTCATACGTTATTTTGATTTTTTTCGCTTTTTGGTAAACCGAATTGACATACGATGGTATTTCATAGTTTAGAGATTCCCAGCATTTGGCTTCAGCAAAGATTTTCAACAACGATCTCCAGAAAAACAGTACACAGGTTAATAGTTATTTAACCAGTAATTGTGCTAATAAAGGCGATTAATAAACGAACGGTTTTAAAAAGCAAGCGATCAGCGAGCTTGTTAATAAGTGAGTTTATTAATCGCCATTTAACATACGAACTGTTTACAATGCTCGCACATCGTAGATCATTATTAAATAAATTATAAAATAAAACAGTTATTTCACCAACTAACAGAAACAATGCGTCGGCCATTCAAATTTATTAAAGTTGAAGAAGAAGAAGAGCTGTCACCGAACTTTTATTAATTGTGAACAGAAAATGAATGTTATTTCCTTAAAATGTGGTAAAAGGATCTGCTTCTCATTCTTTCCAACGGTAAATATTTAATTTCTGTTGGTTTTTGTTGTTTAAACCGAAATTAAAGCTACTTTAACATTTGTAATGTAGAAACATAGATAGTAATTTTAAACATAGAAGAGCGTTACTATGGGCTCGTATTCATGCATTAATAGGGGTCATTAATCAACGATTTTGAGTGCGTTAATGAATGTCTTTAATAAACGATGTGCGAAAAATTATCTAAAAAGCTAAATTTTGATGTGGCAGTCAAATTATGACATACCTGTCAATGTTACACTCAATAAGACCATGTTTAGAAGCGCTTTTATTCATCAAGGGTCGATTTAAACGCTCGTTAATATCTTCGCCTATGTTATCGACCCATTTGCGATAGATGCCCAAAACTTTTTCATCAATCGAACCTACTAATTTTTCATATTGGGCAAAAATTTCGCCCTTAAGGGAGCAGGGCATCATCCATAGGGCGTTGTCAAACATCTGAAAATGGCTTTTTTTTATTTTGTTGGTTTTATTAAGCAATTTTTGAGGGCGTACTGATTTAATCCAGTTAAGTCGATTTTTTTTCATGTTGGCAATCATAGCACGGCCTGAAAAATAAGGTAAGTGCGAAGGGTGTTCGTCCCCTTCGTCAATAAGTTCTTGTTTTGCGTCCTGAATTTCTTGTCGAAACATTTTGTACACCTAGACGAAAAAAAATATTATTATTATTATTTTTACTTTGAATTTCGCGCCAAAACGTAATAGTACGAGAGCTGGCAACCAAAAACACACATCATCGAACGGCGTAATGATTTTTTGTGCATTGCATTATATTTAATATTTCTTAACTTTTGTCCAATACACTTTCAGCGCTAAGATGTAGCGTTTTTTTTTAAACATCATAAGTGGGATATTTTTTTTTTAAGAAATTAAATAATATGTGCAAATATGAGCCTTAACACTGGTAGACATTTATGAAGTGAAATTTCTTAATTTTGTGTAATCTGTAGACTTTTATGCGTAAAATAAGAAATTTCTATTACAGGGTTTTCTGCCCTTGGAAAGCACATTTGAAAAGCGATTAACCCATCATAATGGGTTGGCAGGGTTATAGCTCGAAGGTGCAAAAATCAATTTTGTTGTACGAAGAAAACGATCTCACCTATGATGTTTTTACCTTTTAAAAAAAAATGCTACCTAATTGACCTGGCAGTTTGTTGGATTAAGAAAAGTAATATTAAATATTATGTAATCAAAAAATCATGAGTATGTTATTGATGTGGATTTTTATGTTGATAGCTCCTATACTATAAGCTTACCTGTAATGTTTTTGCTTCAAAAAGAGCGTGCATTGTTTTTCGCTGCGAGTAATTGTGCAACATTGCCAGACTTTCTATTCCTTCTTCTACATTAACTATTTCGTTAAAAACCGTGTTTGTTAAATTTTCTATTACTACTTCAATATCTTTAATGTTGCTTCTGAATTTTAGGATTTGGTCATACCAATCGGCTACTTGTACGTTGAAAATAATGCCCCGTTGCTAAAACATTTGTTTAAGACTTGCGTTTCAAATTCATAAATAATGATCTGTGCTCTCAAAAGTTCGTAAATCTTCATCTTCCTGAATGTCAGTTATTTCCGAAATTTCAACAAAATATGTAAAATACGAGTAATACATCAATAACTATGATTAAAAATATGTAGGATAATGTTTTTGATACATAGAAATGGTACTGAGTGCAAGAAATAATAAAAATATGGTAAAATAGTACTTTTGGTGTTTTTCTTTGTACATTTAAATCTTTGAACGAGCACATCTATATTAGGGAAAAACATAAGTTGCAATTTTAATCATTTACAAGCTTAAAAAATCCATGGTAAATAATCGTGTTATGGTTTGGCATAGACCACGTAATGTACATAAACCAAAAAAATATATCCGTAGTCGAAAAAAAAAACAAAAATAGTATAATGATTTTTGAAGTCAGATTTTCGACACAAAGGAATAACCGACTTAAATGAAACCATAATACGTTTGTAGCCCCATTTTTGTAGTTTTCAAAACTACGCTTAGTTTTAATATAGGATGTCATGTAGATGTGCTATTTAGTAGAATGTGCGGGAGCTCAACGGAGATGCCTTATACGAGCTTCTAGGAGCACAGATTCGAAGATTTGTGAAATTGAAACGCAAGTCTTAATGAAACAAAAAATACGTTTTTTTAATTATTTTTATAAAATATATCAGCGTCACTATTTTTCTGATTAAGGCCGAAACCTTGCGTTTTCTGTCTGATCGATAAAAATTCCTTAATAATCGTTTCTATAAATTGAGTAATAATGCTTTTTACCATTTCAATATCTTGCAAACTTTTCTGGAACATAGTTTCAATTTTGTCGACCCAACTAGCAAACTCTCTTCCTCTAGCTCCTGAAAATTCAGGCTTCGGAATTTCTTGCGTTTCATCTAATCGACCACAAGTTATCATACATTCGCAAACCTCAATCATATCTTTGCATCTTTGAATTAGCGAATCGATATGATTAAATATTGGAGCGTTGTTCAAAATCCATGGTTTCAAACTGAACATGTTGTGTGAATCCGAAATCTAAAATTGGTGGAAAAAAAATTACAAGGTTATACAGGTGTCCAAAAATTGGCGCATAAACGCGATTTTATTGGGGCATGTCTAGGGATTCCTAGAAAAATGTTTAAAAAAACTCATGTACCCTTGGAGATATGATGTCCTAGTGCAAAACTTCAAACGCTCATACCTTGAAGATAACAGCACATATTAACGAAAATAATGGTTTAATACAAAGCTACAGTCTATCTTAAACCATTTCACCATTGGTTTATCTTTTAAATGGTCGAATTACATTTTTATAATCAATTTAATTTTACAAAATTTGCATGAAATGAAGCGAACAACAAGTCAATAAAATCTAATGCAAAAGTGTATGATCAAGACTCATAGATGGGATTTTTAGATATATTTTCCTAGACTGTGTTGCCGAATTTATGCAACTTTGTTACCATTTTCCTTAATGAATAAAATACAGGGTGTCTAAAAAATGGCGCATAAACGCGATGGTACGCTCTTGGGGCATTCTCAGGGATCCCTAGAAAAATGTCAAAAAAATAATCTATCTGTTATATTCATCAAGAAAAATGCGAACAAAGTTGCTTAAATTCGGCAACACAGTCTAGGAAAATACATCTAAAAATCCCATCTATAAGTCTAAAAATCCCATTTATGAGTCTTGATCATACACTTTTGCACAAGATTTTATTGACGTTGTTGTCAGCTTCATTTCATAAAAATTTTGTAGAATTTAATTCGACCATTTAATAAATAAACAAATGGTTGAATGGTTTAAGATAGACTAAAGCTTTGTATTAAATCATTTGTTTCGTTAATATGTGCTGTTATATTCAAGATATAAGCATTTAAAGTTTCGCACTTTGGGGCAACATATCTACGAGCTAGGGTATATGAGATAGATTTTTTTTAACAATTTTTTGGGGCTCCCTAGACATGCCCCAACAACGTACCATTGCGTTTATGCGCCATTTTTTGGACACCCTTTATATGCACTTCTTTAACAATTTTCTAGGAATCCCTTAGTATGCCCACCAATTATGAAGTCTTACTTACCAAAACATATGTCTTAATATACTTCGTAAGACATGTAATACAATCCTCAAACATTTGAATCGCATGTCGACTCTTTTTCTCCTTAAAAACCAAGTTAAGGTCCAAATGATCCGTGCAAAGCAAAATAATCTGGTTACTCAAAGCTCTACACAACAAAATAATTTTATCTGGAGTATTATAAAACGGACTTTTCATCCAAATGAAACGAATAAGTTGCAGAATATTTGGTAACTTCGATGGTAAATCATTGAGACTTGTAAATTTGTTTAAATCTTGACAGGGTTCGTGTAAAATGTTTAAATATTCGATATTCGAACGGGCTTCTTCTACGTTGTTTTTTATTTCTTCGATTAGGACCAAGAATTGTCGAACGTAGGTCGATTGGACTGCTAAAAGGATGTCGCAAACGTGTTTGAGGCCCTCGTTTTCGAGTTGGTAGTTTAGTCCCTTTAGATTTTTGTCTAGAAAGGAAAAAAAAATTCAAAATGGAACTGTTCTTTAAATAAAATTTAATTTGCTTAATCGATTCCTCTTATTATTATACTCTTCGCAGACAAAGTCGAAGAGTATATTGCGATTGGTTGGACCTTCTCTAAAATCGTTAATATTCGTCCCAGAGCAAAAATTTTTACATATTCGTTCGTTTCATGACTTTTTAAGACTTTTATTTTTTGTCCGTCTGTCTGTAACGAAATTTGTGACCACCATAACTCAAGAACGGTTTATCGGATCGACTTGAGATTTAACACCAAAATTAATTCCATTTAGAGGAAGAGTCCTATTGTTTTTGGAAAAAATCAAGTAATAAATAGAGGGTTAAAAACACCCCCAAAGTAGAAAAAAAATCATATTTTCGTTAATATCAACTTTACGAAAAAAGATATTCTTAATAAAATTAAAGATTGTATTTTTCCCTATAAAAAAGCATCTGGTAATTTTTTTGTACCAACAAAAAATAAGTTTTACGTTTCTTTCAATAAAATAAAAAATGCACCTTTTTAATCATCTACTGCGAAGAGTATCATATAGAAGTTGTAACAATTATATAAAAATAAAAAAATAGTCATAAAAAATGAGCTATCTGCGAAGTTAAACTTTTTAAATGATCCCTCTTACTGATCTAACCCGCTCTTGTTAAACTATGCCGTTTTGCAAATTTTTAGATCGAACAAGTCTCTACTTTTCCAGAAAAAAAATAAATAAAGTTTAAAAATTGCGTTAAATTGGACCAGCTTTAACAGCCATTTTCCCCTTCCACCTTCTTGAATCTATACCTTCACTTCATTGTCAAAGTGACACTATCCCTAATTTTTTACCTAATTTATTGCTTTACTAACATTTAGGATTATTTTATTAACGCCACGATAAATAAATCAAAATAAAGATAAAAATATTCCATATTTTAGCCAATTTGTCACTAAGCGCGCGGGTTGACTTAAGAAACATAGAAAAGAATACATTTTTATGTTGCTAAGCAATGTGCTACACCTTAGAATAGTGGAAGTGGACGGAAGGGGAATGCCCCAAAATCAAGAAGAATTAAGCTTCAAAAATTTAAAATTTGGGGCGCTAGAACACCTAAACCAGCCACTAGATAAACGAGAGATTTTTAGTGAAAGCTTATGCCCAAGTCTACTTTTCATTTCTAACCAAAAAATTTAAATTTGTGTTTGAAGCATCTGCGAAGAAGTCTTTCTATCCTGTTTTTCTTGACAATGTTGTTTAAAAATATGTCGAGTGACCCCTCGTTCGAAAGCTCTTTTTACAAGGAATTTAATGGCAAAGTGCCAAGTGCATTTTTTTTTACTTACGTCGATATTTCCAAAAATCAATTTCATCAATCGGACAAAGCAAATCTTCAGGAGTATTTTGGTCCTGATCCTGTAGTCCAACGCGAACTTGTTTAGTCCAGTAAACGACCACACTTTCAAGCCGTTTTATCAGCTCCTTATCTTTCGAAGCTTGACTTAGAGGAACGTTTATAACTCGAGGAATATAAAGAACTGTCAATCCGAACAGTTTATGGTGAAGATCTGTCAGTTTTGCCAAGAACATGTGTAACTTTTGGCCAAATTCGTTTTTGACGCCTTTGAAAAAGTTAAGGATATTTTTGCTTTATTTAAAATTACATTTACTCAATGAGTATCTCCTAAAATGTCCAGAGGAATTGTGCTTAAAATGGCAGTCAGATAAAACGACTTATACAGGGTGTCTCAGAATTGGCGCACCACCTGTATGGTACGCTGTTAGGGCATGCCTGGGGATTCCGGGAAAATTGTTAAAAAAAATCCATCTGTTATATTCATTGATAAAAATGCGAACAAAAATGCTTAAATTCGGCAACACAGTCTAGGAAAATACTACATAGTCTAGGAAAATAAATCTAAAAATCCCATCCATAAGTCTTGATTATACACTTTTGCACTAGATTTTTATTGACATTGTTGTCAGCTTATTTCAAGAAAATTTTGTAAAATTAAATTGATTATAAAAATGTTATTTGACCATTTTCAAGAAGAAAAATTGGTGAAATGGTTTAAGATAGACTGCAGCATTGTATTAAACCATATTTTTCGTTAATACGTGCTGTTGTTTTTAAGGTATATGCGTTTAAAGTTTTGCACTTTGGGGCCTCATATCTTCGAGGGTGTATGAGATGGATTTTTTTTGACATTTTTCTGGGGATCTCTGGGCATGCCCCAACAACGTATCATACAGGTGGTGCGCCAATTCTGGGACACCCTGTATAAGTACCAATATTGAGTAATTGCTGGCTTTTAAAAATTCCGCTTTTATTCTTTTAACATCGCCAAATGACTTCTAAGGTTGTGAAAAAGTTTGGTAGTCGTATTGCCTACAATAAACAAACAGCACTTGATTTTGTGTTTGGAACCCTGCTAAGCTTTTTATTTTGTGTTTGTATAAAAGTGTATACTAAAATAAAAAATGGCAAAATCATTTTCTTTTCTATTATTATACAAACTACAAAAATAATAAAAGCATTTTATGATAGAATTAAACCAAAAACTCATTTAAAAAATTATCAAAAATGATTTTTTAATTATTGGCACCAACTTAGGTAAAACTACAATTTTGAAAGGCTTTCGAAGGCTTTGGGTAAAATGACATAGTATGTCCCAAGTTTACCAAAATGGGGTAAAATGACATACCATGTTGTTTTACCCGAGTACTTGGGTAAAATGATGCCAACATTTTTTTTTTGTAAATTTATCACATGTTTAATTTTTATTTAAATAATTATTGTGCTTCCTAATTTTGTTTCCAATTAACTGATGTCCCCTAAACACCCTAAATATAAGCATTAACTCATAAATTAATGGAATTATTTAATCTGAAACAAAAAGTATGTCATTTTAGGCACAATTCCTTTACTTTTATGAATAAAAATAAAGTCACTAATCTAACCCATTTCTAGTTTATAACTTTATTATGAAAAAAAAGGATACTATCTGGCCAAGAGGTATTATTCAAAAAAATCTGGGAATAGCAATGTTCCACTCCTCTTAAAATGCTCCCTTCAATATTACTGTCCATAGTACCAAAAGTAATGACATCATGAAAATTCTGCACTGTTATATCCTTATTTATCGGTTTAATAAAGTAAGTCATATCGACAACCGGATCAGTAGGCACTCCTATCGTAGCTTCGAGAACATGTTCGTCAAAATAAATAGTTAGAAGACGGCATCTTCTATTGGTGAAAAATGTCTCGATTATCGCGGTGTGTCGGTCGTTAAAATCGGTCTCCCGTAAATCGTATAAAATTGTCATTTTCTTGATAAATGAGACTAATTTTTCCAGTTCTTCAGGCGTGTAGAAAACATCTTCGGGAGTGTCTTCGCGTTCTTCTTCTACTATTTTTGTTATTTTTGATACGTCCTCTGTAATAATTATTTAAATTTAGAATGTTTTAAATTTTAGGTAAAATATTTTGCTCCCTCAAAAAAGTGATCTCTACATTTTTATAGCCCAATAATTCTATTTAAAATTTGTAGGTTCCTTAGAAAAAAATCCCAACCAAGATCTGCTTATGCAGGATTGTAGGCACTACCCCCAGAAATATAAAAGTGAAAAATTCCCACAAAATTTCCTTGACGTTTAGCATAGAAGTGAGGAGTTAGTTTTTTGTTAATACCTCAACCAAAGAGAATGAATTTACTAGAGTATCAGTGCGCGAGGTTTTAAAAGGTAGAGGGCCACTCTGAAAAGTAGAGGGCGCTTCAAGCTTCAAAATTTCATGGGTAGATGTCGTTGTTTTTTTATTCTACCAAAAATTAAATCTAGTAAGTGCTCTGAACGAAACATATTATTTATGTCAAATTGACTTTATTCAAAATAATATTTAAATGGTAAAAAAACATGTTTTTATTTAAAATTAAGTGATTATTGTTAATGTTGCCTTCATTAGATGTAAAAATAACTCTAATCTGCTACAACTCTTTAAAATAAAATCAAAATTGAACCCATAAAATTCAAGACTATCAAAATACTCAGAAAAATAGTGTATTTCGGAATGAAATAAGCGGGCAGCGGTTCCTGTCCCCAAAAGAAACAGTGGATGCTTTAAATTACGACATGACGACGGCAATTACGACAAGCTTAAATAAATCAAAACTGGAGTTAACTGTTTGAATAAATGCAAAAATTTACCAATCTTGGAAAAAAATTCTTTGGAATGCAAAAAAGTAGATCTACTAAATCTGTTTGTGCTTATGCAACACTTAAATAACAAGCGCGTACGTAAACTTTGTTGTAGAAGGAAGTATCAGGAGTTTTTATTACTATTTTTTTTTTTTAATTGAAGTTTATTTGACATTTTTAATTTAATTTTAATAAAATGTCATCTATGTACTTGGTGTAAATCAAAATAAAAATCTGTACAAAAACCTAACCTTAAAATAAAATCACCATAGAAAACTGTAAAATTTTACAGATATCTGAAATACCGCGATTCATGAAAAAGGCCGTCACTGTCAGTCTAAGTTATTAATTTGTCTATGCCTCAACTATTCGGCACTTTTGAAAAAAGTTTAAAAATGTTTTAAGAACATTATTTTAATAACAATACAATCATTTTTAAAAAAATAATAAATCACCAATATTAACCATTCTATAGCTCTTAAAAATCACCTTATTTCATCATAATCGTCTATCTTAGTCATAGAGTCCTAAAGCATAGATTGCAGCGTTCTCTGTAGGGCCAAATTAGTACATTTTCAAAGTGCTATAAAATCGTTCATATTGGTGATTTATTATTTTTTTAAAAATGATTGTATTCTTATCAAAATAATGTTCCTAAAAATTTTAAAACTTTCTTTAAAAGTGCCAAATAGTTTAGGTATTAACAAAAAACTAACTCCTCACTTCTATGCAAGATGGGGGCTTAACGTCACGGAAATTTTCACTTTTATGTTTCTGGGGGTAGTGGCTACAAACCTACATAAGCAGATTTTGGTTGGGATTTTTTTCTGGGGGCATTATTAGAATGATTGGGCTATTTAACACAATTTTATCATATGGATTAGAAAGGGTACACGAAAGTTTAAAGGGGAATGTCGCGAAGCATATAAACTGTGCTTGTGTAATGTTGATTGCCTATATTTCAGAAAAAACAACCCTTCTTTGTTCATGGACTCAGGGAATATAAGAAACATTTAGCATTAAAAAAGGTACTTACTCGCTAGAAAAAAGATAAATGAACAATATGAGTGGTGTAAAATATGTATTACAATGCACTTACATACCAAATTTAGTAAATTTAAAAGCACTTTTTTTTGGCCATTTGTAGCTCTTTATTAGTAATTTTATTCAGCACTTTTTAGATTGATTTACGGACACAAAATCGGACATATTGTTCTTCATTTTACGTAGAATAATTATTTACTGCATAATAGATGTTTTTAATTCGAATAAACTCTGCGTTCATGAAGAGAATTTATAGTGCCGTCCGGTAACATTATTACAAATTCACTTCATGGACCTAAATGTTTTTTATGTTCCCTGAATTCATAAACAAAGAAGGGTTGTGTTATTTGAAATTTAGGCAACCAACATTACATAACTACGGTTTTTATGCTTTGCGACATTCTCCGTTAAATTTTTATTTCACTATCTTTGAAATACCATAAGCCTTAAAAATTTATTTTTTAAACTAATATCACAAATAGCTATTTTTTATCAGGTGATTTTAAGTAACCTAACAACAGTTGCTATGATGCTGTTTATTTATTTATTAAATAATTTTGACATTACTTTTTGTGTACTAATTTTTTTTAATTTTTTTCAGGTTAGCTGAAACATTTTTTTCAAAAGATTTGGAGCTTCAAAAAGAAAAGGTCTATTTGAAAAATTAACTTGAATTATCTACCAAAAGCAGGCGTTTATAAAAATTACGATCTTCCTTGTTTGTAGAAAGAAAAAGAGCTTTTAAAAAAGTATGTTTTTAACTTTTAGTAATTGCAAAACTGGAAATGTTTGAATAATTAATTAAATGAATAAAATCTAAAGAAATATATTACGTTTCTCTTAAAAATATGTAAAACTTAAAAAATTTAGAAAAAAAAATGTTTTTAAAAAAATTCAAATTTGTTTGTCTAAAAACAAGCAAAAAAATTACTTACCGGTCTGTATCGAAAATAAAGAGTCTACTTCTTCGGCCCCCTTGTCTCCGTACCCCCCTACGGGGCTAGGAGAAGTCATTTTTAAAGTTAAACAACAATCACTCAAAAATTAAGTAAAATTGACTTTTGTTGATTTTGTCACTTAGTAACAATCTCTATGACAATTTATTAAATCTATGCAATCTTGATAGCGGGGGACCCATTTTTTGTGCCCAACAAATTTTAAACTTTGGTTTACTAAACAAAACCAAGCTTAAGAAAAATTTACACAAAAACAGGAAAAATAAAAAATTGTAATAATGTAAATAAAATGCTTTTATTTGTCCGAGAAAATCTTACATTTGGCCATGAATCTTTTCCGGCAGCACAATTTTTGTGAAAAAATGTAGAATTCGATATCTAGAAACATAATTATCGTGTGCGCACTTATGCGCATATTAAAATTTTGTGCTAGAGCCCCCCAAAGAGGCCCCTTTCATTCGTAATACTAGATCATGGTAAATCTAGACCAAATTTTGAAAATAAACTCTGAACAAGGTTTTAAAAAGATTTTCGTAAACATTTTTTCCTAAAAAATGTCCTTCACCCCTTAAATTGCCCTAAAATGAGAAATGTTTGATTTAGACCAAATTTTGCAAGCAAATGCAAAATTAGATTTTAAGAAACCTTTTTCTAGAATTTTTCCCGAAAAAATTTTTGTGCCCCTTTTAAGGGCTGTTTTTTATGGAGGGTGAAATTTTTTTTTAAGAATATCTCTTTTTAAATTGTCCTTTCATACATTATTATGAATCTATTTGCAAAATTTAGTGTAAATCGAACATGATAAATATTTAGAAGGTAAAGAAATTTTTAAGAAGACATTTTTTAAAAAAAATCACTTTAGAACCTTGTTTAGTGTATATTTCCAAAATGTTGTCTAGATCCACCATGATATAGTATTACGAATGAAAAGGGGTTCTAGCACAAAATGGTAATATGCGCACATGGTCATTATGGTTCTAGATATTAAATACTACATTCTCCCACAAAAATTGTGCTGCTCGTAAAATTTCTGAAAAACAAGGATTTTTGTAAGATTTGCTTGGACTATAGTGAGGGGTTCTCATTTTTCGGGCCCAAAAAATTCTAAATGTTGGTTTACGAAATAAAACAAAGCTTGAAAAGAACTCAACAACACAAAAAAAAACAGGAAAAATAAAAAACCGTAGTAATGTAAATAAAATGTTTATTTTTTTTTATGTACAAAAAATATTTAAAAAATTACAAAAATTAAGGGTGTTTCTGTTTAACATATCTTAAAAGCCTAAAAACAGAGCTAGGAGAAACGCCAGGAATTCTTGAAGCTGCCGCAATCTGCAAAAAAAACATTTTTTATTTAAATTTCACTTTTCGTTCGTATTTTTTCAAACTTACAGTTTGCGGTTGTATCTGCATTAATTTTTCCCTTTCCTCAAAATTAAGATTTAACGTCACATCATTATAATTTAAATCCTGAGGTATGTATACTAGTTCTTCTCTTCTTAGTTCCTCTACCTCTTGCTTTTGGTCTTGTGCGCATGCCTCGTACAAAGATTCTATTTCTAAACGACGCATTATTTGGGGATCTTGTGTTAAAACTTTAAATTCTGGGGCTATTTTTGATAGGGATTTGATTGTTACTCCTTTTTGTGAGTCCAAAATATCAAATGCGCTAAAAACAGTTTAAGAGGTAAAATAGTATATAAACCACGGTAAAAACACTTTACTTTCTTACAAATTGTAAGAAACATATTTAAAAATGAATTCAAAAAAGGGACTTTAAGCCAAAGTTTGTTTTTTTTACATTTTTATGACTGTTTTTTTTTTTTCAAAAATGACTCACCTTTTTTGAAGGTGACTCTTCGACGGGACAATTTCTAATAACTCCCTCCACTGTTTTACGCTCTTCGAAGTGTTTTTTAACAACTCCAACCCTTCTTCAAGGCGTTGTTTAACTTGTAATGTTTTAAAGTGGCGTTTTTTGGAAACACAGCCGATTTTAAAACCTTTTTCAGTTAATCGTAAATCAGCATTATCAGGCCTTAGGGTTAATCTGAATTCTGCTCTACTTGTAAACATTCGGTAGGGTTCGTTCGTGCCCAGGGTTGTTAAATCGTCGATTAGGACCCCTATGTACCCTTCTGTTCGGCTTATTATTATAGGGAGTCTTTTTAGAGACTAAAATTGCAAAAATAAAAATTTTTAGAAATTTCATTTTTTTTTATTTCTTAAATTATACTAGGGATGAGCAATCGGAAACTTCCCAGTTTGGGAATATTTCTAAAATGGGAATATTCCCGAGAATTTAAAAAGAAGACAAAAAGATTCGGGAAGATTCGATAATAATTACAGTTTTTTTAAATTTTGGTGGCATTGTTGTTTTATTTTTGCATTTTGGGAATATTCCCAAATTTTTAAATTTTGGAACTTTCTGGAAAGTTTTCAAATGGAAACTTATAATATATTTCTAGAAAATTAATAAAATTTTAGTTATTATTCGTTCACTTTTACATGGAAAAATTGCCGGCAATATTCTTATTGGGAATATTTTAGGAATATTCCTAAACATTTGCGTTTGGAAACTTTCGGGAATATTTCCAAAAAGGAATATTTCCGGCAACATGCCCATGTTTTTTTCCAAAAATTAAAATTTTGAACATTTGCCCATCTCTAGAAAAATTGGGAATCGAATATTCCTAAAATGGAAATATTCCCGGAAATTTAAAAAGAGGACCAAAAGATTCAAAAATAATAATTTATACAGTTTTTTTAAATTTTGGCGCCATTTTTATGTTTTATTTTTGCATTTTGAGAATATTCCCGAATTTTTCCGTTTGGGAACTTATAATATATTTCTAGTTAATTAATACAATTTTAGTTTTTATCCGTACCCTTTTACGTGGGAAAATTGCCGGCAATATTCCTATTGGTAATATTTCGGGAATATTCATAAACATTTTTGTTTGGAATATTCCTAAAAGGAATATTGCCGGTAATATGCCCATGTTTCTTCCCAAAGATTAAAATTTTGGAAATTTGCCTATCTTTAAAAAAATTTGAATTTTTTTTCCATTTTTTGATTTAAATAAGATTTTTTTATGGCATAACTTACAAGTGCACTACTGTTTATGCCAGCAATTACTCCCTGAGCGGCTGCTTCTTCGTATCCAGTTGTTCCATTAATTTGCCCGGCCAAAAATAAATTTTCAACCCGTTTTAGCTCCAAAGTATTTTTTAGTTCACGTGGGTCTACAAAATCGTACTCAACCCCATATCCTGCAAATTATGAGACAAAATTTGTATAAAAAACTATATTTATTTTAAAGGAAAAAGTCGCAAAGCATAGAAACTGTAGTTATGTAATGTTGGTTGCCTAAAATCAACAAAAAACAGCACATTCTGATCATTGTTCAATGGGCTTATAATAGTTAATTTTAATTAAAAATTGTGCTTATTAGCAATATAAATAAACAAAGCACAAGTCGAGGTATCCTAAAGGCCCATCAATGAGCGTTTAAATACAGAATTTTGGCAATTTAGAAGCATGTTTTTGCATTTTAAATTGCCAAAATTCTGTATTTAAACACTTATTGATGAACCTTTAGAATATGTCACCTTGTGCTCTGTTTATTTATGTTGCTGGTAAGCACAATTTTTAATTAAAATTAACTCTTATAAACCCACTGAGCAATGACCAGAAAGTGCTGTTTTTTGTTGATTTCAGGCAACCAACATTACATAACCACAGTTTCTATGCTTCGTGACATACCCAACGAATTTTACTTACCAGGTCGAACAATTTCAGCATTTTCCAACGCAGGAATGCTCCTAACAAGCTCAACTTGTATATCTTCAGGTAAAGTACAAGATAAACCATTCGGGTAAATAATATCAGAATTAAAACCCTCGGGTTCAAGCCATATTTGGTGTTGCCTCCCGCCAAATCGTAAAATTTTAGACTCAATACTTGGGCAATACCTCGGACCGTTTATTTCTTCACTAACGTGCCTATTTACGTGTAAATTATTCTTAATTATTGACTCTATACTAAGGGGTGTTTTTGTTATGTAACATGGTAACTGTTCTTCGGGCTAAAAGAGAAAAAAACAAGAGCGGGTTAGATCAATGAATGCATTAGGTTAGCGAGTGGGATAGATCATTTAAAAAGTTAAACTTTGCAGATAGGTCTTTTTTTATGACTATTTTTTTTATTTTTATATAATTGTTACACATTCTATTTGATACATTTCGCAATAGATGCTTAAAAAGGTCCATTTTTTATTTTATTAAAAAAAAAACGTAAAATTTATTTTATTTTGTAAACGGGTGGGGATACAAAAAAAATACCAGATGCTTTTTTATAGGAAAAAATATAATCATTAATTTAGTTAAGAATATTTTTTTTCGTAAAATTGATATTAACCGAAATATGAATTTTTTTCAACTTTGGGGGGGGTTTCTACCCTCTATTTATTATTTGATTTTATTCAAAAACAATAGGGCTCTTCTTCCAAACTAGATTCATTTTTGCACCAAATCTCAGGTCAATTGAATAAACCGTTCTTCAGTTATCGTCATAACAAGTTTTGTTACAGACAGACGGACAAAAAATAAAAGTGTTAAAGTCATGAAACGAATGAATCTGCAAAAATGTTAGCTCTAGGATGAATCTTAACGATTTTAGAGAAGGTCCAATCACAATATACTCTTCGACTTTGTCTGCGATGTATAATAATTATTTTTGCAAGAGAAAATTGCCAAAAATTTACCTTTAACCAAACATGATCATTTATGAATGAAAAGGGCTCAGGGGGCATGTCCCCCCCTTGAAAATCACATCTAGAAAAATCAATGCTTTGTGCCTTTAAGCGGGGTGGGGTCCCTGTTTTTAAGCGCCCCATTTTTAGCCCTAAAGAAGCCAATGTGTTTGCAAGTCCTAAAATTTTGATTAAGCATGTTTAACTATTTATTTTTTAAACTTACCTATCGAAGGTTGGTCCCCAATTCTTCCAGCAGGGTACACATCAAGCCCTATATTTATTTGCCCATTTAAAAAAGTCCCAGTTGTTATAACGACGCTTTTAGATTTGATTTTAGTACCATCATCTACAAAAAGCATATTTAACTTTTTATCTACTTTTATTATCAGGGTGTTACCAAATAACTAGGAAAAAATTCAGGGGGTAATTCCTGAACCCATTTTAAGAAAAAAAGTTCATATAAACATGTGTCCGAAAATCCTTCATTTCTGGGATATAGGGTGCCAAAGTATTAAAAAAAAAACTTTTTTTTTAAGATTACCAAGAAACTTAACCATATATTTATTTAAAACTTAGCACGGGTAATTTTCTTGCCTTAAGGCATAAAGTGCGGTAGAAAAAAAATAAAAATTATACTTGAAAAGGGCACATTTGGGGGTGCCATGGGGGTTGTTCACCCCCAACTTTTTTGTTTGTTACTTTTTTGGTATTTTCATAAAATAATTAGAAGCCTTAGAATATGATCTTTAAAATTAATGTCTTGTTCTTTTTTCATAAAACTAACCGTTTTCGAGAAAAAAAGTCATTGCCCAAAGGCAACAAAATTTCTTTTTTAAGTTTGGCTTTTTTATTTTAATGAAAATAAAACATAGTTAACAATGAAGTGTTAATTTATTTCTTTTTTTATTATTATTTCAAATTAATTTATAAATATCTGGTTTAGTTTCTTTGTCATTTTAAGAATAAATCTTTTTTGAAAAACTTCGTCACCCTCTGTATCTCAGAAACGAAGGATTTTCGGACAGATGTTTATATGAACTTTTTTTCTTAAAATGGGTTCAGCAATTACCCCCTTAGTTATTTGGTAACACCCTGTATATTGAAATATAAGCCTTACGCAAGATAATTCCACCACATTCCAACACAGTTTGATTATTTTGATTAACTTTAGCATTTTCCACTATCAAATCCTCAACTGGGGCCACCAATACATCCAAATTGGGCGTCCTTTCCAACAATTCCAATTGCATATGATGTTTGTACAAATTCCTATCAATCTGAGCCCTGTAGCCCCAGACAGCAGGCCCCTTGCTTCTATTTAGCACCTAAAACCTTTACTTTTAGATATTTTCAACTCAAAAATGGTGCACAAACCTTGTACTGCACTCCAGAGACATCGCAAATTCGTCCACAAATACCGTCTAGCGCGTCTATTTCTCGCATTAAGTGCCCTTTTCCAATGCCCCCAAAGCTTGGATTGCAGGACATTTCACCTAAAACAACTTGGTTACGCTTGTTTAACAAGTTTTAAACAAAAAATCAAACCAATTGTCTCTTTTTTGTGGGTAACGAGTAATGTTTTAGCCCCCATTCTTGCTGCAGCGGCACACGCCTCGCATCCAGCGTGTCCCCCTCCAACGATAATAACATCGTAGTGTTTTTCTTGCGAAAATAAACGTCTAAACCCTGGAAATATTGTTTTATGGGGTAAAATTCTGCATTTTTGCAACATTTGAACTTAAAAGTGAGGTTATGTACATTTTTAAGATCATGGCGCCATCTATGTTTCCAATTGTTACTTAATTACAGAACGAGACAGAAACCTGCAGGTGTATGATGAGTTGTGGCGACTGCCTAGTAGATGGCGCCACATCTTAACCAAAGTAGTTCAAATAACCTATACCTGTCACTTGGTTTGGTTTTGGTAGTTCGTTTGCTCAAAAATGTTTGTTTACATGTGGAAATTATTAAAAAAAAACGACTGATTTTAGCATTTAAACAGCTTTAAACATTAAATTAATTAAAAGTAAGGACTAACGCTTGGATTTTTACCATGTTTTGACCCAATTTTTCAATATTTTAGCTCAAAATCACAATGGAAAGTAATTCTAACCTAGAAACTTCGGGGGCTTCGAGTCCAACTCCAAATTTGGGTCCCACAAACGTAAATTCGAGCGAAATAGATGAAGAAACACAAAATAAGCTCAAGGGCGATGCAATAGGCGATACGATGTACAGCCAACAGTTCGTAATCAAAACATTAATGAACCTAAAAGAAATCAAATGGAATGAAGACCTGGAGCAAGATTTATGCTTTTTGTGGGACAGTACGCTAGAAAAAGACGTTGCAGACTTTTTATTTAGTTTAAACTACCCTGAAATAATGTGTGAAGTACTGCTTAAATATGATCCGACGGAATATAGCAGACTTTTCGAGATAATCATCGGAATTCTAGGCAATATTTTATCAGTGTGTAAGAATGGTGCTAAAATTAGTGAAAATCAGACCAAAATCGTGTTGGAGCAGCTCAAAACAGGTGATAGTTTTATCCTTATTCAGTGCGCGAGGTTTTTAAGTACAGTGGGGTACTTACAAAATGACTTAAGTTTCATAGAGAAAGACACAGTTGATATTTTAAGCTTTATTTTGGAAAATTCAGCTAACACAGATTTGCTTTTGAAAACTTTAGAAGCCGTGTCCAAAATAACGCAGGATGAAAAACTGGACATAAGTTTAGTGTCCACAACTTTGGTCCTAAATTCGTTGGTCGCTACAGAAACTTTTTTAAACGCGGAAAACTCAGAAGAATTTGAATTAAATTCTGAAAATTCAAGACTTGCTGTTAAGTTTTTTATAGAAATTGTTGTTAACTTTTGTGTTTACATAAACAACGCAGAAAATAACGATTTATTCGATGGTATAGTAAAGAATTCTGAATCTTTACTTTGTTTTGCATACAAAATTGTAAACTTTTATGCTAGTCCTGAAAATTTACTTCCCTTAACAAATGAAATTATTTTTTATTTTAGCGGATTGAATTTTATTTTTCGCGTTTTAAAAGTTGGTCTAGTTGAAAACTTGTTTCTTAAAAGTTTTAAAATTGTTTCAATTTTAGTAGAAAATGATTATAAAGAGGATGTAAGCGATTTTTTTGAAATGTTTTGCTTTTTTGTGCATGTTTCAAGTAAGGAAAATGTTAAAAAAAGTTTAACAAACTCAAAAAAATTAGGTAAAGTTATTGATTTTGTTCTTAAGGAGAATTTCAAGTTTGATTTTGAATATAGAGATAAAATTATTATCTTAAACGGTTAATTTTGTTGTTTCTTTTATCCTGACCTTATCTTTAAAGTTCATAGACTAAATACATACATTTTAGTAGGAGAAATATTTTGGCAATTGTTTTTTGTGATTGCGTAACCATTTTTTTGGCTACAAATCAACGCTTAGGGTCACAAAGCAAATAAATACAGAAGCACATAAAAGAGTATTTTTTTAAATTGTGCGACCATATTTTATAAACTATGGTTATCTAAAAGTACATAGTCTATAGGTTTAAAGGCTCAAAATATATCTAATCACTTAGCATTATTCTCCTCTAATGAGTATTATTAAATAAAGTTTCAAAACTGATAAACACTATTTATTAAAATTTAAAATACTGATTTTTGGTATTGAAAATTATGTCTCATTTAGTGTTTCAAAAATGAAGTTCGATGCATTTGTAGTTTTTGTAACATTGCTAAATTTAGGGCAAAGTGCTAAAATTTTAGGAATTTTTCCATTTGCTGCTACAAGTCATTGGATTATTGGTAACGCGCTTCTTAATAATTTAGCTAATTATGGGCACGATGTTACTTTGATTAGTTGCCACCCGAATAAAAATAAACCAACAAATGGGTCTTTTAGAGACATTGTATTATCTGGTGAAGCCGAAAGGTACAAAAGTGAGTGAAAAATTAAAGATTTTTTAATTTTAAAAAAATGTTTAATTTTTAAACAGTCAATCTGTCCTAAATAATAAGGGGACATCGACAAAATTCCGAGTAGGGCCGCCATTATAATATGTTATAACTGGGCGTCCAAAATGTAAAACCTCAAATTGGCGTATCTCTACCTGTCTTGGAAACGGGGTTATAAGCTCCCAAAGGGTCCCCATCAATTCGTTATGTAAGATCACGGTGAAACTGCGCCAATTTTTTTAACTAGATGTTAAATAAGGTTTTAAATGATTCTCGTAAAAAAATTTCCTCAGAAAAAATTCGGTTACCCCCCTAAATAGCCCCCAAAGAGTAATATCCAATTACATTGGATCACCACCAAATTTTGAAAATAAATACAAAATAAGGTGCAAAAAATAATTTTTTTGATATTTTTTCCAAAAGAAAATTCTTTTACCTCATAAACGAGGAATGCCCTTAAGAGGGTTATACTTTTTTTTGAAAAAAAGTTATTAAGAAATATTTTTTGGCACCTTCTATTTGCAAAGTTTGGTATAAATCCAACGAGATTGGTTATTACTCTTTGGGGCCTATATAGGGGGTGAAGGAAATTTGTTGGAGTTTTTTTTTGTAATAATCTTTTTAAAATCTTATTTGACATCTATTTGCAAAATTTGGTGAAGTTCCACCGTAATGAATTGAAGGGGGTCCTTTGGGGCGCCATAACTCCGTTTCTGCAATAGGTAGAGATACGCTAATTTGGGGTTTTACTCTTTGGACATCCAATTACATCATATAAAATGGGCGGTCCTACGCGGAATTTTGTTGATGTCCAAATTGAGTATTATAGCATTTTTGAATTGACTTTTTTCAGAGGAGAGAGAAGACGTAGATTTATTCATAATGAAAGACTTTAACCCAGTGGAAACCATAATATTTCTGGACGGAATGGTACCCGACGCGACAGAAAAACTACTCACTAACCCAGTTTTCAAAGAGTTTTACAAATCAGGCGAAAAGTTTGACGTAGTAATTGTAGAGCAGTTTCTAAACGAAGCTCACAAATACTTAGCCCATCATTTTGGGGGACATTTAGTGGTTTCTACTGGTGTGGGGGCCGGATCTTGGATAAACCCCCTTGTTGGAAACCCTGACATTCCTTCTTTTGTCGCTGAACAAATGATGGGTACTTCGAATCGTATGAATTTATGGGAACGCACCAAGAATACTTTGTTTTATATCTTTAATCATTTATACATGTAAGATATTGACACTGGCGGCTTTAGCCACCTATTATCATTGAGCTGACCTACTCATAGTGCCTGCATAGCCTGACATGAGTAGGCTGCCTTAGTGTGAGTCACTTCTGCTTCGGCAGATGTCGGACTCAAGTCCTTCTTTCGATATTTGTTGAAATACACAAGTTAGTTTCTTAAAGTTATGCATCGACTAACCCTGATACGTGATTCTGATGAGCCCCAATATAGGGTGAAACAGTTGTCAATCACTTTAGGTTTGGAAGGTGCTTACCTTTAAGAAATAAAGAAGGACTTCTTTTATAACTTGGCGTCCCGCCTCTAGGGTCGACAGTGAATCTTAGATTCCACCATTTTATATAACTTCTTTTTTGTACTCACGTTTCCTACTGAAATTTTTTAATTCCAGACATTATCGACAGTATCCTAGACAAAACGCCTTCTTCAAGAAACACTTCCCTGAGGCAAAAGTCGATTTCTACGACGTACTGTACAACACCTCTCTTATTTTAATAAACTCGCATGTCAGTAGCTGGGAGCCTGCTCCTCTGCTCCCGAACATGATAGAGATCGGTGGGTTTCACATCCAACCCCCCAAGGCTCTACCCAAGGACCTACAGAAGTTCCTTGATAGTGCCAAGGACGGCGCTATTTACTTCAGCATGGGTTCTAATCTCAAGAGCAAAGATCTACCGCTTAAAACGCGCAACGCCATGATCAAAACGTTCGCTAAGTTGAAACAAAAGGTGTTGTGGAAGTTTGAGGATACGGATCTTGAGATGCCGGACAACGTTAGGATTATCTCATGGGCGCCACAACAAGACGTTCTAGGTTAGTTTTTACCACAGCTTAAAACATGAGGTACTAATGTTTTGTTGCAGCTCATCCAAATGTGAAGGTGTTCATAACGCACGGTGGTTTCGGCGGCATCCAAGAAACGATTTACAACGGCGTTCCAATTTTGGTCATACCAGTTTTCGGGGACCAACAACTCAACGCACAAAAGGCTGTTAGTGGCGGGTACGGTCTTAAGTTGGAGTTAAACGACATAAACGAAGAAAACTTCATGTCCACTTTGAGGGAATTGATATACAACAAAAGGTATGTCAAAACACTTGGAGCAAAAGCCAAATGTACTAAATCCAACTAATTTCAGGTACAGTAAGAACGCCAAGCAAAGGTCAAGGATAATGCACGATAGGCCAAGGTCAGCCAAGAACACAGCGACGTTTTGGGTGGAGTATGTGATCCGTCATCAGCAGTGGCGTATTTAGTACCCCCGCAGACCCCGCAATGCGGGGGGGCCCCGGGCATTTAGAATTTTTTAGGGGCCCCGAACTAAAAAAAAATAACTACAAAAATGGTGTTTTAGCGTTTAAAATCAGTAAAAATTCAAAAAAATTTGCCTGCGGCGCCATTTTTAGGGCCCCATAATTTTTTTGCGGGGGGGCCCCACAAATTTTAAATACGCCACTGGTCATCAGGGTGCGCCGCATCTACGAACAGCTGCAATGGATCTTACGTGGTACCAGTACATTATGTTGGATGTTCTAGCTATTATTGGAGGCACCATCGCGGTTACTCTTCTCTCTCTTTACTACCTTGTTAGACTGTGTTGCTGCAGGAGGAAATCTAGTATTGAGAGTCAGACAAAAGTTAAGAAAAATTAGTTTATAAGTTGACATGTTGTGTGATAAATATTTTTAATAAAAGAAGTTACAAGTTTTTATGTTGTTTAATTAAAAGAAATAGTAGCGGGACTTAGATTGTGCCTTGTGGAACACCTTCATTGCTTTTGGTTGAAACTATCAAGAGCCTTGGAAACATCGTAAAATATTAGTCGTTATTGCAGCCAAATGAGAGTACTTTTAAGAGGATGAATGTCCCTTTTTATATTGAGAACAGATGTTTAAATAAATCTCAGTAATAGGTAGATAATAGTATTTAAACAAATTTACAAACCAGATAAATCAGTTCAGTGAAATCCTTCAACGATGAAGGTCACACAACTCGCATTATCTTTATGTTTACTTTATTTAATAAGTGTAGTGCAAAACGCTAAAATACTAGGAATATTTCCAATAGCATCGCCAAGTCATTACATCCTTGACAATGCTTTAATGAAAGCACTTGCCAATCGGGGCCATGATATTACGATAGTGAGTGCTTTTAGTGACAAAAACGTTCCTAAAAACGGTACCTGGAGAGAAATTATTCTTACTGAAGACTCGGACAAGCTAAAACGTAAGAAATAATAAAACAATTTTTCAAACAATCGCCTTAATTGTCATTTTCAGAGATGGCAAGCACAATGTTTGATCGCGCCAACCTCTCTAAATTCGGGGCTGTCGCCTACGCTGCAAGCATGGGCACTAAGTTCGCAGAAGATTTTCTAAAACACCCCGTAACTCAAAAACTTCTAGCATCTAACGAAAAGTTTGACGTGGTGATCCTGGAGCAATTCCAAAACGAAGTGCACAAATATCTAGCCCACCATTTCGGTGCACCCTTAATCATGCTGAGCAACTTTGGAGCCAATTCGTGGGTGAACCCACTTGTTGGAAACCCAGATCCTCCGTCGTTTGTCGCTGAAGTCCTTACTGGCAGTTCGAATCGCATGAACTTGTTTACTAGACTGGAGAATACGGTACTGTACGTGTTCCACAAGCTCTACCGTGCCTTGTGGCTCATACCCAAGCAAAACGAGTTGTTCAAGAAGTACTTCCCTAACGCCAAAGTAACCTTAGACCAAGTAATGTACAACACCTCGCTTGTTTTGCTAAACTCGCACGTCAGTACCTGGGAACCCGCTCCTTTGATGCCGAACATGATAGAGATCGGAGGGTTCCACGTCCAATCCCCCAAGGCTCTACCCAAGGACCTACAGAAGTTCCTTGATAGTGCCAAGGACGGCGCTATTTACTTCAGCATGGGTTCTAATCTCAAGAGCAAAGATCTACCAGTTACAACGCGTAACGCCATGATCAACACGTTCTCTAAGTTGAAACAAAAGGTCTTGTGGAAGTTTGAAGATACGGATCTTGAGATGCCAGACAACGTTAGGATTATCTCATGGGCGCCACAACAAGACGTTCTAGGTTGGTTTTTATTACAACTTAAAACCAGAGGTACTAATGTTTTGTTGCAGCTCATCCAAATGTGAAGGTGTTCATAACGCACGGTGGTTTCGGTGGTATCCAAGAAACGATCTACAACGGCGTTCCAATTTTGGTCATACCAGTTTTTGGGGACCAACAACTCAACGCACAAAAGGCTGTTAGTGGCGGGTACGGCCTTAAGTTGGAGTTGAACGACATAAACGAAGAAAACTTCATGTCCAACTTGAGGGAATTGATATACAACAAAAGGTAAGCCAAAACACTTGTAGCAAGAACCAACTGTACCAAATCCGACTAATTTCAGGTACAGTGATAACGCCAAGCAAAGGTCAAGAATAATGCACGATAGACCAAGGTCAGCCAAGGACACAGCGACGTTTTGGGTGGAGTATGTGATCCGTCATCAGGGTGCGCCGCATCTACGAACAGCTGCAATGGATCTTACGTGGTACCAGTACATTATGTTGGATGTTCTGGCTATTATTGGAGGCACCATCGCGGTTACTCTTCTCTCTTTTTACTACCTCGTTAGACTGTGTTGCTGCAGGAGGAAATCTAGTATTAAGGACCAGAAAAAGGTCAAGAAAAATTAGTTTGTAAGTTGACATGTTGTGTGATAAATATTTTTAATAAAAGAAGTTACAAGTTTTTATGTTGTTTAATTAAAAAGAATATTAGTCGTTATTGCAGCCAAATGAAAGAATTTTTAAGAGGATCAATGTTCCTTTTTATATTGAGAACAGATGTTTAAATGAATCTGTTATAGGTAGATAATAGTATATAAACAAATTTATAAACCAGATAAATCAGTACAGTGATATCCTTCAACGATGAAGGTCACACAACTCGCATTATCTTTATGTTTACTTTATTCCATAGGCGTAGTGCAAAACGCTAAAATACTAGGAATATTTCCAATAGCATCGCCAAGTCACTACATTCTTGACAATGCTTTAATGAAAGCACTCGCCAATCGTGGCCATGATATTACGATAGTAAGTGCTTTTAGTGACAAAAACGTTCCTAAAAACGGTACTTGGAGAGAAATTATTCTTACTGAAGACTCGGACAAACTAAAACGTAAGTAATAAGAAAACAATTCTTCAAACAATCGCCTTAATTTTCTTTTTCAGAGATGGCAAGCACAATGTTTGACCGCGCCAACCTCTCTAAATTCGGAGCTGTTACTTACGCTGCAAGCATGGGCACTAAGTTAGCAGAAGATTTCCTAAAACACCCCGTAACTCAAAAACTCCTAGCATCAAACGAAAAGTTTGACGTGGTCATCCTAGAGCAATTCCAAAACGAAGTGCACAAATACCTAGCCCATCATTTCGGCGCTCCGTTAATTATGCTCAGCAATTTTGGCGCCAACTCGTGGGTAAACCCACTTGTTGGAAACCCAGATCCTCCGTCTTTTGTCGCTGAAGTCCTCACTGGAAGTTCGAACCGCATGAACCTGTTTACTAGACTGGAGAATACTGTACTGTACGTGTTCCACAAGATCTATCGTGTCTTGTGGCTCATACCAAAGCAAAACGAGTTGTTTAAAAAGTATTTCCCGAACGCCAAAGTAACCTTAGACCAAGTAATGTACAACACCTCGCTTGTTTTGCTAAACTCCCACGTCAGTACCTGGGAGCCTTCGCCTTTAATGCCGAACATGATAGAGATCGGTGGGTTCCACATCCAACCACCCAAGGCTCTACCCAAGGACCTACAGAAGTTCCTTGATAGTGCCAAAGACGGCGCTATTTACTTCAGCATGGGTTCTAATCTCAAGAGCAAAGATCTACCAGTTAAGACGCGTAACGCCATAATCAAAACGTTCGCTAAGTTGAAACAAAAGGTGTTGTGGAAGTTTGAGGACACGGATCTTGAGATGCCAGACAACGTTAGGATTATCTCATGGGCGCCACAACAAGACGTTCTAGGTTGGTTTTTACTACAGCTTAAAACTTGGGGTACTAATGTTTTGTTGCAGCTCATCCAAATGTGAAGGTGTTCATAACGCACGGTGGTTTCGGTGGCATCCAAGAAACGATCTACAACGGCGTTCCAATTTTGGTCATACCAGTTTTCGGGGACCAACAACTCAACGCGCAAAAGGCTGTTAGTGGCGGGTACGGTCTTAAGCTGGAGTTAAACGACATAAACGAAGAAAACTTCATATCCACTTTGAGGGAATTGATATACAACAAAAGGTAAGCCAAAACACTTGGAGCAAAAGTCAAATGTACTAAATCCAACTAATTTCAGATACAGCGACAACGCCAAGCAGAGATCAAGGATAATGCACGATAGGCCAAGGTCAGTCAAGGACACAGCGACGTTTTGGGTAGAGTACGTGATCCGTCATCAGGGTGCGCCGCATCTACGATCAGCTGCAATGGATCTTACGTGGTACCAGTACATTATGTTGGATGTTCTGGCTATTATTGGAGGCACCATCGCGGTTACTCTTCTCTCTCTTTACTACCTTGTTAGACTGTGTTGCTGCAGGAGGAAATCTAGTATTAAGGACCAGAAAAAGGTCAAGAAAAATTAGGTTTTGCTAAGCACTAGCAGAGAAATAACATGTTGTAAATAAATCGTTTGTAATCTAAGTTAAAATATTTAAACAATTAAATAACCACAAAATGTTAAAGTTTTTATTGTAAATCCCCACTTGATGAATATATTATGCAATGTAGGTAAGCATGACAACTTACTATTCATAATAATAATATATAAGAGATCTAGACAGCAAAGAAATCGCATGTGCTATTAGTTAAAAATGAAGGTCATACTGTTAATAATTTTAATAAATGTGTTGCATTTAAGACAAAATGGGATTGAATGTTCTAAAATTCTAGGCGTATTTACTACGACTTCTACAAGTCATTTTATTCTTGCAAGCGCCCTTATGAAAGAACTAGAGTGCCTCGATGTCATTTTGACAATTATTGTCGCCTTATAAGGCGACAATAATTGTCAAAATGACATCGAGGCACTCTAGAAAGAACTAGCTAATAAAGGACACGATGTAACTTTTGTTGGACATTTTTCTGTAAAAAATAAACCTACTAATGGTACCTGGACTGAGATTATACTCGATGGAGTTGTGCAGAAACTAGAAGGTTAGTACAACATCAAAACTAAACTCGTCGTCATTTAAAGTGGATATTTTAAATTTTTTGAAATAAAACAAATTTTGACGCTTTCCAAAAAATATCCTTTAACACAAACTTGAATTAAAAAATTAAATCTTATCCAGCTGCTAAAAAAATAACACTAGGTAAGGCTCCCACGACCTTTACGCACAAACCTGAATCCTTTTTGGCAAGAAAAAAATTTGACAAGGCATCATTTCTTACGGTGTAATGCCCACTCTTCTTTAAGCTTATGAGCCAGTTTTTGAGGGGTTTGAGAAGGGCTATTTCGATCATAAGTTGTCTCTGAAGACAGGATTGGCGTCAGTAAAAAAGTCAATTCACAGAACCCGACATGACTCCAACTGTAACATTTGATAGTGGCTCAATATCGGCCAGGGGTGGAATCTCTTGAGGTTTAGGTTTAGCACAGAGTATTCAACATTTTTAAATGATACGATTATGCACAGAAATATTGGCTTATGTTTATTATTTCAATTGCTGTATCTTCTAGCCTAAAGTTTGTTTTTTGGAGGACAAAGCCTGATCTTACCATGCAAATATCGTCTACCTTGTTCTGTAAGTGGACAATTTTACTCGACTGCTGTTTCTACTAACCCAAATTCCATTAAACATGTTAAATACTGTCTTCACAGACAACTTATGATCAAAATTGCCCTTCTGAAACCCCTCAAAAACTTGCTCATAAGCTTAAAGGTCGATTTATACAACGTAATTTTCACTTTACTTCCGCTTTACTTCGGCGTAAGTTAACCGAAAATTAAATAAAATACATGGAAATGTATTGGCAAATTTATACTTCACTTTAGCGCTACTTTGCTGATTCATTTAGCTTAAAGTCGTATAAAGTCGTACTAACTCGAGACCCTAGCTTGGCCATCATGCGCAAAATTTGCAAAAATGAGATATTCACCCTTATTGTCAAGGGTAGTGATTCCGGAATATCGCTTCGTACGATACCTGTTAGATCTTCTTATGTAGGTTTTGTACGAAGCGATATTCCGTAATTACGGCCCAGGTGTAAATTTTCAGAAGTCGCGAGTTCAGAAACATGCGCTTTGCAATCTGTAAATTAGACAAATTTGTAAAGTTAAGTGGAAGTGAAGTTACGCCGAAGTAAAGTAAAAGTTACGTTGTATAAATCGGCCTTAAAGAAGAGTGGGCATTACATCGTAGAAAATGATCTCTCTCAAATTTTGTTCGTGCCAAAAAGGGCCACTTAAGAAACAAACTATCTTCATAGAATCGCTAAAGGATTTGGTCTCTGACATGGCGAAGCAAAATCTGCTAAAGGACCCTTTCACAATGGATCAAATCTGCAATTCCATTACACGTGCAGCTTTAGAGCACCCAAAAATGCAAGCTCTACTCCATTCAAATGCCAAATTTGACGTGGTTATCGTGGAATGGTTCCTAAATGACGCCTTAAAATACATCGCAGCACATTTCAACGCCCCGCTTATATCTGTTACATCCTTCGGCCAGTCCGTTTATACCAACTACCTCTTTGGGAACCCGGAACCACCTTCATTCGTCGGCGACAACATTTGGTGGTTTACGAACCGGTTAAGTTTGCTTGAACGTGTCCAAAACACATTATACTGGGCGTACCATAAACTATTCACCAAGTTGTGGTACCTCCCTGGCCAAAAAGAGATCTACGACGATTTCTTCCCGAATGCCAAAGCAGACTTTTATGATGTCATCTACAACGCGTCGATTATGCTCCTGAATTCGCACTTCAGTACTTGGGAACCAGCGCCGTTAATGCCGAATATGATTGAGATTGGTGGACACCACATAGAGCCCCCCAAGAGTCTTCCCAAGGACATAGGACAGTTCTTTGACAGTGCAAAGAATGGAGTTATATATTTTAGCTTGGGTTCCATTTTTAGGAGCAAAGATCTACCAGTTGAAACCCGTACCGCTATTCTTAACGTGTTTGGTAAACTGAAGCAAAAGGTGTTGTGGAAGTTTGAGGACGAGAACCTCGTTGGAAAACCTGATAATGTTAAAATTGTCCAATGGGCGCCTCAGCAAGACATTCTAGGTTGGTTCTTCTTGCGGTTTAAGAGCCCTATATCCCACCTTCTCTTATGGAAATTTGTGTACAACTTAGACCGCAGTTTTTAGAGTTATTATTAACGCAATGACTTTGAAATTTTGATAGTATTACCTTAACTTCTTTTAAAATACTTATTGTTTGGTAAATTTTGATTTGGGTACCTAGTTTAGCAAAAATAACAGTTTAAAGGTGGGTAAACCATGCCAAAAACAACAACTATTTTTTTTAAGGAATTCAGCGAAAAACAATAAGTATTACAAATTTAATAAGCTTTCCAATGACACCAAGTTTTTAAAAATCCGATAAGAATTAGCAAAGATATTTGAAGTCTAAATTACGTGAATATTTACATAGGAACTCCCCTCCACCAGCCTCTAGTGTACAATGGAAAAAGGATGTATCTGATTTTGACATGTTTACGTTTTTTGGACCATGCGAAAACGATAATCAAATTTTATTGATAAATATTTAGATATTAATACGTCGAAGGTATACCTGCAGTTCAATGTGAAGCATATTGAATAAAACCTTATTATTTCAAAATCCGATTTTTGCACATACACTCTTTTTCCATTCTACGGTAGGCCCTCTCATGCTAGCGTTCCCCGCACCGTGGTAGTCGGAGGAGATATGAGGCTCTTAAGACGTGGTTCTAATTATTATATGGGTAAGTAGATTTTGGGGTAGAGGACAATTGCTTTAAAAACCGGTTACTTAAAAAACGACGTTTCGGGAGTTTATTTGTCTTCCTTCATCAGGTTTTCAGGTGATCACTCTAACTTAGCATGACGGTTAAAAATTCAAAGTAAAACATGGCATCACAAACAGTATCACATTGACCACATATCAGTCAGAGCAAAATAAAACATTATACAGGGTGTTACCAAATAACTAGGAAAAAATTCAGGGGGTAATTCCTAAACCCATTTTAAGAAAAAAAGTTCATATAAACATGTGTCCGAAAACCCTTCGTTTCTGAGATACAGGGTGTCAAAGTTTCTCAAAAAAAAATTTAATCTTAAGATTACTAAAAAGCTAAACCAGATATTTATTTGGAATAATAATAAAAAAAAGAAATTAATTAACCCTTCATTGTTAACTATGTTTTATTTTCATTAACATAAAGTAGCCAAATTTAAAAAAAAAAAATTGTTGCCTTTGGGCAATGAATTTTTTTCTCGAAAACGGTTAGTTTTATGAAAAAAGAACAGGACATTAATTTTAAAAATCATATTCTAGGGCTTCTAATTATTTTATAAAAATACCAAAAAAGTAACACACAAAAATGTTGGGGGTGAACAACCCCCATTGTACCCCCAAATGTGCCCCTTCCAATTATAATTTTTATTTTTTTTCTACCGCACTTTATGCCTAATGGTAAGAAAATTACCCGTGCTAAGTTTTAAATAAATATCTGGTTTAGTTCCTTGGTAATCTTAAAAAAAAAGTTTTTTTTTAGAAACTTTGGCACCCTGTATCTCAGAAAAGAAGGATTTTCGGACACATGTTTATATGAACTTTTTTACTTAAAATGTGTCCAGGAATTACCCCCTGAATTTTTTCCTGGTTATTTGGTAACACCCTGTATTAATTAAATTCTTAAAAGATTAAGCCAAAATCATCCTATATGGTGACATTTTCTTCCTGCCTGTAGTCGAATTGAATTTTTAACCGTCATGCTATGTTAGAGTGATCACCTGAAAACCTCCGTTTTTCGAAGCAATTGTCCTCTACCCCGAAATCTACCTACCCATTCAAACCAAGGACGAAATCCATACTTCAATCTAATTTTTATGTTGCAGCTCATCCCAATGTGAAGCTGTTCATAACGCATGGTGGTTTCGGAAGTATGCAAGAAACGATCTACCACGGCGTTCCAATTTTGGCCATTCCACTTTTTGCCGACCAACCCGTCAACGTGCGAAGAGCCGTAAGTGACGGAATCGGACTTAAATTAGACTTTGATGACCTAGGAAGCGAAACCAAGCTCGGAGCAGCGATAAAAGAAATCATTAACAACCCTAAGTAATCCAAAACACTTGGAACAAAAGCCAAATGTACTACATCCAACTAATTTCAGGTACAGTAAGAACGCCAAACAGAGGTCAAGAATAATGCACGATAGGCCAAGGTCAGCCAAAGACACAGCGACGTTTTGGGTGGAGTATGTGATCCGTCATCAAGGTGCGCCGCATCTACGAACAGCTGCAATGGATCTTACGTGGTACCAGTACATTATGTTGGATGTTCTGGCTATTATTGGAGGCACCATCGCGGTTACTCTTCTCTCTCTTTACTACCTTGTTAAACTGTGTTGCTGCAGGAGGAAATCTAGTATTAAGGATCAGAAAAAGGTCAAGAAAAGTTAGACTGATAGCTCTAATGAAAGTTGCATTTTCTAAAAGTTGTGTTGTTCACATACAGGGTGTATCACGACGAGTATAAGGCATACGTATCTCAAAAATGGTTTGTTATATTTTTTTCAAATTTGGTATGCATAAGTTTTGGGGTAACATGCATCTAGCTAAAATATTTTCAACTTTGTGCCACTTCCGGTTATACCGGAAACTAGTGTCAACTTTGTTATTTTAAATGGAACTACCTATTTTTTTTTCGGTATTTTCATTTCTTTTCACATATTAAGTAAACTTTGCAAAAAAAAATTTAAAAAAAGTTTTTCATTATTTTGTAATCAAGGTTTTTCGAATTTTTTTTACTCGTCGTGATACACCCTGTATAGTACAGTCAATCTGTCCTAAATAATGAGGGTACATCAACAAAATTTCTAGAAGGGCCGCCTTTTTTATATGATGTAACTGGATGTCTAAAGAGTAAAACCCTAAATTGGCGTACATCTATCTGTTTCAGAAACGGAGTTATGGCCCCCCAAAGGGCCCCCTATAATTCATCACGGTGGAACTACACCAAATTTTGCAAATAGATGTCAAATAAGATTTTTATAAAAAAAAATCTTTAAAAAAATTCCTTCACCCCCTAAATAGCCCCCAAAGAGTAATAACCAATCACGTTGGATTTACACCAAAATTTGCAGATAGATGTAAAATAAGATGCTAAAAAATATTTCATTATAACTTATTTTAAAAAAAATAATTCCTTTGCCCCATAAACGAAGGGGGCTTTTAAGGGGGGCATAGAATTTTTTTTTAAAAAAAAGTTATAAATAAATATTTTTTAGCATTTTATTTTACGTCTACAGGGTGTCCCAGAATTGGCGCACCACCTGTATGGTACGCTGTTAGGACATGCCTGGGGATTCCAGGAAAATTGTTAAAAAAAATCCATCTGTTATATTCATTGAGGAAAATGCGAACAAAGTTGCATAAATTTGGCAACACAGTTTAGGAAAATACTACACAGTCTAGGTATATAAATCTAAAAATCCCATCTATGAGTCTTTAATTATACACTTTATCCTAAAATTTTATTGACATTGTTGTCAGCTTATTTCAAGAAAATTTTGTAAAAGTAAATTAATTATGAAAATGTTATTTGACCATTTAAAGGAAGAAAAATTGGTGAAATGGTTTAAGATAGACAGCAGCTTTGTATTAAACCATAATTTTCGTTAGTACGTGCTGTTGTTTTTAAGGTATATGCGTTTAAAGTTTTGCACTTTGGGGCCTCATATCTTCGAGGGTGTATGAGATGGATTTTTTTTGACAATTTTCTGGGGATCCCTGGGCATGCCCCAACAACGTATTATACAGGTGGTGCGCCAATTCTGGAACACCCTGTATATGCAAAATTTGGTGTAAATCCAACGTGATTGAATATTGCTCTTTGGGGGCTATTTAGGGGGTGAAGGATTTTTTTTGGCAAAAATCTTTTTAAAACATTATTTTGAAATCTATTTGCAAAATTTGACCGTGATCCTAAATAACGAATTAAAGGGGGCCCTTTGGGGGCCATAACCCCGTTTCTGAAACAGATAGATATAGCCAATTTTGGGTTTTACCCTTTGGACATCCAGTAGCATCATATAAAAAAGGCTTCCCTACCAGGAATTTTGTTAATGTCCACATACGGATTGACTGTACTAATAATAGATGTAAATTAAAAACAGAAATGGTCGAAAGGTAGGAACACCGATTAATGTTAAAAAATATTACGCAACATTATATGTTTTACATTTAGTCAGTTGTTTTTTTTTTTTGTTTCTTTCTATTCAAGAGCCTTTTGTTTGGTAAAGATAATAAAATACAAGTGGTTAATAATAAACACATACTACATTTGAATTAAATCAAGGACATTGGATATATTTTTTGTAGCATTGAAGCATATTTTAAATCATTCTGATTATACCTTATCTAAGTAAATACTACAGATGAGAGGTAACACTCAAATAAAGATTATTTAATAACATTTCCTAATATTGTAACATAAAAAATTTATTATATAATAATAAACATTCACAGATAAAATTAGTTGTTATTAACAATTCCAACCAAAATGAGACTGCCAATAGTTTTGTTAACATTTTTATTATGCTATTTTCATAATGTGCAAGGTGCTAGAATTTTGGGAATTTTCCCAATGGCCGCTCCAAGCCACTACATCCTTGGAAATGCCTTAATGAAGGAGCTAGCTGATAGAGGACATGATATCACCATGGTGAGTCCTTTCCTCGAGAAAAACAAACCAAAAAATGGTACCTGGATTGACATTGAATTGGTGGGTACTAGAGAAAAAATGATGGGTAAGTTTCGTACACAATTTGCCTTTAATACAAGAGAGAATTTATAAAAGTTCCTTACAGAAGGCGTTTTCTTGTAAGGGTAACAATTTTTTTTTTTCAGAACGCATGAAAGGAATGAATTTTTTCGAAAAGACACAACAAAACGTACTGTTTATGTTAGCCCTCGTGAACAAAATGGGTACATCAGCTACCGAGGACTTCCTTTCGCACCCAAATGTGCAAAAACTTTTAGCGTCCAATGAAAAATACGACGTCGTCATTATTGCTCAGTTTCTTAACGATGCGCTCAAGTACCTTGGAACCCATTTCAAAGCACCAGTCATTGCCTTTAGCAACGTTGGACAACATTCATGGGTTAACTCCTTGGTTGGGAATCCTGACCCACCTTCTTTTGTCGGAGATGCTCTTATGGGTTTGCCAAACCGAATGACGTTGTATGAACGAGTGCAGAACACTCTAGTCTACACTATTAGCAAGTTGTTCCATTACTTGTACTCCCTTCCTGCGCAAAAAGCTGTTTTCCACAAGTACTTCCCTGACGCCAAAGAAGACTTCTATGACGTAATTTACAACACCTCTCTTGTGCTTCTAAATGGACATGTCAGTAGCTGGGAGCCTACTCCTCTGATGCCGAACATGATAGAGATTGGCGGGTTCCACGTTCAACCACCCAAGGCTCTACCTAAAGACCTACAACAGTTCCTTGATGGGGCAAAGGACGGCGCCATTTACTTCAGCATGGGTTCTAATCTCAAGGGCACAGATCTACCCATGGAAAGGCGAAAAGCGATCCTCAACGTGTTTGCTAAGTTGAAGCAAAAGGTGTTGTGGAAGTTTGAAGACAAGGATCTCCCTGGAAAGCCTGACAACGTTGAGATTATCTCATGGGCGCCACAACAAGACGTTCTAGGTTTGTTTGTACCAAAGTTTAAAACACGAGGTACTTATTATTTGTTGTAGCTCATCCAAATGTAAAGTTGTTCATAACTCACGGCGGTTTTGGTGGTTTTCAAGAAACAATTTACCACGGCGTTCCTATTTTGGCTATCCCAATTACTGGTGATCAAAAACTAAACGCACAACGAGCTGAAACGTATGGAATAGGACTTAAGATGTCACTAACCTCGATAACAGAGGAAACTTTCAAGAAAACACTTAAGGAACTGCTGGAGAACCCAAAGTAACTTATAACGTTGCCAAAACATACACCCGTACTAAAGAAAACAAATTTTAGGTATACGGAAAACGCCAAGCAAAGGTCAAGGATAATGCACGATAGGCCAAGGTCAGCCAAGGACACAGCGACGTTTTGGGTGGAGTATGTGATCCGTCATCAGGGTGCGCCGCATCTACGAACAGCTGCAATGGATCTTACGTGGTACCAGTACATTATGTTGGATGTTCTGGCTATTATTGGAGGCACCATCGCGGTTACTCTTCTCTCTCTTTACTACCTTGTTAGACTGTGTTGCTGCAGGAGGAAATCTAGTATTAAAGACCGGACAAAGGTCAAGAAAAATTAGGTATAAGTTTGCGATGTATTGTGTAATATTGTAGCTGGTTTTTAAGAGTATAAGACAGCGTTTTTTTTATCTTGTTTTAAAGTATTTTTAAAACGTACAATTAGCACTTAACAAAATTAAGTTAAACGTACTCAAATGATTAGACACTTTTTAATATGATGTAACTTGAACTTGTATACCCAGATAGTAAAATTATCTAATCTATACAATATAATAAATATAAAAATTGTATACAAATAAAGGCTCAGTTTTATTTCTAAACTCAAACAAAGATGAGGTTGTCAATTTTAGTGCTGTGTTTTTTATTTTACCTAAATGTGGGGCAAGGGGCTAGAATATTGGGCATATTTCACATGCCCTCACCAAGCCATTACATCCTTGGAAATAACCTAATGAAACACTTGGCCGAAAGGGGACACGATATTACAATAGTTAGTCCTTTTACCGACAAAAATAAACCAACGAATGGCACCTGGACAGAGATTGAACTTACAGGTTTTAAAGAAAAAATGCAAGGTAAGAACAAACGGATACATGCCTGTTGCGCCGATGTTTAAATTTGAATATACAAAAATAATGTGTATTGCGCCAATTTTATGACACCTATTGTTTTGGGTCATTTCGTATACCTGGTTTGAATCTGTTTAATACCTTCCTTTGTTACCCCAACAAATTAGTCATTAGTTTTATTTTTAGCAGCAAAACTTAACCTAACCTACCTAACTAAAGCCCTGAAATTTAAAAAAACAAACTAGAGAAAAATTAAAAATCCTTGTCAGCACATTATCAAAACAATACATATCTAACAGCGGAAAACGGAAAGCTACTGATAATATCACCGAAAAGCCAGCAAAAATTGTAAGACGGGAAATTCAACAAGCCCCAGTGTTTATTCGCGATAGTTAGAATATACCTGAAAATGTATTTAAATAGAGTTATCTTAATCCCTTTTACCTGGGTCTTCTTAGCTCCTGGTATAACAATAGACCTTTTATAAACAATAGCTGCGCAATACAAACTATTTCTGTATGACCAAATCGGCGCAACAGCAAGTATTATCTTAATCACCGGCGCAATGCAAATACACCCGAACAAACCAAGTCTCTTGTGCACAAATTAACAATGCACTTATTTTTAATTTCCAGCACTTATGAAAGACTTGGACTTCTATAAGTCAACTCAAAGAAACATAGCTGCCACACTGATAATGATAAAAAGTATGGGACTGAGCAACACAGAAATTTTTTTCCAACATCCAAACGTTCAAAAATTACTCTCTTCCAACCAGAAATTCGACGTAGTGATAGTTGAACAGTTCATGAACGACGCTTTCAAATACATCGCGACACACTTTGACGCGCCACTTATCATGTTAAGCGCCACAGGACCTCAGTCGTGGGTCAACCCACTTGTTGGAAACCCAGATTTTCCCTCTTTTGTCGGAGATATGCTTGCTGGATATCAAAACCGCATGACGCTACTTGAACGCGTGGAAAACACGATGGTGTACGTCTTTCGAAAGCTGGTTCGGTATGTCTGGTTCCTCCCAGCCCAAAAAGCACTTGTGGAGAAGTATTTCCCAGACGCTAAAGCTGACTTCTACGATTCAATGTACAACACCTCGCTTGTACTGCTGAATTCCCACGTCGCCACTTATGAGCCCACGAATTTGATGCCGAACATGATAGAGATTGGCGGGTACCACATCCAACCCCCCAAGGCTCTACCCGAGGACCTACAGAAGTTCCTTGACAGTGCCAAGGACGGCGCCATTTACTTTAGCATGGGTTCTAATCTCAAGGGCAAAGATCTACCCATGGAAAGGCGAAACGCAATCCTCAACGTGTTCGCTAAGTTAAAGCAAAAGGTGTTGTGGAAGTTTGAAGAGAAGGATCTCCCTGGAAAGCCTGACAACGTTGAGATTATCTCATGGGCGCCACAACAAGACGTTCTAGGTTGGTTTGTATCACAGTTTAAAACACGAGGTACTTATAATTTGTTGTAGCTCATCCCAATGTAAAGCTGTTCGTAACTCACGGTGGGTTTGGTGGTTTCCAAGAAACAATCCACCACGGCGTACCCATTTTGGCCATTCCAATTTTTGGTGACCAACAACTCAATGCGCAAAGAGCAGTTCAAGCAGGTATAGGACTTAAACTCCAACTTAACTCCCTGACGGAGGAAAATTTCGAACAAACGCTAAACGAACTTCTGGAGAACCCAAAGTAAGTCAATCGCCTTATAAAAAAATAGAAACCTGACTAAACCAAACAAATTCTAGGTACAAGGAGAACGTCGAGAGGAAATCAAGGATAATGCAAGATAGACCAAGGTCAGCCAAGGATACAGCGACGTTTTGGGTGGAGTATGTGATCCGTCATCAGGGTGCGCCGCATCTACGAACATCTGCAATGGATCTTACGTGGTACCAGTACATTATGTTGGATGTTCTGGCTATTATTGGAGGCACCATCGCGGTTACTCTTCTCTCTCTTTACTACCTTGTTAGACTGTGTTGCTGCAGGAGGCAATCTAGTATTAAGGACCACAGAAAAGTCAAGAAGAATTAAATATAAGTTTGCACCGTCTTGTGTAACATTAAGCCTAGTTTTTAAGAGTAGCGATAATTATTAATTCTAAATGATAAGTTAGTGTTTTATAATTACCTACATAGATAGTAAAATTACCGAATTATTTCAAATTAGATAATAAAAATTAAAAATATCTACAAATAGAAACCCAGTCTTATTTTTTACCTCAAGCAAAAATGAAGCTCTTAAGTAGTGTGCTATGTTTTCTATTTTACTTAAATGTGGGGCAAGGGGCTAAAATATTGGGCATATTTCACATGCCCTCACCAAGCCACTACATCCTTGGTAGTACCCTAATGAAACAATTAGCTGAAAGGGGACACGATATTACAATAGTTAGTCCTTTTACCGAAAAAAATAAACCAACAAATGGCACCTGGACAGAGATTGAACTTACTGGTTTTACAGAAAGAATGGCAGGTAAGATTAAATAAATCAACCAAAATATACAAAGCAACATTTTTAATTTTACAGAAACCATGTCAAAATTTAATTTCTTCGAAAACACTGGTAGACCTGCAAGTTCTCTTATATCAATAATCTTTCTAAAACGTATGGGATTGGAAAAAACAGACGAATTTTTCAAACACCCAAACGTTCAAAAACTACTGACTTCAAACAAGAAATTCGATGTAGTGATAATGGAGCAATTCATGAATGACGCTTTCAAGTACATTCCGACGCATTTTGACGCCCCTCTTATTGTCTTCAGCGCAATTGGACCTTCCCATTGGACTAATTCTCTTGTAGGAAACCCTGATCCTCCTTCCTTTATTGGAGACAGCCGTCTTGGCCTCTCAAATCGCATGACGCTTCTTGAACGCGTGCAAAACACTCTGGTGTACGTCTACCTTAAACTGGTTCGGTACCTCTGGTTCCTCCCAGCCCAAAAATCACTCCTGAACAAGTACTTCCCTGACGCTAAAGCTGACTTCTACGACTCAATGTACAACACCTCCTTAGTGTTGCTGAATTCCCATGTCAGCACCATGGAACCAGCGCCGTTGATGCCGAATATGATAGAGATCGGAGGGTTCCACATCCAACCACCCAAGGCTCTACCTAAGGACCTACAACAGTTCCTTGATAGTGCCACCAACGGTGCTATTTACTTCAGCATGGGTTCTAATCTCAAGAGCAAAGATCTACCAGTTAAAACGCGTAACGCAATCCTCAACGTGTTTGCTAAGTTAAAGCAAAAGGTGTTGTGGAAGTTTGAAGACAAGGATCTGCCTGGAAAGCCTGACAACGTTGAGATTATCTCATGGGCTCCACAACAAGACGTTCTAGGTTTGTTTGTATCGCAGGTAAAAACACGAGGTACATTATTTGTTGTAGCTCATCCCAATGTGAAGGTGTTCATAACACATGGCGGTTTCGGCGGAATGCAAGAAACAATCCACCACGGCGTACCCATTTTGGCCATTCCAATTTTTGGTGACCAACACCTCAACGCGCAAAGAGCAGTTCAAGCTGGTATAGGACTTAAACTCCAACTTAACTCCCTGACGGAGAAAAATTTCGAAGAAACACTAAAGGAACTTCTGGAGAACCCAAAGTAAGTCAACCGCCTTGTCAAAAGAAAGAAACCTGACTTAACCAACCAAATTCCAGGTACAAGGAGAACGTCGAGAGGAAATCAAGGATAATGCAAGATAGGCCAAGGTCAGCCAAAGACACAGCGACGTTTTGGGTGGAGTATGTGATCCGTCATCAGGGTGCGCCACATCTACGAACAGCTGCAATGGATCTTACGTGGTACCAGTACATTATGTTGGATGTTCTGGTTATTATTGGAGGCACCATCGCGGTTACTCTTGTCTCTCTTTACTACCTTGTTAGACTGTGTTGCTACAGGAGGAAATCTAGTATTAGGGACCAGAAAAAAGTCAAGAAAAATTAGATATTGTAATGCCGAGTGGCAAAATGGGTTATAATAAAGATACTAATGAGAGTTTTGTTTTTAATAATTGAGTTAAGTATTTGGTAGATAAAACTTTGAATTATCTTTTGTAAATTTTGGGTATATATAAATATATCAGTAAAACATACACAGATAAATCGATTTAGTACTTAACCAAACATCAGCGGTAATGAAGGTCGTCACTTTTCTAATATTTATTTTATTTACACTTCACGCGGAATCTGCAAAGATTTTACTAGTTTTTAATGTAGCAGCTCCAAGTCATTATATTTTAGGCAATGCTCTTGCTAAAGGGTTAGCAAATAGCAACCATGACGTTACTATGATAAGTGCTTTTACCGAAAAGAACCCTCCCAAAAATGGTACTTATAGAGATGTTGTCTTAACCGGTTTTACAGAAATCCATGACAGTAAGTATACTAATGTTAATCACCGAGTGTTATTAAGGCCTCCTTTACAGAAATAACGAAAGAATTTAATGACGTTGACAAGGGCATTTGGGAAAAAATAAAACTCTTGGACGAATTCTTTTACTCTCAAACTGAACGTACACTAGCTCACCCCAACGTCCAAAAACTAATGAACTCCGGTGAAACCTTCGATGTGGTTATCGTGGAACAGTTCATGAACGACGCCCTTAAAATGCTCGCTCCTCATTTCGGAGGTCACTTAATAAGTTTCTCTACCATTGGTGCCAGTTCTTGGGTCAATGCCTTGGTCGGAAACACCGTCTTACCATCCGTGGGTACAGAACTTATGGTCGGTTCCAGCAACAGAATGAACTTCAAGCAAAGATGCATTAACACCTTTGCCTTTGTCATGGACAAGTTGGTTAAGAAGTTTCGTATGTTCCCGAGACAGGAATACTTGTCCAAGCAGTACTTTCCGAACGCAAAAGTTGATTTCTACGACGTTTTATACAACGCATCGCTGGCGCTGTTGAACGGGCACCAAAGCACCTCTGAAGCCGTCTCCTTGGTACCGAACATGATAGAGATTGGCGGGTTTCATATCCAGCCCCCCAAGGCTCTACCTAGGGACCTGCAGGACTTCATGGACAGTGCCAAGGAGGGCGTAGTGTACTTCAGTTTAGGTTCTAACTTTAAGGGCAAGAACCTACCCATTGAGAAGCGAGTAATATTCCTAAGAGTCTTAGGCAAGCTTAAGCAAAAGGTGTTGTGGAAGTTTGAGGACGAGAACCTCCCCGGAAAGCCCGATAACGTCAAAATTATCGCCTGGGCACCACAACAAGACATACTAGGTAGGTAGAGTTATTTCATGTAGTTTAAGACAAATACTGAAACGTTGTTTAAGCGCATCCAAACTTGAAGCTCTTCGTGACTCACGGAGGGCTTTTGAGTACGACTGAAACTGTGTATCACGGAGTACCTATTTTGGCAATTCCGATCAGTGGGGACCAGGTGCAAAACGCTGACACTGCGGTTAGGAACGGTTTTGCTGTAAAGGTTGACTTCCTTAATTTTTCTGAGGATGATTTGCAAAAGGCAATGGATGAGATATTGGACAATCCTACGTAAGTACTGGGTGCCAAAATATTTTGAGTTTTTAAGAAAAGCATCGTTTTTGTTTAAGGTACAAGGAGAACGTCAAAATTCGTTCCAAAATCATGCACGATCGACCAATGAAACCAATTGATGCCGCAGTGTTTTGGACTGAGTACGTTATCCGTCATCAAGGAGCATTACATTTGAGGACAGCTACTTTGGACTTGGAGTGGTACCAAATTATACTGTTGGACGTTTTGGCTGCTTTTATAAGTCTTATGCTTTTAATTTTGGGCGTTTCCGTGACCTTGGTTAAATGTTGTTGCTGTAGAAGAAATAGCAAAAAAATCGAAACACATAAAAATAATAAGAAAAATGGGGACCAGAAAAAACTCAAGAAAAATTAGATAATAGATGGAAAAATGTTGTGTAAAAATAAAGATATGAATGCGTTTAGAGTTTTCTTTTCGATAATAAAGTATAAGGGGACAGTGCCTTATCTTTTACTAACTTATAATTACCATTAAAGGAATAAACAACATCAGTAAAACATACTCATAAAAACGAAAATATACAATTAAATCGATTTAGTACTACCTAATTCAAGCAGTGGCAATGAAGTTTGTCAGTTTTCTATTATTTGTTCTATTCGCAATTAGCGCAGAGTCTGCAAAGATTTTGTTAGTTTTTCCTACAGCGGCGCCCAGTCATTATATTTTAGGAAATGCCCTTGCTAGAGCCTTGGCCAATCGCAACCACAACGTTACTATAATTAGTTCTTTTACTGAAAAGAACCCACCCAAAAATGGTACTTACAGAAATGTTGTCTTAACTGGATTTACTGAAATCCATGACAGTAAGTATTTTCTAATATTTAGCAATGAGAAGTGTTACTTAGTCACTGTAATTATAGAAAAAATGGAAGAATTCAGCAACGGCGACAAAGGCTTCTTCTTATTCTGGGAAGAAGTTAAATTCATGGACGAATTCTTTTACTCCCAAACTGAACGAACACTGGCTCATCCCAACGTCCAAAGACTAATGAAGTTCGGCGAAACCTTCGACGTGGTTATTGTGGAACGGTTCATGAACGACGCGCTCAAAATGCTCGCTCCTCATTTCGGAGGTCACTTAATAACATTCTCTACCATTGGAGCCAGTTCATGGATCAACCCCTTGCTTGGAAATACTGTCTTACCATCTGTAGCAGCAGAAATTCTTACTGGCTTTACCAATAGAATGAATTTTAAGGAAAGATGCATCAACACCTTGTGGTTTATCATTGACAAGTTGATTAAGAAGTTTCGCCACTACCCAAGGCAAGAACACTTGGTCAAGCAGTACTTCCCAAACGTGAAAGTTGATTTCTACGACGTTTTGTACAACGCATCGCTAGCGCTCTTGAACGGGCTCCAAAGCACCTCTGAAGCCGTCTCCTTAGTACCGAACATGATAGAGATTGGCGGGTTGCACATACAGGCCCCCAAGGCTCTACCTAGGGACCTGCAGGACTTCATGGACAGTGCCAAGGACGGCGTAGTGTACTTCAGCTTAGGTTCTCTCTTTAAGGGCAAGAACCTACCCATTGAGAAGCGAGAAATCTTCCTAAGGGTCTTAGGCAAGCTTAAGCAAAAGGTGTTGTGGAAGTTTGAGGACGAGAACCTCCCTGGGAAATCTGATAACGTTAAAATTATCGCCTGGGCACCACAACAAGACATACTAGGTAGGTAGAGCTATTTCATGTAGTTTAAGACAAATACTGAAAAGTTGTTTAAGCGCATCCAAACTTGAAGCTCTTCGTGAGTCACGGTGGGCTTTTAAGTATGATTGAAACTGTGTATCATGGAGTACCTATTTTGGCAATTCCGATCGGTGGGGACCAGGTGCAAAACGCTGACACTGCGGTTAGGAACGGCTTTGCTGTAAAGGTTGACTTCCTTAATTTTACTGAGAATGATTTGCAAAAGGCAATTGATGAGATTTTGGACAATCCGACGTAAGTACTGGCTGCCAAAATATTTTGAGTTTTTAAGAAAGGCATTGTTCTTGTTTAAGGTACAAGGAGAACGTCAAAATTCGTTCCAAAATAATGCACGATCGACCAATGAAACCCATCGACGCCGCAGTGTTTTGGACTGAGTACGTTATCCGTCATCAAGGAGCATTACATTTGAGGACAGCTACTTTGGACTTGGAGTGGTACCAGATTATAATGTTAGACGTTTTGGCTGCTTTTATAGGTCTAATGCTTTTAATTTTGGGCGTTTCCGTGACCTTGGTTAAATGTTGTTGCTGTAGAAGAAATAGCAAAAAAATCGAAACACATAAAAATACTAAGAAAAATGGGGACCAGAAAAAACTCAAGAAAAATTAGATAATAAAGGGGAAAAATGTTGTGTAAAAATAAAGATATGAATGCGTTTAGAGTTTTCTTTTCGATAATAAAGCATAAGGGGACAGTGCCTTATCTTTTACTAACTTATAATTACCATTAAAGGAATAAACGACATCAGTAAAACATACTCATAAAAACGAAAATATACAATTAAATCGATTTAGTACTACCTAATTCAAGCAGTGGCAATGAAGTTTGTCAGTTTTCTATTATTTATTCTATTCGCTATTAGCGCAGAGTCTGCAAAGATTTTGTTAGTTTTTCCTACAGCGGCGCCCAGTCATTATATTTTAGGAAATGCCCTTGGTAGAGCCTTGGCCAATCGCAACCACAACGTTACTATAATTAGTTCTTTTACTGAAAAGAACCCACCTAAACATGGTACTTACAGAAATGTTGTCTTAACTGGATTTAAAGAAATCCATGACAGTAAGTATTTTCTAATATTTAGCAATGAGAAGTATTACTTAGTCTCTGTAATTATAGAAAAAATGGATGAATTCAGCAACGGCGACAAAGGCTTCTTCTTATTCTGGGAAGAAGTTAAATTCATGGACGAATTCTTTTACTCCCAAACTGAACGAACACTGGCTCATCCCAACGTCCAAAAACTAATGAACTCCGGAGAAACCTTCGACGTGGTTATCGTGGAACGGTTCATGAACGACGCGCTCAAAATGTTCGCTCCTCATTTCGGAGGTCACTTAATAACATTCTCTACCATTGGAGCCAGTTCATGGATCAACCCCTTGCTTGGAAATACCGTCTTACCATCTGTAGCAGCAGAAATTCTTACTGGCTTTACCAATAGGATGAATTTCAAAGAAAGATGCATCAACACCTTGTGGTTTATCATTGACAAGTTGGTTAAGAAGTTTCGCCACTACCCAAGACAAGAACACTTGGTCAAGCAGTACTTCCCAAACGCTAAAGTTGATTTCTACGACGTTTTGTACAACGCATCGCTAGCGCTCTTGAACGGGCTCCAAAGCACCTCTGAAGCCGTCTCCTTGGTACCAAACATGATAGAGATTGGCGGGTTCCACATACAACCCCCCAAGGCTCTACCTAGGGACCTGCAGGACTTCATGGACAGTGCCAAGGAAGGTGTAGTGTACTTCAGCTTAGGTTCTCTCTTTAAGGGCAAGAACCTACCCATTGAGAAGCGAGAAATCTTCCTAAGGGTCTTAGGCAAGCTTAAGCAAAAGGTGTTGTGGAAGTTTGAGGACGAGAACCTCCCCGGGAAGCCTGATAACGTTAAAATTATCGCCTGGGCACCACAACAAGACATACTAGGTAGGTAGAGCTATTTCATGTAGTTTAAGACAAATACTGAAAAGTTGTTTAAGCGCATCCAAACTTGAAGCTCTTCGTGAGTCACGGGGGGCTTTTAAGTATGATTGAAACTGTGTACCATGGGGTGCCCATTTTGGCAATTCCTATGGGAGGAGAGCACACGCAAAACGCTAACGTAGCGGTGAAAAATGGTTTTGCAGTTAAAGTTGACTTTGGGAATCTTTCTGAGGATCATTTGCAAAAGGCAATTGATGAGATGTTGGACAATCCTTCGTAAGTACTGGGTGCCAAAATATTTTGAGCTTTTATGAAAAGCATCGTTTTTGTTTAAGGTACAAGGAGAACGTCAAAATTTGTTCCAAAATCATGCACGATCGACCAATAAAACCAATCGATGCCGCAGTGTTTTGGACTGAGTACGTTATCCGTCATCAGGGAGCATTGCATTTAAGGACAGCTACATTGGACTTGAAGTGGTACCAAATTATACTGTTAGACGTTTTGGCAGTTTATATAGGACTAATGCTTTTTATTTGGGTCATTTTCGTAAACCTTAGTGAATATTTTGGCTGTAAAAAGAGGGACAGAAAAATCGAAAGGCAATACAAGATTAAGAAAAATAAATAAGTAAGGATTTGTAATTTTTGTTATTAAACAAATTTTTGTTTTACTCTACTTATTTTGGAATACCTAAATAAAAATGATTGTAATGTTTTCAAATGGTCAGTGACCTTTTTTACAATAACGTAACTTTCGCCTTTAAAACTCGGTGAATAAAAACATGCCTTAATATTTTATATTTTTAAATATACATCTGTAACAAAAAATGCTTTTGGTCTTAAGATAAGTCATGTTTCGAATGGTTCCTAGGTGTGCCCCGAAATATGTCTAAATTCGCGAATTATGAATTATTCTTCTCAACATTTCTTTTTGCATAAATATTTACATAATGATATGATCTAGCCTGTCTACTGAGTTCACAAATAATTATTAAATTTAAATCCCCAGTTTACCTTCACTTTTACTTACTGATCAAATTAGAAGATACGTCTAGCAAAATCGTGAGTTCAAAACTAGCGGTGGATGTAAATTTGTTAAAGCAAAAAGCATTTTATTTAAACTTTAAATGAGACACCCATTTTTTTTTAAATTTTGTAATTTTAAATATATTATTAAAAAAAAAACATAAATGCAGATTCGTATTCTACCACAAAAAAAATAATTAAAAAAATAAGTTCTATTAAAATCGGAGAAAAAAAAAATTCTGCAGAGCTTTTTTAAAAATTTTGAAAATTTGACCAACTTTGAAAAGCTCTAGTAAAAAAACGAAAGCACTTGGAAAAAATCCAATTGCTGATTTGTTTTCTACAACTTTTAATTAACTTAAAAACACAGTTTCAGGTAAATCTGTTTTTTTTTTAATTTACCTCATTTTGTAGCAAGGGGTAAGTGTCCAAATTTTCTCAGTTTTTTATTTTGCACGGCCACAAGTAATTTTTGCCAGCAATAAATGCCATCAATGTTTATGTAAAATGGGCTGCCGAATCCGAATTTGGGACTTAAAAAGTTCGAAGGCTTATAGTATTATTGCTATAAGCTTTTGAAGGCAACTTCAAACGCGACACCCGATTTTTTTCAAAATTCTTTAATTTTTAAAATATTATTTAAAAAAAGAAAATCTAAATGCAGATTTGTATTTTACAACAAAATAGCAATTTCGAAAATAAGTTTCATTAAAATCGGAGACAAAAAAAATTATGTAGAGCTTTTTTAAACATTTTTTAAATTTGGCCAACTGGTAAGCTCTAGCAAAAAAACGAAAGCACTTGAAAAAAATTCAATTGCAGATTTGTTTTCTACAACTTTTAATTAACCTAAAAACACAGTTTCACGTAAATCTATTTTTTCAAAATTTACGTTATTTTGTAGCAAGGGGTAAGGGTCCAAATTTTCTTAGTTTTTTATTTTGCACGACCACAACTAATTTTGTCAAATATAAATGTCCTCAATGCTTATGTAAAACGGGCTGCTAAATCCGAATTTTGTACTTAAAAAGTTCCAAGGCTTAGTATTATTGCTAAACGCTTTTGAAGGCAACTTCAAACGGGACACCCGTTTTTTTTCAAAATTCTGTAATTTCCAAAATATTATTTTAAAAAAAAATCTAAATGCAGATTTGTATTCTCCAACAAAATAGTAATTTCGAAAATACGTTTTATTAAAATCGGAGACAAAAAAATTGTATAAAGCTTTTTTGAAAATTTTTAAAATTTGGCCAACTTTGAAAAGCTCTAGCAAAAAAACGAAAGCACTTGGAAAAAATCCAATTACTGATTTGTTTTCTACAACTTTTAATTAACTCAAAAGCACAGTTTCAGGTAAATCTATTTTTTTAAAATTTACCTCATTTTTAACCAAGGGGTCCAAATTTTCTAAGTTTTTTATTTTGCATGGCCACAAGTAATTTTTGTCAGCAATGAATGTCATCAATGCTTATGCAAAACGGGCTGCTGAATCGGAATTTGCGACTTAAAAAGTGCCAATGCTTATAGTATTATTGCTAGAAGCATTTGAAGGCAACTTTAAACGCGACACTCAATTTCTTTCAAAATTCTGTAATTTCCAAAATTTTATTTAAAAAAAATAATCTAAATGCAGATTCGTATTTTACAACAAAAAAGCAATTCAGAAAATAAGTTTCATTAAAATCGGAGACAAAAAAAATTCTGCAGAGCTTTTTTGAAAATTGTGAAAATTTGTCTAACTTTGAAAAGCTCTAACAAAAAAACGAAAGCACTTGGAAAAAATCCAATTGCTGATTTGTTTTTTACAACTTTTAATTAACTTATAAACACAGTTTCAGGTAAATCTATTTTTTCAAAATTCACCCCATTTTTTTGCAAGGGGTAAGGGTCCAAATATTTTCAGTTTTTTTATTAGCACGGATGCAAATAATTTTTGCCAGCAACAAGTGCCATCAATGCTTATGTAAAACGAGCTGCTGAATCCGAATCTGGCACTTAAATAATTGCAGAGTTTTTAGTTTTAATGCTATGAGCTTTCAAATGCAACTTCAAACGCGAAACCCGATTTTTTTCAAAGTGTTTGAATTAATAAAAATTCCACTTTTACAAAAACTCAAAATGCAGATTCGTATTCTACGACAAAAAAGCAATCTTTAAAATAAGTTTCACGCAAATCAGAGAAAAAAAATATTTTTGGTAAACATTACGTTTTCTCAGATGTGTCGACCGTCGCCCTGGGTATCAAAATAGAAATATTTACATTTTCTCTTACCTTACAATTACAAACCGTACAGTTCTTCAAATAATACAATTTCATTTACAGGCACAATTTGCAGAGGCATTTTTCCGCCCCATAAACAGCTTGTAGCCTGTAGTCTCTTAAACTCGATGTTAGTAGGTGTATTTAGGTATGCAGAATATAATATCGCATTTCAGTCAGGTATTATGCAAATACGATACCTGTTAAAAGGATTTAAACCATTTAGGTACCGTTGGATTATAACATAACCTAACAAACGCAACAAACTGAATCTGAAAGTTAAACCGCGACCACAGATTCATCTCCTTCTGTATCTGTGGCCTGGCCAGTGCGTCCGTTGTGCATTTGTTTGCGACCGTTGCCACCTTTGATTTCATTCAACAACCTGTTGATCTAGCGTGCCGCTGCGGTCGCCTCCCAATCAAAACATGTGTTAGTTTTTTTATCGAAATTATACATTAATTTAACGCGAAAATGGGTACCAAGCCTGTATATTAGTTGTGTGTTATGTAATGTAAGTTTTATTCGTGTTTTTGTGTCATAAACAACTGGAAAAATGGCTTCTTTTCGAGATTTGGAGATGGATTGGTCCGGGCTCAAAGATTCGACACAGTGGAGTCAAGAAGGTAGGTTTTTTTTAATTTTTTATTGCGGTTATATCGTTAATTAACGCTTGTTTAAAAACCGCAAGCAGTAAAAGTGTTGATGCAAGTTTTAAACAAGTTTCATTTCGCCTATGGTTTTATTTGTTTTATTTAATGTAAACGGGCTCATAAGAAGCAAAACAGGGGTTATTTAAGCAAAAACCCAATAAAAACCATATGTCATTTAATTATTTTTGCTATAAAGTACGTATAAATAATATTTTTTTTCTACTTTCACCTTTTAAATGACACTTATCGAACGACTTGATTAAACATAAAACAATTCTTTAGCTATGTCTTGCAAGCCGTGGGTAAACGACACTTTACCCACGGGGTGAAGTAGCAACAAGCTCTTTACCCACGGGCCGAAGTTGGCTTTAATCGCAGAAAATTGTTTGTATTTATTTTAGTTGTCAAAAACGTATAATTTGATGTGTTCTTTTGATAAAAGTTAATTCTAATTAAAGTTACAGTGAAATATTAAGTATATGATTACATTTCTTAAAATTTACAGCCATTGCAAATTTGGTTAGTGTTAGTTTTTGCGGGTGTCAACAAGTCCGCTAAAAAACGCGTTGAAGCTAAAACCGTGAGTTGTTTTTGGAGTATTTTTATAATTTTAGACAGTGTTTAGTGTAGCAGAGTTAGAATTTTGATTTGAAAACCGTTTATTGCACATTACAACATGTATCTTCATTTCTACTTCTAGAATGTTTTTTTCTAACCTAACTTTTCTTCAAGTCAACATTTTATTCTTTTAAAAAGTCCAATATTGTTTGATTTAGGGGTCGTAGAAAAAGTATTGTTCGTAACACGTATTATAAACGTCTTAATACACTCGTGTATAAAGACTCGTTTATAACACTTGATACGAAAAATACTATTTAAATTGTCCTATTGCATGTTTTTTAAAACTATTAAAAAATTCCTGTTTTTTAAAGTTAATTTTTAATGTAGCCTCGTTAAAAAATGTTTGTTGCACATTTATTTCAAACTCAAATGCCCCAAAACGAGTTTAGTTATTTTTCTAACTAAAATCTGAAGGTAAACCATCTAGGGGACAACAATCTATAAGTTGAATTACCAAAGTATTTGGAGTAGGTTAATAAGAATTGATAATTGCAGTTCTGTTGTAAATCATATTTTAGTTTATTAGAGGTATGCAGTTACCTTACCTTGTTGTCTTGTCTATTAAAATTGTTATTATTACAAACCTCCGTAAGACCTACTGGGAATTGATCTTAAGAGATTCCTTCGTAATAAAATAATAACACAGATTAAAATGAGTGGGTTTACCTTTTAAATCAAACAAACTTCCTTTTATACAGAGGCAACAAAAATTACTACTTGTATTAGTATGTTTTTTTAAATAATATGGATGTTTCGTACAGGATTTCCGCGAAAAGTGAACATCCTTTGAAATACAGGGTGTTTCCAAATAACGTGGAAAAAATTCAGGGGGTAATTCCTGGACCCATTTTAAGAAAAAAATTCCCATAAACATATGTCCGATTTTGACTCTTTTTATACTCTTCACAAGAGTATATTGCAATCGATCAGAAAATCCTAAAATCGTCAATTTTCGTCGTAGAGCAAAAATTTTTGCAGATTCGTGCGTTTCATGACTTTTTAAGATTTTCATTTTTTGTCCGTCCGTCGGTAGTCGGTCGGTCGGTCGGTCGGTCGGTCTGTGGGATGTCACGTTTCTTGTAAACACGCTATCTTAAGAACCAAACTTCCAATCCTATTCAAATTTTAAGGAAAAATCGATCCCTATAAGAGGAAGAACCCTATTGTTTTTGACAAGAATCTGAGTACTATAAAGCCCCCTTTTCGGTCCCCCAAGTGAAAAAAAAATCGTAACTCGATTATTATTAAATTTACAAAAAAAATTATTCGACATAAAACATAGGAAATTTAATTCTCTATAAAAAAGTATTCGTTGGTTTTTTTGTCAGAACCCCTCCTTACCCCCCACCACAAAAAAACTTCCTACCTCCGTTATTATTCAACTAACAAAAAAAATCTTTTTCACAAAATTAAAGAAAATTTAATTTTTTATTAAAAATGTTGGTTCGTTTTTTTTGTAAAGTTAGCCAGTAAGGTTAAAAAAACAAAAACTAAAAGATTTCAGTAGCAAAAAACTTCTAAGTCCAAATAGCGACCCGCGTCGGTCAAGAAGGCCATGCCAAAAATATTTCAACCAACAAAACAAAAGCAGCTGTCAGAACAAATAACCTCACATAAGTATGTTAAACGTCATAACTGACGTTTATCCACTTCGTTAATAAAATTCTTCGTGTTTTCTGTTAATAGTTTGCACTCTTCGCAGATTTTTTTAAATAAAATTTGTTTTATTAAACAAAAACTATTATCCTTCAATAGTTTTCTTGTGAAGAGTATGCTATAGAATGTGTAGCAATTATATAAAATAGTGATTTAGCTTTGATTTAAAGAATATAAAATTACACTTCTACCGAATCCGAATTCTACTTAATTAAGCTACTCATTTGTGAAGAGTAATTCCTACGCGTTTCGACTTCTACCGATTCCGACTTCTACCCATTCTAGTTTTTTCTTACAACCCCCTAAGGACCCCCACTATAAAAATGTTCTTTAAAATTTTACAAAGGGAAAAATGTTTCTTGCATTTAGATAAATCAAAAAGGTCCTATAAAATTTTTTGAGAAAAAATTATTTTCGAAATTACAGCAAAAAAACTGATTTTTTAGGGGATTTTTGGGAGGCTGTAACTCAGTAACGACGCAAAATCGAACACCTATTTATATGAACTTTTATTCTTAAAATAAGCCCAGGGAACACCCAGTATTATACAGTATTCTAATGTCGCAGAAAAAGTTAAGAAAATGATTCCTGGCCCCATTTTAAGAAAAAAAGTTTATATGAACTTGTGTCAAATTTTGGCTTTTTTTAACTTATAGCCCCCCAAAAATCACCACCATAAACACTTTTTCCAAAATTTTACAAATGAAGAAATATTTCTGGTATTTAGATGCATCAAAAAGGTTCTGTAACATTTTATGAAAAAATTATTCGTTTCAAAAATAAAGCGGAAAAAATAATTTCTTAGGGGTTTTTCAAAGGGCTGTAACTAAGTAAGGGAGCAAAATCGGACACATGTTTATATAAACTTTTTTTCTTAAAATGGGTCTAGGATATAAAAAAACAATCTGTATTTGCAAAATTTGGTGTTAATCCAACGTGATTGGTGATTATTTTTTGGGGGCTATTTAGGAAATGAAAAACATTTTTTTAAAAGCAATATTTTTGTCAAAATCTTCTTTTAATTTGACATCTATTGTTGCAAAAATTAGTGAAATATTTTTCGATGTCCAAATATGGATTGACTGTCCTATGTCCTACAAAGACAAATAGATTTTTTCTTTTAGATTTCTCCAAGAAACATTTTTTTTTATTTTTTTAATAAATAACAATACAATATGCTGACCCAATTCTAAAAAAAAATACTTTCATTCAGTTTAGATGCATTCAGCAATAAAATAAAAACTTTGTAACGAACTATTTAACACGAATTATTTCAAATATTTATAACAAATACCTACGCTAATAATTTAAATAATAAAATATAATGTGAATTATGTAACCTTCTCATTTTATTAATCGTGTTGCCTTTTATTTAAATAATAATAATAAAACAACGTAAGAATGTTAAATGCACGGCATACGCCCATTAACTAAGAATGTCATAAAATTAAATTTAAAAGCTGTTTTTTTTTATTATTATTATTTTAATTTTTTTTTCAATAAGTTTTTTTTTTATGACCAATTTTAAATTAATCATTAAGCCTTTCTTGGTTGTAACAAATTTCGCCACAAAAATGCGGATGGACTAAAAATAAAATGCATCAAGTCATAGAACAAAATAAAAAGATATTTTAGACCAAAATGGATATTTACGATTTTAGAAAATGTCAGACTAAACTTAGTATTATTATACTCTTCGCAGACAAAAACAAGAGCGGGTTAGATCAATGAATGGGTTAGATCATTGAGTGGCATAGATCATTAAAAAGTTACACTTCGCAGATAGGTTATTTTTATTGTTATATAATTGTTACACATTCTATATGATACTCTTCGCAGTAGATGATTAAGAAGGTGCATTTTTCATTTTGCTAAAAAAACCGTAAATCTTATTTTTTTTCTAAACGGGTGGGGATACAAAAAAATTACCAGATGCTTTTTTACAGGGAAAAATACAATCTTTAATTTTATTAAGAATATTTTTTTTCGTAAAGTTGATATTAACGAAAATATGAATTTTTTTCTACTTTGGGGGTGTTTTTAACCCTCTATTTATTATTTGATTTTTTTTAAAAACAATAGGGCTCTTTCTCTAAATGGGATTGATTTTTGTGTTAAATCTCAAGTCGATCCGATAAACCGTTCTTGAGTTATGGTGGTCACAAATTTCGTTACAGACAGACGGACAAAAAATAAAAGTGTTAAAAAGTCATGAAACGAACGAATCTGCAAAAATGTTTGCTCTAGGATGAATATTAACGATTTTAGAGAAGGTCCGAGTAATCGCAATATACTCTTTTGCGAAGAGTATAATATTAAATAGAGGGTTGAAACCACCTCCAAAGTTGAAATAAATTCATATTTCGCTTAATATCAATTTTACGAAAAAAAATATTCTTAATAAAATTAAAGATTGTACTTTTCCCTATAAAAAAGCATCAGGTAATTTTTTTGTATCCCCACCCGTTTACAAAAATAATAAGTTTTACGTTTTTTTTAATAAAATAAAAAATAAACCTTTTTAATCATCAACTGCGAAGAGTATCAAATAGAATGTGTAACAATTATAAAATAGTCATAAAAAAGACCTATCTGCGAAGTTTAACTTTTTAAACGATCTATCCCACTCACTGATCTAACCCGCTCTTGTTTTTTATTAGAAAGAAGCGTATTGCCAATATTAGTTGCATAAGTGAATGTGACTACAATATTAAATATTTACATTGATGGATAACGTTGTTAAATATTTTTACAAGATATTATTTGACCGCTGAAATGAAGAGGCCGCAGCCCTTCTCGCGATCTAATGTTAAACATCTATTATCTATAGAAAGTACATTTTATTCATTTAAATTTTAAAAGGTTATTACTGAATTGTAAATAACACGTCTCTTAATATAATATTTAAATAATGCAATAATTGTTAGCCAATACTTTTACATTTTGTTTAAAAGAATAGGCAAACACTTCTTACTTTGACATAATTCAAATTAATATTTGTTGTGGTAGGATATTTAGAATTATTTGTTTAATTTTCTTAAAAAGTTAGCAGGTAATAATTACGGAATTTAAATATTTATTAATATTGACATTAACATAAAAATGAAAGGTAAAAAAAACATATGAGTTATGATAAAACTGGGAGCGGGTTACTTCTTCGTATTTACAATTTTGTAAATTATTTTTTTTTACGACTGCTTAGAAAATGTCTAAAAAAACACTACTTACTATAACTGAAAATCAGTTATTGCCCACAGCGTGCGATAAATCCATTGCGCACGCTAAAAGCGTGTGCAAAGAATTCGCCCTCATTTGTTCTGTTTGGAAAGTCAAGAATGAGCCATAATGTCTTTACTGCATTAAATCAAGTAGGTAGGCTTTTGTTTTTTAATCTCGAACCCAATGTTCGTTTTATCTTTATAACCATAGAACAAGAATAAATAAACAAGTTTTGTGTTTTTTGACGCCAAGTTTTGACACTTCTATCATAATACATTTTTCAACATAAAAGATCCAAAATTGTTATTTAATAAAAAATTAAAAAATCATGCCTTTTTAGTGTTTTGGTGCAGTCGTAGAAAAAGTATAGTGTGCAACACGTGTGAAAGGCACTTTTCACACTTATGTGGCTTATGGCACTCGCCTAACGGCTCGTGCCACAAACGCCACAAGCGTGTGAAAAGTGCTTCTTTCACCACTAGTTGCACAATATACTATTAAAATAACATTTTTGTTAATTTTTTTAAAATCAAGAAAATTTTTCCACGCATTATTATTGTATTTTTATTTAAACTGGTTTATTTTTGTGAAAAAGTTGTTCTTGATTGTGTCTGCAAAGAGTATAATAAAGAAAAGTGCGGATTTCTTATAAAAATGGAAAATAACAACATATGACAGACTGGATATCTTGTAGAATGAATTACATAAAATAGAAGCAAAAACAACATATGGTTTAACAGAACCAAACGAGAAACAAGAATAGATAAAAAGATTAAAATGACTTTGCCAGTAAATCAGTTCACATGCAACAGAAAACTTAAACCGCGAAGAAAACATTAAAAAATATTAAAGCAAAACTCAAAATTCAAAAGAAAAAAAATGTCAAAAAGTATGGTCTTCTTAAAACGTGTTTGGAGCAACTCAAAAATATTTCTCATTGCTACTAAAACTATTAATATTTGATAGATTTGCCCTCAAATTTTTTTTTATGTAATATGATTAGGTAGGAATAGGAGAACCATATGGAATTAAAGTTAAAAAAATTTACGTGCATTCTTTTTTAGTCTATTTCTTCCGAAAGTATTGCCAATGCGTAAGCGCCATTTGCATGATAATTTAAATATTAATTATATTTTAATATTACACAGAATTAAATATTATCATATCTAATTGAAATTAATGTTTCATGCAAAAATAAAAAAGTTTAAGAAAGAAACTCTTAGTAACATTGAAATACAGGGTGTTACCAAATAACTAGAAAAAGAGGGTAATTGCTGAACCCATTCTAAGAAAAAAAGTTCATATGAACATGTGTCTGAAAATCCATCGTTTCTGAGATACAGGGTGTCGAAGTTTCTCAAAAAAAAATGTAATCTTAAGATTACTAAGAAACTAAACCAGATATTTATTTAAAATAATAATAAAAAAAGAAATAAATTAACCCTTCATAGTTAACTATGTTTTATTTTCATTAAAATAAAATAGCCAAACTTAAAAATGAAATTTTGTTGCCTTTGGGCAATGAATTTTTTTCTCGAAAACGGTTAGTTTTATGAAAAAAGAACAGGACATTAATTTTAAAGATCATATTCTAGGGTTTCTAATTGTTTTATGAAAATACCAAAAAAGTAACACACAAAAAAGTTGGGGGTGAACAACCCCCATGGTACCCCCATGGTACCCCCAAATGTGCCCCTTCCAATTATAATTTTTATTTTTTTTCTACCGCACTTTATGCCTGAAGGCAAGAAAATTACCCGTGCTAAGTTTTAAATAAATATCTGGTTTAGTTTCTTGGTAATCTTAAAAAAAAAGTTTTTTTTAGAAACTTTGGCACCCTGTATCTCAGAAACGAAGGATTTTCGGACACATGTTTATACGAACTTTTTTTCATAAAATGGGTTCAGGAATTACCTCCTGAATTTTTTCCTAGTTATTTGGTAACACCATGTATTATATGTAACATAATTTCTTTAGATTTTGGCCGGCCCATTTTAGGGATCTATCAAAATATAGGTAAATATAAAGATCGTTTGGCAAAAAAGTTGAAAAAAAAAATGTTGATTTTTGCGAAATTTAATATGGGTTACGTATAAACTAAGAAGCAATCAAGCAACTTGTCTTCTTGCCTATCCACTTTTAAGTCCAAGTATGCTATGAATATCATCATGGGTATGTGGAAAGGATACTTTTAAAACGGCAAATCAACAATTTACAACATTCCTTTTCTTCCATAAAGGTGGAAGAAAACTTCAGTAGTATCATCATTCGATTGAAAAAGCATTTTTTAAATAAGTAGCGCAATCATTCTAATAATGCCCCCAGAAAAAAATCCCAACCAAGATCTGCTTATGCAGGATTGTAGGCACTATCCCCAGGAACATAAAAGTGAAAAATCCCCAATAAATTTCTGTGACGTTCAGTCCCCATCTTGCACAGAAGTGAAGAGTTAGTTTTTTGTTAATACCTAAATTATTCGGCACTTTTAAAAAAAGTTTTAAAAATTTTTAGGAACATTATTTTAATAAGAATACAATCATTTTTAAAAAAATTATAAATCACCAATGTAAACTATTTTATAGCACTGTGAAAATGTGCTAATTTTGTTCTACAGAGAACGCTGGAATCTATGCTCCAGGACTAAGATAGACGATTATGATGAAATAAGGTGATTTTCAAAGAGCTATAGAATCGTTAATATTAGTGATACATTATTTTTTTAAAAATTATTGTATTCTTATTAAAATAATGTTCCTAAACATTTTTTAAAAGTGCCAAATAGTTTAGGTATTAACAAAAAACTAACTCCTCACTTCTATGCAAGATGGGGGCTAAACGTCACGGAAATTTTGTGGGAATTTTTCACTTTTATATTCCTGGGGATAGTGCCTACAATCCTGCATAAGCAGATCTTGGTTGGAATTTTTTTCTAAGGAACCTACAAATTTTAAATAGAATGATTGGGCTAGAGTAGCTTCTGCAACAATTGCCTTTTTATTTGCTAAAATTCTTCAGGAAGAATGTTATGTGGTGTAGTAATTGGTAATTAGGAACAAACTCAATGAAATGAATAATGTTAATGCGGAAAAGTAAATTCATAAGCACATATTTCAGTACTTCACGCTTAGAAGTATAATTTCTGTAGACGTCAATTAATACACTCAACGGCAAAATTATTAGATCACCTAAGAAATTCGCTTTAAAATTTTTCCTGACGAATTTTTTTGATTGAATTTTATTTTTTTAATAAACTGCAAGAATGCTTGTTTCATTAACATAAATTTGAAATTAATATCCCAGTTATTTCTTTTGATAAAAAAAATTAAAAGCTTCGATGTTTTTATTGAGTTTTCAGATGAGAGTTAATCTTGTCTTTACCGGCTTTAATAAAAAAAATTATGGTAAAAATTAAAAAAACTAAGCTCAGTGGTCAAGTTAGACCGTCTCTAACTGAGAAAAATTTGTAACACTGGTAACACTGGTAACACTATCGCAAATAGGCAAAGTCAACGATATTTCTCAAAATGGATTGGTGTGGCCCAATTTGAGGTTTCACAGATTTTAAGACGACATTAGGAGACAGTTATCCATTCATGAAGATCAGTTCAGGATGGTAGAAGCGTTACTGATGTCAAGCAGGATCCCTACGTTGTTTAGAAGTTTTTTCAAATCGCGCGAAAACTGCTTCCCAGCTCCATAACTTGGTCAGGCAGACTTATGATATCCAACTAAGCAGTGATATGGTAAGAGCACGTTCAAGCGAACAAAATTTGACTTTAAAAATTTTAGCCGGTCCACCAATTTTGACGGTATCTCCTCCTAAAGAAATGCCTTCCCAAAAAGTAAAACCTCTTGAACCATGACTTGGGCTATAAACAAAATTAAGTTGGATATAAAGTTTTTAAACTTAATGACAAACTTGTACGCTCGTATCTGAATGATACAGTAAAAATTTTCACTCATTACGGCCCCAATCAGCCCACACAGCCTCTTTACTACTGACGTGTATCTTTGCAAATTGAAGACGCGCTTGTTGATGGGCTACGGTCAAAGTTGATCAACCAGCTGTAATTTTTAAAGTTAAATTTTGTTCTATTGAATGTGCTCTTACCTTATAACTGCTTAATTGGATGTCATAAGTCTGCCTGACCAAGTTATGGAGTTGGGAAGCAGCTTACGCGCGATTTGAAAAAACTTCTAAACAATGTAAGGATCCTGCATGACATCAGTAACGCTTCTACCATCCTGAACTGATCTTCATTAATGGATAACTGTCTCCTAATGTCGTCTTAAAATCTGTGAAACCCTAAATTGGGCCACACCAACCCTTTTTGAGAAATATCGTTGACTTTGCCTATTTGCCATAGTGTTACCAGTGTTACAAATTTTTCTCAGATAAAGACGGTCTAACATGACCACTGAGCTCAGTTTTTTTAATTTTTACCATAATTTTTTTTATTAAAGCCGGTAAAGACAAGATTAACTCTCATCTGAAAACTCAATAAAAACATCGAAGCTTTCAATTTTTTTTATCAAAAGAAATAACTGGGATATTAATTTTAAATTTATGTTAATGAAACAAGCATTCTTGCAGTTTATTAAAAAAATAAAATTCAATCAAAAAAATCCGTCAGGAAAAATTTTAAAGCGAATTTCTTAGGTGATCTAATAATTTTGCCGTTGAGTGTAATAACAATATTGCAATTTATTTATTGGCTCTACAAAAATCGAATAAATTATTGTCACTTTCTCCGGTTCACTGCAACACCGTCGCTCCGGATAAGTCCGGTAAAGTACTTATCATAACCTGTCTCTAACCATTGTTTTATTTGGTATTATACTCTTTACAGACAACAATTACTCACGGTCAACTTCTACGTCACAGATCACAGATCCACATTAAAAAACTGTCTGTGTAGTAGAATTTTGATTCTGTCAGATTTAGCCACTTTTTTTGAACAATATTTTGCAAAAATAAAAGGCTTTCTTAGGGAACCCTTGGTATAAAAATGTGCTATAATGTCTTAAATTCGATATTTCAAGTTTAGTTCATTGTAAAACTCTATAATATACAGTTTATGTGTTAATGTTGTGCACACTCCAAGCTGTAAATTTTAAACGCAAATTGCTTGAGAGAGCAACCATATCAAGAGGTCTAGTAAGTACCATTATAAAATTAACATTTTTTTCTATTACCTAGAACAAACCATACCCCTTTATATGGTTGCTTTCTCAAGCAATTCGCGTTTAAAGCTGACAATTTGGTGGGTGATCATCATCATCAGATTAATAAGGTTTTTTTAATTGTTGCGGTAGATTCTCGGGTAATTTTAAATTAAAATATCGTAAATAAGATATACAGGAACATTTTTACACCAATGGGACCTAAAAAACTCACTTATTTTTCTTTAATGTAATGTTTTAAAAAGACCAATGTTGGAAACACAGAATATGGAAAAAATGACCATTTTCTTTGGTCCGTAATGTTGGTTGCCTTAAAAAAATTTCACAGATAGTATTTTAATGCACTTTTGTGAACTGTGACGTAGGGCTTGATCGTGTCTATTTGATTATTCTTAAATCGCGCGTTAATACCGTATTTGCACAAAATGTTTTTTTTTTACGAAACTGCGAAGTGTAACTTCTTAGTCCTTTACCGTTCTAATATTAATATTAATTATTTATTATTAGTGGATTTAAGCCCAGCAGGGGATAGCTAGTCCATTATTCTTTCCAAATGTCAATTTACTACACTCACTTAAGTAAATTAAGGCAAAGCTACGACACGATTTGCTCTTTAGGTATTTTATTAGGTATTAAATTTTATCAACTATTACAAGAAATAACACCGATTGCTTTGAGGCATCCCTTTCCTTTTTTAAGGTTGGTACTTTTATAGATCAGTCTCTTTCTATACTTTCCCCAATTGCATTGTATTGCCAAAAATTAACCATCCTTAAAAACCAAGCCTTAAGAAATGGGAGAGGCCAAAAAGGTTATACAGGGTGTTACCAAAGAACTAGGAAAAAAATCAGGGGGTAATTCCTGAACCCATTTTAAGAAAAAAAGTTCATATAAACATGTGTCCGAGAATCCTTCGTTACTGAGATACAGGGTGTCAAAGTTTCTCAAAAAAATTTTAATCTTAAGATTACTAAGAAACTAAACCAGATATTTATTTGGAATAATAATAAAAAAAAAGAAATAAATTAAGCCTTCATTGTTAACTATGTTTTATTTTGATTAAAATAAAAAAGCCAAACTTAAAAAAGAAATTTTATTACCTTTGGGCAATGAATTTTTTCCTCGAAAACGGTTAGTTTTATGAAAAAAGAACAAGACTAATGTCTTGTTTAATTTTAAAGATCATATTCTAGGGCTTCTAATTATTTTATGAAAATACCAAAAAACTAACACACAGAAAAGTTGGAGGTGAACAACCCCCATGGTACCCCCGAATGTGCCCCTTCCAATTATAATTTTTGTTCTACCGCACTTTATGCCTAAAGGCAAGAAAATTACCCGTGCTAAGTTTCAAATAAATATCTGGTTTAGTTTATTGGTAATCTTAAAAAAAGTTTTTTTTTTAGAAACTTTGGCGTCCTGTATCTCAGAAAAGAAGGATTTTCGGACACATGTTTATATGAACTTTTTTTCTTAAAATGTGTCCAGGAATTACCCCCTGAATTTTTTCCTGGTTATTTGGTAACACCCTGTATAAAATAGAGAGAAACTTGGCAAATGGCGCGAAATTTAAAAATGATTTTTTGCTTTAAAATATATGTTTTGATCATTCTTTCTGTATTCATTTTTGCTCATTTGGCAATAGTAAGTCTACGGCAAAAAAACTAAGATGTTCTTTTTTTGAAAGTTAAAAAACTAGGTCATCGCTTGGTCAGTTGGCTTTAAAAGTAAAAAACAAAACAAAAGGAAAAATAAAAAAGTGTTTCTTGCGTTAACCTACAATTTTCACTTAAATTATAATCATTTAATCACCTACTTTTAATTGTGTTACGACATGAACTTCCATTCAAGCAGAAAAAAAGTGAAAATTCACAATTTTTCACTTGCGAGTTGGAATACCTGCAGCTATATTTAAATCAATTATCCATTTATAATAATTCTCGTTATTATGTTTTATTTCTCCAATTAATAAAAGATCTACCTAGTTGCAATTGTTTGTATTAAATTAAAATCAATTAAAAACAATGATAATCAGGTAAGTAGATCAAGATTAATTTTCGTTATTATAAGTAAATTATAAGTTGAATGAAGACGTGTTTATGGAAAGAACATCGCCACAAAATTGCTTATCTTAAAGGAGAATATCGCGAAGCATAGAAACTGTGGTTATGTAATATTGGTTGCCTAAAATCAACAAAAAACAGCACTTTCTGGTCATTGCTCAGTGGGGTTATAAGAGTTAATTTTAATTAAAAATGGTGCTTACCAGAAACATAAATAAACAAAGCACAAGTTGACTTATTTTAAAGGTCCATCAATAAGCGTTTAAATACAGAATTTTGGCAATTAAAAAAGCTTTATTTTTTTGCATTTTACATTGCCAAAATTCTGTATTTAAACGCTTATTGATGGATCTTTTAAATATGTCAACTCGTGCTTTGTTTATTTATGTTTCTGGTAAGCACAATTTTTAATTAAAATTAACTCTTATAAACCCACTGAGCAATGATCAGAAAGTGCTGTTTTTTGTTGATTTTAGGCAACCAACATTACATAACCACAGTTTCTATGCTTCGCGACATTCGTCGTTAATGTGTACGAGGGTTGTCTTATATATTTTGCATATAGACAAATAGGGGGCGCCACCAACGTCAGCACAAATGCCAAACAAACCCTAAGTTTATTAGGACTATACCGAAAGTTTTATTGGAATACGACAAGTATTTTAGCAACAATAATTTTTTTAAGTTGAAGAATTTTCAAAAAAATGGAATTGTGCCGAGAAAATCTTTATGCAAATATTTTTAAATACTTTTAAAGGGAATTATCTTAACAAAAATGCCTTACCGAGTTGATTTTTACTTTTGGCGACGATGCACCACATCAATAGACTATTTCCTGCTGATTCTTGAAATTTAAACATGGACCCACCAGTCTTAGCGCCCATCCTAAGAAAGATCTACCAAAAACAGGAGTGTCTCGGAAATACATGGATGCTTTACGCCCTTTAAAACACGAAAATGCACAAGTGACACACCGCAAGATTAAGACATTTGAAGACAATTAAATAAACTGTTAAATGTGAAAAAAATTATTTTCTGTTGGACAGCCCAATTTTTTAGGGAGGCACAAAAGTACAATGGCTTTCATTATTTAATTTGTTTAGCAGTGGAATTTCATAAATCGCATTCAAAACGAAGCATATTTTATATTTTTTGTAGACCCAAATTTATTGTTTATTTTAAAATGTTACTGCTACCAATTCAACAAAAATGAAATTTCGATTTCAGGAAATTAGAATTTAGTGCATTGCTATTTGTTCCCATGTTTAAAAGCTATATAATTTTTAAATTATAGCTTACGAAGGTGTAATAATAAAATAACTTATAACCAACCAATTTCCTGTCGAAGCAGGATACTAAAATTGCAATGTTAAGGTCATTATATTAAGATTTATATGGATGCTTTCATTTTCAGATATTTTGCAATTTTTTTTCACAATTATTTATTTACAATTTTACCGGAATTAAATCAGGATTCCGGCGGAGCCGGATCCTTTAATTTAGACTTGCCGCAAACTGATGCATTGTTTTTAAATTTTGTGCAACATCCCGCAGAGCACTTTCCATCTTATAGTACGAGAGCTATGGCAACCAAAAACACACATCATCGAACGGCGTCATGATTTTTTGAGCATTGCATTATAGTTAATATTTCTTAACTTTTGTCCAATACACTTTTAGCGCTAACAGGTAGCGTTTTTTTTAACCATCATAAGTAAGATATTTTTTTTTAAGAAATAAAATAATATGTGCAAATATGAGCCTTAACACTGCCAAACATTTATGAAGTGAAAATTTTTCATTTTGTGTAATCTGTAGACTTTTATGCGCAAAATAAGAAATTTCTATTACAGGGTTTTCTGCCCTTGGAAAGCACATTTAAAAAGCGATTAACCCATCATAAAGGGTTGGCAGGGTTATAGCTCGAAGGTGCAAAAATCAATTTTGTTGTACGAAGAAAACGATCCCACTTATGATGTTTTTACTTAAAAAAAAAAACGCTACCTGTTTGGCCTGCCATTTTGTTGGGTTAAGAAAAGTAATATTAAATATTATGTAATATTAAAAAATCATGACACCGTTAATGATGTGGATTTTCATGTTGATAGCTCCTATACTATTAAACAACTCACAAAAAAACAGATTGATTGCGGTATGGTTCAATAAACATTGCCATTAAAAAAGAAAGTCACCACACATGGGTATTTGGTTTGATAAAAAATCTAACGTTATTGTTGCCTTAAAAAGTGAACTCGTTACGAACTTGTAACTTGTTAAAGGTATGTCGAAGACATTATTATCTTAATCTGGCCTTTCTTTCATCTTTAGTTTGTAGGTGTGTATGTCGAAATTTCATACAAGTATACTCTCACCTTAAAAAAAACAATCACCAACGATCACAAGTTTGTTATTTTTATTGTATTGCCTTTCTTTAAATGTCTACTTAACAAAGACCTTTCACCCGAAGGTACTACTAATCGTCAAATTGAGTTTACATGGACAATAAAAAACAAATTAACCTTATCTGAACAAAAATTGGTTGGGGTTTCAACAGTGAATTCCCTATGCTAAAAAGTTCTAAGGCCTAAGAAGTGTCGGTATCTCGTAGAGGCCTCAAGAACTAATCTAGGTCACGTGGTACTGAGAGTTGTTTTGAAGTAAACGTCAACTCAAGTGTTAGGAGGTTAGGTTATTAAACATATGATTGTTAAAGTCATATGGTCACTTTGGGGACACCACATGAGCTTGATTACCAAATACTCACCTCCATATGCTATTGTTAGAATGTGATAATGCTTCCTTAAAGAATAAGTATATTGCCACATTCTACTTAAAGTAGCCAGTTTTCGGTAATAAAGCTACAACCATGTGATGGTGACCTAACCTATAAATTTCTACTTTGACAACATCAGCTATCACAAAAAAGAATTATACTTTATTTTTGGTATTTACCTAAAATATTTTTGTATCCTAAAATGCAATTAGGCAGCCAACAATACACTGTTGCCAATATTATTGTCGATTGCCTGATTCCTGCCTACCTTATTAGGTGTTAGGTTGGGGTATACTATTGAATATCTAGTATTAAATTATCTTTGTTCTAACTAACATAACGTCATTAATTTCATACTTTTATCAAATATAACGCTAACATACCAAAAAACAACAAGCAGCCGCTTAAAACATTCAATGTACCAGCTAAAAGGCATGTAAAACATTTACGAAGTGTTTTACATCGTTATTTTTACATAATTAGGTAAAAAAGTGCATAATGTCTCATTTACAAAGAAACTTCCATAGGTGTGCAAAATAATCTGCATTTTGTTTTATGCACGGACTTTGCATTTAAAGTTTCTTTGCAAATGAGTCATTATGCAGTTTTTTACCTAATTGTGCATTAAATTCTAACCAATTTTAGTTCTAATATATATTGTTCTTAATATGCATGTGCTTAACATAGTAATTATAAAAACAGTATAATTTAAAACCATAGGCGTCTAGATTTAACGACGCTTTCCAATGAATTGTCTTTTTTTAGTTATTTAACGACTAAGTTAAACAGTATGTTTGTTTATTTTATAGCTAATCGTAAACACCTTTCAAAAAGATATTTTTCTGCATAGTGACCTGGGAACCTAGTTACTGGATCGTAGATAAATAAGTGATTTATTCCTAAGCCTTTTACTGTTTAAAACATGAATAAATGGATAAAATTCCAAAGCAAAATACTTACAAGAGACTTGACGGACAGAGAAACGCTATATTATCTTCTATGGTTGTTCTAGCAATATTTCCTTTCGTTTGCTGCCACAGATTTGTTTTTGCCTAGTAGTGCATGATAAAGGGGTCTCTGGTTCGTACTTGCAATTTTGCAACAATGTAGGTAAAATTTCATATAAAAGGCCTAATTTTCAATAATAGTATATTAAAACATTGAGTTTTATAAGGAACGTTTTTTAGCACGCGTTCAGGTTTGAAAAACGATCCGCGCACCGGCGAGGACAAGTGATAAAAAACGCCTTATAAAACGAGTTTTTTATACTATTTTTTATATTTGTTTATTTAATTCATTAAAAAGCATTTTTAATTTGAATTAAAAATTCAACATGAAACTTTGTTTTTATGACCAACATTATAGCATAACATTGACATTTTGAAGTAAAAAAGAAATTTAAGTTAGAGATATTGAATAATGGCATTTGTAAACTTTAATTTAATACTGAATGAATAGGCGTTTTTGAGAAAATGTAACCATTGATATATATCGTTTCTCCAATTCTTCTAGTTATTTTCTCTACAAAAAAACTATGTCCTCCGATAGTTTATAATAGTAAAATTTGTACATAAAAAATACCTTGCAAGGAAAGAATTTATCTTTTTGCACCTGGAGAACCAACCTTATAAAATAAAATTTTGGGTTTAATAATGAAGCAATTCAGCAAAGTTAAAAACCAAATTTCGAGTTTCATAATGTGCATATTATAGAACGCAAATATAAAAATTAATTTTTATATTTGCGTTGTATAATAAGCACATTATGAAACCCGAAATTTGGTTTTGTAAGGTTGCTGAATTGCTTCATTATTAAACCCAAATTTTTATTTTATTAGGTGGGTTTTCCAGATGCAAGAAGATAAATTCGTTTCTTGCAAGGTACTTTTTATTTACAAATTTTACTATTATAAACTATCGGGAACATGGTTTTTTGTAGAGGAAATAACTAGACGAATTGGAGAAACGATATCAACGGTTACATTTTCTCAAAAACGCCTATTCATTCAGTATTAAGTGAGTAAAGTTTACAAATGTTATTATTCAACATGTCTGGCCCAAATTTACTTTTTACTTCAAACTGTCATGTTGCCAATCCAATAAAAATAAAATTTTAAGTTAAGTTTTTAATTCATTCATTCATTCTAAAAAATTAAAGGAGGCAAATATAAAAAATAGCATAAAAAACTCGTTTTATAAGGCGTTTTTTGGGGCTAGTCCATTGGATACAAATTTGATTTCCATTCTAAAATGTATCACACCCCCCAAGTATGAAATATAAAACAACCAAATGTTTCCGGTATGATTTTCTGATTGACATTTAGTTTCTATTCAAATTATTTAAAATAAGACAACTGACACCGCCAAAAATAAAATTATAATCAAAGTTTACTGTTTACTTTGGAAATAAGACACTATTTACATCAAATTGTCAATTCAATATCGATACTTATTATTTTAACGAACTTTCGAATTAAAATGTCAACCTTATTAGGTTAAATTAGGCACTTTATTATGCCACATAAAGAGGAATAATTATTGTTTAATTAGATTCTTTTAATTGAAACTCGATATGGAAAGTAATCGATTTCTTGTATAGGTAAACAGTTTTTTATATGACATATGATCAATTTATGTCATCCTATAATAGGCTCTAATTACAAGAAAATAGCGGGCAAATACTTTAAATAAAAAAAATGTAATTAATAACTTAAATTTGATATTGGTTTGAGAAAATGTGTCCGGAAGCTTATTTGGGTGGTATTGTTCAAATGAACCCACTTTCCCCTATACAGGTCCAAAATTGGACATTGCCTAGGGATCCCTAGAAAAATGTTAAAAAAAAATCATCTCATATACCCTTGGAGATATGAGGTCCCAAAGTGCAAAACTATTCTTATACCTTGAAGACAAAACAACGAAAAAAATGGTTTAATACAAAGCTACAGTCTATCTTAAACCATTTCACCATTTGTTTATCTTTTAAATGGTCGAATTACATTTTTATAATCAATTTAATTTTACAAAATTTTTAAGAAATGAAGCTGACAACAATGTCAATAAATTCTAATGCAAAAGTGTATGATCAAGACTCATAGATGGGATTTTTAGATGTATTTTCCTAGACTGTGTTGTCGAGTTTATGCAACTTTGTTCGCATTTTCCTCAATGAATACAACAGATCAATTTTTTTTAAATTTTACAGGAATTTCTAGGCATATCCCAACAACGTAGCATCGCGTTTATGCAACAATTTTTGGACACTCTGTATATTTAAAAAAAAAAATTATTTACAGACGCACTTTTCTGTTTAATACAAAGAAGGAAAATAACTTTCGCCTTTTTAAATTGCAATTATAAAAGTAAAACATACATACCGTAAGAGAAGCAAAAAAAAGATACTTCTGTGACCTGCATATTAAATTCTGTATTAATTCAATTTAAGTATGTTATTTATCATATTGTTGTTAATTTATTACTTTCATCTTTATAAAACGAAGAAAACTATCATGTATCTATTTTTGCATCAAAAACCCATAAATAATAAATGGTATTTACCATGTTAAATTTTGATTTTTTGTGGGTAAGGTAAAATGTGGGTTTCTTTATTAGACAAAAATCACGAGTAGAAGAACTTTGTGAAAAGCTTTTACCTTCCCACGTATGTCAAGAATTTTAATCGTAGAATGAAATCAAGATATTATAAAAGTGTAAAGAACAATTAGCACTTTTCAGAATGTATCAAACAATCTGATTAAATTGTTTTATTGTTTTTAAGAGATGCTACAAAAAATTGAATTGTCTTTGACTAGAAAATAGTATATTAAGACATAGAGTTTTACAATACAAGAAAAGTTTTTTAGAACGCGTCCAGGTTTGGACAAGTGCTAAAAACGCCTTATAAAACGAGTTTTTTAAACTATTTATCATATTTGCTTCATTTAATTTATTAAAAAGCTTTTTAACTTGAATTAAAAACTTAACTTAATATTTAATTTTTATTGGCTTGGCAACATTGACATTTTGAAGTTAAAAGTGAATTTAGATCAGACATATTGAATATGACATTGTAAACTTTACTCACTTAACCCTTTCGAGAGTGTGGGCCTATATATAGGCCCAAAATGGTTTTGGCCTTGACTAGTGTGGGCCTATATATAGGCTTTTGTGTTTTTCTGCAAAGATTATTTTTTATTTTTTTGTGTAGGTACTTTTTTAGAGTTATTTTTTTGGAATGCTGTTAACAAAGGGGCATTTTATCTAAATTTAGTAATTTCCTGCAAAAAAACATATTGGGGTTAGGATAAGGGGCCCCTTTTACTCCCCTAAAACTGAAAAAATTAAAAATACTATGTTTTACTTCAAATTTTACAGAAAGATGCAAAATATTATTACAAAAAACATTCTACCCATACTTTTATCTCTAAAAAAATCGTAGCCCCCCTAATGGCCCCCCTTTTAACAATTTTTTTGGATTTTGACAAAACTTTGTAAATAAGTACAGAATTATATTCTTAACAACTTTATTTCTATACATTTTTTTCTAAAAAAATTCGTAGCCCCCTAATGGCCCCCTTCTAATAGTTAATTTTAAATCTTGTTGAATTTAAACCAAACTTTGCAGATACGTGCTGAAAGGTATACTACACAACTTTATTTTCAAGCTTTTTTTTTATTATTTGTTGCCCCCCTAATGGCCCCCCTATTTGATTAGTTTTATTGGATTTTAATAAAACTTTGTAAATAGGCACAAAATTATATTCTTAAAAACTTTATTCCCATATATTTTTTTCTAAAAAAATTCGTAGCCCCCGAATGGTCCCCTCCTTATGCCTAATTCTTATAGGAGAGGAAACGAAGAATTTACCTCTAACTTTTTTTGGCCAAAGTGGATTGAGATGCAATTTTTTGCATTTGGTTGGAAAAAACCCCTAGAAAAAATGTTTTCATTTTTTATTATGTGGTCTTGCTACGTTGCCCTCCAAATAGCCCCTTTTTATAAAAAAAATTGATTTGCACCAAATTTTGTAAATAGGTACAAAATAAGGTCCCAAAAAGATTTTCCAAAAAAGAAATTGTTTAAAAAATTTCCTTAACCCCCTAAATGACCCCCTTTTATTGAATATAAAATTCAGTTTTGTTGGATTTGCACCAAAATTTGTTGATGTATGCAAAATTATATGTTTAACAACTTTTAAAAATATATTTTTGGCTAAAATATATCCTTGGCCCCCTAAATGGCCCCCTTCTATTCGGAATGAGTGATATTCAGAGTTATTGGATTGGCACCAAAATTTGTAGATGTATGCAAAATTAAATATTAAACGACAATTTGCAGTACATTTTTTGTTTAGATTGATTCCTTAGCCCCCTCTTTCGGGATATAGGATTTGTTGCAATTGCACCAACATTTTTGGGACTATGCAAAATTATATGTTAAACAACCCTTTTTTAGCAGGTACATTTTTGTTCAAAAAACTTTCTTACCCCCCCGAATAGCCCCTTTCTACTGGAAATAAGATTTGTTGGAATTGCACAAAAATTTGAGGATGTGTGCAAAATTATTACATAAAATATCAGTTCTCAGCATGTACCCAGACCGAAGGGGGTTTCACTAGGGGAATTGGTGTACCCAATTGGAGAAATTTTTGGGGAATTGGGGGAATTTTTTGGGAATTGGATGAATTTTTTTGGAATTGGAGGAATTTTTTGGGAAATTAGAGGTATTTTTTGGAAAATAAAAGCTATTTTTTAAGAAATTTCAATTTCAAATTGGTAGTAAAAGTATTTTGAAAAATACTATTATTCATAAGATTTTTTTTTTTACTCGGACACTATACGAATAACTTTTTAACTTTTATTCCACTTGGAAATAGAATGCATTTGTTTTTGTCTTTTATACTCGAGTCAACAAAGCCCAGTTGACCACCTTCGTGGTCGTTATTCTTGTGGAAACGTCAGATTGACTCAAATCATTGTGATGCTGGAGTCTAATCTAATTAACAAACATCGCTTCCGACTTTTCCACTGGTAGAATGTGACAAAATTCTTATTCTTTTAATGAGCGTCACCATATTCTAACAGTAGGAGAGTGCTATGCGAAGTACGTTTATGAGGCTCCAGATGGTCAGCCTATTCCAAAATAAAACGACCGCGAAGGTGTAACTCAACGGCAAGGGTCAATATCCCAAGATTGGGAATAATTACTTCCAAAAGTAATCGATTGTATTCTTTTAAATATTTAATGTAATTGTGTTCATAGTGTCAGTAATCGATTACTTTTTAACAAAATGTAGTAAAAGGCCTATTTCTTAATTTTACGCCAAACATATTTAAAAATTTGAAATTTTCCGCCAAAACTTTTTATTGTTTTTGAATTTCGCGCCAAAATGAACAATAAATTTAAATTTGGTGCCAAAAATTTGAAATTTCCCGCCAAAACTTATTGATTTTTTTAAATTCCTTGCCAAAATTAACTATAACCTTATATTTTGCGTCAAAAATTCTGAAAATTCAAAATGTAATGCATTTTTGAAGGTTTTTTTAAGAGAAATTGTGGGAAATTTCTTCGGGGAATTGGACGAATTTTTTTGGTAATTGGAGGAATTTTTTGGAAATTGGGGGAATTTGTGGAATTTTTTGGGAATTTGGACGATTTTTTTACAAAGAATTCCTCTTAGGGGAAGTAGTGGTGTACACTATTTGGGTATGTGAATTCCCCCTCGACCCAAACTAAACAATTTTGCACACATCCACAAATTTTCGTGCAATTCCAACAAATCTTATACCCAGTAAAAGGGGGCTATTCGGATGGCTTAAGAACTTTTTTAAACAAAAATGTACTGTAAATGGTTGTTGAGCAATCAATTTTGCACACATCCACAAATTTTGGTGCAATTCCAACAAATCTTATAATCAGGAGAAGGGGGCCATTTGGGGGGCTAAGGAATATTTTGGAACAAAAATGTACTGTAAAAGTGTCGTTTTAACATATAATTTTGCAAACACCCAAATATGTTAGTGCCATTGCAACAAATCCTATATCCGGAAAAAGGGGGCCATTTGGGGGGCTAAGGAATCTATTTAAACAAAAATGTACTGCAAATTGTGGTTTGATATATAATTTTGCACACATCTATAAATTTTGGTGCCAATCCAATAACTCTGAATATTTTACCCAGTAAAAGGGGGCCATTTGGGGGGCTAAGAAATTTTTTTCAACAAAAATTTACAACAAATAGTTGTTAAACATATCATTTTGCATACATCTACAAATTTTTGTGCAAATCCAACAAATCTGAATATTACTCATTCCGAATAGAAGGCGGCCATTTGGGGAGCCAAGAATATTTTTTAGCCAAAAATATATTTTGAAAAGTTGTTAAACATATAATTTTGCATATATCAACAAATTTTGGTGCAAATCCAACAAAACTGAATTTTATAAATAATAAATAATTAAAATTAATTAATAAAAGGGGGCCATTTAGGGGGTTAAGGAAATTTTTTAAACAATTTCTTATTTGAAAAATCTTTTTGGAACCTTATATTATACCTATTTACAAAATTTGGTGCAAATCATTTTTTTCATAAGCAAGGGCTATTCGGAGGGCAACGGAGCAAGACCACAAAATAAAAAATGGAAACATTTTTTCTAGGGGTTTTTTCCAACCAAATGCAAAAAACCGCATCTCAATCCACTTTGGCCAAAAACAATTCGCGCTTTATAGGATTTTTGTGCTTAGTTTCCTCCCCTATTAGTCTTATTATTGTATTTAAACCAAACTTTGCAGATACGTGCTGAAATTTATTCTACACAACTTTATTTCCATACTTTTTTTCCAAAAATATTTGTCGCCCCCATAATGGCCCCCCTTACAAAAGTTTTATTGGATTTTGATAAAACTTTAAATATAGGTACAAAATCATATTCTTCAAAACTTTATTCTCATACATTTGTTTATAAAAAAAATCGTAGGCCCATAGTGGCCCCCTTAATTTTAAATCTTGTTGGATTTAAATCAAACTTTGCAGAATGATACGTGCTGGTTATTTAGGGGGCAATGGAACTTTTTCAGGGAAGAAATTTGTACTAAAATCATTTTAACATTTTATTTGATCTATTTGTAAAATTTTGTGTTGATCCACCAAGATCTAATAACAAAAATTGAAGGGGGGCCTTTGGGGATTAACACCGTTTCCGAAACAGGTAGGAAAACGCCAATTTGGGCTTTTACTTTTTGAACCCCCAGTTGAATTCTATCTTGACTGCAGTAAAAGTAATATTTTACAACTTTATCATAATACTTTATTTGTAAAAGAAGGAAGTCCTCCAGATGCGCCTAACCAAAACGCGAAACCAAAATTAATAATTTCTAAAGGGAGGTATTTTGGGGCTAAAAATATTTTTTTGCAACTATTTGCAAAATTTGATGTAAATCCAACGTGATCGAAAAAATAATTATTTAGGCAATTATTCTAGGAAAAAGGGGGACAGATGTTTCCTATGTCGCGCTAGGTTAAAAAAAAACATTTGCCTACAATGTTATTAGAATAAAAGTATACAGGGTGTTACCAAATAAGTAGGAAAAAATTCAGGAGGTAATTCCTGAACCCATTTTAAGAAAAAAAGTTCCTTTTAAACATATGTCCGATTTTGACCACAAACCACTATTTTGCAGCTATTTGCAAAGTTTGGTACAAATCCCTCAAGTCGACTGAATATTAGTCTTTGGAGCGGGGCTACTTGGGGGTTACTAATTTTTTTACAGAAAAAAATATAAGACTGAATTTGTTAAGAATACTACTTTACAGCTATTTGCAAAGTTTGATGCAAATACAAAAATATTCAATATGAATCTTTAAAAGGGGGCTACAAATTTTTTTTCAGAAAAAAGTACAAGACCAAAGTCGTCTAGAATACTTCTTTGCAACTATTTGCAATGTTTGAAACCAATACAAGAAAATTTAATATTAATCTTGAAAAGGGGGCTACTTGGGGGGTTACTAATTATTTTACAGAAAAAAATATGAGACTAAAGTTGTTAACAATACTACTTCACAGCTATTTACAAAGTTTGAAGCAAATACAAAAATGTTTAATATGAATCTTTAAAAGGGGGCTATTTGGGGGGCTACACATTTAAAAAAAAAAATATATAATACTAAAGTCGTTTAGAATACTTCTTTGCAACTATTTGCAATGTTTGAAGCAAATACAAGATGATTTAATATTAATTTTGAAAAGGGGGCTACTTGGGGGTTACTACTTTTTTTACAGAAAAAAATATAAGACTGAAGTTGTTAAGAATACTACTTTACAGCTATTTGCAAAGTTTGAATCAAATACAAAAATATTCAATATGAATCTTTGAAAGGCGGCTATTTAGGGGGCTACACATTTTTTTGCAAAAAAAATATAGAACAAAAGCGGTTTAGATTACTACTTACTATTTGGGGGCTACTAAAATTTTTAGAAAAAAAGTTATGAAAAAAAAGTTATTTTAAATATTATTTTGTACCTTTTTGAAAAGTTTGACGCAAATCCAAAGTAAAATATATTTTCGTCTCCAAGGGGCCCATTAGGGGGGCTACAAAATTGTCTAACGTAAAATGTGTTTAGATATAAAATAAAAATATTTATTATGTATCCAGAATGTGCCAGCGAACAAAAAAAACATTTTAAACGGTATAAAACATTAAGCCTATTTAGTACTGGCCCCCGCTAAATGCGTGGGGCAATTTTTTTTTTATAAAAATTTACAAAACTAGATTAATAAATAAGTACAACTGTGAAAAAATGTTCTTCATAACTTGCTCCATTGTCCCAAAAACTAATTTTACATTTTTGTCAAAATTTCAGAAAATTCAAAAATAATACCCTTTTACACGACATAAATTGATAGAAAATGCACTAGCGAAAGGGTTAATACTGAATGAATAGGCGTTTTTAAGAAATGTAACCGTTGATATCGTTTTTTTAATTCTTCTAGTTATTTATTCCCTCTACAAAAAATACTATGTCCTTCGATAGTTTATAAATGTAAAATTTGTAAATAAAGGTACCTTGCAGGGAAAGAATTCATCTTTTTGCATCTGGAAAACCAACCTAATAAAATAAAATTTTGGGTTTAATAATGAAGCAATTGAGCAACCTTAAGACGGGCGTTTTAAATTCACAAATTTTCGAATTTGTGCTCCTAGAAGCTCGTATAAGGCATCTCCGTGGAGCTCCCGCAAATTCTACTAAGTAGCACATCAACATGAGGGCCCCATCGTATATAAAAACTAAGCGTAGTTTTGAAAACTACAGAAATGGGGCTACAAACGTATTATGGTTTCATTTAAATCGGTTATTTCTTTGTATCGAAAATCTGACTTCAAAAATCATTATACTATTTGTGATTTTTTTTTTCGATTACGGATACATTTTTTAGTTTATATACATTACGTGGTCTATGCCAAACTATAATACGTTTATTTACCATGGTTTTTTTTTATTGTAAATGACTAAAATTGCAACTTACGTTTTTTCCTAATATAGATGTGCTCGTTCAAAGTGTTAAATGTACAAAGAAAAACACTAAAAGTACTATTTTATCATATTTTTATTATTTCTTGTATCAGTACCACTTCTATGTACTACAAACATTATCCTACATATTATTAATCATAGTTATTTATGTATTACTCCGTATTTTTACATATTTTGTTAAAATTGCGAAAATAACTGACATTCAAGAAGATGACTTTTTACGAACTTTTGAGAGCACAGAACATCATTTATGAATTTGAAACGCACGTCTTAAAAAACCAAATTTCGGATTTTATAATGTGCTTTTAAAAATTTGTCTTTAATAACTTTTAAAAGACACTTAAAATCGATGCTTTTATCCCAACAAAACAATGATTAATTTTTTTTTTCTCTTCCCCTTTTTACCTACTGCAACATGCAACAATATATGTGTTAATTTAAAATAATATCTTGCGGCATAGACGGCTGATCGCGTTGACGTTCCTCTCCGTTGGACTTTTGGGAACTCTGGGTGTGTATACTTTTCTAGGTGGTGTGCTGACGTTTTATATTATGTAATTTCTTGTTTTTTTTTTCTATGTCATTTGTCGTGGGCTATAGTAAGATTGGATCTGCACCTCGGTGTAGAACCAAATTAGCTCACATTGAACATGTTTACTTTGTATTATCTTTTCCATTTGTACATATTTAACGTGTGTTCAATAAATATGTTATTTATTTATTTATTTATTATAGAACGCAATTATAACTTTTTAGTATTTTAAAATGTTTCAATTGTAACATTTTTTTTTTCAAAAACTCAGAAACCAATTTTTCTAAATTCTTTCTATATTGCAATTACTTTAGTTGCATTGCAATAAACTTGAACTTACATAACAACAATTGATATGTATCTATTACAATTGTTGAAACATTGGGTAAATGTAAAAAATTGTATAATAAAAGTACTCTAGTCTCTAATAATAAATTGAAAGATTTAAATACCTGATAAAAAAAATCGTTTTAATGGTTTACGCTCTGCTGGGTTCTGAACCAGCTAACAATTACTTTAATTTAATAGTAATAAGAACTATATTAGCTACAATTTAATTCATTTATCAAATCTTTTGATTTAAGAGGTGATATAGACAAAAACGTGCAAATTTTCGTGAAAAAATGCAAATTGATCACAGAGTAAAAGTTTGCCTTCATACTTCCGGTATACAGCATGTCCCAAAAATGGTGCACCATTTACAGGGTGTCCAAAAAAATGGCGCATAAACGCGATGGTACGCTCTTGGGGCATTCTCAGGAATCCCCAGAAAATTGTCAAAAAAAATCCATCTGTTATATTCATCGAAAAAAATGCGAACAAAGTTGCATAAGTTCGGCAACACAGTTTGTAAAATACGTTTTCATAACTCATCTAGATTCTTGAGCATACATTTTTGTATTAGATCATATTGACATTGTTGTCAGCTTCATTTCATTAAATTTTTGTAAAATTAAATTGATTATAAAAATGTAATTTGAGCATTTAGAAGAAAAACAAATGGTAAAATAATTTAAGATAGATTGTGCCTTTGTATTTAGCCATTTATTTCGTTAATATGTGCAAGATATAAGCGTTTAAAATTTCGCACTTTGGGGCCTCATATCTCCGAGGGTATATGAGATTTTTTTTAACAATTTTCTGGGGCTCTCTAGACATGCCCCAACAACGTATCATCGCGTTTATGCGCCATTTTTTGGATAGCCTCAATATGGTACGCTGTTGGAACATGCCTAGAAAATTGTTAAAAAAAGTCCATATTTTTTATTTTTAAGGAAAATACGTTAAAAGTTTGATAAATTTGGCAACTCTGTTAAGTAAAGTGCATTTAAAAACCCATCTATGATTCTTGAACTAACCTTTTTGCATCAGATTTTATTAACTTTGTTGTCAGCTTCATTTCATTTTATGAAAATATTGTAAAATTAAATTGATTTAAAAAAAAACTTAATGTAATAATATTGGTCTATTATTATTGATCTAGGTTCCAGAAGTAATTGTTTTCTTGAATGTAGGCAACAATAAATACAATGTTGTATAAAAGATTGACCAACTTTCACTAGCAAGAAACTGAATTTCTTCTTATTTTGTAGTTTTTTGAAAAGCTTTCTAATCGGCAATTTTTTTTGTGATTTACAAAAATTATGTTTTAATTTAAAAAATAAAAATGTAGATTTGTATTTAACGGCAAAAAAGCAATTTATAAAATAAATTTCATTTAAATCAGAGACAAACATTTTTTTTTCGCTAAACTTTTAGAAAATTTGACCAACTTTAAAAAGCTCTAGATAAAAATCGAAAGCCCTTGGAAAAAATCCGATTGCTGGTTTGATTTCTACGGCTTTTAATAAGTATAGAAACAAAGTTTCAGGTAATTCTATTTTCTCAAAATTTACCTCATTTTGTAGCAAGGGGGAAGTGTCCAAATTTTCTTAGTTTTTTATTTTGCATGGCCACAAGTAATTTATGTCAGAGATAAATGCCACCAATGCTTGCGTAAAACGGGCTGTTGAATCAGAATTTTGGACTTATAAAGTTCCAAGACTTATAGTATTATTGCTATAAGCTTTTGAGGACAACTTCAAACGCGACACCCAATTTTTCTCAAAATTCTGTAATTCTCAAAATATTGTTATTAAAAAAAAATTAAATGCAGATTTGTATTCTACAACAAAAGCAATTTAGATTTGTTTTCTACAACTTTTAATTAATTTAAAAACGCAGTTTCAGGTAAATCTATTTTTTCAAAATTTACCTCATTTTGTAGTAAGGGGTAAGGGTCCAAATATTCTCAGTTTTAAAGTTAGCATTGCTACAAATAATTTTTGCCACAAACAAGTGACATCAATGCTTATTATGTAAAACGAGCTGTTGAATCTGGCACTTAAATATTAACAGAGCTCACAACCCGATATTTTTTAAAAAGCTCTAATTAGCAAAAATTTCTTTTTACAAAAAGTCAAAATGCAGATTCGTATTCTACACCAAAAATAGCAATCTATAAAATAAGTTTCATTAAAATCAGAGATAATTTTTTTTTTCTAAATTTAGATTTAGAAAATTTTGTCAACTTTGCAAAGCTCTACCTGATTTTTTTTTAAAGATCTCTTATTTACCCAATTTTTGTTTAACAAAAAATTGAAACGTAGATTGTTATTCTACAGCAAAATAGTAATCTACAAAATAAGTGTTATTAAAGTTAAAGTAATTTTTGAATATTATTATTAACTAAATAGGTACAATCATTAATCTTGTTATACTCCTAATTTTTTTGTTTTTGACATAAAGCAAATGTGAATGTGCATATCTCTAAAAGTCTAAAACTAAATTACAAATAATTTATTTGCTTTATAGAATGCACTTTATCGCAAATTTAAGCGCTCACAAACAACAATCTACAGAGAAAGGCCTGTCTATTTTAACTTATATGGGTAGGTGTTAGCGTTTTTTTTTTACTAAAAATATTCTTATTTGTCAGGTGCGCTGGTAAACGACCTGAATACACACGGTCAAGTCCTACATCACAGATCACAGATCCTCATTATAAAACTGTCTGTGAAGTAGAATTTTGATTCTGTCAGATTTAGCCACTTTTTTAAAACAATATTTTGTGAAAATAAAAGGTTTTCTTAAGGAACCCTTGGTATAAAAATATGCTATAATGTCGTAAATTCGATATTTCAAGTTTAGTTCATTGTAAAACTCTATAATATTGGGTTTATGTGTTAATGTTGTGCACCCTCCAAGATGTGAATTTTATACGCAAATTGCTTGAGAAAGCAATCATATCAAGAGGTCTGGTAAGTACCATTGTAAAATTAACATTTTTTTATATTACCTAGAACAAATCATACCCCTTGATATGGTTGCTTTCTCAAGCAATTCGCGTTTAAAGCTGACATCTTGGTGGGTGATCAACATCATCAGATTAATAAGGGATTTTATAATTCTTGCGGTAGATTCTCGGGTAATTTTAAATTATATCGTAAATAAGGTATAAAGGAAAATTTTTACATTAATAGGACCTAATAAACTATTTTATTTTTCTTTAAATAATGTTTTAAAAAGACCAATGTTGTAAACACAGAATAAGAAAAAAATAACCATTTTCTTTGGTCCGTAATGTTGGTTGCCTAAAAATTTTTTACAGATAGTATTTTAATGCACTTTCGTGAACTGTGACGTAGGGCTTGACCGTTTCTATTGGAATAGAGGTATAAATTCAGTCTTGTTGAATGCGCACCGTGTTAATTGGTTTAATATGCACATCTTCACTCTTAAATATAAGTAAGAGTTATTTATTACTCTCTATGCCAATAATTTTCTTATAAGATGAGCAAATAAAAAATTATCTTTGAACTAGAAATAGGTAGAAGTTACTCTTCGCACACATACAGAGTGTTCCTGATGTCGTGGAAAAAATGGGGGGGGGGTGATTCCTGAGCCCATTTTAAGAAAAAAAGTTCATACAAACATGTGTCCGATTTTGCCCCCTTAGTTAATTACAGCCCTCTAAAAAAACCCTAAAAAATATTTTTTTTCGCTTAATTTTCTTTGAAAAATGTTGAAAATGTTGAAAAACACGAATCTGCAAAGAGTACAGGGTGTCTAAAAAATGGCGCATAAACGCGATGGTACATTGTTGGGACATGTCTAGGGACGCCCAGAAAATTGTAAAAAAAAATCTCATATACCCTCGTAGATATGAGGCCCAAAAGTGCGAAATTCTAAACGCTTATATCTTGAAGATAACACAACACATATTAACGAAAGAAACGGCTAAATACAAAGGTATAATCTATCTTAAATTATTTTACCATTTGTTTATTTTTTAAATGGTCAAATTACATTTTTATAACTAATTTAATTTTACATAAATTTTATGAAATGAAGCTGACAACAATGTCAATATGATCTAAATGCAAAAATGTATGCTCAAGAATTTAGATGAGCTCTTAAGATGTATTTTACAAACTGTGTTGCCGAACTTATCCAACTTTGTTTGCATTTTTCTCGATGAATATAACAGATGGATTTTTTTTTGACAATTTTCTAGGGATCCCTGAGAAGGCCCCAAAAGCGTACCATCGCGTTTATGCACCATTTTTTGGACACGCTGTATAAAAAACGCAATTTTCTCAAACATGATTTTGTTTAACGATCACATATAAAAAGTAAAAGTTTAAATCGTTAATTATTTATTATCATTTTCGCAATTTCGCATCTCCTAAATTTAAAAATTGCAAATTTTAGTTTTCATAAATTTTACTGTTGACAATAAAGAATATTTTCTTTTAACATTTTCTTACAATCATTGTGTAAAACATAATGCTGATGATAAATGTTATTGCTTTGCAGTTTTGTTTTTCTGACATACTAAAAATAATGTTTAAATTTATAAACGTATACTGCAAAAATGTTAGTGTTATTGTTAAGTACCATAGAAATAGAATGACTAGAAATGAATTGCTTATAATCATAACATTACCAGTGTGTGGGTCCAAGATCTAAAAAGCTAGCATAGGGAAGTTCCATTAAAAACGTTTGTTTATTTACGTCCACTTACTCATTAGTCCATATAATTTACATTGGGTAAACAAAAAGATCTTGGAATCAAACAATGAATTTTTATACCTTCTCTATTGTAAATATATAATCTCTTTGTTAAGTACTTATTTGTTCATAAATTTATTCTTAGACATGCTTTTTACTTTACGAGTAGAAAGGATATTTTTTTTATTAAATGCGGAAAATTAGTGTTAATTTAGTGTCGTTATTTGTCATTTAAAATATTGCAAAATTGAAATTTTACGTAATTACTTAACTGTAAAATGTAAATAATAATTTCTAATGTCATATTGTTTTTTTTTGCATTTTACTGCTAATAACAAGAAAAGTTTTTGTTTTTCTAAACGGGTATGGGTATGAAAAAAAAACATGAAACGAACAAATCTGCAAAGATTGAATCTGTTCTACTGTCACGAAAAATTGTTTTTGGCCAATAACTTTTTTCCTGTGCTTCTGATTCTGTTTAGAGTTATTACCAAAATTATAGAGCTTACTTTTTGCTACAATCTTAGTTTTAAGTGACATTTTTAAAATTAACCCTTATCAAGATAGGGGGCGTAGACTGAAGCAATGACCCCATATTTGATATGGCACTAAAATCGGGACATTTGATTATTTAAAAAGTTTCTTTTTGCTAATGTATTCCTTAAAATTCTTTTAACGATTTAAAAAAAAAACTAGTTGTTTTGCCCTCTGGGGGCTAGAAGCCACCGCTCTTCTTTTAGAAATTAAACATTTTTTTATGAAGCACTGTCAGGGTTGATAATGACAAAATGTGTGGTTTTATTCAAAAACAATAGGGCTCATCCGAATATCGCTTTTCATTCTTCTACTGTTAGAATGAGGCAATAAATGTATTCTTTAAGTAGCATCATCACATTCTAATGGTCGGGAAGTGGGAAGCGATGTTCGGTTATTAAGACCCAGACACACGGTCAACTCCTACGTCACAGATCACAGATCCACATTAAAAAACTGTCTGTGAAGTAGAATTTTGATTCTGTCAGATTTAGCCACTTTTTTAGAACAATATTTTGCGAAAATAAAAGGCTTTCTTAGGGAACCCTTAGTATAAAAATGTGCTATCATGTCTTAAATTCGATATTTCAAGTTTATTTCATTGTAATACTCAATAATATACAGTTTATGTGTTATGTTGTGCACCCTTTAAGGTAGGACTGTAATTAACTCAGCTCCTATGAATTTTTTTTATATTTAGTGATAATGTACCAAACACCATAATACATCGATTTCCGTAAAAACATTGGAGGTCGCCGACTTCCTTCAAGTGCTGCGCGTACTTAAAAAGTACCGAAAATCGCTCTAGAATGCAGCAGCGAACAGCTCGCAATAAACTAAGACTTACACACGGGTTTTTTAATAGAATCCTCCAAGGAACTTTTTTTAAAAACTAATATAATATTTTTACAAGTCTCTAAAACATCTTAGAATAATAAAAATTGGGAGTGACCAGCCTTCCTGAAGAATTACTAAGAAAATAATGTTAAAAAACACTGCCTATGAAACTGATATGGCAACATTCATTAGGTAGATCTCGTAATTAATTGTCATATATGTGTCAACCGTCGTGTGTCAATATTTTATACGATTTAAAAAATTGTTGTTACTGATTTATGTATTAAAATTAAAGAAAATCTTCACAAAGATGTTATTTGCACCATATCTTTTGTGCGAAAATCTACTAGGTAGGTACCTACTGAGTAGTGAGAAATGTTTAGAGAAAATTGTATCAGCATGGAGAAATCTTCAAAAGGACATTAAGAAGAAAGCCTTTACGTTCAAGCATTGTCTTTTAAACATCCTGCTTAGAAATGCCTTGCCCTTTGTCCTAGACCATCATAATTTTTGAAAACTCTGATTTTTTGAGGCACTTGCTCGGGTGCCTGTTTTTAACGAAGAAACCATTCCAGAACCCCTATTCACATTACTTCCATAGCGCTTCGAAAAACATAAAATGCAAACAGTCTAAGAAGTGCCTGAATTGTTTTCAAGACATATTTTAGTTTTAATAGTTTTGTTACAAATTGCTGAGTCTGGGGCCTATTTCTAAGCATTTTCAGCATTTCTGGGTATACGTCTGAGCATAAGGAGCACATACACGTATGCGCATAAAGGAAAACCGAGACCACACGCATGCCTATGATAATCGGTTACACAAGGTAAGAAAACTTGCCTCGTCCCATCCATGGCCCATGCAATTTCGGCTTGCTTTATGCGCACCCGTGCCACTATGTGTATCCAGTTTAATAAACCCAGAAAAAACTATATTTTTTTGTTCAAAAATTTTTATATCCTGGGGTCCATTTTTGAAATAAAACATGATATAAAAATTATAAACACCTAAAACGATTGTTCTAATATAACGACGAGTATAACGACAATAAAAATGAGGCAAAATAGAACTTAACAGATTAAACAGCAAACAAAGTATAATAAGATCCGAACGTTTTGAATTTTGATCGTTGAATTATTTCGATGACTTTTCGTTTTGAAAATTAATAGGTAATAGAGGTACAATAGGTATATAACTAGGCTGCCAAATTTAACTGTTTTTACACAGATTTGTTTTTGGATGATCACCATCTTTTTCTGTGCATTTCGTTCTGTCCCACCTTAAGATGTAAATTTTAAACGCAAATTTCTTGAGAAAACAACCATATCAAGAGGTCTGATAAGTACCATTGTAAAATTAACATTTTTTTCCGTTACCTAGAACAAAGCATACCCCTTGATATGGTTGCTTTCTCAAGCAATTCGCGTTTAAAGCTAATATCTTGGTAGGTGATCATCATCATCAGATTAATAAGGGATTTTTTAATTCTTTCGGTAGTTTCTCGGGTAATTTTAAATTAAAATATCGTAAATAAGATATAAAGGAACATTTTTACACCAATGGGACCTAAAAAACTCTTTTATTTCTTTTTTAAATAATGCTTTAAAAAGACCAATGTTGGTCCGTAATGTTGGTTTCCTAAAAAAATTTCACAGATAGTATTTTAATGCGCTTCTGTGAACTGTGACGTAGGACTTGACGGTGTCTATTGCAAAGCACCCTTGACTAATATAAAACTCCCTTGTACCATTGAATATGTATTTAGTCTATGCTTGTACTTTGCACATCAAGATCATCGATCGGTATTCGCGCGCTTGCTCCAAAACTCGCCAACCTTGATGTTATTACACAGGCCTGCTAGTAGGCCTTGCTTTCCACAACAATAATCAGCTGTCTATGTCATTTTACAACCAAAGCCTACGTTGTTTTTTAACCAATTGCTCAAAATACCAATTCTAGTCAACATGGTGATTTTTAGTTTTAGTGTAACGTGCGGTTAAAGTTTAGTTTTGACGTTAATTTAAGACATTTAAGTGATATCAATGGGTGATTTTAAGGAATCGGCGGGTCTGTGCTTTGGTGGGGACCTTTCTTCGCTTAGCATGATCGATGGTAAGCACAGAGTACAGGTTTTGTTTCTATGACTCATTCGAAGTTAAACAGGGCAAGCAGGGTTTTACGGCTAGAGATTTAAACTCATAGATTTGACCTGTGCTCCTAGAAGCTTGTATAAGTCGAAGCCCTCTTATTTGCGGACATCCAATATGCGGACATTCCAAAATACATTTGCAAACATAGTCATTAAGTAAGAGTTAATCCGTTTATCTGCAGTAAGAAAAGGATAATCCTTTAATTTGAGATGTTTATATGCAGTCAGTAATAATATTTTATGCTTTTATTAAGTATAAAGATCAAATAATTTTAAACTACAATGCCGTCTGATAATGTGTTGATACATTTTCTACATAACAACACCGAGAACAACACCTAATAATGTTTCCTTTAGTGTAATGCACACAATTTTGAACGCACTGTTAGGCACCGACATAGCTAGAGTTTATATTTTCATTTTAGCAGCAAAACTTAACCTAACCCACCTAACCTAATGTCTCCCAGTGAAAAAATGTACCCCAGGGCTTTCATAAAAGTCAGTCTAATACCCTAAAATTCAAAAAAAAAAAATGCATATTGGACTTTACCCAGGTAAAAAAAACTTACTACCTCTAACATTTCCGTTTTTGACCATTTATGTCTGCAAATTGGGTATGTCCGCAAATTGGGAGTGCGCAAATAAGAGGACACGGTATAGTCATCTCTGTTGAGCTCCCATCATTCTGCTAAATAGCACATCTACATGAAGACCCCATCGATTTTTAAAACTAAATGTAGTTTTGAAAACTAGAAAAATAGGGCTACAAACGTATTATGGTTTCATTAAAACGGGTATTTCTTTGATTCGAAAATCTGTTTTAAAAAAACAAAATTATTGTAATGATTTTTGAAGCCAGATATTTGACACAAAAAAATATGCGATTGAAATGAAACCATAATACGTTTGTAGCCCTATTTTTCTAGTTTTCAAAACTACATTTAGTTTTAATATACGATGGGGCCCTCATGTAGATGTGCTATTTAGTAGAATTGACGGTACCCCTATTTGTTTGTAGCTATTCTCATTCTGGAATATCATTCTGTCTCATTCTTTCTTTATGGGATAAAAAGAGATAGAATGACATTCTAGAATAAGAATGGTCCCCAAACAAATACGCGTGGTAGCTCAACGGAGATGACTTATACGAGCTTCTAGGAGCATCTTCGAATCTATGAATTTGAAAGTCTATCCTTATGAATAACTAGAAATGGGTAGAAGTCGAAACGCGTAGAAATTACTCTTCACAGATAAGTAGCTCGAGTAGAATTCGGAATCGGTAAAAGTGTAATTTTGTAAATCAAAGCTTAGTCAATCTTTTATATAATTGCTACACATTCTATGGTATACTCTTCGCAAGAAAGCTGTTATGGGATAATTAATAGTCTAATATAAAAAAAATTATGTAAAGAAAATCTGCGAAGAGTGCAAACTATTAACAGAAAACACGAAGAATTTAGTTAACGAAGAGGATAAACGTCAGTTCTGACATTTAAAATATCTGGGGTTATTTGTTCTGACAAGTGGTTTTGTTTCTTTGTTTAAAATATTTTTGGCATGGCCTTCTTGACCGACACGTAACGTGATTTGGACTTAGAAGTTTTTTGCTATTGAAAAAGGTATTTTTTTGTTTTTTTAACCTTACTGGCTAACTTTACAAAGAATGAACCAACATTTTTAATAGAAAATTAAATTTTCATTAATTTTGTAAAAAAGATTTTTTTTGTTAATTGAATAATAACGGAGATAGGAGGTTTTTTTGTGGTGGGGGGTAAAGGGGGGGTCTGACAAAAAAAACCAACGAATACTTTTTTATAGAGAATTAAATTTCCTATGTTTTATGTCGAATAATTTTTTTTGTAAATTTAATAATAATTGAGTTACGATTTTTTTGTCACTTGGGGGACCGAAAAGGGGGCTTTATAGTACTGAGATTTTTGTCAAAAACAATAGGGATCTTCCTCTTATAGGGATCGATTTTTCCTTAAAATTTGAATAGGATTGGAAGTTTGGTTCTTAAGATAGCGTGTTTACAAGAAACGTGACATCCCACAGACCGACCGACCGACATACCGACATACCGACGGACGGACAAAAAATGAAAATCTTAAAAAGTCATGAAACGCACGAATCTGCAAAAATTTTTGCTCAACGACGAAAATTGACGATTTTAGGATTTTCTGATCGATTGCAATATACTCTTGTGAAGAGTATAATAATAACCACCCTCGCGGTCGTTATACTTGGGAAACGTCAGATATGCGTCAAATTGACACAAATCATTGTGATGCTGGTGATCATTTAGTTTTCCAAGTATAACGACCGCGATTGTGAGCTACGGCGGGAAAGATCTATAGGTAATTAAAAAAAGAAAATTCCCGTTCCTAAAATTTTTGCAAATTGTTAGTTTTTTTTTTTCATAAAAACGTACGTGCAATTACTAAATTTCTAAATATTAGTTTTGCTAATAAACGTAGCTGTAAACGTCTATTGGATTTTTTTTAGGCACATACATTCGTACCAAAAATAATTTAACTACTTATTTAAGCAGTTAAATTATATTGTCTGTACTTTGCGAGTAAAATCTACGTGTTTTGCGTTTTAGATCATAATTAGGAAAGAAAGTCTGTGAGTAAGTATATCGAATTAGGCAATCGAGTATTTATTCTTATGGATTCGATATTGTAAGAGATTTTTATCTAGCTTAATAGTTGGCCCAAAAAAAATAATGATTCTTCGGGTCTAAATTAACAAATAACTTACTGTACTTATAAACAGGTGTCTGGTAATGAACTATTTTTGTATATTTGCGTTATATAATAAGCACATTATGAAACCCGAAATTTGGTTTTTTAAGATTGCTGAATTGCTTTATTATTAAACCCAAAATTTTATTTTATTAGGTTGTTTTCCAGTTACAAAAAGATAAATTCTTTCCTTGTAAGGTACTTTTTATTTTTACAAATTTTACTATTATAAACTATCGGGGAAATAGTTTTTTTGTAGAGGGAAGAATTAGAAGAATTGGAGAAACGATATCAACGGTTACATTCTCACAAAAACGCCATATTTATTTAGTATTAAGTGAGTAAAGTTTACAAATGTCATTATTCAATATATCTGACCTAAATTTACTTTTTACTTTAAAATGTCAATCCAATAAAAATAAAATTTAAAGTTAAATTTTTAATTTAAATTAAAAATGCTCTACGAGCATTTTTTAGAAGGCATTTTTATTTATAGTTATTTTGACAAGGCCTAGTTTCTTTAGTGTATTTTAATTCCAAGTAAATTTTAGGTGTTCAATTACGCAGGATATAAAGACTTTGGTATTTTTTAAAGCACGTATAAAATTGAACATTGTTTTGATGTTTAATGACGCGTATTCAAATTGTTATTAATTTTATATAGTTATAATTATGGTAACGAAATTATACACAAAAGGTTATATGCCAAAAATTAAAAAAAATTTACCCCAGTTCAGTATTTCGACATCGACAAAATTAGGGATAGGGTAAATTAACTGTAAATGCTTTTTTTGCAAAAAAAAACCCACAACTGACACCATGTGTGTCGAAGGACTATTTTAAATAAATAGTTATAATTTAGTTTTATTAAAAGTACATTGCACTGAGATAGGTAATTTTAAATTAAAGAAATTAAAACCAATTTTCTTGCATTCCTATAAAAAACTAGAATGGGTAGAAGTCGAAACGCGTAGAAGTTACTCTTCGTAAATGAGTCGCTTGAATAGAATTCGGATTTGGTAAAATTTAAGATTTTTTAAATCAAAGCTAAATCAATATTTTTTTATATAAGGGCTACACATTCTATAGAATACTCTTCGCAAGAAAACTATTATAGGATAATAGTTTTTTTTAGTAAAACATTTTTTTTTTATTTATCTGCGAAGAGTGCAAACTATTGACATAAAACACGAAGAATTTCGTTAACGAAGAGGATAAACGTCAGTTCTGACGTTTAACATATTTTAGGTTATTTGTTCTGACAGCTGCTTTTGTTTCTTTGTTTGAAATATTTTTTGGCATGGCCTTCTTGACTGACGCGTGACTCGTTTCGGACTTAGAAGTTTTTTGCTACTGAAATAGTTTATTTTTGGTATTTTAACGTTACTGGTTAACTTTATAAAAAATGAATCAACATTTTTAATGAAAAATTAAATTTCCATTAATTTTGTGAAAAATATTTTTTTTTTTAATTGAATAATAACCGAGATGGGAGGTTTTTTTGTGCTGGGGGGTAATTGGGGGATCGGACAAAAAAACTAACGAATACTTTTTGGTAAAGAATTAAATTGTCTATATTCAATGTCGAATAATTTTTTTTGTAAATTCAATAATAGTTGAGCTACGATTTTTTTTTCATTTGGGGGGCTGAAAAGGGGGCTTTGTAGTATTCGGATTCTTATCAAAAACAATAGGGATCTTCCTCTTATAGGGATCGATTTTTCCTTAAAATTTGAATTGGATTGGAATTTTGGTTTATAAGATAGCGTGTTTACAAGAAACGTGACATACATACACACCGACCGACCGACCAACCGACGGACGGACAAAAAATGAAAATCTTAAAAAGTCATGAAACGCACGAATCTGCAAGAATTTTTGCTCTACGATGAAAATTGACGATTTTAGGATTTTCGTATCGATTGCAATATACTCTTCGGACCTAGTCTTGCGAAGAGTATAATAAATTGCAGTAGTTAGTAAACGGAAAACATTAGTTAAAATTCTCCTAGTTAGATCTTTAAATGTGATAATTTTTATAAATATGATTTTGTTGACCTTAGACAATTTATAATTGTTTACTTCATTAATATTTTAATATTTAAAAAATGTAAAATGTTGTTTTTTATAACCCCACTTAAAAACAGTTAAATATTCATTGCTAGAGTTGTTTTTATTTAACAAGGCTGTAAAAAAGTCGAGTGGGGCAAAATTATTGCAATTTTAAAGATAAGGAGATATGATATATAATTTTTAAAAAACTATTTCTCAAGGTTATTTTACAAATAACCACAAACTAATATGTATAAAATTGTAAAAAATTAGTTGAATCCACTTTTTATAATGTTGTGGCTAAGGATCCGCTTGAGAATTATTATTTTCACAATCGTAAACCGCCAACTTATGCAATGTTGGTTTTTTTGCTAGAAAAAAATCATTTAAAAAAATACATACAAGAAATCAATTGTACTGTCGCAGTTGTAAATAATTTTTTTCGCACATTGTTTATTAAAGACATTCATTAACACACTCCAAATCGTTGATTAATGACGCCTCTTAATGCATGGGTACTATGGCCCATAGTAACGCTCTTCTATGTTTAAAATTACTATCTATGTTTCTACATTACAAAGGTTAAAGTAGCTTTAATTACGATGCAAGCAACAAAAACCAAAAGAAATTAAATATTTACCGTTGGAAAGAATGAGATCGTTTTACCACATTTTAAGGAAATAACATTCATTTTCTATTCACAATTAATAAAAGTTCGGTGACAGATCTTCTTCTTCAACTTTAATAAATTTGAATGGCCGTCGCATTGTTTCGGTTAGTTGGTGAAATACCTGTTTTATTTTATAATTTATTTAATAACGATCTACGATGTGCGTAAAAGCATTGTAACCAGTTCATATGTTAAATGACGATTAATAAACTCACTTATTAACTCGCTAATTGCTCGCTTGTTAAAACCGCTCGTTTATTAATCGCCTTTATTAACACTTACTGGTTAAGTAACTATTAGGATCGAATTTAACCAAAAACTTATTTTAAGAATCATCAAATATGATTTTGAATTATTCAGAACTATTCTTACTTTATTGCGAAGAGTTAACCTGTCTGTGTTGTGTTAGTTTTCTGAATAGCTTGTGTTCGTGTATTTGTTTAATAAAACGCATTTCTTGCATTGAAACCACAAATTTCCATCGAGTTATTCAAAATCGTGACCAATGCTGTTAGTTTTTTAAAAGTAGGCAAATAAATTGATGAATATGGCGGCTACACGATATGATCTTTAATATAATGTTAATGCCGCAGTCGAGATATAATTAAATATTGGTATAATTTGCTCTTAGGTACACACATTAGACAGTTAATTTCTCTCACCAACTTACCAAGGCAAAATGCAAAGCATGTGAATCTTTAGAAAATATTTTTTTTTGATTAATGTGCCAGTACAGATTAGGGCCATGGTAATAATTGCTTTTGCGTTTTTGAGTCTTATCAATGGTGAAACAACTTTTCAACAAGTCGTTCTTTTACTGACGCTGAGTGTAAGATTTTACGTCACGATATTTCAGGCTGCCTCTCACCAAAATATGAAAGAATCGCCTTTTAGCATTGTCCAAATATGGTTAAAATGTGAGATTCGTTCTACTAAATGTAACCCTTCAATTTTTCACTATAATTACTCAATATTTGACACTATGTCGTTTTATCTGACTATGCCATTTTAAGCACAATTTCCCTATGGGGTGATTAGTCTTTTTTTAATATTTCACATTGCATAACTTTTTTTGTAAAAATAATCCTTGGTTTAAAGAAAAGAATTTATAAAAAGATTATAAAATGTTATGCTTTCTAACAAACTAAAATCAAAATCGTTGTCACGATTTGCCAATAAATCTCATTTATGGATTAAAAAAAGCAAAGGTACGACTAGTTTTATTTTTAGTAAATATTACCTACTGTTTACCTACCGAGGAGTGTTATGACATAATCCACTAATTAAAAGGTATACATATAATTATAAAATGTACACATTGAAGCATAAATCTTTCTGCAAGATTATTTATAGTAAAATAGCAAATAGAACATTAACCTTTTTAGTGAACTAAATTTATACAACACCTAATGCATGACTAACTTTTAGTTTACTTCCACCTAACTTTGACTTAAGTGCTACTTAAAACATATTTGGTGTTATTCACATTTTACTTGGAAGCTACTTTGGAGGTAATATTCCTAGAAAGTGCATAATAACTCATTTACAAAGAAACTTTTATAAATGTGTAAAATACTCCGCATTTTGTTTAATGCACGGACTTTGCATTAAAAGTTCCTTTGTAAATTAGTCACTACACTTTTTTACCAAATTATCTAAAATTGACGATATAAAACATGTTTTACAAATGTTTTAGCTGGTACATTAAATGTTTTTTTTGCACATCGTTTATTAAAGACATTCCTTAACGCACTCCAAATTGTTGATTAATGACCCCTATTAATGCATAGCGACGACAACCATAGCAACGCTTGTCTATGCTCTAAATTACTATCTATGTTCGTTTATTAATCGCCTTTATTAACACACTTACTGGTTAAACTACTATTTTCGCACATCGTTTCGTTAAGACATTCATTAACGCACTCCAAATGGTTGATTAATGACCCCTATTAATCCATGGATACGAGCCATAAATGGGCCATAAATTCCCCATTATTGTCCACTGTTACGTCCAAAATCATTGCATCGCCATCAGGAATCTTTTAAAAAATGTAATAATAATAAACGTAATTTTATTGGAAAAATAAATATTTTTTGCACATCGTTTATTAAAGACATTCATTAACACACTCCAAATCGTTGATTAATGACCCCTATTAATGCATGGATATGAGAGTCCATAGTAACGCTCTTCTATGTTTCAAATTACTATCTATGTTTCTACATTACAAATGTTAAAGTAGCTTTAATTACGGTTCAAGCAACAAAAACCAAAAGAAATTAAATATTTACCGTTGGAGAGAATGAGAAGCAGATCCTTTTACCACATTTTAAGGAAATAACATTCATTTTCTATTCACAATTAATAAAAGTTCGGTAACAGCTCGACTTCTTCTTCTTCAACTTTAATAAATTTGAATGGCCGACGCATTGTTTCTGTTAGTTGGTGAAATAAAATAACTGATGTTTTATTTTATAATTTATTTAATAATGATCTACGATGTGCGAAAAAGCATTGTAACCAGTTCGTATGTTAAATGGCGATTAATAAACTCACTTATTAACAAGTTCGCTGATCGCTCGCTTGTTAAAACCACTTGTTTATTAATCGCCTTTATTAACACACTCACACACTGGTTAAATAACTATAAAGCAAGTGCTTGTTGTTTTTTGATATATTAGCGTTACATTTGGTAAAAGTATGAAAATAATGACGTTCTGTCAGTTGTCATCTTGCACGACAGGTGGTATGACACATATCCATGGAAACCCCAACCAATTAAGGTTCATTAAAGTGCCCTCTATTTCGTTCGTAATGTTTCCTTATATTGCAATTTTGAAATGCCTTACGGCGATACTTAGAAGCGTTACAAAAATGATTAATTAATTATTACCTAATAATTAACTAAAAATAAACACTGGTGCAATTTATAGCGACAATTATTGCATCTAGTCGCCTATGAAATAAAACCGGTAAAGAATGCATCTGCATGTAGCATTACGCGAAGAAAAATGTAAATCCATCCAAGCGTGCCTAGGAAGGCCGAACGCCTTTGATAATAAAGTCTCTCTATTGAAAGAATTTGCAATCGTGCTGGTTAATTTCTTCAGAAATATGCACCAGCAGCAGCAACTGCAATTTGCTGTTTAATATTATAAAATCAAGTAGACTCTTTCTGTTTTTATGGTTGTAGCTAATAAAATAACTCGTAAATAACGGATTAGGACAATTACCTTTTCAATATCATTTATATCAACCGTTTAGTTTTGTGCACTATTTTTATGTTTTGTAAATAAATGACCTGTTAAAATTGCTTAGATTACGATTTTATTGCACGAACTAGAGCTTGGACACTTCGCAAATACAATTGAAGGCTGTTAAAATCAAAAACTTTATTCCTATTCACTTTTATTGCTGACTAAAGCGATACCGTTAGCGAGTTGCCAAACTAATTTTCGTGACGTCACAAAAATAGACCTTCTAGAAAATAAGGCCTCCAGGATTCAAAAAAATGAACATGAAAGTGCACCGGTCTGATAAAATGAAGTATGCCTTGCTACGAATCACTTTTTGTCTGCCAAGAAATGTGACATTTCTCTTGTTGGAATTGTCAATATAGAGTGTCCAAAAAATGGCTCATAAACGCGATGGTACGCTCTTGGGACATTCTCAGGGATCCCTAGAAAATTTTCAAAAAAAATCCATCTGTTATATTTATCGAGAAAAATGCAAACAAAGTTCCATAAGTTCGGTAACACAGTTTGTAAAATACACTTAAAAGCTCATCTAGATTCTTGAGCATACATTTTTGCATTAGATCATATTGACATTGTTGTCAGCTTCATTTCGTCAAATTTTAATAAAATTAAATTGATTACAAAAATTTACTTTGACCATTTAAAAGATAAACAAATAATAAGCTAATTTAAGATAGATTGTGCCTTTGTATTTAGACATTTCTTTCGTTAATAAGTGCTGTTATCTTCAGCATTTAAAGTTTCGCACTTTGGGGTCTTAAATCTCCAAGGGTATTTGAGATAAATTTTTTTTATCAATTTTCCGGGGGTTCCTATACATGCCCCAAAAACGTACCATCGCGTTTATGCCCCATTTTTGGACACCCTGTAAAAAATAGAGTGGGTCCCAAGACTGAGCCTTGGGGCATCCCAAAATTATTTAAAAAACAAATGGCAAAACAAATAGTATTGATTTGTTTGATGCCTCCTAATTTTGTCGGCATAGTTAGAAAAAAAAGAATTAAACAGCTTAATGACAAAATAAAGTATTTTCCTACAAAAGGCAATTAATGGTTTAGAGGGTCGAATGCTTTGTTTAGGTCTAAAAGCAAAAGTAAAGTAACATATCTTAAAAAAGTGAAACATGCTTTTAAACGTTTTTTCGTGCTCAAAAAAAGTCATCTAGGCATTTTTTGATTAATCCCTAGACATGCCCCAATAACGTACTGCCGCGTTTATGTGCCAATTCTTGGACACTTTGTATAAGATTAATTTTTTTTACAACTTGTTGGGGATTCCTAGACATGCTCCAATATTGGGACACTCTAGAGAAGGGTCTCTTTATATCGGGTGAGCAAATAAAAACGGCCCATAAGTAGGCTGTGAACAATGTAAAATCTGCCAATCAACAATATTTTGACAATGCCCACGGCCTACTTATGGGCCGTTTTTATTTGCTCACCCGATATAATAAAATGATCCTCCTTTATTTGCTTTGACCCTCCTTGAACCCATTTGGCTATCCTGTTCTGTTTGAAATAGAATGTTAAAAAAATTAACCAAGAAAAAGCAAGGTATAAATTGATCTGTTATTCAAGTACACAATATTAAATTGTTGAATTATTTTAGGTCAACTAGTTGCATGCATTAAATCTCTGATATCTGCATTCTTTTCTTTGAGTTTGTGTTTGATTACAAGTCTCCGAAACGGTGAATGAACTTTGGTAAACTTTTTCGTAAGCTTAATGCATTCATTTTAATCCACAAAAGTATAAAATATTCCAGAGGCAGTCAAATCATTTTTTTAAACGTCATCAGACATTTTTAATAGTGTGAAATATATTTGTTATAATAACAACATGAAATTGATAAATTATTGCAGGTGTATCGAGTTAACCACTTATAAAAGCATTAACGATTGTTAATCTGTGTTAATTAATCAAAACGTTAAATATGGTAGTAGGCGTTGACTAATTTTAGAAATTTGTTATTAATATCTTTATTTCGAATATAGTGCAGCGTGAAAGTACCCACATAATTTATGATTTTTCTTACACAATTAAATTAATCGAAAAAGTGCCTAGAGGACTTTTTTCGTGCACGAAAAAACGTTTAAGAACATGTTTCACTTTTTAAATATAAGCTACTATGCTTTTGCTTTTTAGATTTCAACAAAGCATTCGACCCTCTAAACCATTAATTGCCTTTTGTAGGAAAATACTTAATTTTGTCAAAAAGCTGTTTAATTTCTTATTTCATACTATGCTGACAAAACTAGAAGGCAATAAGCAAATCAATATTATTTGTTTTTGTTAGTCTTAAAATAATTTTGAGGTGCCCCAAGGCTCAATTCTGAGGCCCTTCCTATTTTCTACAGGGTGTCAAAAAAAAATCGCGTTTATGCGCCATTTTTTGGACATTGCGTATATCTATGGCGATTCCAACTTGATTTAAAATGAACTTACTTGTCCTATTAGCCTAATATTCCTCAAAATATTGTATAATCATCATTAAAAAAAATTAGTGACTTAATAAGTATAAATAGGTAGAATTTAATAATATCCAATTAATTTTTAAAATAGTCATTACCAATAGCGATTTAAGCTAGAAAAAACGTGTAAATAAACAGCATTATTTCGTAATCAACTAATAATTAGATATAATGGTTAATTATTTTATGAACCGTATTGAAAAAATTAAGATACTTATAAGGTTCTTTGTAAATCTGTAAAATACATGGAGCTATATTAAAAAACCGTTATAACATTATTAATGATCAATTCTTATTTTAGATGAAATTAAGACAAGCTAAAACGTCTAGATTCATAAGAAACGTTTTTTAACACAAGTACAAATTTCGCGTAGCGGTTATATTCATCAAGGAAAATGTGAACAAAGTTGCATAAATTCGGCTACACAGTTTGGGAAAATACATCTAAAAATCCCATCTATGAGTCTTAATCATACACTTTTGCATTAGATTTTATTGACATTGTTGTCAGCTTCATTCTATGAAGATTTTGTTGATTATACAAATGTAATTCAACCATTTAAATGATAAACTAATGGTGATATGGTTGAAGATAGACTGTAGCTTTGTATTAAATCATTTTTGGTTAAAATGTGCTGTTATTTTCAAGGTATGAGCGTTCGAAATTTCGCAATTTGGGACCTTATATCTCCAAGGATATATGAGATGAATTTTTTGTGACAGTTTTCCAGACATGCCCCAATAACGTACCTTCGCATTTATGCCCCAATTTTTGGACCCCCTTTATACTTAGTAGTTTCATTATAAATTTAATAAATTTTTTTTTAAATAATTTTAGTTTTTTTTTCATACTTGAGCATTTTACGTATTTGGCTGCTTTCCGGTTGAATGGCGCTGATTTTTACATTCAGGAGAAAGTAATTATCATAAATTATCTTATTAGTGCTTGTTTAAATTAATCTGAGTTATTGCACATTTTTTAATTGCTTTTGTTTCGTTTAAACGCGAGCTCTCCGCAAGAATCATGATTTCTTTGATTGTATAATTAGACTTTTATTGGACAAAGACACACTTTTTTCATATGCTAGAGCTGATCTATAACTATAATTATTTAAATAATAGAAATGTAACTTTTAAATATTATTCAATCAATTATTGGCTAGGTACTTTCAGTAATAATAATAATTGAATTACATTTCTTTATCCGGTGGAGGTAGTCAGATTCTTGAAAGAGCGACTAGAACGGAAATTTGTTAATTTTCGTTATTTTTTTGGATCATTAATTTATTATAAATAATAATTATTACACATATGGTAATTTGCACGTAATTTGTTTGGTTGTTTATTATCGATAAATAATTTACTTTCAAATCTAAATTACAATCACAGGATACTGAAAAACTACTAGTAGAATTGCCATTCACAAACGTAAAACTAAATTTTATTGCATAGAAAGGACAACATGTTCTAGGCAAGCGCAAAAAAAACCAAATGAATAGAGACGGTCAACTCCTACGTCACAGATCACAGATCTACATTAAAAAATTGTCTGTGAAGTAGAATTTTGATTCTGTCAAATTTAGCCACTTTTTTAGAACAATATTTTGTGAAAATAAAAGGCTTTCTTAGGAAACCCTTGATATACAAATGTGCTATAATGTCTTAAATTCGATATTTCAAGGTTAGTTCATTGTAAAACTCTATAATATACAGTTTATGTGTTAATGTTGTGCACCCTCCAAGATGTGAATTTTAAACGCAAATTGCTTGAGAAAGCAACCATATCATGAGGTCTGGTAAGTACCATTGTATCATTTTTTTCTATTACCTCGAACAAACCATACCCCTTGATATGGTTGCTTTCTCAAACAATTCGCGTTTAAGGCTGACATCTTGGTGGGTGATCATCATCAGATTAATAAGATTTTTTAATTCTTGCGGTAGAGTCTCGGGTAATTTTAAGTTAAAATATTGTAAATAAGATATAAAGGAACATTCTTACACCAATGGAACCTGAAAAACTCTCTTAATGTTCTTTAAATAATGTTTTAAAAAGACCAATGTTGGAAACACAGAATAAGAAAAAAATTACCATTTTCTTTAGTCCGTAATGCTGGTTGCCTACAAAAATTTCACAGATAGTATTTTAATGCACCTGTGAACTGATGTAGGCTTGACCGAGTCTATTATTTATCATGTGTTAATTAACTTTTAATAGTTTGTGCCACATAAAAAAAATAAAAAAGTTTGCGCCCTTATTGGGACTCGAACCAGGCTTCCTACCACCCTTCTATAACGCAATTTTGTGTTTATTCTCAGTATTTAGCGTGTTTCCGTGCCAAATAACATTTATTTTATTTACATAAAATGATTTAAGCATCACTTAAAACAGGAATTAATGTCAATGCATCCAAAAGAGCTGCAGGTATAAAATTGATTAGATTTGAGCCAGCAAGTCTTGGGAAACAGATTGCATTTAGTTTAGTATTACCTGTCCCACGTATCTGTTTGGTGAACAGTTATAAAATAATCATATTTCTGGAATTATACCTGTCTATACACAGTGCGGTATCTCAAGAATTTTGATTAAAAAACATTTTTTTGAGAAATACTAAAACATAAGATGTTACGACTTTTTTACACCTAGTATTGCTTAAAAAAGTATTACAATAGTATTAAAACACGGTATTTTATAAGGAACGTGTTTATCACCTTATAAATCTAGTTTTTTGCACTATTTTTTATATTTGCTTTACTTAATTTCTTAAAAACCATTTTTAATTAAAAAATTAACTTAAAATGTTATTTTCATTGGATTGGCAACATTCACATTTTGAAGTAAAAAGTAAATTTAGGTTAGACCGAGGGTTAGACATACTGAATAATGACATTTGTAAACGTTACTCACTTAATACTGAATGAATAGACGTTTTTGAAAAAATGCAACCATTGATATCGTATCTCCAATTCTTTTAGTAATCCCCCCTACAAAAAAACTATGTCCCCCGATAGTTTATAATAGTAAAATTTGTAAATAAAAAGTACCTTGCAAGGGAAGAATTTATCATTTTGCATCTGAAAAACCAACCTAATAAAATAAAATTTTGGGTTTAATAATGAAACAATTCAGCAACCTTAAAAAACCAAATTTCATAATGTGCTTATTATAGAACGCAAATTATTATAATAAAACTGTATAGCAGTACAGCGTAGAAAATATGTATTTGAGGCTTAAAATTTTGTTTAAATCTAACAAAAGAAATTTTTTTTAACTCTGATGAGAATGATTACTTTTTTATGCCTAACTCAGAAAAAATGGGTCAAATTTTTATAAACTCGGTTAATTACAAAAAAAATTGTTTTGGCGTAAAATTGTTTCATGTACGTGACGATACCAACAAGAAATTTTAAACACTTTCATCGCAATTAAAATAACAATTAAAATTAAATTGAACTAACTTTTAGCCGCCTAATTAAAGTTTTATATGAATATCAAACATTATTGTCCATTTTTTTCTTAGAAAATAAGATAATAAGACATAAATTGGGTAAATTTTAGCCATAACGCTTAGGCCCACGTTAAACACATCTAAATTTACGCTTCAATAATCAGACGCAACAAATTTTTTTCGAGATTTAAGTCATATTTTACTGACCTATATTTTTTATTTATTAATATTTTTTTGATCTAAAGGAAACCCCTATTCTTTAGGAGCATTTCTAGATGCCAAAAAAAGTTTTTATTTGTTTCTGTCAAAGTGAATATTTATTTCAGTCGCATAAAGTCCCTTTAGTGCAGATTATTTTCTAAGAAAAATTAATTACCGCCTTCGGACCATAGAAGCAAATGGTAAAAGGTCAAAATTTTAAACACAAAAGAACATAGCTTTCCAAACCATTGAAAGGGTCGAAAATAATTTAAAATTTGCAATTCACGGAATAATAAAATTTAAACAATATCCGATGCAAAATACCTGATTTTATACAACTTACAATAATGGGCAGATTAATTCTCGAAGCGCTTTGTTTAAGGATTTGCATGGTATAAGTAGAAGGAAGTGGCTGCGGATTCGTTAAATGGATCTAAAGAGTACCGTTTGTATCATTTTTGATTTGGGATCGATTTTGAAAAAGAAGTGTCTAAGGCACCGAATTTTGGAGCCGTTCACGATACGGACCCATAACCACTTCCTTATTTCAACTAAATTTAAAGTAAATTTTTTTAAATGCAATAACTTGTTTTTATTTTGACCAAGGAATGTGGACATGTTTTCAAAAATGTTGGTCCATAAGTTGGGTAAGAATGCACTTCCTTATTTTTCAAAATTGATTATAAATGGTTGTAGATTACAGTGATTTGTAAAATGTCCTAAACGTGGGAAGTAGCCTTGAATTATTAGATGATACAGCTTAAAAATACAAGAATACAAGAATGAAATGTTTTACAAAATATAGGAAAAGGTAATTTGACTTGCTTCATATTTTTTCATAAGAAACAGAAGCACCGCATAACGCGAGTCTAATTCTAACCTTGAATTCCAAACTATTAACTTTGAAGTCAAAGTACCAAGCTTTAAAAAATTCCATTTATTTATTTCTGTTGTAAATATATTAATTTAAAATTCATTAAGGGAATTACTTAAGTTTTTTTTGACCACCCAAATCTTCCATACAGTCTGGGCAATTAAAGTGTTTACTTCGGCGTTGCAAAACATTACAATATTTAAAATCCTTTTCTAATTCAAATAACTCAATAAATGAGAGAAACCACGAAACAACAATTGAATTAACCACGATTTCCGTATAAAACCAATAATTATCGATGGATTTTTAGTCGCAATCGCCCACATAATAAATTGCATTTGAAATTTCGATTAATTGCGCTTAAATGCAGTTTAAGGGAGTGGCTACGCACCCGTTGCTTGGACTGTTGAATACTTGGACGGACCAGTAGACACTCTCTTAACAAAAAACGCAGAACATGACATTTTGGGTTCGAAATCGGTATTCGGACGCTTAGACACTTCGTTATACACTTCAAAAATCACTAATTAGTTCTAATTTCTTAGAAATCATAGTTTTTCATGTGGATTAATTGTTGTCTAACCTTTTCAAAGTGAATTGGTTTACCTATTATACATATTTATTTAATCCTTTGCTATTTTAGTGATTATAAATTAGCTTAAAATTTCATACCTGCTGACTGCTGACATATTTATGATTCAAAGCTACTAAGTAAAATGTAGCAGGTAAAGGAACGCATTTGTCGATATGATCGAGTAGGCTAGTCAGTCCGCGTCAAACAATTGAAGCGCGCGTAGCGCTCACCTGTTTCAGTCATGGCATTCTAGACCGAAACATAAAATTGTGCATTTCTCGGTTTTAAGCAGTTTTTTCGCTATTTTTTTGTCTATGGACGCAAAAATGACTTGCAATACTTAGTTTGTGCATCTATTAACAATAATTTATGTACTCAATGACTGTGATAAGATTCTGTTTTGGAGTTTTGGACTCTTGAGTCTTGAACGACAAATAAAGTGGTTTAATCAAGTTTTTTTTTCGACGCTTTATTTTGCATCATTATTAAAGTATGGTTGTTTTTTCGAAAATGTGTGACGTATAGTTAATTTAACTGCCCAGTTTTTGTGTTTTTACTTAATTAAAATGTGTGAGGAACAACCTCCATCTTTGGAATGTTGGGATTATTCAATAGAATTGGAATATTTGGAAAGAAATGAAGGTTTGTTTTGTTTAATTTTACTCAAATATGGTGAAAATAGGGTTTTTGGATTTAAGACAGTGGCTATTGTTCCGTCATATGGACCAAATTGCAACAGATTCGTTTATTTTTAAAACAAATTAAAGAATATTATATTATTTTCTGGAATTGTATACATACATGTTTCTCTAAGAGAGTGTCTAAGGGTACGTTATGTGATATACATTTTAGAACCGACGCATAAGATAGTTTAATTTTCATTATTTCGTTTATTAATTAGTTTAAAAAAATATTTCGTTAAAAGAGGGTTTTCTGATTTAGACAGTGTCTACAGGTCCGCCTTGTGCGATAAACATATTCTTAGACATTGCCCTTAAATTATAAGAGCATTTTTTTAAATTTGTTAAACGAATATTATATTACTTTGTAAAAAATACACATACGTACATTTTTGCATTTAGAGAGTGTCTAAGGGTTCGTTATGTGATCTACATTTCAGAATTTACGCATAAGAGTTCAATTTTTATTATTTCGTTTATTTTAATTTATTTAAAAAAGCATTTCGTCAAAAAAGCGTTTTCTGAATTAGACAGTGTCTACAGGTACGTCTTGTGCGATAAACGGATACTTAGCCACTACCTTTAAGTTATAAAAACATTTTTTTGCTTTTTTACTCAGTTTGTAGTATTTTGGGCCATTTTTATGAAGTTTCGTTACCTAATATTGTTTGTTCTAAGAACGGATGTATAGACACTCTTATCTTTCACCGGTTAATTTATTTTTGGACATAATTAGACTCTTTATAGCGTTCGTTTCCTTATTTTAATGAATTCATAGGTTCATTAGTGGGCTCATGCATTTTATAATTATACAAAAATATAAAAAAATGTTGATGAACTTCAAAATTGTTCAAAGTTCAAACAAGTAATTTAAATGAGCTTTATTTCCTTTGTAAGTGAGAAATGCTTTGATATTAATTGTAAGTAAATATATTTTTAAACAATTATGCATTTATATTTTTTTATTTTAATAATTATTTTTAATTATTTAATAAAAATATTTATATGGGAAAGAAAGTTAAATTGTTAACCTTGGCCGTTAATTTTATAACGTGCTAAATTATTGTTAATTAAACAATTGTTTAAGAAATATTTTTGTCATGAATAGCCTATTAAATTTTAACACCTACACAATTGCATTTAAATACACAGAAAGTTTAAAATTTCTTGGCAATAATTTTTTTTTTTTAGAAAAATAATAAAAATTTAAATATTTATTTAAAACTACTTAAATTCTTGCAAAATTAAAAATGCATGGCAGAAGGCTGTGTACATTTCTTGAATAATATTTATAAACTGATGTAACAGTACCTACATTGTTAGGTATTTAAGACTAGAGATTCAAATTCACTGATTCGAAGATCTGTGCTCCCAGAAGCTCGTATAAGTCATCTCCGTTAAGCTTTCGTCAATTCTACTAAATAGCACATCTACATGAGGGCCCCATCGTACTTTAAAACTAAATGTAGTTTTGAAAACTAGAATAATGGGGCTACAAAAGTACTATGGTTTTATTTAAATCGGTTTTTTCTTTGTGTTGAAAATCTGACTACAAAAATCATTATAATATTTTTGTTCAGATTTTCGACACAAAGAAATATCCGATTTAAATGAAACCATACGTTTTTAGCGATTACTTACACAAGCTTCTAGGAGCACAGATTAGAAGATCTGTTAATTTGAATCTCTAGCCTTAGTATTTCAATAAAAAAAAACGTTTAAATATTCACTTTTGGAACAATACATTGGAGATTGTAAATCAAGATAGATTTATTATAAAAGTCTATTTCTCAATAAAAATTCTGTTATTTCTTTTATTGAACTGTGAATATTTTTTTAACACCCACACACATTTTTTTCTCACGGTTTTAATTTTCTTTATTAGGTCTCATGTGAGAAAAATTATATTTCACATAGTCGAAAACTATGTCTTTAAAAAATTATAAAAATGCTTAGAGCGCTAATCGCGACGAGAATAATATTTTTCCTCATTCTAGATTAGCAAGATTGTTTTTAAAACGTATGGGAAAATTATTGTATGTTATAAAAAAATAATTTGCCTAGATATATGTACTTAGCAAGTAATAAATAAAATTTATAGCAAACATTAAAATCCAATTTTATTTAATGCCGCAATTAATTACATGCTTTTATTTCATTACGTAATTAAAAACAGGTTATTTTTTATGTATTAAACAAAATATCTATGATTTTGGTCAATGTTCAAGACCAAAAAAAATTACAATGCTTCAACATTTCAAGATAGTATAATATAGGGGAATTGTGCCTAAAATGACATAGTTTTTGTTTGAGATTAAATAATTCCATTAATTCATGAGTTAATGCTATTTAGGGTGTTTAGGGAACATTAGTTAATTGAAAATAAAATTAAGAAGAACAATAATTATTTAAATTAAAATTAAACATGTAATAAATTTACAAAAAAAAAGTGTTGTTGGCGTCATTTTAGACAAGTACTTGGGTACAACAACATGGTATGTCATTTTACCCCATTTTGGAAAACTTGGGACATACTATGTCATTTTACCCAAAGCCTTTGAAAGCCTTCCAAAATTCGTATGCTGTTTTACCTAAGTTGTTGCCAATAACCAAAAAATCATTTTTGATAATTTTTTAAATTCGTTTTTGGTTTAATTCAATTATAAAATGCTTTAATTATTATAGTAGTTTGTGTAATTATAGAAAAGAAAATGATTTTGTCTTTTTTTATTGCTGTATACACTTTTATATAAACACAAATAAAAAGTTTAGGATCCCAAACACAAAAAAGTGTTGTTTGTTTATTGTAGGCAATACGACTACCAAACTTTTTCACAACCTTAGAAGTCATTTAGTGATGTTAAAAGACTAAAAGCGGAATTTTTAAAAACCACCATTTACTCAATATTGGCACTTATAGTCGTTTTATCTGACTGCCATTTTAAGCACAATTCCCCTACTTTAACTAGGTTTATGGGTGTTTTCTTAACTTCTATTTTGTGTCTTAAGAAATTGTTAGATGTTTTTGTTGGTAATAAAAAACAATTACCTTGTCTTCTATGTTAAATGTTATATCAGACCAAATTTCTAATTTTGTTATTTTTTTACAGATTTGCAATTGGCAGCAGAACTTGGTAAAACTCTTCTAGAACGTAACAAAGAACTAGAGAATGCACTTAGACAACATCAAAACGTAATCGAAGACCAGGTTCAAGAGATTGAAGTAAGTACCTCTTATCACGCTAACCCAAATATAGGTTAAGTTGGGGTAATTGTAAACACTTTTGACCATTTTTATTTTGTAGTAACATGTTTCTTTCAAATAAAAATAGATTATTATACTCTTTAAAGGCAGTGTTAAATAGTATTACGTTCGGTCGGACCGTCTCTAAAATCGTAGATATTCATCCTAGAGCAAAAATCTTTGCAGATTCGTTTTGTGAATTTTTATAACTTTTATTTTTTCTCCGTCTGTCTTTTACGAATTTTGTTATAAAACGATTTTTTATACTATTTTTTGTATTTGCTTTATTTAATCTATTAAAATAGTGTATTAAAACATAGAGTTTTATAAGGAACGTTTTTTAACACGCGTCCAGGTTTGGAAAACGAATCGCGCAGCGGCGAGTTTTTCAATGGACAAGTGCTAAAAAACGCCTTATAAAACAAGTTTTTTATACTATGTTTTATATTTGCTTCATTTAATTAATTAAAAAGCATTTTTTATTTGAATTAAAAACGTAACTTAAAATTTTATTTTTATTGGATTGGCAACATTGTCATTTTGAAGTAAAAAGTAAATTTAGGTTAGACATATACTAATGCATACATAATGACATTTGTAAACTTAACTCACTTAATACTGAATGAATAGGCGTTTTTAAGAAAATGTAACCGTTGATATCGTTTCTAAAATTCCTCTAGTTATTCCCTCTACAAAAAAAAAATTATGTCGCTTGATAGTTTATAATAGTAAAATGTGTAAATAAATACATTGCAAGGGAAGAATTCATTTTTTGCATCTGGAAAAAAAAAACCAACCTAATAAAATAAAATGTTGGGTTTAATAATGAAGCAATTCAGCAATTTTAAAAAACCAAATTTCGGGTTTTATAATGTGCTTATTATAGAACGCAAATATGTATGAAAAATTAATGGATAATGTCAAAAAGCAAAAAAACTGTGGTTGTGTAATGTTGGTTGCCTAAAATCAACAAAAAGCAGCACTTTTTGGTCATTACTAAGTGGGTTTATAAGAGTGAATTTTAATTAAAAATTGTGCTTACCCGAAACATAAAAAAACGAAACACAAGTGGACATATTCTAAAGGTCCATCAATAAGTTTTTAAATACACAATTTTGGCAACTTAAAATGCAAGGAAAGTGCCAAAAATTTTTATTTTAACGCTTATTAATGGACCTTTAGAATGTGTCAACTTGTGCTATGTTTATTTATGTTGCTGTTAAGCACAATTTTTAATCAAAATTAACTCTTATAAACCCACTGAGCAATGACCAGAAAGTATTGTTTTTTGTTGATTTTAGGCAAACAACATTACATAACCACAGTTTCTATGCTTCGCGACATTCCCTCTTTAATTGTATTACTTTTTTTTTCTAGTATTTGACCAAGCAAAGCGTAGCTCTTCGCGAAGTAAACGACTCCCGACTTAGAATCTACGAGCAACTAGAAGTAAGCATACAGGATTTGGAACGAGCGAATCATCGCCATACTTTAGAAAACGCAGCGGAAAAGAAACATGTAAAGAGCCTTACGACAACCATAGAAACGTTAGAAACCAAAAATGAAGATCTTCAAGCCACTATCGATGACTTAAGGCTACAGATCGATGTTCTTAAGAGGCGGACAAATAGACAAAATGACCTAACTTCCCCAGCTTCAAGCGCAGGGGTGCATTTACGGCATGTGGAATTGGATTCCAAAAATGGCAGCCCGAAGGAGCTGTTTTCTGTACACAACAAAAATGTAAGATTTTTTTTTAAATACTATTAGTATAGGAGCTATCAACATGAAAATCCACATCATTAACGTTGTCATGATTTTTTGATATTACATAGCATTTAATATTATTTTTCTTAATCCAACAAAATGGCAGGCCAAACAGGCAGCGTTTTTTTTTAAGGTAAAAACATCATAAATGGGATCGTTATCTTTGTACAACAAAATTGATTTTTGCACCTTCGAGCTATAACCCTGCCAACCCTTTATAATGGGTAAATCGCTTTTCAAATGTGCGTTCCAAGGGCAGAAAACCCTGTAATAAAAATCTTTTATTTTACGCATAAAAGTCTACAGATTACACAAAATTAAATAATTTCACTTCATAAATGTCTGGCAGTGTTAAGGCTCATATTTGCACATATTAATTTCTTTCTTTAAAAAAAATGTCCCACTTATGATGTATAAAAACAACGCTACCTGTTAGCGCTGAAAGTGTATTGGACAAAAGTTAAGAAATATTAAATATAATGCAATGCAAAAAAATCATGACGCCGTTCGATGATGTGTGTTTTTGGTTGCCAACTCTCGTACTATATCCATTCACAATTAAAAAAAACAGAGCAGGCGAGCCATAGAGTGACAGTTTTTACCCCGTATATTGTCATTAATGTCACTTGTATTTGCTGGTTATGTAAAAAAAGTCAAAAAAACTAAAAAAATGCATTTAAAAACATGTTCAGGGCATCTGAATCAAAAACAATGGTCCTAACATAACAGAACTATTTTTTTTTTATTAAAATACTTTATAATGCACTAATCATTAAACCATTTAAAAGTTTACACAAAATAGGAATTATTTATGTAAGTACTCAATGTTAAGAAGTCCTTTTAGGTATCGTAGGATAAATGAGCACTTTTACAAAAATGTCTACAATTTTCTATAAAAATTCTTACATCTCAAGCAAAAATTGTTTCGTTTTTACAATTTTTACTTGCGGTCTGATTTTTTATATCTTGTTATAATATTAGGTCAGAAATTCTTAACGTAATTAAGGAACATTATTTTTTTTACCTACTTTTCTGTCACCAATAATTATCATCACATAAAAATTCATATTTAATTTTTTGGTATTTACAACACTTTTGTATTTAAATTTAAAAATAAAATTCATTAATTCTAATCCTATTAGCAACGGTAGAATTTTATTTAAGCAGGTTTGTTATTGTTATTTTTTAAACATAAAAACTGAAAAGAATGACTTAGAAAACTATCAGAAAGTGCTCAAAAAAGTAACTTACAAGTACCTTATTCATATTTTCGCACTTCGTTTATTAAAGACATCATTAACCCACTCCAAATGGTTGATTAATGACCCCTATTAATGTATGGATACGAGCCCATAGTAACGCTCTTCTATGTTTAAAATTACTATCTATATTTCTACATTACAAATGTTAAAGTAGCTTTAATTACGGTTCAAGCAACAAAAACCAAAAGAAATTAAATATTTACCGTTGGAAAGAATCAGAAGCAGATCCTTTTACCACATTTTAAGTAAATAACATTCATTTTCTATTTACAATTAATAAAAGTGTCAGCTTTTCTTCTTTAATTTTAATAAATTTGAATGGCCGACGCATTGTTTCTGTTAGTTGGTGAAATAACTGTTTTATTTTATAATTTATTTAATAATGATCTACGATGTGCGAAAAAGCATTGTAACCAGTTCGTATGTTAAATGGCGATTAATAAACTCACTTATTAACAAGCTTGCTGATCGCTCGCTTGTTAAAACCGCTCTTTTATTAATCGTCTTTATTAACACGCTAACTGGTTAAATAACTATTACCCTCAAATTTCTACTCTACATTATTGCATTTAAAAATACTGTCAAAACTACTTGGAAGTTCTTGCCATATTTACTCTCCAATAAATACGCAGTTGTCTCATTTTTCTAACTAATTTCTTTTTTCTAGGACGAGTGTACAAACTTACTTACCCCCTTCAAAACAAAGACTGATACCTCAAACACTTCCACTCCAATTTCACGACGTGAAAACCTAGCGCCATCTAGTGAAACCGACGATATTGACGGCGATAGTTTGCTGGAACTAGAGCAAAAACTAAGAACAGAAATACGCGAAGCTAAAGCACTACTAAGTCGAGAAGAACGACGAGCAGCTGAATTACAAGAGCAGCTGGAAACTGTGCAGCTGCAAAACAGAGCTCTTGAAAATCAGTTGGTACAAATGCACCATAGAGAACAACCATCGATGCATGATGAATTAAGAACCTTAGATGAAGTCAGGTAAGAGATTTATTTAGAGAAATAAGCAAATATGTATTAGGGGAATGTCGCGAAGCATACAAACTGTGGTTATGTAGTGTTGGTTGCCAGAAATCAACAAAAAACAGCACTTTCTGGTCATTGCTCAGTGGATTTATAAGAGTTAATTATAATTAAAAATTGTGCTTACCAGCAATATAAACAAAGCACAAGTTGAGATATTCTAAAGGTTCATCAATACGCGTTTAAATACAGAATTTTGACAATTTAAAAGAATTATTTTTTTGCATTTTAAATTGCCGAAATTCTGTATTTAAACGCTTATTAATGCAGTTTTAGAATATGTCAACTTGTGCTTTGTTTATTTATGTTGTTGGTAAGCACAGTTTTTAATTAAAATTAACTCTTATGAACCTACTGAGTAATGAGCAAAAAGTGCTGTTTTTGTTAGTTTTAGGCAGCCAACATTACATAACCTCCCCATTACGTTAACATTTTATAAGATACTCTTTGCAGTAGTAATATTCCAAAGCATTATTATTTGCAAGAAAGATGCGCATTTTTTATTTTATTAAAAATAGTCAAAATTTGTTTTTTTTCTAAACGGGTTGGAGTATAAAAAATTGTAAAATGCATTTTGATAGATAAAAAAAGAGTCTTTAATTCCAAGATAAATACTTTTAAATAAAATTAATATTAGCCGAAGTATGAATTTTTTTTAACTTTAAGGGTGTATTTTACCCCCTATTCATTCCAAAAACAATAGGGTTCTTCCCATAAATGAGATTAATTTTTGTATGAAATTTCAAGTCGATCTAATAATCCGTTCTTGAGGTAACAAATTTCATTATAGACAGACGGACAAAAAAAAAGTCTTAAAAAGTCATGAAACGAACGAATCTGCAAAGATTTTTGCTCTAGGAGGAATATTAACGATTAGAGAAGGTCCGACCAAACGTAAAATACTCTTTGACACTTGTCTGCAAAGACAACTTTCTACTAACACAGTAACACAGTTTGACAGTAAAGTTACCTTAAAAATCATTAGTTTGCGGTGTTCCACAAGGACCTATTCTTGGGCCAATTCATTTTAAAACCGATAGGGTTCTTCCCATAAATGAGATTAATTTTCGTATGAAATTTTAAGTCGATACGATAAACTGTTCTTGTGCTGTGTTATTGTGGTAACAAATTTCGTTACAGACAGACGAACCTAAAATAAGTCTTAAATAGTCATGAAACGAACGAATCTGCAAAGATTTTTGCTCTAGGACGAATATTAACGATTAAAGACAGGGTCCGATCAAACTTAATATACTCTTTAACACTTGTCTACAAAGAGTAGAATAAATAAAACTTTCTATTTACACAGAAGCACAGTAAAATTACCTTAATAAGCATTATTTTGCGGTGTTCCACAAGGCCCTATTCTTGGGCCATTACATTTTAAAACCACTTGCAAACTTAGCTAAAAAAACATTGTTTTTTGTTTCCAGACAAGGTGAAATGTGTAGCAGATGTCTACGATCAATGGACAAATCGGATGATCCAAGTATGCCAGAAGATGATGACGCAAGCATGTTAGATAGTCTGATGTCACCAACGCCACTCCGATCGTCATTTTCGTTAGAAATACAGGTGAGAACACAGATAGAGAGAATTAAACATTTCTTTGGTTTAGAAGATGGTTTTCTTTAACATTTATTTATGTTGTACAGTTGCATTATTTAGTATTTTACGAGAATTTTTGCGTTAAATCATGGAAATAAAATTTTGCATACAATACAGGGTGTTATCAAATAACTAGGAAAAAATTAAGGGTTTCTTTCCTAAACCCATTTAAAAAAAAAGTTTATATGCATAAACATGTGTCCGAAAATCCTTCGTTTCTGAGATGCAGGGTGCCAAGGTTTCTAAAAAAAAACTTTTTTTTTAAGATTACCAAGAAACTAAACCAGATATTTATTTGAAACTTAGCAGCACTCTTGCCTTAAGACATAAAGTGCGGCAGAAATAAAATACAAATTATAATTGGAAGAGGCACATTTGGGGGTACCATGGAGGTTGTTCACCCCCCACTTTTTTGGTATTATTAGAAGCCCTAGAATATGATCTTTAAAATTAATGTCTTGTTCGTTTTTCATAAAACTAACCGAGAAAAAAATTCATTGCCCAAAGGCAAACAAAATTTCTTTTTTAAGTTTGGCTTTTTTATTTTAATTTAAATAATACATAGTTAACAATGAAGGGTTAATTTATTTTTTTTTTATTACTATTTTAAATAATAATCTGGTTTAGTTTCTTAGTAATCTTACGATTAAATTTTTTTTGAGAAACTTCGACACCCTGTATCTCAGAAACGAAGGATTTTCGTACACATGTTTATATAAACTTTTTTTCCTAGTTATTCGGTAACACCCTGTCTAATCGAAATTTTATCACAAAAAAAACACGTAGAGTTGAGGCTTCATAAAAAATAAATGCGAGAAAATACGAAAACAGTTCGTTGTCTAATTAATTTAAGACATGTTAAGCTACAAGTATGCAAAATTTCATTCCTTTAACTTAACGTGAATTATTTTTACGCGGACTTGAGTTTTTTCTTCCTTGTAGGATGAAAAATTAAGTGAAGAACTAATTTTTGATTGCCACTCGCCTTTTTTGGAAGGCAGAACACATTTAGTAGCAATTTTAATTAATTTATGTGTTACTTTAAAAGATCATTACGTTTTGCCATTGGTCCGAAAACTTATATTTTTGCATTATTTTTCCCTCAAACCAAAATTCGAATAGTAGTTGAGGTATGTCTATTTTTGTAATATCATGCTTATTGTAATAGACTAGAACAAAACTCATAATAATGTTCGAATGGTTTTGGTCCATTATAAAATATTAAAAATAATTTAAAAACTTTAACTAACGGAAAAATGGGTGAAGGGACATAATAGTATATTAAAACATAGAGTTTCATAAGGAACTTTTTTTTTCAAAGGACAAGTGCTAAATTAACGCCTTATAAAACTAGTTTTTTATACTATTTTTTATGTTTGCTGCATTTAATTTATTAAAAATCATTTTTAATTTAAATTAAAACCTTACCTTAAAATTTTATTTTTATTGGATTGGCAACATTGACTTTTTGAAGTAAAAAGTAAATTTAGGTCAGACATATTGAATAATGACATTTGTAAACTTTACTCACTTAATACTGAATCAATAGGCGTTTTTGAGAAAATGTAACCGTTGATATCGTTTCTCCAATTCTTCTAGATATTCCCTCTACAAAAAAACTATGTCCCGCGATAGTTTATAATAGTAAAATTTGTAAATAAAAAGTACCTTGCAAGGGAAGAATTCATCTTTTTGCACCTGGAAAATCAATTTAATAAAATAAAATTTTGGGATTAATAATGAAGCAATTCAGCCACTTTAAAAAATCAAATTTCGGGTTTCATAATGTGGTTATTATAGAACGCAAATATAAAAAACATATTAGGGGACTAGGGTACATTTTCGGACAAAATGTAGTACTCTAGTTCCCTAATAACAATCAACAAAAAAGATACAAAAATCATCCCTGTTCTAAAACCACCCTGACAAAACAGCAACCTTACAAACCATGCAGTTGTTTAGCGTAATATTCCTAAATTTCAGAACCACCCCGAGACACAGTCATCTCCACTAACCGCCGTTACTAAACCACCAAACGCGAGAAACCAATACAAAGAACTGGTCGAAAAATTCGGTCCTCTATTCGAGAACCACACCAAGAGCAACAAATTCATGTCCCTCCAAGAGGAAATGCAGTTAAGCGGCGACTTTAACATCATGTCTACTAGAGAAACCGACGAAGAAAGTGGCCACGGGGACAGTTTACCCATGGAGAAGAAGAATAAAAGAAGACAAACGCCAACGGACTTTAGCGAAGCCGAAACCAGCTCTAGTGGATACTCGGACGAGACCAGTACAAAGGGGACTCAAACTGAGGACAGAGGCGCTTTTCTATGCACCATTGCCGACGGCGAGGACTGCAAATTCAGCATCTACGACGACGCTAGTCCTATAGACAGTCGCTTCAGGAAACGCCCTGAGTACCGCGAACTCTTCAAAGAAATATTCAGCGTCCTCAAAAAGGCCGCAGAAAAAAAAGAAGAAGGACAAGACTTACCACTCCTGGACGACATAACCCCAATTAAACAAGCCCCACGAGTCCCTCCAGTGACGCCATGTGTTGATTATTTGCCCGACTTCATGAATGATGATGATACCAACTCTGTAGTGTCTTCAACGATGTCTGAGATGTCTACATCGCAATTAGAACCGACTACTGTAATTGAGAATTTGATCCAAGAGCAGAATCAAATTCCGGATGCTCCAGAGCCACATAAACCAGCCTTAAGGCCGCTTAAGTCCGAGTTGGATTACTTGAGCATTGAAAGTCGGAAACGGTCTTCTTCTAGGAGGAAAAATAGACACACACTGTAAGTATTAACTCTTAGACGTTGAATTTTTATTAGCAAAGAGGTTGTACTGGTTCTGAAGGATTTTAAGAAAGTTTTTGACCATTATAACTATCTAAAATAGGGCCTTAAAGTATACAATAAATAAAAACGGTCAGGGTTCCTCAAGGCTCTATTCTTGGGCCTTCATTCTTTTATTTACGTTTAGTTGTAGATAGTTGCAATTTAAATTGATTTTTAGGATGTTTTCGGCACTTTATGCTGTATTATGGTTTAAATAATCTTATGGCAAATTATTCTTCAGTTAGCTTTTTGCACTGTTTGTTTTTTTATATATTTAGTTCTATAAAAAAACGTTATTCGTGTAAAGGCTTAATCCTAAAAACGGTGTGATGTTGCGAATTAATTATTGGACATAGTAAATTGGCATTCTTTAAGAAAAGGGCTCCTTACTTGTATTTGAGGCATTCATTTTATTTTAAGCACTTTGTGAAGCCTTCATATGACCCAATTTCATCGGCAATTTTAGGATACAAAAAAAATTATTTCATTGTCAAACTGTTGTGGAACCAAAGCATTACTACTTGCTAGTTCATGCTTAACAGTTTAAAAAAATTATGACCTAAATTGATCGTTTTAAGTCATATTTCATTTTTAAAAGGTGTTCCACAAGGGCTTATTCTAGGGCCATAATTCTTTACAATATGATTACAACTTATTTGAGACATTTAATTATTTCATTTCAAAGCACTTTGTAGAGCCTTTATATGGCCTAGTTTCATCGACAATTTTAAGCCACAAAATAAATAATTTTATTGTCAAACTGTTTTAGTTCAAGCTAAACAGTTTTTGTAAAAATAATGGTCTAAACTCGTTTGTTAGAACCTTTTTTGCGCCTAAAATTAGGCAATTAAACATTATTTTAGGTCAAGTTGCATTTTTAAAACGGTCTAAAAAAAGAAGTAAAGTTAAAATTATAAAAATAACGAAAGGTGTTCCACAAGGGACTAATCTAGGGCCCTTATTTTTTACAATATGATTAGAACTAATTTGAGGCATTGAATTATTTAATTTTGTCAAGGTTTCATATGTTTTAGACAATTTTAAGCTACAAAATAGATAATTTCATTGTCAAACTGTTTTAGTTCAAGCTACAAAGTTTTTGTAAAAATAATGGTCTAAACTCGTTTGTTAGAACCTTTTTTGGACCTAAAACTAGGCAATTAAACATAATTTTAGGTAAAGTTGCATTTTTAAAACGATCTAAAAAAGAGAAGCAAAGTCTCAATTATATAAATATATAACGAAAGGGTCGAACGGTGTTCCACAAGGGACTAATTTAGGGCCCTCATTCTTTACAATATGATTAGATCTAATTTGAGGCATTGGATTATTTAATTTTGAAGCACTTTGTCAAGGTTTTATATGTTTTATAGACAATTTTAAGGTACAAAATAATTTATTTCATCCTCAAAGTGTTGTGGAACTAGAGCATTACTACTTGTTTGTCCTTGTAAAATAAATGGCCCAAAATTGTTTATTAGGACCCTTTTTGCGGCTTAAATTAGGCAATTAATTAAACACTATTTGAAGTCATGTTTTACTTTTAAAAACGGCCTAAAAAAAGAAGCCAAATAGCAATAATAAAAACAACAAAAGGTGTTCCACAAGGCTCTATTCTAGGGCCCACATTATTCATCATATTTCTAAAACTCCTCTTAATTTGGCTACAACTTATAATTTCTTTCAGAAACAACACTTCCGACCGCAGCGATTCGCCCTCAGTCACCCCTATAATAGGCCACCCCACCATAAACTACTCTACACGCCCTATTTCTGGGCGTAGACGTCGTGAGCTTAGGCATCTTGCCACAGATGGCGCGCCGTCCTCATCACCTCAAAACGACTCTTGGAATGGAAATACGTTACAGTTCTACTCTTCGGCTAGAAGTAACGTTAATTCACCTACCCCTAGCCAAGGGAGTGGTAAATGCGTTGAATTTAAACCTTCGGTAGCGGCAAAAGAGCTCAAGAAGTTGATTAAGTTAGACAAGACTTATGCGCAGGTTTTGAAAGGGCGAAGAGAGAAAAATATGCGGCAACAAAAACAACAGTTTTAAATATGTTTTTCATGCGAAATGGAGCGTATTCGTACAAAAATTGGTTGGGGTAACCTAGGAGACCTGTCATACCACCCGTCGTTTCAGATGCTAACTGACATTACTTCTAAATTTTATATTTTTACCAAATATAAAGCTAATATACTAAAAAACAACAAACTGCCGGTTTAAAACATTCTACGTACCAGCTTAAAGGTTTGTATAACATTTACGGAGTGTTATACAACTTCAATTCTTCATAATTGGGTAAAATAGGGCATAATGACTCATTTACAATGGTACTTTTAATGCAAAATCCGTGCATCCAAAAAAATCCGTATTATTTTAAACATTCACGAAAATCCTTTTGTAAATGAGTCATAATTTGCTTTTTTACCTAATTATAAAGAATTAAAGATGTAAAGCACTCTCTAAATGTTATACAAACCAATTAGATGGTACATTGGATGTTTTAATCCGGCAGTTTGCTGTTTTTTGGTATATAAGCTATATATTTGATAAAAATATAAAATTAAGAAATAATGTCAGTTAGCATCTGAACCGACGTGTGGTATGACATATCTCCTAGGTTACCCCAAACAATTTTTGTACGAATACGCTCCATTGCTTAAATTTTGTTTCCTAAAAGAGAGTCTTTTTATTCTTAAACTGTTTTTTTATTGCCCCTTAAAATGATGTAAAGTCAAAGCCATAAAACTTTCATTTGAAGGTTTTTTTTTTACTATTTTAACTGCCTTAGTAATTTCACATTTTGTTGTAAAATCAAGAAGCAATTTGTGGAAAATATAAAGCATACAGGGTGTTCCAATTTTGGTTAATTTAGATCGTCATAATAATTTAAAAAAAATATTAATACTTATGATTTTTAATTTATTATTAGCATCAAATTTAACGCAGAATGTCGCGAAGCATAAAAACTGTGTTTATGTAATGTTGGTTGTCTAAAATCAACAAAAAACAGCACTTTCTGGTCATTGTTCAGTGGGTTTATAAGGGTTAATTTTAATTAAAAATTGTGCTTTCCAGCAACATAAATAAACAAAGCACAAGTTGAAATATTCTAAAGGTCTATCAATAAGCGTTTAATTACAAAATTTTGGCAATTTAAAATGCAAAAAAATATTGCCTCTAAATTGCCAAAATTCTGTATTTAAGCGCTTATTGATGGATCTTTAAAATATGTCAACTTGTGCTTTGTTTATTTATGTTGCTGGTAAGCACAGTTTTTAATTAAAATTAACTCTCATAAACCCACTGAGCTATGACCAGAAAGTGTTGTTTTTTGTTGATTTTAGGTAACCAACATTACATAACCACATTTTTTATGCTTCGCGACATTTCACTTTAAATTCCTAATGCAACAAAATTAATGCACCCTGTTTAAAAACTTCATTTTCATGTTCCATTTTGTATATTTATAGTTTTTATACTCCATTTTAATTATTAATTCTTGTATTTTTTTTAATTATTGATGGTTTTTTTAACTGTATTAATGTATATTTTGTTTTTATTCCTTATTTTGTAATTTTTAAGCTTTTGAAAAAGGTTTTTTAGTTAGAGGTTTGCCTAGCAAACAAATTGTGCCAATTTTATTATTGATTAATTTAAATAAAAAAAATGTAATCATTTGAAAATGTATCCACTTTTGAAATAGTTGTATTTAATAATTCACCACGTTTGAAATTATTGTAATAGTCCAGTATTTATTAATTGAACTTAAAAAATAGATTGTTCTAAACGGTTTTTGTGAAAGAAAAAAATAATGTTTCCTACTGAAAGTAAACAAAAAAATGATATTTTAAACGCGTATTTTTTTTCATCTACCCCACCCAAAAATAAAGAAAGCAGCCACTTTTTCATTTTTTTTATTCTTTTAAAATATTTTTACACTTTCGTAAAACACAAAATAGGAAATACGTCTTAAAATTAAAAAGTTAACTATTTTTAAATTTAATTAATAATAAAATGTCTAATGAAGATCATTTTTATTTTAAACAAACAAAAAATGATTTAAATTAAAGTCTAATTTAAAAATACTTAACTTCAAGGCTAATTAATTAATAATTTTTTTGTTACTATAAAGAATAGTAGTAAAGCAGTATTAAATAAATTACCAATAACACATTATTCTATAAAAATGAATCTTAGAAAAACTTTTAAATTTTTTATAAATTAATTTTTTCAAAATTTAAGTTTAATTTTTTCTTTGAAACAAAACTTTGTGAATGGTTGAGATGTCTGGTACTAGTTTATTAGAGGCTGGCTTCAGTGGCACTGTTTTTCTTAAAATACTGCAAAAACATCAAATCAATTTAAAGGAGAATGTCGCGATGCATAGAAACTGTGGTTATGTAATTTAGGTTGCCTAAAATCAACAAAAAACAGCACTTTCTGGTCATTGCTCAGTGGGTTTATAAGAGTTAATTTTAATTAAACATTGTGCTTACCAGCAACATAAATAAACAAAGCACAAGTTAAAATATTCAATAGGTCCATTAAATATCGTTTAAATACAGAATTTTGACAATTTAGAAGCACTATTTTTTGCAATTTAAATTGCCAAAATGCTGTATTTAAACGCTTATTGATGGACCTTTAGAATATGTCAACTTTTGCTCTGTTTATTTATGTTGCTGGTAAGCACAATTTTTAATAAAAATTAACTCTTATAAACCCACTGAGCAATGACCAGAAAGTGCTGTTTTTTGTTGATTTTAGACAACCAACATTACATAACCACAGTTTCTATGCTTCGCGACATTCCCCCTTAAAAAAACTAAAATGTAAAACATTATACATTTAAAAGCTGAAAAAGGGTTTTTGCTTAATTAAATAATTTATAAATAAAGGTGTAAACGCGTTATAAGATACTCTTCGCAGATTTTAAGCAAAGCATATTTTTAAACACAGCAATATTGAAGGTTTTAGTGAAATAATCTAATATTACCTTTTTTTATTATTTGTTATTATAATGGTTAATATAATCTTGATTTTGAACCAGAATTATAAGATCTGCAAAAGAAACTTGTTTAAAAATTCTTATTTCAAGAAAACCTCGAATATTACCTTAAATAATTAAAAAAAATGCATTTTCGCCATTTGGTTTTTAAAAATTCATCAAAAAATTTAACACCAAAAATGACAGACTATTTTTACAAAACTTCTATTATTTTCTTACCTTGTGTTGTTATCAGATATCAAAGTTCCTCCAGTGTTATTAGCTGTAGACAAGGGTCTTTTATTTACCAAAAGACATTTCATAGGCTGCCCATCGAGTTGTCTATTATGATAAGTATCAACGGCTTTTTGTGCATCCTTTAAATTCTTGTAAATAACCTCGGCAACTCCTGATCGCACTAAACGAGCCGCTAAAAGCTCTCCAATGTCCTCAAAAAGCTCCTAGAAACAAAATAGTTATTTAACCAGTAAGTGTGTTAATAAAAGCGATTAACGAGGCGATTAATAAACGAGCGGTTTTAACAAGCGAGCGATCAGCGAGCTTGTTAATAAGTAAGTTTATTAATCGCCATTTAACATACGAACTGGTTACAATGCTTTTTCGCACATCGTAGATCATTATTAAATAAATTATAAAATAAAACAGTTATTTCACCAAGTAACAGAAACAATGCGTCGGCCATTCAAATTTAATAAAGTTGAAGAAGAAGAACTGTCACCGAACTTTTATTAATTTTAAATAGAAAATGAATTTTATTTCCTTAAAATGTGGTAAAAGGATCTGCTTCTCTTTCTTTCCAACGGTAAATATTTTATTTCTTTTGGTTTTTGTTGCTTGAACCGTAATTAAAGCAAAACATTTGTAATGTAGAAACATAGATAGTAATTTTAAACATAGAAGAGCGTTACTATGGGCTTGTATCCATGCTTAATAGGGGTCATTAATCAACGATTTGGAGTGCGTTAATGAATGTCTTTAATAAACGATGTGCGAAAAACGTTTTTTAATCAAGTTATTGAGGTAAACCATAAAGTAACGTACCTTAATATCTTCAAGAGAGACAGTATTTTGTAGATTTGAGACCACAATTCGATGTCCAGCAGGCACAACGACTTTAGTTTTGATTTGGGAAAGAATTCCATGTGATTCAGGCATTGTATCTAATCTAGAATGGATATTTGAAATTCTGGATGTTCCTTGAAGGGCTATTCCACCCCGCATTTGCATTTGGGGTAAACTGTCCATTTCTTCTTCTTCTTCCATTGCATCCAAATCGATAAAACGTTGTTGGACTGGTTGACGCCCCAGTCTTATTGGCCTAAAAATGGGGCCCCAAAATCAATTTTTAATCGTTTTAAAAATAGAAGTTTAGTAAAAAATTAAAAAAATACGGCTAACAAAATATATCCTAAGGTAAAATTCTACGACAAACAAAATAATCCTTTAGATACATTGTAACCCGTCCGTATACCGACAAATTTCATAAAAATCGTTCACATTAACTTAGAGCTATGAAATTGGGCATACACCACATTTAAAATATTTAACAAAAATGGTTGTTGTCGTGTGCCCCATTACTGAATTCTTATTCTTTATTTATGAAGAAATTTTTTCATTTTGTATTACGGTTACTTAAGAAAAGGGCCTTACAAATATTGAGCAAAAGTATTGCGTTCTAAGGGAGAATTCATTTTTTTTCGCATCTTTTTAGTTTTTACACAAAACAGGAATTAATTTCGTTTTGCTTAATTAACTCACTACTTTTGCTGAATATTTGTAAGGCCTTTTTTCTAAGTTATCAAGATACAAAATAGAAAAAATGCTTTATAAATTGGAGGAACTAATGAATAGTAGCCTGGTTGTATATAAATTTGGCAAAAAAAACTTAGTGTTATAATTAATTTTTAATTTTCTAAGCCCTATTATTTCAGAAATGGGACACATTACAATAGTGTTGTGAGAAGGTTTTTTTACCAGTTTTTTTACTGGTTTTTTTACCGGTTTATTTACCGATCAAAAATGATTTTGACCGGTCAATTATGCTAAAAATGATTCTAAGGCTAAAATAATGCTAAGAAGAAGAAGAAATGGCTGTCGACTGTCAATTTTTGATTCGTTTTAAGGGGGGTTCTGTGAGTTATACTTTTATTTGTTTAAAAAACTAAAATAAAAATAATAAAAAAATCGACAATGAGAAATTAAGATATTGAAATAAATTTGCGAAGTTTATCTTAGTTATATATGTAATTACCAACGCAGACAAATGTATAGCAACATTTTGATTTTTTAAGGTTTTTTACAGATTATGGTAAATGTGGGCAAAAAAATTACAAGTATTTGGTCATTTCAGAATCCCCTACGCAAAATACATCCATTTTTGAAATAAAAAAATAAATCATTTTTGACCAGATTTTTTACCGGTAAAAAAACCGGTCAATTATGCTAACTACGTTTTTGACCAGTAAATTAACATCACTACATTACAATAAACATTTTTGAAAAATATACAGGGTGTCTAAAAAATAGCACATAAACGCAATGGTCCGCTTAAGGGGCATTCTCAGGGATCCCTAGAAAATTGTCAGAAAAAATCCATCTGTTATATTAAACGAGAAAAATAAGAACAAAATTGCATAAGATCGGCAACACAGTTTGCAAAATACATCATAAAAGCTCATCTAGATTCTTTAGCATACATTTTTGCATTTAGATCACAATGTCAGCTTTATTTCATGAAATTGTAAAATGTAATTTGGCCATTTAAAAGATAAACAAATTGTAAAATAATTTTAGATAGATTATGCCTTTGTATTTAGCCATTTCTTTCGTTAATATATGCTGTTATCTTCAAGATATAAGCGTTTTAACTTTCACACTTTAGGGCCTCATATCTCCAAGGGTAAATAAGATAGTTTTTTTTCAACAATTTTCCAGGAATCCCTAGACATGTCCCAATAACGTACAATTGTGTTAATGCGCCATTTTTTGGACACTCTGTATTTAAAATGTGATCAGCAAGATGCATGCCAAAATTTAAAGCTTTAAGTTAACGTAAACGATTTTTTCGCTATGTGGACAGACTAAAGGGCAAATTTTACGAAAAACAAAATAAAATGCCACATTAACGTTTAACACTTCTTTAAAATAACGAAATTCACTTTTTGCATGCATTTATTTCTAATCTCAATCAGCAAATTTGATAAACAGTACATAATCAAAAATACGACTTACCGATTAAGAGTAACGGTTTCAAACATATCCTCATCCATTCTCCTGCGTCCCCCTAAAGCCCCAATAAGGCTAGAAGCCGCGGGGTTTGACCACCGATACGCTGAAGGATTGACAGTTTCGTAAACATAAGGTTGCACAATTTGTTTCCTTAAAATACTCTGATTTTGCACTTGTGCCGCTCTTGCGTTAACTTGTCGGGCCTGTGTTTGAATTGGGGCGGCGGCGGCCCTACGCACTGTGTTTAGACGCTTAACTTGAGCTTTTTGGGGCGACGTTGTCAATCCAAGTTGTCTTTTTATAACAGTGTTCATTTCAGACGGCGCAGCTTTCGTTTTGTTGGTTGTGAGGCTTATTTTTCCGTTGCGGTCCGTTTTCTGCACTATATGGTCCCCGATTGTCTTTAATCTGTTGCCATTTTTTGTCGTTACGCCTCTAGTTGCTCGCATTTTCTCGATTTTACCTCTAGCGTCCTGAGTTTTGGCCATTTTTGCTAAAACGTCTCGGGCGTCGACCATAGTTCTGCGTTTTTTCGTTATGATCTTCTGACGCGCGTCCTGGACTCTAGTTTTAACGCCTCTGGCTTTCGCCACACCATTTTGGCCTTTTTTGGTGGTGGCACTTCGGAATTTGGGATTCCTCCTAGAAACGTTACGAAATAGCGTTATATATCTCGTTTTAACGTGTTTTTTTAATACATACCTCATTGTAAAGTTGTTAGCCATGTTCTTTGTACTTATTTAACACGAAAAACACTTGATTTTGTTGTAAAAACTCTGAATTAGCTTGATTATCGCTACGGGATACACACTTTTCATGTAAAAGCAACACAAATAAAAAGTAGATGACAGCTGACAGACGCTACTCCATCTTGAATTTAGTCACAACCTTCTTTACCGGCCCGAAACTTAGACCTCCGTTCAACAGATGGCGCTAGTTCGTAGCGCTATCTGTTAAACAGAGGCCAAAGGTGCTATGCTACGAGCAGAAAACTGTATTGCCGATTCGGTAGTCAAGATTCTGCCCGTCAAGGGCGCACAGTCAAAGTGACGTTTTCGTTAGTTTTCAAAACATTTTTGCCGATTTTTTTAGTGAAAGTGCCCAAAATGAAGACCAACATTTTTATACAAAACTTTAGAGGCCTCCCTAAGGTGCAGATGGACTTTGTAGAGCGGCAGTGGTGCGTTTTAGAGCCAGAAGTAGTGTCCATTATGAATAATAACAAATTAACAAAAGGGCTCGAGGAACTTTATCAAATTGTGCAAAATTTGACGACGCCAAATAGTGAAACGTTAATTTTAAACAACCTACGGCTAGTTATTGAGACATTTTTGCTTGAAAAGCTGTATAAACTAATGGATTATGATGAGAACTTTCTGGAAATTATCAGAAAGTTATGGCAAGCTTATAGGACTCAAATGCGTACTGTTAAGAATATTTTCATTAATTTTGAGCGTAACCCAAAGAAAGGACAAGTTTCAGTGCAAACAATGGCTTCCTTATTGTTTAAAAACACGATAATTTTAAACAAAATAATCACGACAAAAATATTCACCAATCTCAATGAAGCCATTTTAAAAGAACGTAGCGGAGACAAAATCGACGAAGAACTAATAAAAAGCACAGTGGACATGCTAGAAATGTACCAAACATACACAGAAGTCTTTCACAACAAATTCCTAACAGAAAGCAACGCTTTTTACGCGAGTGAAGGAAATACTCTACTTACGTTGCATGACGTTTGTGCGTACTTCAAGTACGTACAACTACGCATCGAGAACGAGCAACAACGTAAACATTACCTTAGTGCCAAAACCTGTGCCAGTGTTGTGAAAATAGTCGAAAAAAACCTTATAGAAGTGCATCTACACGAAATTTTAGAAAAAAACTTCGTTACGCTTATTTCAAACGCCAACTACGCGCAAATTACGCTTATGCATGACTTGATACTACGCGTAAGCGTTGGAAAACATGTTTTACTTCAATATTTCGCTACATACGTTAACAAAAAGGCACTAGAAATAGTCAACATGATTGATGAGAATATAGTTAACAGTTTAATTGTTTTTAAAGAGAAGGTAAGCAAGATTTTGGATGTGTGCTTCAGGAAAGACGCGGATACGTTCAGCGTAGAGTTGCGTAAGTGCCTTGAGAGCGTAATTAACACTAAATCGAACAAAGTGGCGCAGTTGCTTGCGAAGTTCATAGACCAAAAGCTACGTGCGATAGACTTAAATTTGGAGCAGTTAGAAATTGTTTTTACGAACGTAATGTTTATTTTTCGACTGGTGCAAGGCAAAGACATTTTTGAGGCGTTTTACAAGAAGCATTTAAGTAAGAGACTTTTACTTGGGAAAACCACAAATGACGATGCAGAAAACAGTATTATTTCTAAGCTAAAATACGAATGCGGCGAATCTTTCACGTCAAAAATAGAAGGCATGTTCAATGATATTAATATAAGCCGTGAGATTCATGCCTGTTTTAAGAAATATATGGAAAAAAATGTGGAAAATCATGACATGGAACTAACTATTAATGTTTTAACACTTAGCTACTGGCCCACGTATCCTAATTTTAACATTAACTTGCCTATACAGTTTTGCAGTTATCAAACACTCTTCCAAAAATTCTATACAGAAAAACACTCAGGAAGGAAGTTAATGTGGCAACCAAATCTAGACATGTGCATTCTTAAAGCGGACTTCAAAAACGGCAAAAAAGAACTTCAAGTCAGCCTATTTCAAGGGGTCATACTTCTACTTTTTAACAACAGCAAAGAACTGACGTACAGCGAAATAAAAGAAATAACCAATCTGGACGAAACCGAGCTTAAAAGAACTCTAATATCTCTTTCCTGTGGCCGCTCAAGAGTCCTGTCTAAGACCCCAAAGGGGCTGGACATAACTCCCCTTGACTTATTCACAATTAACGAAAACTTCACAGACAAACTTTTCAGAGTTAAAATAAACCAAATCCAGCTCAAAACAACAAAGGAAGAGGAACAAGCAACGGAGAAAAGTGTTTTAAATGATCGTCAATGCCAAATAGATGCCGCAATAGTTAGAATTTTGAAATCGCACAAGTGTATATCGCACAATAGTTTAATTTCGGAGATATACAACGTTTTGGCCATTCCTGTGTCGCCTTCAGATTTAAAGAAACGTATCGAGGGGTTGATTGAACGCGAGTATATTGAACGAGATGCTGAAAATTCGTCAATGTATAAATACGTCGCTTAAAAATGGGTTTTTTTTGTTTTGAGTTGTTGCAGATTTTTTACATTTTAATTAAATTTTTTAAACCAAAGAATGTTTATAAAAATGCTTATTTATAATGTCAAAAAAAAAAGAGTAAATTAAAAGTTTAATTTGTAGGGTCTCCAAAAATGTATTTAAATTTGAATGGGGCACAGGCCTATATATTTAGTATAGGAGCTATCAGCTATCAACATGAAAATCCACATCATTAACATTGTCATGATTTTTTGATATAACATAATAATTAATATTACTATTCTTAATCCAACAAAATGGAAGGCCAAACAGGTATCGTTTTTTTTTAAAGGTAAAAACATCATAAGTGGGATCGTTTTCTTCGTACAACAAAATTGATTTTTGCACCTTCGAGCTACAACCCTGCCAACCCTATATGATGGGTTAATCGCTTTTCAAATGTGCTTTCCATGGACAGAAAACCCTGTAGTAAAATTTCTTATTTTACGCACAAAAGTCTACAGATTACACAAAATTAAAAATTTTCACTTCATAATTGTCTGGCAGTGTTAAGGCTCATATTTGCACGTATTATTTTATTTCTTAAAAAAAAAATATCCCACTTATGATGTTAAAAAAAACGCTACCTGTTAGCGCTGCCAGTGTATTAGATAAAAGTTAAGAAATATGTAATGCACAAAAAATCATGACAACGTTCGATAATGTGTGTTTTTGGTTGCCAGCTCTCGTACTAATTTGAATAAAGATGTAGCGTACTTACAATAAATGAAAAATTAAGCTACTTATATCCTTTGGTAAAAAAATGTTTGCATTGCAACCGGACTGAAACGAGATGTGAATTTTAAAATTCAGGAAACCGGTCCTGTCCCAGAAAATATTGATTTGTTGCATCAAGACTCAGTTAAGTGGTTTGCATCATTTCACTCTTAGTTCTCCTTTAAATAATTAGAAAATCTGCTAAAAAATAAATATTCCACATATACATTTCTATTTACAAAAGTTATCTTATCAACTAATTTAAATAATCAACAATTTAAATTGCTCGGTTTTATTCAAATATTATTCAATTGAAATACGTATTTATCACTTATTTAATAAACAAAACGTTTAAATTTATCATTTAGTTCCATTGAGTCTTGCAACAAAAATGTTACGTTCCCTTGTGACGAAAAAAACTCTTGATAATGTTATCAAAAATGGTAAGATTTCTCATTCATTTAATTCCAAAAACATATGTTTCATAGCCCAATCATTCTAATAATGCCCCCAGAAAAAAATCCCAACCAAGATGTGCTTATGCAGGTTTGTAGCCACTACCCCCAGGAACATAAAAGTAAAAAATTCCCACAAAATTTCCGTGACGTTTAGCCCCCATCTTGCATAGAAGTGAGGAGTTAGTTTTTTGTTAATACCTAAACTATTTGGCACTTTTGAAAAAAGTTTTAAAAATTTTTAGAAACATTATTTTAATAAGAACGATTTTATAGCACTTTGAAAATGTGCTAATTTGGTCCTACAGAGAACGCTGCAATCTATGCTTCAGGACTCTATGACTAAGATAGACGATTATGATGAAATAAGGTATTTTCAAAGAGCTATATAATCGTTAATATTGGTGATTTATTATTTTGATTGTATTCTTATTAAAATAATGTTCCTAAAAATTTTTAAAACTTTTTTTAAAAGTGCCGAATAGTTTAGGTATTAACAAAAAACTAACTCCTTACTTCTATGCAAGATGGGGGCTAAACGTCAAGGAAATTTTGTGGGAATTTTTCACTTTTATATTCCTGGGGGTAGTGTCTACAATCCTGCATAAGCAGATCTTGGTTGGTACTTTTTTATAAGGAACCTACAAATTTTAATTAGAATAATTGGGCTATCAATTTTAAATCAATTTGCTTACAAACTAGCAAGAAAATCAACAAATTTTTTTTTCAAAGGAACCACAAGGGCACTGGCCAGTTTGGTTCCAGGAGAACCCATAGAACCACTAGTAAAAACCGAAATACCCGGTCCTAGATCAAAACAACTCCTAGCCGAGCTAAACACAATACAAGTAAGCCCTCAAACTTTTTTTTCCCACATCCCAATAATTTTTTTCTCTTCAGCAAACAGGTTCAGTACAATTATTCGCCGATTATGACAAATCAATCGGGAACTACCTATTTGACGTAGATGGAAACGCCCTTCTGGATTCATTCGCACAAATTTCCTCAATCCCAATTGGCTACAACCATCCTGAACTCTTAAAGGTGTTTGAAGATGCACATAATATGGTACGAAACGTTTTGGCTTTTTTGTAGATTGCTAGGGAACGGGTAGGGGTAGAATGATGATTTTGGTGGCATATTGAAGAGTTTTTAAACAGGAAGAGAATGATGTGGTATTTTAGGTAGTGGGGGCACATTTTGGGGGATACATGGGGGCCAAAAATTTAATTAATAAAGAAATTTAAGTTTTTTAAACGCATTAACAATTAAGTGTGTTTTTTTAAAAGAGGGGTAGACCCTACTTTACTATTTTTGGAGGTCTTATAAATATAATCCCTCCTTATTAAAATAAGTCCGCCAAAACTAATAAAATAACCTAACTTTTACTATACAGGCTGTCCAAAAATTGGCACATAAACGCGATGGTACGTTGTTGGGGCATGTCTGGGGATTTCTGAAAAATTGTTAAAAAAAATGCATCTGTTAAATTCATTGAGGAAAATGCGAACAAAGTTGCATAAATTCGGCAACACAGTCTAGGAAAATACATCTAAAAATCCCATCTATAAGCCTTGAATTCCTTCATTTCATAAAAATTTTGTAAAATTAAATTGATTTTAAAAATGTTATTTGACCTTTTAATAGCTAAACAAATGGTGCAATGGTTTAAAATAGACAGTAGCTTTGTATTAAACTATTGTTTACGGTAATATGTTCTTTTATCTTCAAAGTATGAGCTTTCGAAGTTTTGCACTTTGGGACCTCATATTTCCAAGGGTATATGAGATGGATTTTTTTTAAATTTGTCTAGGGATCCATAGACATGTCCCAATAACGTACCGTCGCGTTTATGCGCCAATTTTTGGACATGCTGTATTTTAAATAAAATATTAAAAAACGTCTTTTTGCCTAGATTTCTCTTAGTGAAAAGAATTATTTTTTTTCCTACAGAAAGCTCTAGTTAACCGACCAGCTTTGGGCGTATTCCCTGGAGAAGACTGGCCTAAAAAACTTCGCGATGTACTTCTTTCAGTGTCTCCAGGGTTGCCAAATGTAACCACAATGATGTGCGGATCCTGCTCAAACGAAAACGCATACAAAGCATTGTTTATTTCATACCAACAAAAGAACAGAGGGGCTAAACTAGATTTCACAGCAGAAGAATTACAAAGTTGTATGATAAACAAACCACCAGGGGCCCCAGAACTGAGCCTTTTGTCATTCCACGGTGCTTTCCATGGACGTACAATGGGAACTTTGGCAACAACGCACTCAAAGGCTATTCACAAACTTGATATTCCTTCGTTCGACTGGCCTATTGCGAATTTCCCTAAGTACAAATACCCTCTTGATGAGAACGTCTCAGAGAACAAAGCTCAAGATGTCAAATGCCTGACCCAAGTCGAAGAACTCATAAATGAATACAACAAAAAAGGAAAACCAGTAGCTGGTATTGTGGTAGAGCCTATTCAAAGCGAGGGAGGGGATAATGAAGGATCGCCTGAGTTTTTCCAGGGGCTTCAAGATTTGGCACAAAAGTATGGAGCAGGATTTTTGGTTGATGAGGTACAGACAGGTGGTGGCGCCACTGGTAAAATGTGGTGTCATGAGCATTTTGGACTTAGGACCGCTCCTGATGTTGTTACTTTCAGTAAGAAGATGTTAACTGGTGGGTTCTATCATAATGTTGAAATGAGGTATGTTTTTGTGTAAAAAAAAATTTGAATTTATGCCAAGATTGATAATTTTTTACATAACAAAATTTTCTTAACATCAGTCAAATTTTTTTTTTTGTTAGGGCATTTATTTAGGAAGCTAAATCCACAAATAAGAGTTTGGGGTTGGCGTGGTAGGCCCCCAAAAAGCCCCCTTTATTTTGCAAGTTTAGATCACGATGGATCTGCACCAAATTTTACAAATAGGTGCTAAGCAAGATTTAAAAACATTTTTGGACAAATTGTGCTTTTAAAAAAATTTCTTCTCCCCCTAAATGGCCCCCAAAGAGTAATATTCAATCATGTTGAATTTACGCCAAACTTTATACAGATGCAAGTTAAAGGCAAGACAACTTTTTTTTCTAAAAAATTTTTTTATTCCATTTGAAAAGGGGGCTCTTAGAGGGGTATAGACATACGTTTAAAAAAAGAATATGTTTTTTAAACCCTTATTTTGCATCTATTCGCAAAGTTTGGTGTAAATTCAACATTTTTGAATATTACTTTTCGGGGGGCCATCGAGGAGCAATTCAATGAAAGAATTAGTGTACATTTTTTAAGAATTTGTGTAGAATTTCTTGAGAATTTGTTAGAGATGTGCCAGTGGTATTTGACCAAAATTTTGACTAGGTATTTTTACCGTCATTTAATCACCCAAATTTGGGGAAATTGGTCAAATTCTCTGTCAAATTCTAAATATTTTTTTAATCTGCCACTTTTTGCTAAATTTTTATTGTTGTTTTAATTTTGCTATTTCCTTTTACATAAAATTGGCTTAGTGGAATTTATGCGTTAAAATATAATATTTAGATGACCATAATTTAATTTTTCATATGACATTACCAAGGTTTCTCTTCAAAAGTTTTTAAGAATTTGACCATATTTGACCGTAATTTGGCCAGAGATTTTGACCATACCAAAATGATTTGGTCATAAGCACATCTCTAGAATTTGTTAACAAATTCTAGAATTTGTGAATTATGTGAATGTACACAATTTGCCCATCCGATTTGCCCCTCGGGGACCATTTAGGGAGTAAAGTAATTTTTTTAGAAACATAATTTTTCCAAATTTTTTTAAAATCTTATTTAGCATATATTTGTAAAATTTGTTGCAGATCCATTATGATCTAATGTTGCAAATTAAAGGGGGCTTTTTGGGGGCTACCACGCCAACCCTAAATTCTTATTAGTGTGCATTTTGTGGATTTAGCTTCCTAAATAGATGTTCTAACACTTTTAAGACATAAAAATTTAGCAGTTATATTTTTCTTGAAGGGTAAAAAATGATATATCTTGAGTTGACAAATTTTTAAAAATTGGAAAATTTCATTTTTTTTCAAACGAAACGTTATTTTTTAGACCAAATCAAGCGTATAGGATTTTCAACACTTGGATGGGTGATCCAGGGAAAATCTTCCTTTTGGAAGCCGTTATTAAAGTAATTAAACGTGATAATTTGTTGGAAAATGTAACAAATGTTGGAAAAACTTTCAAAAACGGTCTTCATGCTTTGGAAAAAGAATTCCCGAGTTTAATAAGCGCTGTGAGGGGACGGGGCACTTTTTTGGCCTTTAACTGCCAAAGTGGTAAATTGAGAGACGATATTGTTGGGGCTCTTAAGAAAAAAGGTAAAATTTTTTTTACAAAAATAATCTAATTTTTGAATTTTTTTTGGACAATATTTTAATTTTATTTTTTTAGGTATTCAAAGTGGAGGTTGCGGAGATACTTCAATAAGAATACGTCCTGCTCTAGTTTTCCAAAACACTCACGTAAATATTTACCTAGATCGTTTGAGACAAATTTTGAAAACTTTTTAAAGCGGTCAAAAGTAAAAAAAAAATTTTAAGGTTTATGACAATACTTTTTGAATGGCGACCATATCGTACAAAATTTCCGTCTTCCACTTCTTTAACAAGAAAACTCTTTGTTATGTTTATGCGTTAACAAATTTTCAATCTATTTCTCGTAGAATTTTTTTTATTTTAAATATTAAAAAACGTTCTTTTTTCGAGATTTTTCTATGTGCAAATAATTGTTTAAAAAATGTTGATGGTGTTAAGTAAATAAAACAATCTTGTGATAATGTAAACATTTTATTTCCTGATAAAAAGTCGATTTTTCAATTGACCAAATATAAAAATTTTAAATGTGCAACTTAAATGAATTTCTATATTTTTTAAATAAACACAATTCTTAATACAATAATATCTACAATGGCACTACCTCAACTTTATAATTATTTATAATGTTATACACTACGTTTGAACTCTTTTGGTATAAAATATGTAGACCTTTAACATTGATACAACATTCCAACTAAAATTTAGTAACTGGGTCATTTTATAAAACAGAAAAGTAAAAACACTTACAATAAAACAAACATCATATCAAGGCATACATTTTCTACATATTTTACACGCAATAAACATAAAGAAAAAGTTACAGGAAAACGTTTTAAGGTAATACAGGATTTTAAACATTTGATTACTGATCTGAAATAAATACTTCTCTTGAATTAAAAATTAATAATTACAATGCGAAAAATGCAAGTATCCAATTGGAATTAATAATAAATATTTACATTTTTGTACGCCTGTACAAAACTGTTTTTAAGATACAAAATTAAAAGATCCCTTAAAATTACTTTCATTGGTTATTTTCATATAATTTATCTCTAAAGCATTTTATCTTATTCACAAAATAAGCTTCTAAAGACTCGGCGCATTTGTAAAACGGCGATTCTTTTGGATTGTAATAGCGGCAATTGTCGAAGATTTTTGTCATGTCTCCTATAAAATCGCTGAGTTTTGTGTATATTCGTTCGTTTATTTTGGTTTCTACCCGTTGCAAGTCTAAAAAAATCAATTTTTAGGCCAACCCGAAATATTTCCTGTTAAAAAAAAACTTACCCATTGGTTCCTTAATGACCTTATAATAATCCGGCGCTTCTGTAGGGTCCACCGGCTCCATAAACGGCCAAGAACTCTTATGAGCCTAAAAAAAACACAATTTCCCCTAAGGCTACAGAATCAAATTCATAAATGGGATGTTCTGTGCACTCAAAAGTTCGTAAAAGTCATCTCCCTGAATGTCAGTCGTTTTCGAAATTTCAACAAAATATGTAAAAAATACGGAGTAATACATCAATAACTATGATTAAAAATATTTAGGATAATGTTTGTGATACATAGAAGTGGTACTGAGTGCAAGAAATAATAAAAATATGGTAAAATAGTACTTTTGGTGTTTTTCTTTCTACATTAAAATCTTTAAACAAGCACATCTATATTAGGGGAAAACGTAAGTTGCAATTGTAATCATTTACAAGCTCAAAAAACCATGCTAAATTAACGTATTATGGTTTGGCATTGACCACATAATGTATATAAACCAAAAAATGTATCCGTAGCCGAAAAAAAAAAATAACAAAAATGATATAATGATTTTTGAAGTCAGATTTTCGACACAAAGAAATAACCGATTTAAATGAAACCATAATACGTTTGTAGCCCTATTTTTGTAGTTTTCAAAACTACATTAAGTTTTAATATACGATGGCACCCTCATGTAGATGTGCTATTTAGTAGAATTGACGGGAGCTCAACGGAGATGACTTATACGAGCTTCTAGGAGCACAGATTAGAAGATTTGTGAATTTAAAACCCTAGTCTTAAATCAAGACACAATCTCAAATTACCTGTAACTGTTTGATGAGTTTCTTAAGCCCATCATAATCTTTTTGAGTGAGATCTTTCATATTTGCAAAATTAACACTAGTATTCGTTTGACACCTTGGACAAATGTATTCATCAATATTGTCGGCTTCGGATTGTAAAATACCGACACATCTGCCATGGAACCAGTCCTGACAACTGTCACAACAAATGTAGAATCTGGAAGCGAAAAAAAACCAATGCAATACGCAAAAAAAGCAATTTAAAGTAATTAGGGGGTGTCCCAAGGAAATGTTTTAGGACCAATTTAATTTAAATTAATTTTTCTTAAAAAAATTTGTTGTTTTATTTACCAATATTACTAAGTTTTATACCTGAACAAACCCAAAGTGGTATTTAACAATAATAACCTTGGAAAAAGCAGTCAAAAACAATGATAAAATAATTAAATAGATGTAATATACACCAAAATTATTTGGCAAACTGATAAACTGAAACCAACCTTTTTGGGGGTTAGGAGAAGTGTACTATCCATTCACAATTAAAAAAAAACAAAGCAGGCGAGCCATAGGGTAATAGATTTTACCCTGTATATTGTCAATTATGTCACTTGTTTTTGTTGGTTATGTAAGAAAAGTCAACAAATTAAGAAATGCATTTAAAAACATTTTTAGGGCACCTGAATCAAAAACAATAGTCCCAACATATACAGAAGTATTTTTTTTATTAAATTAATTTATAATGCACTAATTATTAAACCATTTAAAAGTTTATACAAAATAGGAATTATTTATGTAAGTACTCACTGTTAAGAAGTCCTTTTAGGTATCTCAGGATAAATAAGCACTTTTACAAAAATGTCAGCAATTTTCTTTATAAATTGTCACATCGCAAGCAAAAATTGTTTCGTGTTTTCAATTTTTACGCCCGTTTTATGTAACTGTCATATTATTTTGGGCGTTTTTCAATTTTTAATGACAGTAAATTTAAAATGTAGTGCCAAATTTGTGGAAAATTCAAGTTTTCAACGATAAAGGTTCTAGTTTTCATAGGTAACTTTGTTTTATTTAAACTGTGAATGGATAGTACTATCGTGGACATGGAATTTAAAACGATTTTTTATCAGCCACCTTTGATTTTTGAATTTTACTCTATTGTGCATGGGATTTTTTATGTCAGTTTTCAAATGTTATTTTGACAACAAATGCGTCAAATGTATTTTATTAAAATAAATTATGTAAAATGTGCTGCCGACGATAAAAAAAGTTAGAAGATATTTTCTTTTTTAAATAATTTTGTTTTAGGATAACAATAAGGCTCTAATCTTCGTAAAATAACAGAGAAATGTTTCTTGTTAATGTCCACTTCGCATAAAACTTGAGCCACTATTTTGACCATATTTACAATGCAAAAATTGATCGTTTTAAATCCCATGTCCACGATAATACGTATTTAAATGCTGTTTCATCTATTTAACCCTCTAATCATTGGTCAAAAACAACCAAAACACTTACTGCGAGTTATCGTACGGCTGCTGACACAAACAATACAACTTCTGCGTATCTTTCGCCTGTTTACACTCCCCACAAATAAACTCAGTGAGGCTCTTACTGCTCTCCTCTGTAATCCCCACACAATCCCCATGGAACCAGTTATTACACAGATCGCAGCCGACATAGAACTTGGTTTCGTCGTACGGCGTCCTGCAGAGACAGTACAGCTTCTCGCGCTTGTTACCCCCACTGCGCCGGTGTCCCCCAGGAGTGGGGGGAGAGAGACCTTTGCCTGGCGGGTGGTGGGGGCCGGGCGGCTTGCGGTGCTTGCCTGGTGGTGGGGGGCGGTTAGAGGCGTTGTGATGCGGCGCGTAGGCCGTGGTGGGTTGCGCGGCGGATTTGCGTTTGCTGCTGCCGGTGCGCACCTCTTCTTGTTTGCTGCGCTCGATTTTGGTGCGGACTGCTAGTTCGTCTGATACTTCCTTCTATAGAGGGAGTTTTTATTTGAGAATTGAACATGATTTTTAGAGGTAAAAATGTAAACAAATCGCGTAAAATAGCGTTTTCGACTGAGAGCACTTAGTACGAATGCTGGCAACCAAAACCACACATCATCGGACGTTGTCATGATTTTTTGTACATTGCATTATATTTAATATTTCTTAACTTTTGTCCAATACACTTTTGGCGCTAACAGGTAGCGTTTTTTTTAGAACATTATAAGTGGGATATTTTTTTTGAACAAATAAAATAATATGTGCAAATATGAGCCTTAACACTGTCAGACATTTATGAAGTGAACATTTTTAATTTTATGTAATCTGTCGACTTTTATGGCTAAAATAAGAAATTTTTATTACAGGGTTTTCTGTCCTTGGAAAGCTCATTTGAAAAACGATTAACATATTATAAAGGGTTGGCAGGGTTATAGCTCGAAGGTGCAAAAATCAATTTTGTTGTACGAAGAAAACGATCCTACTTATGATGTTTTTACCTTTAAAAAAAAACGCTACCTGTTTGGCCTGCCATTTTGTTTGATTAAGAAAAGTAATATTAAATATTATGTAATATCAAAAAATCATGACATCGTTAATGATGTGGATTTTCATGTTGATTGCTCCTATACTAACTAGTTTTGGTAAGGCTCTTGAGAAAATAGCAATAGTCAAAATTCCCAAAGAGGACTTTTTATTCAAAGAAATAATACACTAATATACCTAAAAATATCGTCAGATATTAGAAAATAAAAATAAATTACCGTGGGTGTTTAGTGCGCTTTATAGTTAAATTAAATTAACTTAACGCAACTCAAAGATACTTAACTCCACTTAACGTAATGCGACTAAATTAATGCATTTATAGTTTAAATAAACACGTTAATTTAGAACAGTAAACGCCATATATCGGTAAATATTAGAATCGTATTATTTACCGACATTATTCGATTATCTTTGTAATTTTAAAAATTGGGTCTAGTAGCCGATAGATGGCTCTAATAAAGATGCTCACTTTACCCTGAATTAGCTAAAATTTGTCAAAATTAAGAGAATAACCTATAAGTAAACGTAAAGTTAAGTTAATTGGATGTGTAAATGCGATTTCATCTTTCGTATAATTCATTTAATTCGCGATACGTTAATTCTAGGTGAGGTTAAATTAATTCATCTATAAATCAAGCTTTATACAAGTTAAAAAAAGCGCATACTCCTAACATTGATTCCCAATAATAAATTATAGGTTGCATCGAGATTTACATACAAGAAATAAGTATTGAGAACATCAACATCAAAAAACTGATTTGCAGTTTTAAATTTTCCAAATAAATTACAACAAATCAAAGTAATATGGAAAACACAAATTTAACTAATTCCAGATGCGCAGCAGGGTTTTTTTTTTGGAAAATAAGAAGTGGTAAATCAAACAAAGAATTGGGAGCACACCGTTATCAGGAACTTTTAGGATGTTAGTAGTGTTTTTTTCTTTATTATAATTTTATTATACTCCGTACATGCATTACATAACCTATATCCAAAAATTTGGCAAATTTTATGTGAAAGATCGGACCAACTTTTAAAATTTGACAACAGCAAGTTAGCATGAGACTTCCGTTATCGCAATGTAACTCTTTTTTATCCACTAACAATAATTTAAATTGATTTCCAAAGGCAGTTTTACAAAATTTTTAATTTAGAGGTTAAATGAATGTCACAAAAGACTGACCTGTATTTGACCTTGAAGTTCCTTCTCTAACAAAGCTCGTTTTCTCAAAATATCCCTTTTAAGTATTTCCTTTTGCCGATTAAGCAACATGTTACCACTCCTTGTTTTGGAAGCACTTTTCCTTACGTCATCAACCGGCGATTCCTTTGGTTTGACACGAGATCTCGGCGAAAGCATTTTCTCTTTAGTTTGTTCAATTATCCTTGAAAATAAACTGTCAGTCGTTGGAAAATTGTGTTAAAAATGGGACTTACATGTGTTCTTCGCGTTTAGTTTCACTGCTTCGACTAGGACGCGCACGTTTCGGTGTTTCAAGCACCCAATCAGCGTCGTCGTGTTTCGAGGAGCTAGTGTTGCGCTTGCGCGGCGGTGGGCGCGCGCTTGGGAAGGTGGTCACGATAGGAGGGGACACTTTTTGGACCGGCGGCGGCACGTCCGGTTCCTGTTTCATCTGTCGCTCTTGATACCGCTGCAACTGTAGCAACTTTTCCTCGATCTCTGGATTAAGATTCTCCTGCTTCAAAGCCGTCTTAATTGCTACACAATCAAATATATCAATCAATACTTACGTTTTCAAAAGGGGGAAACAAGGAAAAACAGAAAAGGGTTAAGTTAAAAGAAAAAAAGGGGGACCCAAAGCAAAACGACGTAAAAAATGAAGAATAAAAGAAAAGGCGATGTTTTTAGAAATATTTTATTTAATAATAATTTGGAATACATGTGTTGAGTTACATTTTTTTTAACTATCGGATGTTATTTAATATTTAATAATTAATACAAATACATCACAGGTAAAACAACCGTTTCAATTTGGAAAAAATCGCAATAAAAATCAGTCTTGCTCCAACGAAACACACAAGAGATTGAGTATCACAGAAAATAATTATAATTTTGATTATTCCAAACGAAACAATACACTACATACTATTTTACAGAATTAACCAAGGGAACTTTTTTTTAGATGTAGGACTTAACAAAAAAACATTTAATAGACCCGGTCAAGTGCTACGTCACAGATCCACATTAAAAAACTGTCTGTGAAGTGGAATTTTGCTTCTGTCAGATTTTACCACTTTTTTAAAACAATATTTTATGATACTAAAAGGCTTTCTTAGGGAACCCTTGGTATAAAAACGTGCTATAATGTCTTAAATTCGATATTTCAAGTTTAGTTCATTGTAAAACTCCAAAAATTACATTTTATTTGTTAATGTTGCGCACCCACCCAGATGTGAACTTTAAACGCAAATTGCTTAAAAAAGCATCCATATTTTGATATGACCTTTTGAGGTCTGCAAAATTAACATTTTTTCTATGAACTGTGACGTGGGACTTGACTGAGTCTATTACACACACAAAAAGGTATTACATTCAGAAGTCTTCTTGAAAGAATCTATGAAGCGTATTCGTACAAAAATTGGTTGGGGTTACCTAAGATATATGTCATACTACCCGTCATTCCAGATGCTAACTGAAATTACTTCTCTTTTTTATACTTTTATCAAATATAACGCTAATATACCAAAAAACAACAAACTGCCGGTTTAAAACATTCAATGTACCATCTAAAAGTTTTGTATAACATTTAGAGAGTGTTTTATATCTTTAATTCTTTATAATAAGATAAAAAAAAGAAAATAATGACTCATTTACTAAAGGACTTCCGTGAATGTTTAAAATAATTCGCATTTTTTGGATGCACGGATTTTGCATTAAAAGTACCTTTGTAAATGAGTCTTTATGCCCTTTTTTACCTAATTATGAAGAATTAAAGTTGTAAAACATTCCGTAAATGTTATACAAAGTTTTTAGCTGGTACATAGAATATTTTAAACCGACAGTTTGTTGTTTTTTGGTTTATTAGCGTTATATTTACTAAAAAAATAAAATTCAGAAGTAATGTCAGTTTGAATCTTAAACGACGGGTGGTATGACATATATCCTAGGTAACCACAACGTACGAATACGGAGCATTCAAGAATTTGGCGTAAAAAAAAAGCAACAACATGACAACCTTTTAAATGAACTAACGCAAGTTAAAAAGTGTCCTTTCGCCCAAAAAAAAAAGTTCCATAGTTAACCCAATAACTTTTATACAAAAATCTTACGTATAATATTTGGTATTGTAATTATCTCAAATCATAACTGTCTTTGCCTTTAGTTTAATTTATCGCGGTATTAAATAGTCGTTTTGCAATGGGTACGCACAATTCGGATTATAAACGATAACAGACGGTTGATAAACCAACATACTTTGTTGAATGTAGTCTGGCGTGACGACAAACTGCTTATTGGGATCGTTGCTCACGATGGCAACACTGGTGGGCGGCTGCACTTGCTGCTGCGTTGCCATTTTGATGCCAGCAGCAGCCGCAGCGTTGCCAGAGTCCATGTTGGCCTTCATGGCCTGCAGTAAGGCCGAGGTTTGCATCTGCTGTCCGTTTACCAGGACGTGACGTTCTGGAGAGGGGGGCACCACGTCTCTCTGCAACTGTTTTGGGAGTTGCTTTTAGCTACTACACTTACCTAAGTGGGGTGGGGGGCACAGCTAAAGCGGGTATGTGACAAGTAACAAGCAATGACAGGAAAAAAACAAAGTTGTTTACCGGAATGGCTCGCGAAGCATAGAAACTGTGGTAATCTAATGTGGTTGCCTCAAATCAACAAAATACAGCACTTTCTGGTCATTGCTCAGTGGTTTTATAAGAGTTAATTTTAATTAAAAATTGTGCTTACCAGCAACATGAATAACTAAAGCACAAGTTGACATATTCTAATGCTCTATCAATAAGCGTTTAAATACAGAATTTTGGCAATTTAAGATGCAAAGAACATGCTTCTAAATTGCCAAAATTCTGTATTTAAACGCTCATTAATTGACCTTTAGAATATGACAACTTGTGCTTTGTTTAAGTGGCTGGTAAGCACAATTTTTAATTAAAATTAACTCTTATAAACCCACTGAGTAATGACCAGAAAGTGTTGTTTTTTGTTGATTTTAGGAAACCAACATTACATAATCATAGTTTCTATGCTTCGCGATATTTTCCTTAAACATCAGAAATGGGACAGCCTGTACAGGGTGTTCCTTTGAAATAGAACACTAAGTTAATTTCACATTCCTTGAACCATAATAAGAAAAAAAGTTGCTATAAACATGTGCCCTTTGAAAAGCCTCTAAAAAATCAGTCTTTTTGGAATATTTCCAAAACAAACAATTATTTTAAAAAATTTTAGAGGACATTTTTGTTTTATCTAATCAGTGAAAACATTTTGTCATTTGTAAAATTTAAAAAAAAAGTATTTATAGATGGGATTCTTGGGGAGCTATACATTTAAAAAAGTCATGTGTTTATACAAACTTTTTTTCTTATTTTAGTCCAAGAAATATCTGGCTAACTCAGTGTTCTATATCAACGGGACACCCTGTATATCCTCTCGGTATTAAGCAAAAAATAAATTAGTTTTAATAATTAAAAAAATCATTACTTGTTACCAAAACCATGCAAAAGGAATGAAGCAAACAAAAGGCAAAATTTGGTTAAAAAATTTATTAGGCATTTGCAAAAATATTAGTTCTACAATTTAGTCAGGCAATATATAATATTTATTATTTACACAATTTTTTTGGTCAATGCATGATAAATAAATAAAAAACTATACCTACTTATACCGAGAGGACATTAAGTTAATTAAAAAAATATTTACAAGTAAAATTGTATGGCAAATTTTGCAATTTTTATATATATTTTTTTATTTTAGACGGTGCTCCAAAATCTTTTTATTTAAGCACTTTAAAATTGAACTAAATTTTCTTTTTTTTAAGTTTTGATGTTATAATCAGCAAGCAATTTTTTTTCTAATAAAAAACAGTACAAAAGATAAAAATTAGTAATAAAAGAGTAAAAAACAAGCAATTAATAAACAGAAAAGCTAACAAGTTAAAAAAGCAACACATGCAATATTAATTCTAAAATTTGGCTTCCTTATTTTGCTTTTTATATATATTTGCTAAAATTCTTAAAGCCGTTTATTCGTAGCTAAATATTTAATTTTTGTAAAGCCAGTCAAGTTAAAATAAAGTTTCAAGCAATGGAGCGTATTCGTACAAAAATTAGTTGGGCTAACCTAGGAGATCTGTCATACCACCCGTCGTTTCAGATGCTAACAGACATTACTTCTGAATTTTTGATTTTTAACAAATATAAAGCTAATATACCAAAAAACAACAAACTGCCGGTTTAAAACATTCTATATACCAGCTAGAAGGTTTGTATAACATTAACGGAGTGTTTTAAAACTTTAATTCTTCATAATTAGGTAAAATAGGGCATAATTATTCATTTACAATCGTACTTTTAATGCAAAATCTGTGCATCCCAAAAAATCCGTATTATTTTAAACATTCACGGAAATCCTTTTGTAAATGAGTCATAATTTTCTTTTTTACCTAATTATAAAGAATTAAAGATGTAAAGCAGTCTCTAAATGTTATACAAACTCTTAAGATGGTACATAGAATGTTTTAAACCGGCAGTTTGTTGTTTTTTGGTATACAAGCTTTATATTTGATAATAATATAAAATTATATATGTCAGTTAGCATCTGAAACGACGTGTGGTATGACAGACCTCCTAGGTTACCCCAACCAATTTGTGTACGAATACGCTCCATTAAAAAACCACAGACACATTTATTAAGTAAGCAAAACTTGCGGAAGTGATTGAACCACAACCTTGGCTCGGTTGTTGCGTACCTGTGCATGAGGTGACGTCATCTGCTTCGGCGCACTAACTTCATTGGACTGCACAGTCTGGTGGTACTGGGGCGGGGCTTGTGGTGACTGCTGCGCTTGCGCAGACTGCTGATGCACAGGCGCTAGAGGCGGAGGTTGGCTTTGTGCTGCAGCGTCGCTTTGCACCTCGCTACCGGGCGACGGTTGCACGGCGAGGTAGATTTTAGTCGGGCCTAGGACGCCTTGTTTGCCGGTTGAGGCTTGGGCTGCAAGAAATTTGGAATTTTTTTAAAATTTAATGCGCATGTCAAAAGTCAGATATGACTGAAATTTTACGTCACTTTTAAAAAGCATAGATTTTATTTTTCTATAGGAAAATTGTGCCTAAAATTACATACTTTCTTGGACATGGAATTTAAAACGATTTTTTGTCAGCCACCTTTGATTTTTTGAATTTTACTCTATTGTGGATTTTTTTTATGTCAGTTTTGGAATGTTATTTTGACAACAAATGCGTCAAATGTATTTTATTAAAATAAATTATGTAAAATGTGCTTCCGGCGAGAAAAATAGTAAGAAGATATTTCTTTTTTAAAATAATTTTGTTTTAGAATAACAATAAAGCTCTAATCTTTGTAAAACATCAGAGAAATGTTTCTTGTTAATGTCCACTTCGCATAAAACTTGAGATGTTTAAGCCACTATTTTGACCATATTTACAATGCAAAAATTGATCGTTTTAAATTCCATGTCCACGATAGTACTCTTTGTTTGATATTGAAGGTATAGTCCGTAAGTCATCTTTGAAAAGTTGAATTTTCCACAAAGTTGGCATTACATTTCAAATTTACTTTCATTAAAAATTGAAAAATGCCAAAAATAATATGACAGTTACATAAAGCAGGCGTAAAAATTGGAAAAACTAAGCAACTTTTGCTTGAGATATGAAAATTTATAAAGAAAATTGTAGACATTTTTGTAAAAGTGCTAATTTACCCTATGATACCTAAAAGGGCTTCATAACAGTGAGTACTTGCATAAAGAATTCCTATTTTGTGTAAACTTTTAAATGGTTTAATGATTAGTGCATTCAAAAGTAATTTAATAAAAAAATAAATACTTTTGTAAATGTTGAGACCATTGTTTTTGATTCAGATGCCCTGAACATGATTTTAAATGCATATTTTAAATTTTTTTACTTTTCTTACATAACCAGCAAACACAAGTGACATTAATGACAATATACAGGGTAAAATCTGTCACCCTGTGACTTGCCTGCTCTGTTTTATTTAAATTGTGAATGGATAGTATGTCGTTTTATCTGACTATGCAATTTTAAGCACAATTCCCGTATTTAAACTAAAAGGCAAAGCATGACATCGTGTTAAAATAAAACATATGTTTTCTGTCGGCCATTTTAAGAAACCTTACACTCCAAAATGGACGCGCAGCGGCGTTAATAAATGAAACCTGTAAAAAATGCTGTAAAAATAAGAACATATCTTTAATTTATGACTTACCTTTAAGTAACTGCTGTTTAACTTGTTGCTGAACAGCCGCAAGTTGTTGCGGCGTGAAATCCGCACCCTGCAACCCCTGCAAAACAATCCTAGGTCCTTGCGCAGTCTGTATGACTTGCGCAGTGACACACTTAATAACAGTCCCGGCTGGCTGGCCTATTAACAGCTGTTCCATAGTCGCGGGATCTATTTGATTGTTGGGATCGACTGCAGGCTTGGTAGCACTTTGCGGCGTTTGTTGTTGCGCGACGGCGATCTGCGCAGGCGTGTCGCCGTGCTTTTGCACAGGCGCAGTGGCCTTTACAGGGGTAGCGGGCGCGGTTGCTTGGGTGGCTTGAATGGTTTGTGTGATGTTGCCTGGGGTTAGTTGGGCAACGACTTGGGCCTGGTTATTTCCTGTAAAGATGGAAATAATCAGGATTTATTTTTTTATAAAACCCAAATTTTTGATATTTAAAGTCATTATTCAATTTGTCTTAAACTAAATTTACTTTTGTTTGAATTAAAATACAATTTTAAGTTGAATATAATAAAAAAAAATGCTTTCTAATAAAGCAAATGTTAAAAATAGTATAAAAGCCAGGGGTAAGTAACTCGAGTAACAAATGTACAAATCATGCGTAATTATGACGTAGTGCTTTACGTAATGGAGGTAATAATTAACCAATACCACGTAATTATTACGTTGTTCCAACGTAATTATTCCGTAATAACAACGTAATTATTACGTTGTACCATGCAATACCAAGCAATAAATACGCCAAACTACGTAATACCAAATAACGTTAAATTGGACGTAATTAATACGTAAGTATTGTGTAATGGGCGTAATAGACACGTTATTATTATTGCGTTTGAACGTAATTATTACGCCATTACGCGTAATTGATACGTAATTCCTAGTGATAATTACGCTGTAGAACCTAATACAAGATAATTTATTTATTTATTAAGAAGATATGACGCACTAGGCCTAAAAACATTATTCACTGAATTACAGCGAAAAAAAAAATACTAGAAAATAGATACTACGTAATGATTACGTAATAACCACGTAATAGCAAGAGGTAGGTACGTAATACAGTGTAATGGTTAAGAAAAGCCACGTAATAATGATAAACGTAATAGATACGTAATTATTGCGCAATGGACGTAATAGACACGTAACTATTACGTAATGTACGTAATAATTACGCGATTACGCGTAATTAATGATTCTTACTGCTGGATAAAAAACTTGTTTTATAAGGAGCTTTCTAGCTCTTCTCCATTGGAAAATTGGTCGCTGCGCTACTTATTTTTTAAAGTTAAACGCGTAAGGCGTTATTTTATGAGACCGCAGCTACTTTTTGGATATAAACAAGTCAAACCAAAGATTAGAATGCAAATAACTTACCAGTGGGTCGTATAAGAACCTGCTGCCCATTAATAGTAGCAACTTGGACCTTCCCAGTCGCAATCTGTTGCGCCAAACTCTGGTTATTCACCACAATCTGATTGGTCACTATTTGCTGTCCACCCATCTGCGTTATCACCTGATTATTACTCAACACCACTTGTTGTTGCTGCTGTTGCTGCGCCATCTTCTGGACAACAGGCGTACCTTGCTGCTTGACCAACATCTGCTTAACTGGGCTCTTCTGCGTCTGCGCAATGGACTTGACCTGATTCCCTTGCACTATGACTTTACCTGTGGATGGGGTTTTGGTTATGTGTTTAGTGGGTTGCTTTGTGGGCGTGGCCACGGGGGTTTGTTGCCCGCCGGTAAGGACCTGGAGTTTACCGTCCGGGAATTGGACGAGTTGTTGGCCGGGTAAGAGGCCTTTGACGGTGAGACGGCCGTCGGGCGTGCGCATGATTTGGACGCGTTGCGGGGTGGTTTCCACCGATGTTTTTACCGGTGTCGATGGTGCTGATGATGCTACTGCGCAAGTACAAAGTTACCATGAGAATAAGGCGACACGAGGGTAATTTAGAAGTGAATTAAAGTGTTAATAACTTAGAAAAAGGCGAATTAAATTGTGTTCACTGTTGGGATTGGTTTTTATCAATGATGAAAGAATTAAATAGATATAATATACATCAAAATTATTTGGTAAATTGATAAATAGACCTTTTGGGAGGTTAGGAGAAGGGTTTATATTAAATATGCAACGGATAGTGATTCATTAAAAAGCCGGACACCAAATAATCCGGTCATACAAGGCAGGATAGCGCCGGATTGTAGGCAGGATAATTTTTGTGGTTACTTTATCGTAAAATTTATTTTTTTTATCACTTTTGGCGCGAAATTCAAAATTCATTAGTACTTTTGGCGCAAAATTCAAAATTACCGACCATTTTAGGCGTGAAGTTCAAAATTATACACTATTTTCGGCACAAAATTCAAAATTATTTACTATTTTTGGCGGGAAATTTAAAGAAATCCACTATTTTTTAGTATCAGGCCGAATAGTGACTGGTTATTCGGCCAATCCGGATAGTTGTCATTATTGGCCGGATAATGAATAATCGTCAGATATCCGTTGCATCCCTAGTTTATATTTACATGATTTCTGATAGACTGACAAGAATCATAACAACAACTGTTAATTTTTTTTAATTTTGTCTTTTTTTATGATGTTACATTGTAAAACACCAATATTTACCATTTAATGCACTATAACATCTTCCTTTTTCTAAAAACCTGTTTTGTTTTCGAAAAATTAACATACAAATTTACAAATGTGAGGTTAAAAAACTCCATTGGCGGCGGCGACAACACATGTTGGTTTTTTGTACACAGGAGTAAAATATAGAATGCTAATTTCTGTTCAGAAGGCGTACCAAATTTTAGCTCGCGTTTGCGTCAAAAATAACGCATAAATGTGTAATTTATTTACCTTAATCACGAATTTTGCTTTCAAACTGAAGACTATTTTTGAAATAAATGTATCCCTTGGAAATGATACGTTATTAGAATTTTAAACGTATTCACAAGTTTGCGTGGAGAGGGAGCAACATCAACATCTTCCCCTTACTTGCTGCGTGTTTATCAGATACCCAAATATAGTGTCGCAGTATTTAAATGATGCTTCATCTATTTAATTCTCTCATCATTGGTTTTTTTAAGAAATTGTGCCACAAACTATCGAAAACTGTCATAAAAACGCTGTAAATAGTCTAAATTCCCAAAATTCACTTACCAGGTTGATGCAACTGAATAGTCTGCAAAGTCTGCCCACTGGAAGTTTGTACTTTGATTAAACTTTGTTGTGGACTTTGGATTGTCTTTGACATGACATTGGGACTTCCGGTAATGACACGAGTGGTGCCATCTGGTGCTTTGGTCATGAGGATACGTCGCCCGGCTAATTGTTTGCTGTTCGAGGTTAGAAGTGAGGTTAAGGTGTTTTTGCCCGGGATTACGGATTGTGAGGGCATTACCATGTTTTTCATGATTTTTACTTGACCGTCTGCACCCACTGAAAAGACAAATAAATGTCAAATACAGTGTCAAAATTTGGTAAATGCTTTTATTTCCTAAAAACCAGTTGTCGTTTTAAATTAAATTTTGGTAATCCTGACTTGAAATCTCTAAAGCAATCAAATGGAAGTAGAAAAAAAAGTAGACCTAACCTAAAATATTTATTTCAATATTTAATTTTGCAAATTTTGTTTATCTTAATTCGCAGATTTGAAGATCTGTGCTCCTAGGAGCTTGTATAAGTCATCTCCGTTGAGCTCCCGTCAATTCTACTAAATAGCACATCTACATGAGGGCCCCATCGTATATTATAACTAAATGTAGTTTTAAAAACTAGAAAAATAGGGCTACAAACGTATTATGGTTTTATTTAAATTTGTTATTTCTTTGTGTTGAAAATATGACTTCAAAAATCGTTATAATATTTTTGTTTTTGTCAAAGTCAAATTTTCGACACAAAAAAATAACCGATGTAAATGAAACCATAAAACGTTTGTAGCCCTATTTTTTAAGTTTTCAAAACTACATTTAATTTTAATATACGATGGGGCACTCATGTAGATCTGCTATTTAGTAGAATTGACGGGAGCTCAACGGAGATGACTTATACGAGCTTTTAGGAGCACAGATCTTAGAATCTGTGAATTTAAAATTCTAGCCTTAAAACCCAAGATAAAAACATACCTTTTGGTTGAATAGGAGTATTACTAGAAGTTGTAGTTTTAGTAGAAATGGTGGAAGCAGCTTTTAAAAAGAAACACAATGGTTAAGAAGTATTTCAACAAAGATGAAAAGAAAAATTAAAACCAAAAAAAATGTCAACCAACAAAAGCGAATAAAAAATTAAAAATGTTACAGAAGTTGTAGTAAAAAAACAGCTATAACTGTTAAAGATAAAGGAAAAAATGCAAAAAAAAAATAAAACAGAAAAAAAAGGAAACGACAACAAGAAAATTAAAAAGCTAAAAATAAACTAAAAAATGAAAATGCGTTTCCAACAAAAATAAAAAATATTCTCCTAATATAAACTAAAGCGAAAAAAAAGCACATAAATTAATCACTTTTTCTAGAACTGTTTAAAGATAACGGAAAAAATGCAAAAGAAAAATAAAACATAAAAATACACAAATGGACAACAAAATTAAAAAGCTAAAAATCTAAACAATTAAAAAACAAAACCCTCGAAAAAACCTTTTGAGGTACAGAAAGCACGATTTAAAATTCGGATAAATCAATCAAAAAGTCGTAAAAAACAAACCTAAAAATAAAAAACAGCCAAAAACCAAAAAAATCTGCAAATTAAATTTAACAAAAATTTTTTTTTCTTACCTTGCGCAGTAGTGCCCACCATTTTCAAAACTTGTCCAGGCGAGCCCTTAATTTCTAGGGCACGTTTCTGCTGATGTGCTGCCCTCTGCAGCCTTAACTGTTGCTCCATCTTTTCTTTTATCTCTTCGGCACTTGCTTTTCCGGTAACGGACACTTTTTCCGGGGTTTCTATAATCGTCCTGCTTGGCGGGAGATTACCGGTGCGACTGCGCGTTATCACTTGTTGATTTTGTTTTTCAACCCTTTTAAAAGAAATAGTATGTTAGACTCCAAAGGAAATTTAGAAAAAAATATTAAAATTCAAAAAAAAAAAAAAAAGTAAAAAATTAAAAATAAATGTAAAATTATTAGGAAACGTACTTATCGCCGTAAAGTTTAATTTCCCACAGTTCAAGTTTATCTTCATCGACCCATTCTTCTGTAACTTGAGGATTTGTACTTTGGGGCGATTCCGGACGTTTGCGCTTGCGCAGACCGCTTCTAATCGATGTCACTTCTGAAAAAGTAAAAAAAAATAGTACATCGAATTTCAGAATGAAAATTTTAAGTTTTTAATGGACAAGTGCTAAAAAACGCCCCAGAATACAAGTTTTTTTTATACAGCTTTAGTATTTTTTTATATTTGCTTTATTTAATTTAATAAAAAGCATTTTTCATATCTGCGTTCTTTAATAAGCGCATTATGAAACCCGAAATTTGGTTTTTTAAGATTGCTGAATTGCTTTATCATTAAACCCAAAATTTTATTTTATTGGTTGGTTTTCCTGATGCAAAAAGAAGAATTCTTCCCTTGCAAGGAACTTTTTATTTACAAATTTTACTATTATAAACTATCGGGGACATAGTTTTTTTGTAGAGGGAATAACTAGAAGAATTTGAGAAATAATATCAACGGTTACATTTTCTCAAAAACGCCTATTCATTCAGTATTAAGTGAGTAAAGTTTACAAATGTCATGATTCAACATGTCTGACCTAAATTTACTTTTTACTTCAAAATGTCAATGTTGCCTCTCCAATAAAAATAAAATTTTAAGTTAAGTCTTAAATTCAAATTAAAAATGCTTTTTAAGTTTTTAATAAATAAAGCAAATATAAAAAATAGTATAAAAAACTCGTTTTATAAGGCGTCTTTTAGCACCTAATAAAATAACATTTTGGGTTTTATAATAAGCTTTTATACAGCGCTAATTTATATAAGAAAAATAAGTGTTTGTACTGCATTTAGGAGCCAAAATAACCTCAAATTTTTCCTATTTTTTTAAGTGAAACTCTTATTTTAAGCATTTTATCTGAAAAGAACACATTTTGGTCATAAAAAAACCTACCTCGCATAGTTTTCGGCAGCTCCAAAGGAATAACGACTTTCCGTCGCAAATACTGCGTTTTTTCCATAAATTGCCCAACATGTCTATGTTTCAACAATTCCAAAGAAAGCAACTCAGTTTCTGTTGTGATTTGATGTTTTCCATCTGTAGATAAAGGTTTTGTTTGCATATCATCCCATCGGAGACAGACCCACATTATTTTCAACTGAAGAGCGGCCGCTGCTAAAGACCGAATATTCGCCGTGCGGTAGGCCCAACAAGTTTTAAACAACGGTCTGAAAAAGAGTGATAGGATAGAAAAAACGCAACAAATGATTTAATATCGTGAATTAAATAAAATTACTTCAGTATACTTGAAGAAAAAACGGCTTAAATCGAAGAATTCGGGCCGAAGGACCAGGATTTTAATCAACTCTAAGTAAGAGCCAAAATGACAACTGCTTAAGTTTAATCGTTACTTAACCAGTAAGTGTGTTAATAAAGGCGATTAATAAACGAGCGGTTTTAACAAGCGAGCGATCAACGAGCTTGTTAATAAGTGGGTTTATTAATCGCCATTTAACATACGAACTGGTTACAATGCTTTTTCGCACATCGTAGATCATTATTAAATAAATTATAAAATAAAACAGTTATTTCATCAAGTAACAGAAAAAATGCGTCGGCTATCAAAATTTATTAAAGCTGAAGAAGAAGAAGAAGAGCTGTCACCGAACTTTTATTAATTGTGAATAGAAAATGAATGTTATTTCCTTAAAATGTGATTAAAGGATCTGCTTCTCATTCTTTTCAACGGTAAATATTTAATTTCTTTTGGTTTTTGTTGCTTGAACCGTAATTAAAGCTACTTTAACAGTTTAACATTTGTAATGTAGAAACATAGATAGTAATTTTAAACATAGAAGAGCGTTACTATGGGCTGGTATCCATGCATTAATAGGGGTCATTAATCAATGATTTGGAGTGCGTTAATGAATGTCTTTAATAAACGGTGTGCGAAAAATAAAATAACTTCAGTAAACTTGAAGTTAAAACGGCTTAAATCGAAGAATTCGGGCCGAAGGACCAGGATTTTAATCAACTCTAAGCTACAGCCAAAATGACAACTGTTTACGCTTAAATACATTGAAATATGGTAAAAAATGACATTGACATATGAAAAACACTTACCGGAAGCAGGGATACGGCCAAATGCTGTTATTCGGCTTGGCCAAAGCGTGATACCCATTCACATAAATCCTTCCAGCGTTTCTCGCCAATTTCCTTACTTCATGTTTCGCTAACACCAAAATACTATTAACCCCTTTACTGGTGTTAAAACTCGGTAACTTCGGATACTTAACACCAGTTTTCTTCTTCTTTTTTACGTCCAAAACATTTGATGGAACGCGTTTGAGGTAGATTTGTCCTTCAGTTGACGAAGCAGAGTAAATGCGCTCAGTTCCATCCTCTGCTTTTTCAGTTTTGACCACTTTTTCCTCGCGCTTGGCGGTGGCCTTAAAAGAGCAGAAACGTCTGTTTTGTTGGGCGCTGTAGGCCGTTGTTTTAGCGTTTAGGGTTTGGATCGTTGAGGTTGATCCGTTGACGTTGGTACTGACTGTTAATAAATCTAAAAAACGAGAAATTAGACAGAAAATTGGGGGTTTTAGAGCGTTTTTTAAATTTGTGGTCCTTCGACCCGGATATTTTAAGTAAATTACACAATGGAGCGTATTTGTACAAAAATTGGTTGAGGTTACCTAGGAGATCTGTCATACTACCCGTTGTTTCATATGCTAACTGAGATTACTTCTGAATTTTATATTTTTATTAAATATAACGCTAATATACCAAAAAACAACAAACTACCGGTTTAAAACATTCTACGTATCAGCTAAAAGGTTTGTATAACATTTACCGAGTGTTATACAGCTTCACTTCTTCATAATTATGTAAAAAGGACATATTGACTCATTTACAAGGTACTTTTAATGCAAAATCCGTGCATCAAAAAAAAATGCGGATTTCTTTAAACATTTACGGAAATCCTTTTGAAGTGAGTCATAATTTCCTTTTTTACCTAATTATAACTAATTAAAGATGTAAAACACTGCGTAAATGTTATAGATACCTTTAAGCTGGTACGTAGAATGTTTTAAACCGACAGTTTGTTGTTTTTTTGGTATATTTGCGTTATGTTTGATAAAAATATAAAATTCAGAAGTAATGTCAGTTAGTATCTGGAACAAAGGGTGGTATGACAGATCTCCTAGGTAATCCCAACCAATTTTTGTACGAATACGCTCCATTTAAAAAAGCGTCTTGCACAAAATTTGAATTTGAAAAGGCTATCCGGTTCTGAAAGACCAAATATCCGGCTTTAAAGGACCAAATATCAGGTTTAAATGGCTAAAAATCCGGCGCTGAAGGAACAAATCTGGCAATGAAGGACCAAAAACTAGAATTAACGTACCTGATTTGCTGGAACTGGACGCGATACGAGTTACAACACCATCTACACGTTTTGTTGTCGTAGTCGTTGTAACAGTTGAAGTTACCGTTGTTGTCACATCGTTCATTTCAACATCAACATCTTCGTCTTCCGTTTTTTGCTTCTTACGTGGAGGCGACATGGATTCCTCCTTAACCTCTTGCTCGTCCTTTAACTCCTTTAAATCGTCCTTAACTTCGAGTTTTATGTCGTCTTCACTCTTAACTGGAACGTAGTCGTTTAAATTAAACTTAAAATAATTGGCTTGGGCTACGATTTTGGTTAAATTCGCGTAGACCTCGTCGGGAGTTTCAATTTTAGGTTCTTCTTTTACTTGAGGGACTGTGGGTGTTGATATCTTGAGTTGTTGCTCCAGGATTGATGGTTTTTTGACAGGCGTAGCTTGTTTGTTGTTGGTTGCTACGTTTGCCTTGCGCAGTAGAAGAAGTAATTCTTTGCGGACGCGTATTCGCTGCACACACAATGGAGAGTAACAGTTTGTTTCGACCTGCGTAGCGCCTGAAGAGTTACATCCTTTGGAGTAGCACTGGAAATCCTTGGCCAACTTCGATATGGATGTGTACTGTAGACGTAGCGTGTGGATTTTCTTCGCGATGTTGTTGATTACTTCTCTATTCGAGGGTGTGTTTGGTGGTTGTTTAGGATCTGTGTTGTCATCGCATATTTCGATAGGGTCTTCGTCTTTGCAGTCGCCCGTTTTGTTTGAGGCGATTTTTTTCTCTTCAAGGGCTTTAAGTTCGATTCTACGAGATAGTAAATCGTCTAGCGTTGATTTTTTTGCTATTTTTGGGTAGAGGATGCGGTCTTGTGAGGTTAGGGCTTTTACAATGTCGATTTCTTGGATTTCGGTGACACTGGGAAGGACTTTGATTTTTTTCAACTCTTCGGGAACTGAAATAAAAAGTTAAGATGCAAAAAATGTTTGAAAAAAAGCATATACCATGTGAAAAATGAACTTAATGAGTTGATTTAAACATTACTTCAGAAAATCTAATCCTAAAACGCCTTAAAACAAAGAATGCGGCTCGAAGGACCAGAATTTTAATGAACTTCAAACTAGAACCAAAATGACTACTTTCTACGCTTATATTGAAGCATATAAAAAAGTTAAGATACAAAAAACGTCTTATTCCACTTTGACACTCATTTTATCAATTTTTACCTAAAAAATGAAGACAAATTCTTACCTTGATGGTCAATAGTGACATTCTCCCCTCCACTAGAAGAGTCGCTGATATTCTTCAACATTTCATGCATTTTTGGCGTCACTTCTATAAGTTTAATACTCCCATTTTCATCCTCAATTTGCAATTTATAAAACGCTGGCCCAGCTGCATGACCCATTTCACTGGACTTAACGTGCCGTAGCTCATGCGCCGTAGAAAGCCATAACCACCCCCAACGGCCGTGGATACGGTATTCCTCCCCTTTTTGCTTCCATAATTGATGTTTGAAACCCATTGTGTACTTTACGTAACTGAAAACACATAATTATTACGAGTGGTCCTTCTGGCCGGATATAATCCGGTTTGAAGAACCAATAGACACGGTCAAGCCCTACGTCACAGTTTACAGAAGTGCATTAAAATACCGTCTGTGAAATTTTATTAGTCAACCAACATTACGGACCAAAGAAAATGGTCATTTTTTTCTTATTCTGTGTTTCCAACATTGGTCTTTTTAAAACATTATTTAAAGACAAATAAGGGAGTTTTTTAGGTCCCATTGGTGTAAAAATATTCCTTTATATCTTATTTACGATATTTTAATTTAAAATTACCCGAGAATCAACCGCAAGAATTAAGAAATCACTTATTAATCTGATGATGATGATCACCCACCAAGATGTCGGCTTTAAACGCGAATTGCTTGAGAAAGCAACCATATCAAGGGGGATGGTTTGTTCTAAGTAATATAAAAAAATGTTAATTTTACGATGGTACTTAACATACCTCTTAATGTGGTTGCTTTCTCAAGCAATTTGCGCTTAAAATTTACATCTTGGAGGGTGCACAACATTAACACATAATCTGTATATTATAAAGCTTTACAATGAACTAAACTTGAAATATCAAATTTAAGGAATTATAGCACATGTTTATACCAAGGGTTTCCTAAGAAAGCCTTTTATTTTCACAAAATATTGTTCTAAAAAAGTGGCGAAATCTGACAGAAGCAAAATTCTACTTCACAGACAGTTTTTTAATGTGGATCTGTGATCTGTGACGTAGGAGTTGACGGTTTCTATATGACTTACCCAGTGATAATCATGCGGTTTCGCTCCTCCTCCTCGTCTCGTTCCTTTTTCTCGCGCTTCTCAAGCTTTTTTCGCTCCTCCCGTTCATTGGCCGTAATTCTAGCTAACTTAATATGCCCTAGTTGATCATGCCAAACGTTCGCGAACACACATGGCCGTATGCACGCATAGAGCATCATAAGTGCTTTGGCAAAGTCACGTGCTTGTTGGCACCCCCCTGTCACGCCTAGCCAGGACTTGCGCACTAACTGCCAGTTCGGATGCATAAACGACGAGGGCACATGTTGCTCTAACGCAACCACTGTTTGACGTATCGTGTTGGTTAAGACGGCTTTGGAACCAGACACGCCGCCTATCCACTTGAACTCTGATACTGTTGTGAGTGAGAACTTGTGCGATAGATGGCGCTTTTTGTCGCGCTCCTCGTTACGCTGCGGTTTGTTTAACGCGATAATGTTGGTGGTGAATTGGTTGACGTATGATTTAAAGGCGTTTTCCATGCCGAGTTTGTATAAATAGGTGCCGTTGGCGATTTGGGAGGATTTAAGACGCGTGATGCGCTCAATCGCGGCGTCTTTCTCGTCGGCGGTGCTGCGCTTGCGCAGGTCGTCCACGCTGAAGGTGCGTGGAGTTAGAGCGCCGGTTTTGGAACGGGTTACTATGTCTTTTTCCTTGTCGTCGATTTGCTGAAAGTTTAAAATTGTGGGAATGTTAAGTGGATCATATTAGAACAAAAATTGGTTGTGGTTTTCATGGATATGTGTCATACCATCCGTTGTTCAGGATGCCAACTGACATAACGTCATTACTTTCATTCCACTTTATAAAATATAACGCTAATATACCAAAAAAACAACAAGCAGCCGTTTAGAAACAAGCATTGTTACAGTTAAAAGGTTTGTATATGATTTATGTAGTGTTTTACATCGGCAATGGAGCGTATTCGTACAAAAATTGGTTGAGATTACCTAGAAGATCTGTCATACCACCCATCGTTCCAGATGCTAACTGACAATACTTCTGAATTTTAGAATTTTATACTTTTATCAAATATAAATAACGCTAATATTCCCAAAAACAACAAACTTTCGGTTTAAACCATTCAATGTACCATCTAAAAGGTTTGTAGAACATTTAGAGAGTGTTTTACATCTTTAATTCTTTATAAATAGGCAAAAAAGAAAATTATGACTCATTTACAAAGTATAAAACAAAGATTCTCTCCAAACCACACTTTATTTAGAAAAATCTGAATACGTATTTCGACAGCTAAGCTGTCATCTTCAGCAGAAGATAGAATTTCTATCTTGTGCTGATGACAGCTTAGCTGTCGAAATACGTATTCAGATTTTTCTAAATAAAGTGTGGTTTGGAGAGAATCTTTGTTTTATATTAAACATTCGCCACAGAAATCATCAAATATCCATTTACAAAAGAATTTCCGTGAATGTTTAAAATAATCCGTATTTTTTTGGATGCACGGATTTTGCATTAAAAGTACCTTTGTAAATGAGTCATTTTGTTCTGTTTTACCTAATTATGAAGAATTAAAGATGTAAAACACTCTCTAAATGTTATACAAACCTTTTATATTATACATTGAATGTTTTAAACCAGAAGTTTGTAGTTTTTTAGTATATTATGGTTATATTTGATAAAAATGTAAAATTCAGAAGTTATGTCAGTTAGCATCTGGAACGACGGGTGGTATGACAGATCTTTCAGGTAACCCCAGCCAATTTATGTACAAATATGCTCCATTTTAGATAATTTGACAAAAAATTGCGTAATGACTCATTTACAAGGAACCTTTAATGCAAAGTCCGTGCATTAAACAAAATGCGGATTATTTTACACATCTATGAAAGTTCCCTTGTAAATGAGTCATTATAAACTTTTTTGCCTAATTATCTAAAATTGACGATGTAAAACACTCCGTAAATGTAACATAAACCTTTTAAAACGGCTGCTTGTTGTTTTTTGGCATATTAGTGTTGTAGTCGGTAAAAGTATGAAAATAATGACGAGTCAGTTGGCATTTTAAACGACGGGTGGTATCACACATATTCATGAAAACCCCAATCAATTTTGGTCTTAATATTATTAAAATAACATTAAAAAAAAAGTTTTTTTAATTGCAAAACACTATATAAACAAAAGAATCAAAGGGGCCCTTCTCAATTATTCTTCATAAATTGAAAAGAATTCAGTGACCGGTTTCGAATTTACAGAAAATTAAAATCTTCTTTTAGCAATATTAGAATTTTAACAGTCCTAAAAAATTACTTACAGTTTCATCTGTCACAGCATCACTTGTAGAAACTTCAACAACAGATTCAACATTTTCAGAAGGTTCCGGTACCTCTACCTCGTCATGAATCTTCGCCACCATGTCTTCAGCATTCTGTCGCTCTCGTTCTTTCCTCTGTTCCTCCAATTTATCCTCGATTTCCTTGTTAATCTTCGCGATTAGAGCATTCTCCGCATCAATGTAAGTCTTCCTGTTGCCTTTGCATTGATTTGTGAGCTTTTCAGTCAGCTCCATCTGCCGGATTATCTCGTCTTTATACTCTTGAAGGTTCTTGTGAAGACCGGCCTCCATGTCTTTGATATCGAGGACTTTTAGAAGCTCGTCGAGCTGACGCGTTGTTGTGTAGTACCAGATTTCACCTTCGTCGTCCTCTCTGAAAAGAAAAAAAAAACATATTTAGTAAGGCAAAATGAATAAAAAAAATTAAGAAAATTTGAAAAAAGTGTCCCTGAAACGAGTGCATCTTTTAAGAGGGTAAATAGAGTAATATAAAACAAAGATTCTCTCCAAACCACACTTTATTTAGAAAAATCTGAATACGTATTTCGACAGCTAAGCTGTCATCTTCAGCAGAAGATAGAAAAAATAGACAGATACACTCGACATGTCCTAGGCTAGGGGGCACCGCCGCCGTTTAAAAACTACACCCTTTTAAGTCTACTTCACTAGAAATACTTAAACGTAAATATCATACAAATGGTTTGTGAAACATAATAAAATTGATGGAATCATTAACGGCAATAAATACATTCATTTCAAACTTGTTTTGACATTTGTAGCCCCCTAGAAATGGAGTTACCACTGGTAGAGTGCATAAAGATGGTCGTAACTTTTTTGTTTTTAACAATTTTGTAATTTTATTTAGTATTGCTGGTAGATGGGTTCAATAAGAAATTTTCTTATCACCTGAAACTTCACTTAACTGTACTAATTTGGAATAATTAATTAAAAATGGTTTTATTGTACTTTCTATCTTGCTTAAAATTAGACAAAAAAGTTACTTTAGTTGAGTAACCGTAGAGAGTAAAGCAATAGTCATCGAAAAAAAAGCTAGTTTTGTGTAAAGACGCTAGTTTTGTGCAATATATTGAATACAATAAACGTCTTTTTAATTAATTATTTCAAATCGGTACAGTTAACGAGAAGTTTTAGGTGATAAGAAAGTTTCTTATTGAACCTATCTTCCAGCAGCAAAAAATAAAATTACAAAATTGTTTAGGAACAAAAAAGTTACGACAATCTTTATGAACTCTACCTGTGGTAACTCCATTTCTAAGGGGGCTACAAATGTCAAAACAAGTTTAAAAACAATGTTTTTATTGCCGTTAATGATTCCATTAATTTTATTATGTTTCGACAAACCATTTGTAAGATATTTACGATCAAGTATTTTTAGTGAAGTAGACTTAAAGGGGTGTAGTTTTTAAACGGTGCTCCTAGCCTAGGACATGTCGAGTGTATCTGTCTATATTTTTGTCCTCTATCTATTTTCTTTAAAGATGCACTCGTTTCGGGGACATCCTGTAGTTAGTAGACAAAATGAAAAAGGTACTTACATGATAATTCTTCGACATAGAAAGTAGTACTTCCTACCATGCCTGTCATAACCAAAGGGTTCTTGCCTGGAAAGTTGTCCTTGTTTCTCAATATCAAGGACGCAATCCACCACACCGGAAACTTTATGCGATCGACAAATCCCACATTGCCAGTCTTCTTCAGGGACGTTAACCAATGGAGGGTCGACACATTCAAGATGGTAAACTGCTGGGCAAGTTTCGCAGCAAAGAAGATCGCCCAGCTTATGACACACCCGACAGTGGTCGTCATAGTGCATAGGAACTGAAACAAAACGGTACAGATTTAAGAAAATACATGGGCAATGGAGCGTATTCGTAAAAAAATTGGTTGGGGTAACCTAGGAAATCTGTCATACCACCCGTCGTTTGAGATGCTAACTGACATTACTTCTGAATTTTGTATTTTTATCAAACAAAAAGCTTATATACCAAAAAACAACAAACTGCCGATTTAAAACATTCTATGTACCATCTAAAAGGTTTGTATAACATTTAGAGAGTGCTTTACATCTTTAATTCTTTATACTTAGGTAAAAAAAAGGACATTATGACTCATTTACGAAAGGATTTCCGTGAATGTTTAAAATAATCCGCATTTTTTGGATGCACGGACTTTGCATTAAAAGTACATTTGTAATTGAGTCATTATGCCCTTTTTTACCTAATTATGAAGAATTGAAGTTGTATAACACTCCGTTAATGTTATAGAAACCTTTTAGCTGTTACGTAGAATATTTTAAACCGGCAGTTTGTTGATTTTTGGTATATTAGCTTTATATTTGATAAAAATATAATATTCGGAAGTAATGAGAGCGTTCGAATGTCCAGCGGCTTTTTGCTTTTCGCTGAGAATTTTTTCAGGTGCCAGGTAAAATGTATTTAACTTTTGCTGACTTACCAGGTGGAATGGTGCAAATATGCTTATTTATATTTAATCATTGGTGTTCCATCTTTAATATACAACACTTTTATACTATTGAAATCCTTTTTTTAAAAACTCAATTTTATAATTAAACAAAGGTAATATATTATGACACTCAATGACAACTAAGCATGTGTCAAAAAATTCAGCGACAGATTTGCTTGCTAGATTGAGTCATAGAAGTGGATTAATTTCTGTAGATCTAGCACTCTAGTTTTAGCACTATGTGTTGTCATCAGTTGTCATTGAGTGTCATAATATATTACCTTTGTTCAATTATAAAATTAAGTTTTTAAAAAAGGCATTCCAATAGTATAAAAGTGTTGTATATTAACGATGGAACGCCAATGATCAAATAAAAATAAGCATATTTGCACCATTCCACCTGGTAAGTCAGCAAAAGTTAAATACATTTTATCTGGCACCTGAAAAAATCCTCAGCGAAAAGCAAAAAGCCGCTGGACATTCGAACGCTCTCAATGTCAGTTAGCATCTGAAACGACGGGCGGTATGACAGATCTCCTAGGTTACCCCAACCAATTTTTGTACGAATACGCTCCATTAGTTTTATTTGGATTTGGCTTGTGAAATGTTTAATAATCAGCGCATATTTAAGCAAATTTATACCTTCGCTCAGGAGGTCCTCCCGAACAGGGTGCGTGGTCAAAAACTGATCCGTTAAAAACTGTAAAACCTTGATTCGATCCTCAAGCGTTGCAAACGGATAGTCAGAAGTGCTCAACGCACTCAAAACGCTTTGGTCAAAACTCTTATCACTCTCAACGTAACTCCGCAAAATCTCAGGATACGTTATGTAGTCAATCAAATACAGCGAAATATTAACACTGTCCTTTTGGTCTAGCGGCCCAAAATGCGTTTGCTGCGAGTCCTCTTCGCGTAACAACGCTTTTAGAAGCATGATATGAATCTCCGCTAACAAACTGCTTTGGTCCTCGCACATAATCGCGGCGCAAAAGTCCTCAAATCGAAACGGCGACAAACGCACTAAGTTACGAAAGTGGCGCAACACCTCGTAAATGCTGATCACGCCCATGACGCGGTCTTTGGGAACCAGGAGGTCGTCCGATGATTTTGGCAGCTCCAGTTTGGGCACCTCCTTGTTCTGTAACCATAAAGGGTCCGGCGTTTGGGGCCTTTGTACGTTTCCAAAGGGCCGCCTAGGCGTACCTGTGGTGCTGAAGCTGGACAGCGAGAAATCGCTATCGCTCGTCGGTTCTTCAACAACCGTGTCCTCAGAATCGCTTCCGCTGGGACCTACCTCGTCCTCAATCTCGCTCTTGTTGTCGCTGGAGTCATCGCCAAAGTCCGACCCGTAATGGTACTCCGACTCGTTAACGTCGGACGCCGTGTTATACCCCCGGCGTAAATACGCCGAGCCCGAATAACCGCCTTTTCTGCTCGATCTGTGCCCCTCTTTGCCCCGGATGCGGGTGCTGCTGCGTCTATTGACCTCGCTATCCTGCGGGGATGATGCCCGGGATGCGTTTGGTGTGCTAGATCGGGAATCACTACTTCTACTTGCATTAAGAAGATACTTAGGCTTTTTCAGCAAGTGTACTTGGAATTTCTTTGGTCTTTCTGCCACCTGGACCTTTGGAGGTCGTCCTCGTTTCTTCGCCCCTCTGGCCGACATTGTGTTTACGTTTTGCTAATTAGGTGGTGGTAATACACGTGGTAGATTATAAAAACAAACTTGTATACGATCCAAATGTCAAAATTTCTTTTAAAACAATTTCATGGTCATTGTTGGAGCTTTTCGCCATAGTACGGCTATCACGTGACAAACAACACAAAATCCATTTTGCGCGGTTATTTCCTCATTAATGTTTATGTATTGTTTACAATAATCATGCGTTTACAACGATTTGTCCAAATAAATACACTAAAAACTCATTACAACAGAGGGACGCACGAAATAGTTCAATAGTTGACTGACGCGTATCCCAAAGCGAAAAAGAACACCCAACAACCGAAGCAGCAAGCGATCTGATTGGTTGATGCAATGTCCGCCATGATAACTTGCAACTCTAATTTTCCACGATTTTCAAAATAAACAACTTTCTGTCAAAACAAACTGCTTATTTGATTGTAAAACTGAATTATTGCACGAATTTCACCATATTTTGCACTAATATCATTAATTTAATTGATTTTTCGACGGACTGATGCATCCAATGCGAACGCTTATTAAACACTTCTCGAGAACTGCAGTAGAGGTCGCATTTGCGCTATATGATTTTTAGCCTAAATTTAAAATTTACTGGAAAAATCGTGAATTAAATCATAAAATAGGGTAGAAAATTAAATAGAAAAATATTTGTAGCAAAGCTTTTTCCAAATTTTCCTCTAGTTTGCCAAAGAAAAGCCCACTTCCGCTTATTCCGGAAAGAGAGATGGAGAATAAAATGCTTGTAATCAAGATGGCCGCTGCGAAATTCAACCATGGGCGGCTCGTCAAGTAAAATAAAAATTAAACAAATACCCAATAATTCTTTTAATAGACACATTAGGAGTTAATTCTTTAAAAAAATGTGCTGAATTTTTTAAAATAACCTAGAAAATGGCTGTATTACTGGTTTTTCGACAAAATCAAAATGTTTTACTGCGCATATTGACGTGCGCCAATGGTTTGACAAATGTGTCACTTGCAAATCGACTACAACGAAAACGAAAAAAGTTAGCAAATTAATTATTTCTATTTACGTCTTTTAAACAAAATGAACGGTCCTATGAAGATTTACAGAACGCAACAGATAGTGCGACACGATTTGCCCATCGAGCTGCCAACGTGCATGTACAAATTAAAAAGCATCTACGCCGAAAGAAACGGAACTTCAACCCAGCCTAGCGAACACGTTTCACCACCAAAAAAGTTGGATATATTCGAGCAGGTTAAACAGTTTTTAAAGGTTTACACTTAATTTATCACCTACTTTTAGTTACGCTTCATTTCCTATAATTTTTAAGTAGTTAAATCCCTCACTTACCCCAAATTCTTTAAAAAGTTGTTGCATGATAGTTGCACTTATCAATTTTTGTGAACAGCTGTCAAATAACTAAATGAAAATGAAGGTGGATGTGTTTTAAATAACCTGCTGAGTCGTTCTTGTCACTATTTAGCGTAGTACTATTTTTACACCTTATTTTTGCTTGCAAAAACGCTAAAAAACTGTTGTGTTCAGAATAATAGCGATAACCCCGGGATGGCTGAGATTCTAAGTCTTCAGACGAGGCAGGAAAAAGTTTTGAAGCAACTGGAGGACCTTAAAAAGACGATGTTGGCCATTAAAGCCGATTTAAAGAGCAACCAAACTACTGGAACGCAAAAGACGCAAAAAACTAAAGTAAGGTTAAAAACTCGTTTTTTTTTCAATAAATAACCTTTAATTTTAAGGCTAGCAAGATTCAGGAAGAGTTTGTTATCAACGCCAGTCCAGAATTCGCACCTTATTCGCTCCAAATATTACAAAAACTACTCCAAGACGAAATTTCCCTAAAAGTTAAGTCGTACTTACATTCTTCTGTTCCAAGTTTACCGGTAAAAGTAGCAGACTTTGTGGGACATTTAGAACAATTTAAAACTAGCAAAAACGTGCCAGAAGTCAACGTGAGGCTCATTTGGAAAAATGGTAAGCTATTTTCCTTAAATTAAAATCCAAAAAATAACATAATTTTTTTGTTTTAGTTGGGCCAGACACAGAGCTAGTCCTAAACCAATTCCCAATAAAAGGAGAAGTCAACATCTTGCGATACCTCTCACGAACCAGTCAAAACTCGTTTAACTACGAAAATTGTCCAAATCTCGACGAAATCGATTCATTACTAGACCTCTCGTACCGTTTAGTTACTTCAAAAACCAAAACAGAAAGAGCTTCCTTGCTGCAAAGTGCTACAAAAACTATAGTAAAAGGATCTTGGTTAGCTGGACAACAAAAAGTGACAGTCGCCGATGTTGCTTTGTTTTCAGCTGTCAAACAAATAGCCTTAAACGAAGTGTCAGCAACGCTTAGTAAATGGATGCAAAAATGTGAACAACTTTAGTTTTATTGAATTAAAAGCGATTTTACACGTATTTGGAGTCTTTTTTTGGTAGTTTTTGTATGATTTTGATGGGAAACAGCTGTTTTTAGGCGTCCATCTTGAATTTTAGAGCATCGCCATCTTGGATGGCTTTTGTTTTCTAAAAACCAATGCTTGCCTTGATATTTTTTGTTTATCTTGCTGTTGTAAGGTTTTTTCGAGGTTTTTTTTAGTAAAGCAATATTATTTTAAGAATCACAGATTTATTTTACAATAAGTTCTTTATAATAAATAAAGGCAGTGAGATACATTAAGAAGTATTCAGTACATTGCAAAAAGTCATAAAATTGTTACAGTCACAATGCATTTTGTTTTAATATTAATATAATATGAAATATTCGCTTAAAAGTAAAACAATATTTTGGTTTATAAGACAGAAAAACAACATTTATATTTATGCAAAGGTGCTTCGAGAAAAAAAATTAAGATATTTATGTACAAAAAAATCACAAATGGCCACTAAAAGTATGGAATATTGTATTAAAAGTAATTTAGAAAAGAAAAAGTAGGAACATGCACATAAAAAAAATTATTATGTACATTGTAAATTGCGTTTTAATTTTTAAGTCCTAAAATTGTAATAAGTAGAAAAATATTTACAAAAATCCTACAAATAATTCGTTTAGTCTTTGATCATATTCATAACCTCTAAAATAGAATAAAGGAGATTTAAAGCTCAATAAGTAGCTTAAAAAGTATGAATAACAAGAAAAAATTACATACTACCAAAACATTGGTATTTTGAACTAATAATATCCAAATTCTCTAATAGTAATATTGTAAAAAAATGCTAAAAAAATCAGTCTAAAAATACTACTTTACTAAATTATTACACAAAAGACGAAAAACCGGGCAAGGGGGCCCTGGATCGCGCCATATTGTTCATAATAATTTGTCCCCCATTTAAACTAACCACTGCACTTCCCTCGGGTTCTGAGTCCGTATAACTTGAATAATTTCGCACTGGTTTTTGTTTTTTCCACGATTGCCGTAAAGTGTCATTCACGTTAGCGTAGTGGTTCACAAATGAGTGCGGATCGGACCTTACACTTTCGTTTTCACTCTCTGATGCCTGAAAAATACAAAAAAGGCGTTAAAATGGTTGATATTAGCGAAAAAACGGTCAAAATCGGTGAAAAAACGGCTTAAATAGGAGATAATCATATTTAGGGGCGTGGTTTTAAGTAGACACGCCCACTTAGTGCACCATGTGGGCGTGGCTTAAACGTAAACATATGAATAGTATAGAAAATCGTTGTTTTTTAGAAATTTTTCGGGCAGCACAATTTTTGTGGAAATATGTAGTATTTGATACCTAGAAACATAATTACCATGTGCGCACTCATGCGCATATTAGCATTTTGTGCTAAAGCCCCCCCAAAGAGCCCCCTTTCATTAGTAATACTAGATCATGGTGGATCTAGACCAAATTTTGGAAGTAGACACTAAGCCAGGTTCTAAAGAGATTTAAAAAAAAAATCTAAAAAAATTTCTTTACCCCCCAAATGGCCCCAAAAAGAGTAATATTTATTATGTTGGATTTACACCAAATTTTGCAAATAGATTCATAATAATATTTTAAAGGACATTTTAAAAAGAAAAATTTCTAAAAAAAATGTATTACCCCTCATAAAAAGTTTCCCCTCAAAGGGGCAAAAAAAGTGTTTAAGACAAATTTTAAAAAAAGGTTATTTGACATCTAATCTTGCATCTGCTTGCAAAATTTTTATCAAACATGATAAATATTTCTCATTTTGGGGCTATTTAGAGGGTAAAGGAATTTTTTAAGAGAAAAATGTTTACGAAAATCTTTTTAAGAACCTTGTTTAGTGTCTATTTCCAAAATTTGGTCTAGATCCACCATATACATATATATATATATTCGTATGATTATTAATAAACACTACAAGTCATAGTAGGTATAAGGGTTGGTATGTGACAAATATGAACATTCAAGAATATAATAAAGTTGTAAATAATATAAAAAAGTACAAATAATTTTCTTTTTGGGATGCCCATGGACAATGTTCATATACTGATAAAGCATCTGCTTCGGGGGGAGGGGGGCCAAAGATAAAAAATAACTCCAGCATACCAGGGTCACATTCCAGTTAAATTACAAGGTACAATAAATTGCCAAAAATTACAGAGGTAAGGTTAATATCCAATTTAATGCATTTGGAGTCAGATTATGTAATTCATAAAAACCGACTTCAAAATTGATGTTTGGACAGTCCTCTACAATATGTTTAATAGTTTCTGGAGATTCACCACATTCACATAATGGACTAGGTAGTGCATTCCACTTATATAACATATCATTGCAACGTCCGTGATCCACCATGATCTGGTATTACGAATAACGGAATAAAAGGGGACTCTATGGGGGCTCTAGTCCAAAATGCTAATATGCGCATGAGTGCGCTCATGGAAATTAAATTATGTTTCTAGGTATCAATACTACATTTTTCTACAAAAATTGTGCTGCTTTTCTCGCAATTTCGGACTAATATTTTAACGAGTATTTTAATCATTGTTATATCGTGCGATCCACAAAATTTGAAGTCGACTTTTGCCATGCGTTTGTAAAATTTAGATTTTTTTTCATTGTTAAAACATTGTCGATTGTCATATTTTTAACGTCCCACAGCCAGAGTCGATGTCAAATTTTGTGGATCGCACGTTATATTCCATATCAAAAAAAGCAAACTAAACACCATTGTATTTTAATTCTTGTGTTGATTTAAAATCAATTCCTAAGCAAACCACGCCCACTTAAGTGCATAAAAGGGCGAGTCTAGTCATGACCACGCCCCCTTTACATTAAAAAGAGTCCTCCTAACCTAAAATCACATTTTTTAACCCAATTAAACATACCTGTGAATCTGAACTACTCATCTCCGAGGGTTTCTCAGTAACACTGCTATCATCAGGGTTTTCATCATAGCCCTTCATGCTTCCCTCATCTGAATCATAAGGTACAGAAGCAGGAGAGGGGCGTGGCGGAGACTTGCTCATGACTGCTGCAGGCGGTGCCATTGGTGGTTTTCTACTGAGAGTTGATCTTTTGCTTATGGTACCTAGTGTACCCATGTTTGAAGCGCCGTTTCGGCTGGAGCGATAGTAGTCCATTGTTAATTCTTGGTGGTCACCCATTGACATGGCCATTGATTCTTCAAGGGTTTTCTGTGCCTCTTCTGTAAGAAAAATTGGGAAATTAGATAAAATTAGGAGTTATAGGGAATTTGGGGTTAAAACGCCCACTTTTGTAGAAGCCACGCCCACTTAATGTGAATGGGAACGCCCCTAGGATGGATATAACTTGTTTGACTTAGAAAACGTTAAAATCGTTAATTTTAAAGTAACAGGTCCAAAAATAGCACAGTTTTTAATAGTGTTGTGAGAAGGTTTTTTTTACTGGTTTTTTTCCGGTCAAAAATGATTCTGATCGGTTAATTATGCTAAAAATGATTCTAAGGCTAAAATAATGGCAAGAAGAAAAAGAAATGGCTGTCTACTGTCAATTTTTGATTCGTTTTAAGGGGGGTTCTGTGAATATACTTTTATTTGTTTAATAAACTAAAACAAAAATAATAAAAAAATCGACAATGAGAAATTAAGTTATTGAAATTAATTTGCGAATTTACCTTAGTTTTATATGTATGTAATTACCAATGCAGACAAATGTATAGCAACATTTTGATTTTCTAAGATTTTTTTACAAATTTTGGTAAATGTGGGCAAAAAAATTACACGTATTTGGTCATTTTAGAATCCCCTAGGCAAAATACATCCATTTTTTAAATGAAAAAATAAATCATTTTTGACCGGTTTTTTTACCGGTACAAAAACCGGTCAATTATGCTAACTACGTTTTTGACCGGTAAATTAACATCACTAGTACTAAGAGTTAAAGTGATGCTTTGTGTGACGAGGCAGAAAGTTTGTCTGGTGAGCGAAGCGAGACAGACAATTCTGCCGAGGCACACAAAGCCACTTTCTCTGTGTAGTAAACGATACTTTTTCTTAAAACTTCTAAATACAATGGTTTTATAATAAATTTAATTTACTTATTTTAGTTGACTTTTATTTATTTTAAAATAAAAGTCATTAAAGTGATGTTTATTTGACGTCTAAGAAAATAAAATTTGGTTGCGTCAGTAAAAGTAACTTTTACTGTCGCTAGCAGTAAAAATAAAAACTATATGATACTGTTCAGAAGAGTGCTACTTCATGTTCGCCATATACGTCACTAAAGTGATGCTTTTTTGACGTTTTAAGAAAAACACGATATTCGTAATCGTGGCCACGCCCACCTATCTAGCCCCACTCTTTTTTCCAAAAATATCCAACCCTTAGGATGGATATAACTAGTTCCACCTGGAAAGCGTTAAAAACTTTAATTAACAGGTAACAATGTCCAAAAATAGCATTGCATTTAAAGTTAGATACATAAAAACAAAATTTTAATAAAAGTGACCACGCCTATTTAACTAGCCACGCCCCCTTTCCCAGAAAACACCCCAATACTTACGTTTATACTTATAACTCTTGCTCTTAACGCATAAAATAGCCACAATCATAATAATAATGATAACAGAAACAGCTGCAAGTATAACCATAAACCATGTTTGCCTGTAAAACGGTTTATGTTGCAAATATCCATATTCCAAGTAAAGTTTTGACGGCGTCAACACAGATTCTTCACTTGTAGCTGGAAAACTAATCCCAAACTTGTTGTACGGAAAAATTCTAAAGTTATAAGCTGTCGAAGGCAGCAAACTTTGATAAGACACTGTGAAATCTTGCAGTGGCCCGTTTGTCGTTTTGGTAACCGTTTGCCATCTAGTATCGTCTAAAAACAACATTTGTTGGTTATGTTTCCCATATTTAGTAGCCCAATCATTCTAATAATGCCCCCAGAAAAAAATCCCAACCAAGATCTGCTTATGCAGGTTTGTAGCCACTACCCCCAGGAACATAAAAGTGAAAAATTCCCACAAAATTTCCGTGACGTTTAGCCCCCATCTTGCATAGAAGTAAGGAGTTAGTTTTTTGTTAATACCTAAACTATTTGACACTTTTGAAAAAAGTTTTAAAAATTTTTACGAACATTATTTTAGTAAGAATATAATCATTTTTTAAAAAATAATAAATTACCAATATGAACGATTTTATAGCACTTTGAAAATGTGCTAATTTGGTCTACAGAGAACGCTGCTATGCTCCAGGACTCTATGACCAAGATAGACGATATAATGAAATAAGGTGATTTTCAAAGAGCTATAGAATCGTTAATGTTGGTGATTTATTATTTTTTTAAAAATGATTGTATTCTTATTAAAATAATGTTCCTAAAAACTACAATCCCGCGTAAGCAGATCTTGGTTGGGATTTTTTTCTAAGGAACCTACAAATTTTAATTAGAATAATTGGGCTATTAGAGCTTAAAAACATACCTTTACGCTTTGATTCGACGTAGTACCCCAAAATGGGGCCTTTCCCAGTTGGGCCGTTAAGCCAATGCAATTCAACGTTTGAAACGGTTTTAACCAAAGTTAATTCTTTGGGAGTGGACGGACTGCCTTCTTGCGGACCGGTTGTAACGTTGTCTGATACGGCAGGACCGTATTCTATGGTTTGGGCTCTTACAGTGAAGGTGTAAGTTATTTCTTCTTCTAGAGATTGAACGTGTAGGAAAGTGTTTGATACTTTTTGTTTTACTTGTTTGCTGAAGCCTAGAATAAGGGAAAATGTGGTTAAATAGGTTGAAAATGGGTTTTGAGGTGGTTACGCCCACTTTGAGATTGGTCACGCCCACTTTGAGATAGGACACGGCCACTTTGAGGCCGGTAACGACTCCTTTTGAAAGGATAACGACTCTTATTAAAAGGGAAACACCCATAATGTTTGTAACCCTATATTCAAGTAGCCAGGCTACTCCAAAGCCTAAGGCTGTCCGGATTAAGAACAAGGGGGACCTCTAGCTTAACGTGGGTTCCGAACCACGAGGTTGCGAGCCTTTCGACTAGTACTTGGGTGGTCACCCATCCAGGTACTAACCTAGCCAGACGTTGCTTGACTTTAGTGATTGTGTGATCACTGTCCAAGCGGCCTGGCCGCTCCCATTAAGGCAGTAAAACCTGTTTTCAGTAGTAATAGTAAGTGTGCTCTATGAATTTTCGATTATAAAATGAACGAGTGCTTGTTGCATAGTAATGTCCCGGAAAAGTAAGGTTGTTGTCTAATTGTTTACCGAGTGCGAAACACGTTTGAATAATTAAAAGAAAACCCTCTTACGTTTAAGGGACATTGCGCATTCAACAAGCACGAGTTATCTTAAAATCGAAAATTTACCAAGAGCACAAGAGCTATTCAACACGATTATTTCATTTATAAATACTATTTACCCAACAAAATAATAATAATTTTATATAAACACGGAGTACGACTAACCACAAAAACAATTTTTTACAAAATTAACAAAAAATCATAATTTTGACTTCTATCCAGATCGATTCTATCATAATTCGCTGTCAGTGCTTGCCAACGGGATATTTCAACTCAGGTTGTTGCCAACGGGTGATTTCCAGTATAATTCGCAGTAAAATGCTTCAAATTTTGTCATAAACCTCTAATTTGACATATAAATGGAATAAGCTAATAACAATAAAGAGAATAATGCGTGTCCCTTAATAATAGAATAGCAGACAGGCGAGCTAACAAAGTGAAATAGTAAAATGTGTAATCTGCATGCAACAAAAAGAGATAGACTGAAGTGAATAATGTTATTCATGCGCATGTACATAAATCGTATATTCGGCCTATCCGGGTCGTCGGTTGGGTAGATGGTGGGAGTGATCATGCGCATTTCTCGATTGATTCAAGAAGTACCTTTCACATTTTTGGCCCCAACCTCTCTTTCTTTATTCATAATATTCTTTTATAATATATTTGGGAATAAGACACGCCCACTCTGAAGTTAAACACTGCTTTATGCATTAAGTCACGCCCCTTTAAGTTTATTTAGCTTAGACACGCCCACTTTTAAGCCTAAAGCCCTAGAAAACCAAGCTACTTACGTTCATTTTCCTCAGTTGTCTCATACGTAACAATATAACCAATAATATCACCGTTTCTTTTCTTCGGAGCGTCCCACGACACTACCAAACTATTCATTGTGATTTCGCTAAAAGTCAGGTTAATAGGCGGTCCAGGTAGGCCTTGGAGGGTTTTTACAACAATGGGATGTGATCTTGGACCATCACCTGCTGGATTAAATGCAAGAATCTGAATCCGGTACTCGGTGTATTTGTCGAGAAAGACGAGGCTATGGGAAGTTGTCGAAGCGGCAACGACTTCGATTTCTTCTTCGAATTTCTTGCCTTCTTCGAGTTCTTGTGGTGACTTTGTTACGTAATAGAAAATCTGTACAAAAAAACGCGTAAATTTAGGCAAGAAAGGGTTAAAATAGGTAAAAATATCAATTTTGGGCGGAGTTTCAGTAGGACACGCCTCTTTAGGGGATAAAAAGGCGTGGCCTAAATAAAACACGCCCACAAGTTAGGTTTTCTTCTATTTTTTGCCTTAATTAGGTTATTAATAAATATTTAGAGCTTTAAAATTGTTTAATTTCTTAAAATCATCCCCAAATTAGTGTTTTTTTTCTTACCTTGTATCCAAGAAGCTCCCCATTTTGCATATGGTGTTGTGGGGGCTTCCATCTTAACCTAACTTCAGTTGAGGACACTGCTTCACCTTCTAGACCTCTTGGCTCCCCAGTGGGGACGGCCTCCCCGACATAAACTGTTACAGGGGGGCTTGCTGGCCCCTCCCCTTGGGAGTTAAAGGGGACTACTATTATTTCGTAATTTCTGTCTTGGATTAATTCTGTTAAAACCATTCGACTTGCCTAAGAAAAACAACAGCAAAGTAAATAAAAAGAAAAAAATTATACAACAAAATTAAAAAAAAAATTAAAAAGTTAAATAAAAAAAATTTGATAATTATTATACTCTTCGCAAAAGAGTACATTGCGATCCTTCTCTAGAGCAAAAATTCGTTCGTTTCATGACTTTTTAAGACTTTTATTTTTTGTCCGTCTGTCTGTAACGAAATTTGTGACCACCATAACTCAAGAACGGTTTATCGGATCGACTTAAGATTTAACAAAAAAATCAATCCCATTTAGAGGAAGAGCCCTATTCAAAATTTTTGGAAAAAATCAAGTAATAGATAGAGGTTTAAAAACACCCCCAAAGTAGAAAAAAATTTATATTTTCGTTAATATCAACTTTACAAAAAAAAAATATTCATAATAAAATTAAGGATTGTATTTTTCCCTATAAAAAAGCATCTGGTAATTTTTTTTGTATCCCCACCCGTTTACAGAAAAAATAAGTTTTACGTTGTTTTCAATAAAATTAAAAATGCACCTTTTTAATCATCTATTGCGAAGAGTATCATATAGAATGTGTAACAATTATATAAAAATAAAAAAAAATAGCCATAAAAAATTAGCTATCTGCGAAGTTTAACTTTTTAAATGATCTATCCCACTCACTGACCTAACCCGCTCTTGTTTTGTATTATAATATGACATTTTGTGATAAAAAAAAGCTTACATTTATTCCCAAAACTTCTTCTTTAGGGGTATCTTGGAGTGCAGTAGGGTAATCGGTGACAGGTTGAAAAACTACCCTGTACCCCCCAGTTTTGAATTCCCCACTCCAAAATTGTTGTTCGACCACTTCCCAGTAAACTTCAACACTTGTTGTAGTAATTGGAACTACTTTTACATTTGATACACCTTTACTTGGAGCTGCAAAAAAATAATAATAAAAAATACAAAATATTACATTTATTTTTATAGAAAAGCATTTTCTGTTGCAAAAAAATCGTTACTCACCAGCAGAATAAGTCCGGACTTCAATAGACTCCGGACTAAATCGACTCGGACCAATATCATTAGTCGCTTGTATGCGAAACCGGTAAAACGTAAAAGGTTTAAGATCCGACACAGTAAAAGAGGTCAATTGCGGGTCAACTCTTTCAGGAAGCGACTGCCACGGACCGCTATTCTCCATTCTCTGCACTGTATAATATCTTAGAGGCGCGAACCCATCTCTACCTGGTGTCCAACTAAAAGTAATCTGCTTGCTTTGGATTTGACTTCTTGAGATTTGGGGCATCGAAGGGGGTTGTGGGGGCTCCCTATTGTTCGTTGTGTACACCTAATTAATAAAAAAAAAACAATTAAGAAAAAAAAAACAACTTTTTACACTTTTATGGGTATTTATCAATTTAAACGGATACCATTTGGACAAAAAAATGCGCCCTTAATAATTGTTTAAAGATTTGAATGTTTCTCTGTTAATCAACACAATTCTATAACTTACCCTAGCATAAGCAACAGTCCCCCACCCTAATCGCGTCTGCGCAGTGACACTAAATTTGTAATATTTCTCCGGTTCTAATTGCGTAAATCTAAAAGTCCGATCAGACGGAGGGAACTCTTTACTGTATTTTGAGTTGGTGTTAGCGTCCAAAAGATGATATGTCACTCTGTAGGCCAAGATTTCACCATTTGGTTCTTCGGGCACGTCCCAAATAATACGAGCGGATGTGAAAGAGACATCTGGGAATGATACGTTTGACGGAGCACCAGGCACTGCCAAAAAATAAATTATGAGTTTTGGGCCAAAATATGTAAATATGGAGCCTTAAGGAGGCTTTTATGTATATAATTTGATGCTAAACGTTTATTTTCATTGATTTTTATCCAAAAATAAAAATTATAGAAGAAAAAAAAAATATTTTTTTTACTTTTTGAAATTATTAAATTTTGTCAATTTAAATTTTTTTACTGCAATTTTAAGCCAAAATTAACTCACCATCTTCAAAGGTTCTCACGCTAATCGCTGGTTTGCTCGGTTCGCCATCCCCAAGTCGAGTATATGCCAAAACTTGTATTCGATACTGAACAAACTTTTTCAATTCTGTTAAAGTTGTGGTAAAAGTAGAATTACTTGAAATTTGTTTATATTGCACTGGAGATTTTGTCTCAGCGGCATAATACACTTTAAATCCCTCGACTAGACCATTTTGATGTTCTTTTGGAACATCACCCCATTTTACCACTATTGTCGTTGAGGATGTTGAATTTGCTTCAACGTTCATAGGTCCAAAGGTTGGTACTGTTAAAATAAGACAGAAATGAGCGAAATTGCAAAAAATGCAATTTTTGGAAAAAAAAATTAAGTTGCAAGGACGTCTTACACCGGTGTTTTTTAATGTCGAGCCCGTCATACACCTGATTGTTTTAAAACCACAAAAAACCTTCCAATTGTTAAAAAAACGGAAGGACATCATTTACTGGTATTTTTTCACACTGCATCGTTATAATTTCACTTTTTATAACAATAATTACCTGATTCTCGGGTTCGCTCCAAAGCCTTAAAACTAGGCCTAGAACACCCAACATCATTACAAGCCTGCATGAAAATCTCGTAAAGAGCAAACTCCTCCATTCCTATAATAACATGCGAATTTGCTGTGTGATCTTCGATCGCTGCACTGTGCGAAACACCACTTCGTACTTCGGTATAGGTTATGTTATAACCACGAGGATTGCCGAACCATTCGATTTGTTGCAGCGGCTGAAAAAATAGCGTTTTTACTTGTGAGAAGTAAACGTTTACTTGGTACGAGTAAATGTTTACTTGACACAAGTAAACATCGTTTTTAAGCGTATTATTGATTTTTTGATTGTGTTTTTTTGTTTTTTTAACTGTTTTTACTTACAATCCAACGCACTCTTAGCTCAGTAGCGCTCATAGCACGAACTGTGACGTTTTTAGGTGGAAAAGAAGGGGGAGCTTGGATCGTTTGGAATTCCTTGGACGACTCAGAGGGTGCTGATGCACCAACTACGTTATTAGCAATGAGTCGAAGTCTATAAAGGGTAAACGGCACCAATCCGGTTACTGTAATGGTACTCGCGTCAGGATCGGTAATCTCGAAAACTGTAAACCAGGTTGCGTTCCTTGCTGTCTGGGCTTCGACCATCCATTTTGTTATTGAGGAATTTCCGTCAAAACCTTGTTTAATATAGGAAAAACAATTATTTAAACATGTAAAAAGGTTTGCTCATTAGAAGTAATTTCGTTTTTATTAAAAATAGGCATTTACTTGTCACAAGTAAAAGTTTTTTTCACCAGAAGTTAAATTTTACGGTTGAAATACGTTTATTTTCTAATAGTGTGTATTTACTTGTTGCAAGTAATAGTTACTTGTCACAAGAAAAAAATTTTACTTACCAGGAGTAAATTGTAAAACAACGGAGAACGCTTCGATATTTGACAGCGCTAACTTCGACGGTGGGTGTGGTAAAACTGGCTCTACCCCTGATTGTATAATAGCCACTTTTGGGGGGCCTGGGCCGACTCTAGAAAAGGCCGTTACTTCAAAGCGGTAGTGCGTAGTGGCCTGCAAGTCTGTTACGCGTAAATTAAGCGTATCGGCTGATAGATTCTTAATCTTGATCGTTTCAGGCGCATCTTTGACTTGGTATATGATTTGATAGGCTTTTAGTACTCCGTTTATTTTCTTGGGGGGTTGCCATAAAACGTTGACAGCCCTGTCACTTATTTCGTCGAATTGTAAACTTGCCACTTCATCCGGGACTGTAAAAAAATGTTAAAAAATAAAGTTGATTTAAAGTTAAATTAACTTAACTTCACTTAGAATTAACATATCGCGAATTGGCATAAAATGTAATCAATTATACAAAAGTTGAAATCTCATTTTTAGATCAAATTAACGTTACGTTACGTTTATATTTGTTAATTTTAACTAATTTCGGGTCCAGGAGACATCTTTAAACTTTTTTACTAGAGCCATCTATTGGTTAATAGACCAACTTTTTAAAATTAAAAATACAACTTTAGAATGGAAATAAAATTAAAAAAATAATGAGATTCTAAGATTTACCGGGCGATAGATGGCATTTACTGCTTTAAATTCGTAAAATTAACGAATCTAGAAATGCATTAATTTGGTTCAGTTACTTTAAGTGAAGTTAACTGTGTGTTAATACAGGCGATTAATAAACGAGCGGTTTTAACAAGTGAGCGATCAGCGAGCTTGTTAATAAGTGTGTTTATTAATCGCCATTTAACATATGAACTGGTTACAATGCTTTTTCGCATATCGTAGATCATTATTCAATAAATTATAAAATAAAACAGTTATTTCACCAACTAACAGAAACAATGCGTCGACCATTCAAATTTATTAAAGTTAAAGAAGAAGAAGAGCTGTCACCGAACTTTTATTAATTGTGAATAGAAAATGAATGTTATTTCCTTAAAATGTGGTAAAAGGATCTGCTTCTTATTCTTTCCAACGGTATATATTGTATTTCTTTTGGTTTTTGTTGCTTGAACCGTAATTAAGGCTACTTTAACATTTGTAATGTAAAAACATAGATAGTAATTTTAAACATAGAAGAGCGTTACTATGAGCCGTATCCATGCATTAATAGGGGTCATTAATTAACGATTTGGAGTGCGTTAATGAATGTCTTTAATAAACGATGTGCGAAAAAATAAACAAAAATGACTTACCATCTTCCTTGGTTTTAACTTCAACATAGTCGCTCATTTCTCCATCTCCAGGGTCGGTAAAACAGAGAACTGTAATGTTATAATCCCAGTATTTCTCCAACCCAGTCATAATAGCAGTTTGCTCTGCGTACGGATCCAACAAATTCGGATGAACAGTCATCATTTTAGCCTCCTTAAGACTCTCTTTTCGGTTATCATATACCCAAGCTTGTATCTTATACCCTTGGTTTATTCCATTAATCTTCTGTGGATCTGGTGGAATCCACCAAATCTGAATAGACGTTGAATTAAGGGGCGTGACCTTTTGAATGGTGGGAGGAGCCTCGGGAACACCTTCTTTTGTTTTTATCTTAGTTCCGTTGGTAAATACGCCGACTCCTTTGTTGTTATAAGCTGCTATTTCGACAACGTAGTCTTTCCATGTGATTAAATCTTGGATAAGGTAGTTTCTCTGGGCCTCGTTTGTGATGTTTTGGATGGTCCACGGGCTCTTATTGTAGCCGTATAATCGGTAACGGATTATGTAGCCTAAAATTTGACCGTTTCTGTGTTCTTCTAGAGGGGGTTGCCATTGGGTTATTATTTCTGAAGAGGAACGGGCTGAGCCGACGAAACCGACTGGGGGACCGGACGGAGCTAGAATATTTGTTTTTTAGAAATATTATTTTGGTTTGGTAAAGGCAGAGATAAGGTATATAACTAGATTGAGGTTAAATTTGAGCGAATTGGCTAAAAAGACTCGCTACCATGTTAACTCTTATTTTGTTTACATTCGGCACGCTATCGTGTCAGACACACATATTTCATTATTCTTTCTCTCTCATTCGATTTAAATTGTGGAAAATCTGTTTTCAGAGTTGGCACGCCTGCCTTCATAGGTTTATGGTAAAAACACAACAAAATAAGCTGTCAATGGCAGCTTCAGTAGTGTCCCCATTGTTTTAGGTTGCGCATTAGTACAATACGCAATCTAGTTATATACCTTATCTCTGGGTAAAGGTAAAAGTAAGGTGCGAACAAAGCAATTTTTTGGCACAAAAAAAGATACTGCTTGTATTTAAATTATTGATATTTGTATGTTTAATATTTGTAGTTTAAATAAAAAATTATTAACATTGCGTCAAGGCTTAAAATAAAAAATGTATAAGCAATAATGGGTGTATTTGCATTGCGCCGGTGATTAAGAAAACACTTGCTGTTGCGCCGATTTGGTCATACAGAAATAGTTTGTAATGCGCCGCTATTGTTTATAAAAGGTCTATTGTTATACCAGGAGCTAAAAAGATAAAGGTAAAAAGAACTAAGAAAACTCGATTTAAATACATTTTCAGGTATATTCTAACTATCGCGAATAAACGCTGGGGCTTGTTGAATTTCCTGTCTTAGAATTTTTGCTGGCTTTTCGGTGATATTATTAGTAGCTTTCCGTTTTCTGCTGTTAGATATGTATTGTCTTGGTAATGTGCTGACAAGGATTCTTAATTTTTTTCTAGTTTGTTTTTTTAAATTTTAGGGCTTTAGAATTTTATAAAAGCACTGAGGGACACTAGGTTAGGTTAAGTTTTGCTGCTAAAATGAAAACTTATGACTAATTTGTTGGGGTGACAAAGGAAGGGATTAAACAGATGCAAACCAGGTATCATAAAAGTGGCGCAATACACAATATTTTTGTATATTCAAATTTAAACATCGGCGCAACAGGCATATATCCGCAATAATAAATAATATTTTATGAAAAAAAAATGCTGCATGTAGTTATAGGGAAATTGTGCCTAAAATGACATACTTCTTGTTTGCAATTAAATAATTCCATTAATTTATGAGTCAAAGCTTATATTTAGAGTGTTTAGGGAACATTACTTAATTGGAAACAAAATTAAGAAGAACAATTACAATTTAAATAAAGATTACATGTGATTAATTTACAAAAAAAGTGTTGTTGGCGTCATTTTACCCACGTTTTTGGGTAAAACAACATGATATGTCATTTTACCCCATTTTGAAAAACTTGGGACATACTATGTCATTTTACCCAAGGCCTTCGAAAACCTTTCAAAATTCGTATGTCGTTTTCGGTTTTACCTAATTTGGTGCTAATAATTAAAAAATCATTTTTGATAATTTTTTAAATGAGTTTCTGGTTAAATTCTATTATAAAATGCTTTTGTTATTATTGTAGTTTGTATAATTATAGAAAAGAAAATGATTCTGCCATTTTTTATTTTTGTATACGCTTTTATATAAACACACAATAAAAAGTTTAGAAGGGTTCCAAACACAAAATCAAGTGCTGTTTGTTTATTGTAGGAAATACGACTACCAAACTTTTTCACAACCTTAGAAATCATTTGGTGATGTTAAAAGAATAAAAGCGGAATTTTTAGAAGCTGCCAATTACACAATATTGGCACTATGTCATTTTATTCGACTATGCCATTTTACGCACAATTCCCCTACTTTTAAATTTAAATCAAGATGAAAATTAAAAAAAAATGTGATTTTGTAAGGCATTCAATGTTTAACTTTTAGTTATAAAAGTAAAAAAATATGAAAAAAATAATGCAAAATAATATTTTTTAAAAATTACATGCAACACCAACATTTATATGAAAATCTAAAAAAGTCTACCTATAAAATAGAATGTATGATTGACTCCTGGTTTGAATGAAAAAAGAGAATTAAAAAACAACAACAATAATTGTTATTTTTTGGTCAACATTTCAAGAAAAAAATCCATTTCCTTAAAACATCACTTTAGTGACGTATATGGCGAACATAAAGTAGCACTTTTCTGAACTCATAGAGATTTTATTTTTACTGCCGGCGACAGTAAAAGTAACTTTTACTGACGCTACCAAATTTTTTTTTCTTAAAAAGTCAAATAAACATCACTTTAATGACGTTTATTTCAAAATAAATAAAAGTCAACTAAAATAAGTAAATTAAATTTATTATAAAACCATTGTATTTAGAAGTTTTAAGAAAAAGTATCGTTTACTACACAGAGTTAAAGTGGCTTTGTGTGCCTCGGCAGAATTGTATGTCTCGCTTTGCTCACCAGACAATCTTTCTGCCTCGTCTCACAAAGCATCACTTTAACTCTTAGTACTAAAATCTACTATTAATTCAACCATATTTTTTTTAGCCAAAATTAAATTTCATGGATTTTTTTTCTTTCATGTTTTTAAAATATTATCTTACCTTCTTGAGGGAGCATAACCAAATTACTGGGGTCCGAAAAACTGCCCTCTCCAACGCTATTAATGGCCGAAACTCGAAACTGGTAGGCAGCAGCAGCTTTCAAATTTGACAGAAGAACCCATCTTTTTGAGGCCGAAACGTTACTTTTTTCTGTTATCCAATTTAACAGTGGATCTGGTATGGGGCCTGCAATAGGGGGGACTTTGGAACACAATTAACTGCTGGGGGGCCATGTGGGGCAAATTTAGGGGGGATATTTTTGGGGATCGAGCATGCTTTTTATTTGGTTTTATTTTAAATAATTATTTTAGACAGAATTTTTGGCTTTAAAATTGTAATTTTAAAACATACAATTATTAAATATCTTAACAACATTCTTATAAAAAAATTAAACAAAAAAAAATGTTGGTCAAAATAATAATAATAAAAAAAAACATGCTCTAGCACAAAATTTTTGTGTCTTGTTAAATGTTAATAATATTAGCTGATTATTTCAAATAGTTTTAATTTTAATTATGCTTTAAATAAAGAATTATTTAATAATTGGGAGCTCACGGGAGACGTCCCAAGCTGTTGTTAGTTTTAATAATAAAAATGACAAGTTAGTACCTTTTTTAAAAAAATGGCAATTTATTTTCTTTGCAAATAAAAGAAAAGTAATTTTATTTTTTTATATAGTTGTTAGTGTTATATTTAATGGTATGTTGTTATTTTTTATTTTAGTAATGTTAGAACAATATTATGATAATGAATTTGTGTTAAAAATGACAAAAAAATTATAAGCATTTCATTTCCATTCTCTTTAAAAATAATTCGAAAAAAATCGAAAAAAAAAAAATTAAAAATCGTATCATGCATTTTTTTTTTTAATTTAAACTTTAAACAAAATTGTAACGAAATGCACATGCTTAAACAATTTAAATAAAGCTTATAATGATTAATTAACACAAAAACAATGTTCAGCCCCATCCAAAAAAAATGCTCAAAAGTAAAGAAAAATTACTATGTACTAAAAAAATGCAACTTTAAAAAATTTAACAAAATTGTTTGCATTTAAACAAGTCAAAAAGGTAACATAACATAAAAAAAATGTTTTTAGTTTCAAGATTGATTTAAAATTTTGGCAATTAAAATCAACGTGTTAAATTTTAACCGTCCAAATAAAGAAACTAATTTACTTTTATTGCTGACTAGAGAAATACCGTGTTGGCGAATAGAAAATTTTTAAGAAGTCACGAAAAGTGTTTATTCAACACCTTCTAAACAATAAGGCCTTTAAAATTCAAAAAAATAAAAATGAGAGTGCCTCGGTCTGATAAAATAAAGCATGCCTTGCTACGAAATCATTTTTTGTCCGCCAAAGAAATATGACATTTCTAATGTTAGAATTGTCAATTCACTTTTATTGCTGACTAAAGCGATACCTTTAGCGAGTAGCCAAACTAGAGATGGGCAATCGGAAACTTCCCAGTTTGGGAATATTCCCAAAATGGGAATATTCCTGGGAATTTAAAAAGAGGACGGAAAGATTCGGGAAGATATGAAAATAATAATACAAGTTTTTTAAATTTTGGCGCCATTTTTATAGTTTTCAAATGAAAACTTTTAATATATTTTTAGGTATTTTATAAAATTTTAGTTTTTATTTGTTCATTTTTACGTGGAAACATTGCTGGCAATATTCCTATTGGGAATATTTCGGAAATATTCCTAAAAGTCTCCATTTAGAAACTTTCCGGTACATTCCCGGGAATATTCCCAAACGGGAATATTGCTGGCAATATTCCCATGTTTCTTCCCATAGATTAAAATTTTGGGAATTTGCCCATCTCTAAGCCAAAGTAATTTATGTGACGTCACAAAACTGGACCTTTTAGAAAATAAAGCCTTTAGGATTCAAAAAAATAAACATGAGAGTGCGCCAGCCTGATAAAATAAAGTATGCCTTGTTACGAAATCACTTTTTGTCTGCCAAAAAAATATGACATTTCTCATTTAACAATTGTCAATTTAATTTCTAGTTTTCTTGAATTTTCTTCACTTTTGAGCATTTTCCAACCAAAACAATCAACTTACCCAACTCAGGAACTTCTCTTTTCTGTATAATATATTGTTTAATGGCACTATTTCCATCAAAACCTGGTGTCCAGCTGACATTGACAGCTCTATACGTCGCAGTGTCCACTCTCTGTGCTTTTACATTAGATGGTGGAAAAGGGAGCTCTATAACGCTTAACCGGGCAATGCGAGTGTCGTTTCCACCAGGAGACGTTACTGCGCATGTGTACTCGCCCACATCGGCTGCGCGGACATGTTGGATTTCTAAAGTTCCGTCTTGTAGGATGTTGATGCGTTGGGAGAGATTTGGGTTGATTTGTCTGAGTAAAAGAGATAAATATACATTATAGTACGAGCTGGCAACCAAAAACACACATCATCAAACGTTGTCATGATTTTTTATGCATTACATTATATTTAATATTTGCAAACTTTTTTCCAATATACTGGCAGCGCTAACAGGTAGCGTTTTTTTGAACATCATAAATGGGATATTTTTTTTTGAAGAAATAAAATAATATGTGCAAATATGAGCCTTAACACTGCCAGACATTTATGAAGTGAACATTTTTAATTTTGTGTAATCTGTAGACTTTTATGCGTAAAATAAGAAATTTATTACAGGGTTCTCTGTCCTTGGAAAGCACATTTGAAAAGCGATTAACCCATCATAAAGGGTTGGCAGGGTTATAGCTCGAAGGTGCAAAAATCAATTTTGTTGTACGAAGAAAACGATCCCACTTATGATGTTTTTACCTTAAAAAAAAAACGCTACCTGTTTGGCCTGCCATTTTGTTGGATTAAGAAAAGTAATATTAAATATGTGATGTAATGTCAAAATATCATGACACCGTTAATGATGAGGATTTTCATGTTGATAGCTAGGAAAGAAAGTGTTTCCGCATGTAGGTGCTTTTTAAGTACGAGCGCAGTAAGTACTGAAATACATCCTACGAATGCGGCAACATTTAGACTTTAACTTGTAAGGCTACCCCATATTTAAAATACATTTGATAAAAATTTGAGGATTTTCAAACAGGTTAGTGTTAAAAAAAAATTTAAATATTGGTAAGATACAAAAATTTACTTACTTTGATCGATGATACCAAATCAGCTCAAAAGGAACCGCATTATCTGAAGATATTTTACATTGTAGTGTTGCTGTATCATCTAGAAGAACACTGGTGTCTACTGGGGGTTGAATTATTTGCGTACGAACTAAAAACAAAAAACAAATAAACATCACTCCTAAAATAAAATCTTAGCGTAACCTGCGTAACACATATTTTACAAAAATATTTACACATGCATAAGTTAAAATTTACCAAATCAATCAAAATGAAAATTACAAAAACACGACAGCTTATTTAGGGGCGAATTCTGCAAAATAAGATTTTTTTTACAATTACAAAATTTGGTAAACTTTAAAAAGTTTTAGCAAAAAAACGAAAGCGAAACGGAAATAATTTTATTGCTGATTTGTTAACTAAAACTATGTATTAATAAATATAAATAGCAAGGCCACAAATAATGTTTGCCACCAACAAGTGCCATCAATGCTTATGTAAAACGAGCTGCTGAATCCGAATCTGGTACTTAAATTCTTTACAAAAAATCAAAATACATATTTGTTTTATAAGGAAAAAAAGCAATTTACAAAATTCAAAATTTTGTTTTGCTAGGCATTTTGAAAATTTTATCAACTTTGAAAAGCTCTATCAAAAAAACGAAAGCTCTGCGACAAAATTCAATTGCTGATTTGTTTTCTACCGCTCATGATAAGTATAAAAATACAGTTTCAGGATATTTTATTTTTTCAAAAGTTTTTAATTTTTTTGTAAGGGGTAAGAGTCCAAATATTCTCAGTTTTTTAATTATCATGGCTACAAATAATTTTTGGCACCAACAAATGCCATTAATCCTTATACGATCTGCTGAATCCGAATCTGCCACTTAAATATTTCCAGAGCTTTAAGTTTTGTTGCTATGAGCTTTTAAAGGCAACTTCAAACGCGCAACCAGATTTTTTCCAAAGTGTTCTCATTACCAAAATTTTGTTATTAGAAAAAATCAAAATGCAAATCCGTATTCTAAGACAAAAAAGCAACTTATAAAATAAGTTATATTAAAATCATAGACAAAAAAAAATTTCTACCCAATTTTTGCAAATTTTGGCCAAAATCCGCCCTTGTGGTTAGTATAAAAATTGATGATTAATTTAAAATTGTTTACAATGAGTTTTAAAACATCCAACCAGCATTCTTTTGCGGTAGTACCCAATTTTTACATAGATATACTAAATGTAGATCTCCTAAAATAATCTTCAAAACTTACCCAAAACTCCCAAATAAGCAGATCCTTTAACAGAACCAGCTTCATTAGCTCGAACGCAAGCATAAAGCCCTGCATCGGTTTCTTTGACCGCAGCTATTAACAAATCCCCAGATTCCAAAATTTGAATCCGATTCGAAGTTTCTACTTCATTTAGGCCTGTAATTAGTCAAAACTCAAAAAAACATGCAAAGAAATGGTTAAATACAAAAAAACACACAACAAAACAAAAAACGCCATGTTTCATGAAAATCAGCTGATATCACGTCGCCATCTTGTCTCAAACGTCAAATGTCAAAAATCAACAAGATGGCTGCCTTTTTTTGTTGTTTATAACCTTAAATATGTTGAATTCAACGTCAAACGCAAAATGGCGGACATTGCAATAAAATATAACCTCAAATTTAAACTTAATCAGCTGTTATTTCATGAAAATAGCCTTTTTTGACTGATTCTTACCGTTAAAAATCCAAGTAATGTTCGGAGTAGGTGCACCCACCGCACGACAATTGACAGTAGCATCTTTTCCGTCTAGAACTGTCAAATTTTGAGGTGGCATCTCCATTACAGGTGTGGACGCTAAAAATATTTATGTTTAATATTTTTCTAGGTTCGGTTATTAAAGAATAACACCATGCATAACACAAAATAAGTAAATAAGCTAAAAAGCACTGCACATCGCTGTTTAACCCTTTGACCTTGGAAATAAAAATAATAATAATAATAAAAACACAAAAAAGTTTGCCAAATTGTCAAAAATCAAGTGCTACAGTGCATAGTTGTTTCATTCCGTTTTGTAAAGTCTTACTTGGTGGAGCAAAGTATAGTTTGTTTTTATTTGCTCTAAGACGCATTATTTTTGCTGCTAGACTTCTTGTTAACCGTTTCTTAGCTAAATGTAACAATATAGGAGTATTAGTATTTTTTTTTTGAATTATTTACTTTTGCTTTGTCTAGCAATTTCTTTTTAGACTTAAAAAATTAAACGTTGATTGTTAAAATTAGACAATATGTTAAAAAAAATTACTAGACATTGCGCAATTGTATGTAAATACTGGATGTTCCAAATTGACAAACCAAATTTTTAAAAGTTAGTTTTTGGTGAAATATGTATAATAATGTTAAAAAAAACTTACTTTTTACTCGCAGCCATGTTGATAAAGAACTTTCACCGGCGCTATTTTTTGCAAAACACTGATACATTCCACTGTCGTGAATTAATAATTTTTTAATCAGAAGAGAATTATCTTCTTGCAGAACGCATCTAAAACAAAAAATTATTGCCATCACAAATCAAGAAGAATTTTTAATAAACCCGGTCAAGTGCTACGTCATAGATCACAGATCCACATTAAAAAACTGTCTTTGAAGTAGAATTTTGATTCTGTCAGATTTAACCACTTTTTCAAAACAATATTTTTTGAAAATAAAAGGCTTTCTTAGGGAACTCTTGGTATACAAATGTGCTCTAATGTACCAAATTCGATATTTCAAGTTTGGTTCATTGTAAAACTCTATAACATACAGTTTATGTGGTAATGTTGTGCACCCTCCAAGAAATGAATTTCAAACGCATATTGCTTAAAAAGCAACCATATCAAGAGGTCTGGTAAGTACCATTGTAAAGTTAACATTTTTTCTATTAACTAGAACAAACCATACTGCTTGGACCTTGATATGGTTGCTTTCTCAAGCAATTCCGCGCGTTTAAAACTGACATCTTGGTGGGTGATCATTATTAACAGATTAATAAGTAATTTTTTAATTCTTAGGGTAAATTCTCGGGGTAAATTTAACTTGAAATATCGTAAATAATATATTAAGGAACATTTTTACAGCAATGGTAGCTAAAAAAGTCTCATATTTTTATGTAAATAATGTTTTAAAAAGGCCAATGTTGGAATCATAGAATAAGAAAAGAGTTATCATTTTCTTTGATCCGTAATGTTGGTTGCCTAAAAAAAATTCACAGATAGTATTTTAACACTTCTGTGAACTGTGACGTAAGACTTAACCGAGTCATGACTTAATATTTGTTACCAAAAGCAATGTTATTTAAAAAAGATGCTTGAAATTTAAAAAAAAGTGATGAATAAATAGATAAGTGATTCAAATTATTGATAATAATTCTGTGTTGGGGAGGCAAAAGGGGATAAGTATATTTGACATTTAAAAAAATGTGTTTTTCGGACACCGAATTTTAATAGAAACATTTAGATATTTACAAATTGGATCAGCCATATACGTACTGTGGAATCTATTTTTTTATGTAGCTTCTCATTACTGCATTAATATTGTTTAATATTTGTGAGAAAACCATTTTTAGAGTGACATGCACAAATGACATTTCTATACTTATCCCCTTTTGCCTCCCTACCACAGAATTAGGATAAATTAACAGGGTAGGATCCAAATAAAACAAAAATCTGATTTTAACGAGTCGACGTTTCGATGTATTTTACACCATTCTCAAGACGACACTACAATAAGATTTTTGTTTTATTTGGATCCTACCCCCCTAATTTATCATCAATTATTAAAAAAAAAAGGCTTGACTATACAAAAAACTTACCTTTTGTCATCATAATTTACAGGCTCATTATTCCTATACCAAGAAACATTCGGCTTAGGAATACCAACAACGTCACAATTCAAAGTAATCGGAGCGCCATAATCTGTCAAAGTTTCAGCCCGAATATTACTCATAAACCGTGGTTTTTCCAACACAGTAACCTGTGCAACCGCTGTCACCGGTTCGGATTCACCCGACCTTAAACTAACTCTACATTCGTATTGACCACTATGAGTAGTATTTATAGACACAAGAGTTAAGGTTCGGTTCCAAAAGTCAGTTTCAGTACTGTATGTAACACCAGTGTTTTCTATGGGTATGGAATCTTTATACCAGAGAGTTTCAAGGTCATGTAGAGGTCGCGCGTTTGCTATGCAGTCTAGGGTTGTTTGGGGGGTGCCTTTTACTATTTGCATGTCTTCTGGGCCTTTAAAGAATACCATAAATTAATTTTAGAGCATTAGTATAGTTTGCTGTTTTGTGAAAAAATATCTTTTTGTGTACTATCCATTCATAATTTAAAATAAACAGAGCAGGTGAGCTATAGGGTGATTTTACCCTGTATATTGTCATTAATGTCACTTGTGTTTGCTGATTATGTAAGAAAAGTCAACAAAATTTAAAAATGTATTTACAAACATGTTCAGGGCATCTGAATCAAAAACAATGGTCTCAACATATACAGAAGTACGTATTTTTTTATTAAATTACTTTATAATGCACTAATCATTAAACTATTTAAAAGTTTACACAAAATAAGAATTATTTATGTACTAACTGTTAAGAAGTCCTTGTAGGTATCATAGAATAATTTATCACTTTTACAAAAATGTCTACAATTTTCTTTATAAATTCTGATATTTCAAGCAAAAATTGTTTCGTTTTGCCAATTTTTAACCCTTTTTAATGTAACTGTCATATTATTTTTGACATTTTTCAATTTTTAATGACAGTAAATTTGAACTGTAATGCCAACTTTGTGGAAAATTCAACTTTTCAAAGAAAAAGATTCGAGTTTACATAGGTTACTCTGTTTTTCTTTAACTGTGAATGGATAGTAGAATTTGTTTTTAACTGTCACAATTTAAAAAAAATCTGCATTTTTAAAAACTTTGCATCCTTAAAACTTGGAGGCTTCTGAATGAGACATTTTTTTTAAAATATACAGCAAAAAAAAAATAAGAAAAAAATTTATTGCAATAAAAACTTACCGATAATAATATGAGGAACAACTTCTTTATTGGGATCAGATTCTTCCACATTTAACCGGATGTACGCACTATTTTCTTCCTTTCCTTCCTGTGTATTAATTGCCCGTGCCCTAAAAATCAAAAATTAGAAAAAAACATTCACAAAAAGTCAGAAATTTTTTTAATTAATAATTTTTTTTTTTTAATAAACAGAAAAAAAAATTAAAACAGGTCAAAAAATATATCATACAATACAGGGAATTTCCTTATGTCGCGGAAAAAAATTCAGGGGGTGATTCCTGGACCCATTTTAAGAATAAAGTTCAAATAAACTTGTGTCCAATTTTGTTTTTTTTTAACTTACAGCCTCTTAAAAACCACTATTATAAACACTTTTTGCAAAATTTTACAAATGAAGAAATATTTTTAGTATTTAGATGCAGGTCCTATATCATTTTTTGGAAAAATTATTCGTTTGGAAATAAAGCGAAAAAAAAATATTTTTTAGGGTTTTTTCAGAGGGCTGTAACTAACTAAGAGGGCAAAATCGAACACATGTTTATATGAACTTTTATTTTTAAAATGGGTTCAGGAATCACACCCTGACATTAGAAAACACCCTCTATAATATATTTTTATTTTTAATGTTATCTGCGAAGAGTACTCACCGATAAGCCTTTTGGTCACTCTTCTCAGCAGATAATATAATTAGCTGATTTGTTTTAGATTTTATGTATTTCTGCGCATAAGGGACTCCGCCACCTTCATCTGTTTGCCACGTCACATCCGGTTGAGGAGTTGATTCTATTTCCGGTAAATCCAAAATGGCAGCTTGACCTTCTTCCACTGACATTGTTCTTTCGGATTGGTCTTTGAACACTCCCATATCTAAAAAAATAAATACATTCTTTAATTTTTTAAAATGATATTAATTTATATTTATACTCTTCGCAAGGAAAATTTTAATAAATGCTACAAGTTCAATTTTTATGGTGGAAAAAAATTACTTACAAGCAACAATAATTTTATTTTCTTCGCTCAAAATAGATCCAATTTTGTTTGATGCGATGCAACGATAACTTCCCTCGTCCTCCCTCTTCGCGGAAAATATTTTGTAAAAAGGATCGGTTGAAAAATCTGATATTCCTAGACCATCTTTTAACCATTTAAATTGGGGTGGTGGATTTCCTGAAATACAAAAAAAGTGTTATTTAATAGGAAGTCATACTAATTTTAATTAACATAGAAAAGGGGAAACGAAATTTTATATTTTTAGGTATTATACGGGGTTATTAATATACATGTAAGTACATAAAACAAGAGCGGGTTAGATCAATGAATATGTTAGATCAATTTTATTCAAAGGCAACTCCAAACGCGACACCCAATTTTTTTCAAACTGCTCTAATTTTGTAAAACCATTTGTTAAGAAAAATCCAAATGCAGATTCGTTTCTACAGCTAAAAAGTAGTCTACAAAATAAGTTTCACTGTAATCGGATACAAAAAAAATGTTTGCTAAGAATTTTGCAAAATTTTCAAAATTTGGCCAACTTTAAAAAGCTCTTGAAAAAAAATGAAAGCACTTGGAAAAAAACCGATTGCAGATTTGGTTTTTACGGCTTCTAATTAGCCTAAAAACAAAACTTCAGGCAAATTAATTTTCAAAATTTTCCTCATTTTGAACTAAGGGGTAAGGGTCCAAATATTTTCAGTTTTTTAATTGCCTCGGATTCAAATAATTTTTACCACCAATAAATGCCATCAGTGCTTATGTAAAACGAGCTGCTTAATCAGAATTTGGCACTTAAAAAGTTCCAGCGCTTTTGGTTTTATTGCTATGAGCATTTAAAGGCAACTCAAAACATGACACCCGATTTTTTTCAAACTGCTCTAATTTTTTAAAACATTTTTTTAAGAAAAATGTAAATGCAGATTCGTATTCTGCAGCTAAAAAGTAGTCTACAAAATAAGTTTTATTGTAATCGGGAACAAAAAATTTTTTTGCTAAGCATTTTTGGAAATTTTCAAAATTTGGCCAACTTTGAAAAGCTCTAGAAAAAAATTAAAAGCACTTGGAAAAATACTGATTGCAGATTTGGTTTGTACGGTTTCTAATTAGCCTAACAACGAAGCTCCAGGCATATTTATTTTTTCAAAATGTTTTTCATTTTGAACTAAGAAGTAAGTGCTAAAATTGAAATTTTAGACATGATTTTTTCCAGCGTATTTCTGCGAAGAGTAAACTCTACCTGTTTTCGCTTCTAGGAAGCAAATAGTTCCAGTTTTAAACTGGAATGGTCTTTTAATTTTAATTCCAGGAAGCAATTCTAAATATTTGGTCAAACTTAAACTTTTAATCAAAAGAAGTGATACGAAAATAAACATCAAGGTATAGTGTTTTTAAAACAAACAAAAACCGTAAAGTAAAGTTAATAAACCCAAGTCATATTACAACACATAAAGCTGTTAGAACATGCATATCTGGATAATGTCTATATTCACTTGAACTAGTGAACAAAATGTAAATATTTAGAAAGGTCCATCCGGCCAGATATGAACTGAAAGGTGCAATTTTGAAACTCAAACTTTGTGATGTTATTTTAGCCAACATTTAAACTTTAAGTTTAAGATGCATAAGCCAACAAACTGAAATGGTAGATTCTCTAAAAGCAAAAAAAAATGACTAATGTAAAAGTACAAAAAAAAATTTCCTCCATTCACCATTTATTTAAAACAGCGTAAGCGAGCCATAGGATGACAGATATTACCCTGTAGATTGTCATTAATGTCACTTGTCTTTGCTGGTTATGTACGAAAAGTCAAAAAAATTAAACAATGCATTTAAAAACATGTTCAGGGCATCTGAATTAAAAACAATGGTCTTAAAATATACAGAAGTATTTATTTTATTATTAAATTACTTTATAATGCACTAATCATTAAACCATTAAAAAGTTTACACGAAATAGAAATTATTTATGTAAGTACTCGCTGTTAAGAAGTCCTTTTAGGTATCATAGGATAAATTAGCACTTTTACAAAAATGTCTACAATTTTCTTTATAAATTCTTACATCTCAAGCAAAAATTGTTTTTTTTTTCCAATTTTTCCGCCTGTTTTATGTTACTGTCATATTAATTTTGGCATTTTTGAATTTCTAGTGTCAGTAAATTAAAAATGTAATGCCAACTTTGTGGAAAATTCAACTTTTCAAAGAAAAAGGTTCTAGTATTCATAGGTGACTGTGGATTTTTTAAAACATGAATGGATAGTACTTGATTTTAATTTTAAACAAAAGTTTTACATATGAGTTGAGCTTTTTGGGTTTTTTTGTTTATATCATTGAATTTTGGTTTTAATTTTGAAATTATGTATGTAGCGGAACGTTATTGTTATTTTAACAAAAGATTTTATTAAATTAGATTTTTCAATTTATTTTCCATGTTATTTAATATGAATAGAATTTGTGTCGTATTTTTATTACATTCATTTTTGGAGTATTCTTCCATAGGCATTTATAATTCAAAAGCTTATTCAAAACAATAAGGTTAAATGAAATGCGTATTTTCATGTAGGTAATGCTCATATTAAAAAGTTTGAATGCTCAAATATGAAAACGCTACTTTTTTCATTTAAGTGGCAAAATATAATATAAACAAACTGGAAAACAAAAAGTCAATATGAAAAGGCTTCCTGCAGGGTGTAGACCCTTAATTATCGGTTACTTGTTTAGAAAGTAATTACTTGTTACTTCGGTCAATCAATGAACTAATTCAAGAAAATTTGTTTACATAACGTAATATGGCCTTTTAAGCTGAATAAATTGGCTTTTATATTTAATTATAAATAAGCACTTCTAAAATTAATATACAACGAAAATTGCGTTGTTTATTTTTTAAAAAAGGGTCACTAAACTTTAAAATAAAAAAAGTCTTTGTTAAAAAAAATCTTTCTACCTTATTCGTCTGCGAAAAGTGTACAGGTACATTTTAGAATGGGTTTTTATATCTGTGCTGCCAATAAAACCAGAAAATGTCCTCAACTATCATTTTGTAAAGGCAGATGATAACTTTTAGTATAAAACACCAAATTGGCAGTCTTTATGTTAGCCTAGAATTTACGATGCCAGCAAAAGCTCTTATAATTCTTGTTTAAATAATAAATGGGGTTGTTTAGTAACCGCCCTGTTGGACACTATTCAATGCCGAGTACAGTTTAAAATAGCGCCCTTTCACAACATAAACCACGATTTCGAATAACCGCTATTCATTTAGATTACAACAAAAAAGCAAAATCATACAGTGTGTCCAAAAAATGGCGCATAAACGCGATGGTACGTTGTTGGGACATGTCCAGGGAGCCCCAAAAAATTGTGGAGATATGAGGCCCCAAAGTGCGAAACTTTAAACGCTGATATCTTAAAGATAACAGCACATATTAACAAAGGAGATGGCTAAATACAAAGGCACAATCTATCATAAATTATTTTGCCATTTGCTTATCCGTTAAATGGTCAAATTACATTTTTATAATCAATTTAAATTTACAAAAATTTTATGAAATGAAGCTGACAACAATGTCAATATGATCTAATACAAAAATGTATGCTCAAGAATCTAGATGAGCTTTTAAGATGTATTTTACAAACTGTGTTGACGAACTTATGCAACTTAGTTCGCATTTTTCCCGGTGAATATAACAGATGGATTGTATTTGACAATTTTCTAGGGATCCCTGAAATGCCCCAAGAGCAAACCATCGCGTTTATGCGCCATTTTTTGGACACCCTGTATACAGGCCCCTAAATTCGAAGTCTAAATTTTCTTTTCTTGTGATATTTACTGTGGTGATTCCTGAGAAAAAAAAAATAGTTCCAATTAGCAACAATTTAAGATATTTAATTCCCCAAAAAGCCCTCAAAAATCAATTAAAAATCTCATTGTAACTTTGTCTAAAAAACCACAGATTGTAGTTTAATTTTTAATACTAAGTCTGGCCTAAAAAAAGCTATAAAAATTCATGTGGAATTCGTTGAAATGTAGGTTTTACTAAAGCTGAGTAAATATCAGGCAGGTTTTAAAATAATGATGTCTTCTTTCTTTATTTTATAACTTAGGTAAATTTTGTGAAACAAGGGCACTTTCTGTACAAATATTTATTTTTGTTAAATTTATGTCGCGCGTCTTTAGTACAATTTATTCCTTCTGCTGCGTAAAAACAATTATAACTTTATAAGCAAATACCACCCACGATTTTTCGTATAAAAACTGTGTCAAAAGCATTGTGTAGATCGATAAGAATTTATTTTAAAAAGGACGAAAGCAAAACTCTTTTAAAAGAGAAGAAATTATTTTAATCAATTGTAAATTGACCGACGTTAATAAGGAAATGGTTTCCATACTTTTGAACTGGTGATTTCCACGGAAATTTCTCATCTCATCCTGCAATTGTCTTTTTATTCCCTATTGAAAATTTATCCCAAAAAATTTCATTCTTACCTACTCTAATTACTAATTAGTAAAATAACTGTCCTAGTTTTTAATTATTAGGCTAAAAACTAATTTGTGAATTTGCCTTGAGTAAAATTAAGACCCATCTGCTATTACAGAAAAACAAATTATTTTACATAACGAAAATTAAAATTAAAGTGTCCTAGATGTGAAATTAATTCCCCGAATTAATTTTAATTATGGCGACTAACGGATTAACATTTCATCATCTTAGAAGGATCCCAGAATTAGATGGGTTTAAATTTAAGTAAGGTCCTTCCAGAAGATGCCCATTTACTAGAGATATATAACTCAGTAGTTGCGACAATTTAAATTTTCAGTATATTAACATTTAAAGAGGAGTCTCGCTAAGCATAGAAACTGTGGTTATATAATGTTGGTTGCCTAAAATCAACAAAAAACACCACTTTTTGGTCATTGCTCTGTGGGTTTATAAGAGTTAATTTTAATTGAAAATTGTACTTACCAGCAACATAAATAAACAAAGCACAAGTTGAGATATTCTAAAGGTCCATCAATAAGCGTTTAATACAGAATTTTGGCAATTTAGAAGCACTATTTTTTTGCATTATAAGTTGCTAAAATTCTGTATTTAAACGCTTATTGATGGACCTTTAGAATATGTCAACTTGTGCTTTGTTTATTTATGTTGGTGATAAGCACAATTTTTAATTAAAATTAACTCTTATAAACCCACTCAGCAATGACCAGAAAGTGCTGTTTTTTGTTGATTTTAGGTAACCAACATTACATAACCAGACTGTCTATGCTTTCCGACATTCATCGTTAAAAAGATTGCTTTATCAATTGGTTGCTGTTAGTTTTCTTTCTCTTTTTTTTAATATCAAATTCTAATTTTTGATTATTTGCGAAATTGTCGTTACTCTAAATATAGATACTCTAGTTACACCTTTAGAAACTAATTCACTTTACCTCAGTAATCTTGAGTAATTGCCACATGTTGTATCTCTACTTCGCAACTGTCATTAATAATAATAATAATTACCCCACCTTCAAGGTAACCGCCCCCGGTTTAATGTGCTATAATTTCGGTAGATCAAATTTAAATTAATGAAGCTATTAATGTCTAAGTTCAACATTAGAATACATTGTTATTAAGATTAAGAAACAAAGCAACTAGTGTAGAATAAGGAATTTCTGGAAGAAGGCATTCTTCGCAAACGTTTAAGGGTAGATTCGGTTAAGGCAACCGTTTTTGTATGCCTTAAAAAACTTTAAAACGCCCAGGATGGTTTCTTTTTTTAGTGACATGAGTTTGGAATAGACACGGTCAAGCCCTACGTCACAGTTTACAGAAGTGCATTAAAATACTTTCTGTGACATATTTTTAGGCAATCAACATTACGGACCAAAGAAAATGGTCATTTTTTTCTTATTCTGTGTTTTCAACATTGGCCTTTTTAAAACATTATTTAAAGAAAACTAAGAGAGTTTTTTAGGTCCCATTGGTGTAAAAATGTTCCTTTATATCTTATTTACGATATTATAATTTAAAATTACACGAGAATCTACCACAAGAATTAAAAAATCCCTTATTAATCTGATGATGATGATCACCGACCAAGATGTCAGCTTTAAACGCGAATTGCACGAGAAAGCAACCATATCAAGGGGTATGGTTTGTTCTAGGTAATAGAAAAAAATGTTAATTTTACAATGGTACTTACACCAGACCTCTTGATATGGTTGCTTTCTCAAGAAATTTGCGTTTTAAATTCACATCTTGGAGGGTGCACAACATTAACACATAAACTGTATATTATATAGTGTTACAATGAATTAAACTTGAAATATCGAATTTAAGACATTATTGCACATTTTAATACCAAGGATTCCCTAAGAAAGCCTTTTATTTTTACAAAATATTGTTCTAAAAAAGTGGCTAAATCTGACAGAATCAAAATTCTACTTCACAGACAGTTTTTTAATGCGGATCTGTGATCTGTGACGTAGGAGTTGACCGTGTGTATTTTTTCCTTCTGCAGTGAAAAATAGATTAATTTCAATCCCTAAATGCATTTTTGAAACCCATTACTTCGTGTTTTATACACTGACTATAAAATCAGAGCGCGGCGAATCTAATTGTGTTCTAGCACTTTGTTGATTTCAATTATCTAAAATGAAAAGTTTTTCTAGATGAGACTTTTAACCAAATTGCAAATATTTCATCAGAGCATCGAGCTACCATAAAACTAGACCAAAAAACTGTGAAAACAATGCACTAAAATGTTGCCAACATGACCTTATTAATTAAATTTTAGTTTACTCTAGTTTTTATGAAACTTTATAATTGCCAAAAATCATTTATATACTACATTCACAATTTAAAAAAACAGAGCAGGCGAGCACTAGGGTGACAGATTTTAACCTGTAGATTGTCATTAATGTCACTTATGTTTGCTGGTTATGTAAGAAAAACAAAAAAATTAAAAAATGCATTTAAAAACATGTTTAGGACATGTGAATCAAAAACAATGGTCTCAACATATGCAGAAGTATTTATTTTTTTATTATATTACTCTATAATGCAGTAATCATTAAACCATTTAAAAGTTTACACAAAATAGGAATTATTATGTAAGTACACACTGTTAAGAAGTCCTTTTAGATATCATAGGATAAATTAGCACTTTTACAAAAATGTCTACAATTTTCTTTATAAATTCTCACATCTCAAGCAAAAATTGTTGTTTTTTCCAATTTTTTCGCTTGTTTTATGTAACTGTCGTATTATTTTTGGCATTTCAATTTTTAATGACAGTAAATTTGAAATGTAATGCCAACTTTGAGGAAAATTCACATTTTCAAAAAAAAAAGATCCTAGTTTCCATAGGTGACTATGGTTTTTTTAAACTGTGAATGGATAGTAAGTACTTACCAAATGCCTGACATTGCATAATTTTTATAGTTCCTATTCGTATAATACTGCTACTTGAAGAAGATGATGTAAATCTTGGAGCTTGCAGTAGATTTTCTGAAACAAAAAAATGTTATGTAAATAAAAAAAATTAAAATAGTTTTTTTAAATATTTATTTTTGAGGCAAAATAAATAAGACTTTAGGAAGCCTATATTTTTCGCTATACATACTATCGTGGACATGGAATTTAAAACGATTTTTTATCAGCCACCTTTGATTTTTTGAATTTTACTCTACTGTGAATGGGGGTTTTTTATGTCAGTTTTCGAATGTTATTTTGACAACAAATGCGTCAAATGTATTTTATTAAAATAAATTATGTAAAATGTGCTGCTGGCGAGAAAAATAATAAGAAGATATTACCTTTTTTAAATAATTTTGTTTTAGGATAACAATAAGGCTCTAATCTTCGTAAAACATTAGAGAAATGTTTCTTGTTAATGTCCACTTCGCATAAAACTTGAGATGTTTAAGCCACTATTTTGACCATATTTACGATGCAAAAATTGATCGTTTTAAATTCCATGTCCACGATAGTATGTACCTAATTTTAATTAAGAATATGAAATTTGGTTGCCTTCAAATACAGGCCGCAGCTTACCAGATATGAAAAAGTAAAACTTTTCCATGTAGGAAAATTTAAAGCGATAGTGGCGCTTCGGTGAAAAAAAATGCATTAATAAAGTTTTGTTATTAAATTTTAGACGCATAATAATTTAGCACAAACTGTCGGGTAAAATAAAGTGCATTCTATCCATGGAAAATTGTAAAACATTACATGAGGATTTTAAAAGCCGAAGGGCATCTTAAATTTAAACTTTACCAATTTACAGAAACCCGTTTTTTTTTCTGCATTGCTCTAATTTTTTTTTATATTTGCGTTCTATAATAAGCACATTATGAAACCCGAAATTTGATTTTTTAAGGTTGCTGAATTGCTTCATTATTAAACCCAAAATTTTATTTTATTAGGTTGGTTTTCTAGATGCAAAAAGATAAATTCTTCCCTTGCAAGGTACTTTTTATTTACAAATTATACTATAATAAACTATTAGGGGCCATAGTTTTTTTGTAGAGGGAATAACTAGAAGAATTGGAGAAACGATGTCAACGGTTACATTTTCTTAAAAACGCCTATTCATTCAGTATTAAGTGAGTAAATTTTGCAAATGTCATTATTCAATATGTCTGATCTAAATTTACTTTTTACTTTAAAATGTCAATGTTGCCAATCCAATGAAAATAAAATTTTAAGTTATGTTTTTAATTCAAATTAAAAATACTTTTTAATCAATTAAATGAAGCAAATATAAAAAATAGTATAAAAAACTCATCTTATAAAGCGTGCTAAAAAACTTATTTGGTTTTTTGTATCGGACGGTGTTTAAAAATAAATATCATTCCTTCAAGAGTTCCAGTTTTCCATATTCTTAAATTATCTTGGGATTTCTCATGTCCTAATTTTTCTCTTCTCTTTATTCAAGTTGAAAAACCAATTGAATGCTACCGAGATGCTTCCTAAATTCAATTTACCCATAATATCATTACTTATATATAAATTTTCTTGTCTATTTTTAAGAAAACTAAAACTACAGACTCCGTTCAAGAATAAGTAATTTTAAAACTCCAAAAGTTTTGTATACTTATTACAAAGTATGTTCTTGTATATATTTTTCATTTTTGATGACTTATTACATTTCTTCAGTAAAAGCGCATCTAAAAAGTTTGGAGAGGTTTTAACAAAGTTTTGAAAACGATTCCAATTTGGCAAAAATTTTATCACATACAGGTTGTCCAAAAATTGACGCATAAACGCGATGGTACTATATTCATTGAGATAAATGCAAACAAGTTGCATAAATTTGACAACACAGTCTAGAAAAATACATCTAAAAATCCCATCTATGAGTCTTGATCATACACTTTTGTATTGGATTTTATTGACATTGTTGTCAGCTTCATTTCATGAAAACTTTGTAAAATTAAATTGATTATAAGAATGTAATTCGACCATTTAAAACATAAACAAATGGTGAAATGGTATAAGATAGACTGTAGCTTTGTATTAAACCATTTCTTTCGTTAATATGTGCTGCTATATTCAAGATATAAGCATTTAAAGTTTCGCACTTTGGGGCAACATATCTACGAAAGTATATGAGATAGATTTTTTTTAACAATTTTCTGGGGCTCCCTAGACATGTCCCAACAACGTACCATCGCGTTTATGCGCCATTTTTTGGACACCCTGTATAAGGAACGTTTTTTAACACGCTCCAATGGACAAGTGTTTAAAAACGCCATATGAGCGTTTGAAGTTTTGCACTTTGGGACCTCATATCTCAAAGGCTATATAAGATGGATTTTTTTTTACATTTTTCTAGGGATTCCTAGACATGCTAACGTACACTCGTATTCATATCAATATACACAACCAAACGGTGATTTTTTTCCTTAAAGTTGTCATAACTGATAATTGGCTCGCCTGATCTAATTTAAGGGATCAAAGTAGTCATCTGTATTGTAATTATTTGTTTGTGACAACTGTCTATCTAACATCAATCAAAAATAGTCGCGAATTAAAACTGAAAAATTAATGGCAAAAAAGTGTGAAACATTATGGATTAAGATAAAGAAAAGTTAAATTTATAAGGGAGATTAATAATATAACTAAAATCTTGGAATAGAAGCAAATTAAACACATATTTTTGAAGACACTGCGCACTGGGTTAAAATGTATTTGATAATGTACCTTGTGAGAGTTTAGAAACACTAACAAAGTAACAAAACACATAAGGAATATCAAAAATAAAACAAAGTAACAAATGCATAAGGACGACCAAAAATAAAATAGAGAAGATTCTGGCTCCAAGAAGTTAGAACGTTAGAAACTGATAAGATTCGCCAGATTGCTTTATTGACGCCTTATTATTCATTAGAAAACCACGGAATTAACAAACTATAACCATGAAAAAATGTTTTGTTATAAATTAAATAAAATTTTATTAAAGTGTCAGTTTTAATTTGTGACATTAAATTGTAACCTAAAATTTTAAATTGACATAAAATCTAACCTCACAATTAGCTACCAATTACTCAGGTAAAAAATGAAAAAAGTCACTGTCAATTACCAACATAAAAGTCAATTAACTACTTTTGGTACTGTATATTGAAATGAATGCGACTTTATACCGTCGCGTTTATGCGTTAATTTTGGGACACCCTGTAGAAAATTGAGTTTTTTGGTCACTTTACATTTAATGTAAAGTGACCAAAAAACTAATTATAAGATGCATTTTTAAAATGCATCTTATAACTCGTTCAATTGCTTAAGAATATTTTATGACCTAAAATCATCATTAAAAAGAATGATAAAAAGAGATTGATTTTCATGTCAACCATTGTCTTCATAAATAATTGTAATTCGAATAAATTTTCATAATTGATAAGGCTTGATAACCCGTATGAATAGTCTATTCTTTTAAATTATTGAAGCAACAAAAACAAAACAAAAGTTAATGCTTGCGTAACCAAGGATGTGTTACAAAATAGTATATTAAAACATAGAGTTTTATAAGGAACGTTTTTTAGCACGCGTCCAGGTTTGGAAAAAGAGCCGCGCAGTGGCGAGTTTTCCAATGGACAAGTGATAAAAAACGCCTTATAAAACGAGTTTTTTATACTATTTTTTATATTTGCTTCATTTAATTCATTAAAAAGCATTTTTAATTTTAATTAAAAACTTAAGATGAAATTTTGTTTTTTATGACCAACCTTATAGCATAACATTGACATTTTGAAGTAAAAAATAAATTAAAGTTAGACATATTGAATAATGACATTTGTAAACTTTACTCATTAAATACTGAATGAATAGGCGTTTTTGAGAAAATGTAACCATTGATATCGTTTCTCCAATTCTTCTAGTTATTCCCTCTACAAGAAAACTATGTCCCTCGATTGATTATAATAGTAAAATTTTTAAATAAAAGTACCTTGCAAGAAAAGAATTCATCTTTTTGCATCAGGAAAACCAACCAATAAAATAAAATTTTGGGTTTAATAATGAAGCAATTCAGAAACTTTAAAAAACCAAATTTCGGGTTTCATAATGTGCATATTATAGAACGCAAATATAAAAAACTCTTTTAAATTAATTAATTTTTATGTAGGAATGTCGAAACACTGAGAATTTTGTTTGTTTTAGACTAATTTCAATAAATTAACACATTATAGCTTTTTAATTTCGTGTTTTTGTAAATGCAGTTTAAATTTCGCGCCAAATTCTTCCACTATGACGTCACAATGGAGTGGCGCCAAATTTAAATTTAAATAATCATCTTTAGGCAAAAATAAGTATTTAGAGCACGTTTAATATAACAATAAACAATTGGAAAAGTTGTAAATGACAAAAACCTCTGTGGAATTAAAATAAAAATTAATTTAATTATAAAAAGACTAATTAACTTATTTAGAATGAGTTGAATAAATGAGTTTTTGGACTGGAATATTCTATTCAGGATTTTGTTGAATAAATCCAAAGACTTTGTGACCTTTAGTTCTGGAGAACTTTTCTTTTGTTTGGGGTTTCCGTTTTTCCTTTAAATTGCAATTGTGATATTATTATACTCTTCGTTAGATCAAAGAAAGAAACGTACATTCTTGTGTGGCATTTTTTTATGAGCAACATTTTTTTAAATGCAAATTTTTTTGAAATGGTAGGAAATATTGAATTAAGAACGAATAGGGACCTTTTTTAAAAATAGATGGCGTTACTGTAAATTTTGTTTTTTGTGGATAACTCAAAAATTAAATAGCTTTTTAAAGTTTTAAAGCCAGCATCAAATCGGACACCTAATTCTATACAACATAGGCTATTTTAAAAGTAAAAATAATAAGCAATGTCAAAATAATTTGCAAAAAACTAAAAAACGATTTGTTTTTATTACTCCATAACTACTGTATTTTTTGGCAATCTAAACCACACACTATATGCCCACATCTTTTAAGAATCCATACAACAGCAAACAACATTCAACATTGCTTTTGTTGAGCTTTTTTCCATGAAATGCTGTTGCAATGCACCAAAACAGCAACCTCAATCAGACATTTTATTAGACTAGATAAAATTATAGATTACTACAAAATCTAGTTCAGACTTTCTCTAATAGAGGGCGTCAAAGTAAAATCTAAAAATACCATCAAAATGGTAATTTTTTTTTGTGTAAATTAACCTTAAAATTTTTGAAAATCAATATCTCGAACCGTTCAAAAGTAAAGGCCATGGGGGGGGGGACTTTTGCCTCTCACTGTATAGTGTATACACATCAAATAGTTATTTTTATTAGGAATTATTCTTTTTTTTACGTTTTGCCTTTTGCAAACTTTTTAAAAACGGAAAGCTACTAATAATATCACCGAAAAGCCAGCAAAAATTGTAAGACGGGAAATTCAATAAACCCCAGCGTTTATTCGTGATAGTCAGAATATACCAGAAAAAATATTTAAATCGAGTTTTCTTAATCGTTTTTACCTGATGGGTCTTCTTAGCTCCTGATATAACAATAGACCTTTTATAAACAATAGCGGCGCAATACAAACTATTTCTGTATGACCAAATCGGCGCAACAGCAAGTGTTTTCTTAATCACCGGCGGAATGCAAATACACCCTTTTAGGATATTATAGATACGAAACCAAAAATAGCTTCTTGTGCTAATTTTTGGTAAATTTGAATTATCTTACCTAAAGAAATAATGAGACGAAATTGTGAAAAAAAGCAGGTAATAAATAAAGGTTTAATCCTATTTCGGTATGGCATTAAAAATCATAAGTAAGTACCTAATCATTCCAGGTATAAAGGTTAATCTTAACTCTACCTCTAGTAGACAATAGACAAAGTAGAATTATAGATTTCTACTCATTAGTTATTAACTAATCCACTTGAGGGAGGCACCTGTCGATAATAATAGTTTCAATTTCTTCCACATTTAATCTGAGCGTTCTAAATTTCGCATCTCCTCTTAAACTAAATTCTTTTACAGTATAGGAGCTATCAACATGAAAATCCTTATCATTAACGAATTTTTGATATTACATAATATTTAATATTACTTTTCTTAATCCAACAAAATGGCAGGCCAAACAGGTAGCGTTTTTTTTTAAGGTAAAAACATCATAAGTGGGATCGTTTTCTTCGTACAACAAAATTGATTTTTGCACCTTCGAGCTATAACCCTGCCAACCCATTATGATGGGTTAATAATTTTCAAATGTGCTTTTCAAGGGCAGAAAACCCTGTAATAAAAATTTCTTATTTTAAGCATAAAAGTCTTCAGATTACACAAAATTAAAAATTTTCACTTCATAAATATCTGGCAGTGTTAAAGCTCATATTTGCACATATTATTTTATTTATTCAAAAAAAAAAATCCCACTTATGATGTTTAAAAAAACGCTACCTTTTAGCGCTGCCATGCAGTGTATTGGAAAAAAGTTAAGAAATATTAAATATGATGCAATGCACAAAAAATAATGACAACGTTCGATGATGTGTGTTTTTGGTTTCCAGCTCTCGTACTAATTGTAGTGGTGACCGATAACAAACTTTTGCTTTGTTGCTAAACTGAATTAAAATTTGATATTTTTAAACCGCCTAATACTGCTTTGGGACTAAATTTGAAAAAAGTTTGCGTCAAAAGCATTAAAAAACGAAATACGTCCATTTTCCGAGCTTTTTTATAATCCATTTAATCGGGTTTTGTATTACTTTACGCTATTGTAATTGAACTTAAAAGTAACATAGGACAATTTATTAAATAAAGGATCGTTCTCGTTCAATATTTTACTTGAAATTTAATCAAATATACCTATCTAACCAATTGTCGTGTCGTGTTGGAACAGATTTAATTCGATCTAGTATACTGAGGGTAAATTGAGTTTATTGAACGATATTTGGCAGTTTAAGGGGTCAAATGATAGGCTAATGTTCTGCATTTCCATTTCTGATATGATAACTCTTGGAAAGCTTAGCACAATTGAAATCCAATATTTTGCAGAACATGCAAAATCCGGTAATGTGTTAAGGGTGTCCCAGTTCAATCTGATGAGGGGTTAAGGGTGCCAAAAATTAATAAAACAGATTTGATCGGATATAAATCGCTGAAAAAATACAGACAGTTTTTTCCCAAATCCGAGCTTTTTTGCATATCTTAATTTTCTTTAACAAAGCTTAATTTTTGAGGGGCAATTTAATGAAAGAATTAGTGTACATTTTTTTAAAAATTTGTTAAGAATTTTGTGAGAATTTGTGAAGAATTTGCTGAATTTGTTAAGAATTTGTAGAATTTGTTTAGAATTTGCTAAGAATTTGTTGAGAACTTGTTAAGAATTTGTTAAAAAATTCTAGAATTTGTGAATTAGTGTACACAATTTGCCAATCCGATTTGCCCCTCGTGAATTTTCTTCTGAATTATACAATCAGATTTTTTACACGATTTTTTTCTCAAATAGGCTCAACTACCCCATAATAGTGTCATTTTATGAAGCGTTATATTTACTTTCTTTATTTTTGGTGCTTTATTTCTGTTTATTTATTACCTTGCTATGGTTTTTATGGCTAGATCTTCAAATTTACAGATTTAAAGATCTGTGCTCCTAGAAACTCATATAAGTTATCTCCGTTGAGCTCCTGTCAATTCTACTAAATAGCACATCTACATGAGGGTCCCATTGTATATTAAAACTAAATGTAGTTTTAAAAACTACTTTAAAAAATAGGGCTACAAACGTATTATGGTTTCATTTAAATCGGTTATTTCTTTGTGTCGAAAATCAAAAATATTAAAATGATATTTGATTTCAAATTTTCACCACAAAGAAATATGCTTTTTATATGAAACCATAATACGTTTGTAGCCCTATTTTTCTAGTTTTCAAAACTACATTTAGTTTTAATATACGATGGGGCCGTCATGTAGATGTGCTATTTAGTAGAATTGACGGGAGCTCAACGGAGATGACTTATACTAGCTTCTAGAAGCACAGATCTTCGAAACTATGAATTTGAATCTCCTGCCTTAAGCATTAAAAAGAAAAACCCCTTAGATCTTCAGAATAGAAGCCTTGCATGAATTAATACTAAGCAGGTAAGAAGTACACTTACTTCTAAAAATAAACTGTATTTAGTTGTAGTGGCAAGCTTCCGGTACTTAGGCATCCCTTTTTTATTTTCCTGTTTATAAGGTTATTGTGGTGTAACCCTCAAGGTTTGAGGTATACATTTCTCTAAAATGTTGAACAAAAGGAACAATTTTGTTTGGAATTTTGTCCTGTTAAAATTTAAATTTTTATAAGGTAGAATTAAAAAAAAGTCAACTACTTATTTTAAACAAAATTCCTTTAATGTTTGATGAACATAATAAATTAGATCAAATATCGAACGTATTCCCGAGTGACCAGTTAAAAACGACTTATTTTTAATATACAAATAAAATCGATGGGTCATCTCTTGCCATGGAATTCAATTTCCTTACCCAGGTCACTATGATAATAAATCCAAGTAAATGGTTCATGTTTAAATGTGTAATGTCTTCATTTATTATTCATAGATAAATCATTGGTTAATATTCCCATGTCGAAAAGACTATAGACCACTAAGGGAAATAAATCGAATAACAATTTCATTTTGTAAATGGCATTAAAAATCACCTGGGTTCATCGATGCGAAGAAAAAAAATTACCTTACCTATGCTACAAAAATGTGGATGATTTTTTACAATCGTATAATGGAGCGTATTTATACAAAAAGCTTACTACTAAGTAGTAAAAGGCACTTGTCCATTGGAAAACTCGCCGATGCGCGGTTTGTTTTCCAAACCTGGACGCGTGCTAAAAAAACGTTCTTTATAAAACTCTATGTTTTAATATACTATATTTCTTTTAAAGTTAATTAAGACATGTTTTTCGCACATGCAAAACTTATTAATTATTCCGCCTTCTTAGACATTGGCCTGCAAAAAATATCGATCGGCAATAAAACAACTTTATTAGAAAATGATCAATAGTAGTTTAACATTCAAAGTAACCATCAGTTTGACCCTTGATGTTCTATTCTTGTATGTATGTAAATGCCGGTCGTAAGCTTATGTTTATAAAATATTTAAACTCATGTTTTAATATAACCATTTTCAATAATAGATGAATGAACGATTAAACAATACCCTTTTAGTTAACCATATTAAATAGCTTACTAGTCACGCGAGTTTCTTTTTAAAGGACCTTTGAAATTTGTGTCTAGTTTTTGACCCTTTTTAGTTTAGAACAAATGTTGCTTTTGGATCGTTGACATAAAACACTTTTCTGGTCTTAATTTTGCGAAGCCTTTAATAAGAAATGCTTGATTTTGGAATCTCATTTCAGCTAGCGATAAGAAACAAATAAAATGGGATTTAAGACTTTTTAACACACAACTAAAGTATTTGCAGACGCTTCGATTGCATTGGAAATTTAAATCTGGACTAAATTAAAAGTTTTTACTGTTTCCACTGTTTGAAGATGACTTTTTTACACTTTAAACGCGTTATTTAATTCCGCGTCTGAAAGTTTAATAAACTTTACTTTTATCTTGAACAACCGTTCAATTTTTCGCTATTGTGGTCTATATGAAATAAAATGGCTTATATCCGTAAATTCCATTGTTTAAATTTAATTTGATTATTTAAGGATAATTAATAAGGCATGTGAAAAATACATTAAAGCACTTTTTTGTAATGCGCTTTTTAAGTATCAATTGTAACTGTCACGCTTTTAGCAGAAAATTGTTTTTTGTTGTAACAAAGCTGAATTTATTAAAAGTTTGGCGTGTATGCAGCAACACTTTTTGGCTAAAATTAATACGGGATTACCATAATTTCAGAAACAACTTAATCAATAGCGTCTATGGCTACATTTCTGTGTAAAAATGGAGCGTATTCGTACAAAAATTGGTTGAGGTTACCTAGGATATATGTCATACCACCCGTCGTTCCAGATGCCAACTGACTTCTCTTTTTTATACTTTTATCAAATTTTGGGTTTAATAATGAAACAATTCAGCAACCTTAAAAAACCAAATTTCGGATTTTATAATGTTTTATATTGGTTTACTAAAGACGTCTTTAAAGTCTTCTAAAACCAGATTATCAGCAAATATGACACCGACATTAGTTTCTGTGCTTTTTTCAACAAAAAGTAGGCAGATCTTGATTTGAAAACTCGTTACGTGGCATTCTTGCGAGTATCCTGCATTTTGCAAGTGGTTTTCAAGTAAGTAGCCGCACTGCATGGTGAATTAATAAAATAAATAGTTCTCTATAAATCTTCGAGTATGCAATATCCGGTCAGATATACACCATAGAAAAGCTTTCATGCAAACTTTATTTATATTCTTAACAGCTGGTACACAAATAAAAAGCAAAAAAAAATTAAATACCCAGCGATATGTAATATAAATATACAATATTTAGCTTGTAATTAAACATTGGTAAATAGTATATTAAAACATTGAGTTTTATAAGGAACGCCTTTTAAAACGAGTTTTTTATATTTGCTTTATTTAATTTATTAAAACGCATTTTTAATTTGAATTAAAAAGTTAACGAAAAATTTTATTTTTATTGGATGGCAACATTGACATTTTAAAGTAAAAAGTAAATTTAGGTCAGACATATTAAATAATGACATTTGTAAACTTTACTCACTTAATACTAAATAAATAGGCGTTTTTGAGAAAATGTAACCGTTGATATCGTTTCTCCAATTCTTCTAATTATTCCCTCTACAAAAAAACTATGTCCTCCGATAGTTCATAATAGCAAAATTTCTAAATAAAAAGTACCTTGCAAGGGAAGAATTCATCTTTTTGCATCTGGTAAACCAACCTAATGAAATAAAATTTTGGGTTTAATAATGAAGCAATTCAGCAACCTTAAAAGACCAAATTTCGGTTTTCATAATGTGCTTATTATAGAACGCAAATATAAAAAAAATGTTTTATATATTGGTTTACTAAAGTCGTCTTTAAAATTCTCTTAAACCAGATTATCAGCAAATATGACACCGACATTAGTTTCTGTGCTTTTTTCAACAAAAAGTAGGCAGATCTTGATTTGAAAACTCGTTACGTGGCATTCTTGCGAGTATCCTGCATTTTGCAAGTGGTTTTCAAGTAAGTAGCCGCACTGCATGGTGAATTAATAAAATAAATAGTTCTCTATAAATCTTGGAGTATGCAATATCCGGTCAGATATACACCATAGAAAAAGCTTTCATGCAAACTTTATTTATATTCTTAACAGTTGGTATATACACAATAAGATGCAAAAAAAAATCGGACGTACCCGGCAATATGTATAAAATATACTGTTCTATATTTGCTTCTTTTAATTTATTAAAAAGCATTTTTAATTTGAATTAAAAACTTAACTTAAAATTTTATTTTTATTGGATTGGCAACATTGACATTTTGAAGTAAAAAGTAAGTGTCTGACCTAAATCAGACATATTAAATAATGACATTTGTAAACTTTACTCACTTAATACTGAATAAATAGGCGTTTTTAAGAAAATGTAACCGTTGATATCGTTTCTACAATTCTTCTAGTTATTCCCTCTACAAAAAAACTATGTCTCCCGATAGTTTATAATAGTAAAGTTTGTAAATAAAAAGTAGCATGCAAGGAAAGAATTCATCTTTTTGCATTTGGAAAACCAACCTAATAAAATAAAATTTTGGGTTTAATATTGAAGCAATTCAGCAACCTTAAAAAAACAAATTTTGGGTTTCATAATGTGCTTATTATAGAACGCAAATGTAAAAACATTGTGAATAACCTTATAAAGCCCTGTTTAACATAGGAAAATTAACAGTTCTGTAGTGGGCCGCTAGAAATAATCATCAAATCAAATCAATTGATTAGATTGCATATTGTAACACTTTTGCAAATCGGACAGCAAGCGCTTCAAATTTCATTATTTCCGCTGTGTGATTTCCCAACAATAGCCTTTTAATTGAGCATTTTGATTCTTTTAGAGAGAGGTTAAGGGCAATTTATAGAACGTTACTTTCACTTTACTTCGGCGTAACTTCACTTCCGCGTAACTTAACAAATTTGCTTAATTTATAGATTGTAAAGTTACGAGAAATTGGGAACAGGTATGCGCATGTGTCTGAACTCGCGACTTCTGACTATTTACACCTGGGCGGTAATTACGGAATATCGCTTCGTACGAAACCTACATAAGAAGACCAGCAGGTTTCGTACGAAGGGATATTCCGTAATCACCACCCTTGACAATAAGGGTGAATATCACATTTTTGCAAATTTTGCGCATGATCGGCCAAGCTCGGCTTTTGACAGTACTACTTACAGCTAAATGAATCAACAAAGTAGCGCTAAAGTGAAGTATAAATGTATGTATTTTATTTAATTTTCGGTAAAGTTACGCCGAAGTAAAGCGGAAGTAAAGTGAAAGTAACGTTCTATAAATGGGCCTTTATGCTGCCCCATTTAGATTCGTTGCACCCATTGCAACTAATAATCATTGCATTCAAATATAAATAGAACTAGATCAAACGACATAGGGTAGAATAGACAACAACAAAAAGAGAGCACCCCATTTTAAGGTATACACTTGTGGTGAACTCTAACAACTGTTATTTTAAAAGATCTACACGTGAGATGCATAAATTATTAGCCAAATCGGCCCATATGTCAAGTGCATTAGGGCTGTTAAGCTTTTTAACAAACTTATCTGTCGGTTTTTTCAATTTATTTAGGGACATATTGAATGTTGCATATGTCATACCTATTTTCAAGTACCATAGTTTATTCTTGGTAGTTGTTTAAAATCTGCTGCTTTTTTATTATACTCTTCGCAGACAAAGTCGAAGAGTATATTGCGATTGGTCGGACCTTCTCTAAAATCGTTAATATTCGTCCTAGAGCAAAAATTTTTACATATTCATTCGTTTTATGACTTTTTAAGACTTTTATTTTTTGTCCGTCTGTCTGTAACGAAATTTGTGACCATCATAACTCAAGAACGGTTTATCGGATCGACTTGAGATTTAACACAAAAATCAATCTCATTTAGAGGAAGAGCCCTATTGTTTTTGGATCAAGTAATAAATAGAGGGTTAAAAACACCCCCAAAGTAGAAAAAAATTCATATTTTCGTTAATATCAACTTTACGAAAAAAAATATTCTTAATAAAATTAAAGATTGTATTTTTCCCTATAAAAAAGCATCTAATAATTTTTTTGTATCCCCACCCGTTTACAAAAAAAAATAGTTTTACGTTGTTTTCAATAAAATAAAAAATGCACCTTTTTAATCATCTACTGCGAAGAGTATCATATAGACTGTGTAACAATTATATAAAAATAAGAAAATAGTTATAAAAAATGAGTTATCTGCGAAGTTTAACTTTTTAAATGATCTATCCCACTCACTAATCTAACCCGCTCTTGTTCTTTCAACAATAATTCGGTGTTAGGTAAATAAAATCGTTTTTAACAAAAATGTTTCCTACTCTGAAAAAAGGCTCAAATTTGATTAGCTTCGCTCCTCTTTAAAATATTCACATTTTAGCTTCCCCATTAAAAATGAAACAGTATCCAACACTCTTAAATTCAAAATGGTATATAGGTGCCTAATAATGTTAGTTTTAAATTTTACTTAGTAAAATGAAGTTATCTTGTTTACATATTTTTCTAATAAATTAAATAAGTTTTCTCGTTGTAGCTACCCTACCAACCATGAAAATGTAATATTTTTAGCTTTGCAGGTTCTGAATCTAGAATGTTTAGAGTATAAACAACTTTTTGCCCCTATTAAGAACAAACTAGGCAAGAAAAATGTCAATAGTTATCTTTGTCGAACGCATTGGTTGGGTCTATAACAATTCAAAGTTAATCTAGTGACTTAATGCATAAAACAAAGCTCATTTACCCCAAAACTCCCCTTCGCACCTAATTTAAAACGGAATTCTATGAAAACCATTAAAGAAAATAGGAGTTTCTAAATGTTATCTCATATAACAGTGCTCATGAGATCAATTAACAATATTTATGCATTTTCTTATGTCTCACACAAAACTTGGAATTTAATCAGATAAAAGTTTGTCTAGAAATTAAAATTCTCTCATAATGTTGGCTTTTAGTGTCACACCAATTAAAAATGGTAATTCCGAGGGTAATTCTTTTGTGATTTATCTGCAGTTTGTTTAAGTGAAGTATTTTAATGCTTCGGATGGAGTATAGTGCATTAATAAAACGGTGTACTGCTACTAATATAATATGGGCTTGATTATTATTCAGCGAATATTAACCTCATTCCCTTTATGTTCAAGAAGTGATGTAGATAGATACCATTGTCGTATTCTGTTAAGCAGCCTCAATAATTAGATCGAGCATGATGCTTTTCGAGTATTCATTGTTAACAATGTTATTATTTCCCTCGCACACAAAGACTTTTTTAAAAAGTCTAATAGTTATTTAACCAGTAAGTTTGTTAATCAAGGCGATTAATAAACAAGCGGTTTTAACAAGCTAGCGATCAGCGAGCTTGTTAATAAGTAAGTTTATTAATCGCCATTTAACATACGAACTGGTTACAATGCTTTTTCGCACATCATTATTAAATTAATTATAAAATAAAACAGTTATTTCACCACTTAACAGAAAGAATGCTCCGGCCATTCAAATTTATTAAAGTTGAAGAAGAAGAAGTCGAGCTGTCACCGAACTTTTATTAATTGTAAATAGAAAATGAATGTTATTTCGTTAAACTGTGGTAAAAGGATCTGCTTCTCATTCTTTCCAACGGTAAATATTTAATATCTTTTGGTTTTTGTTGCTTGAACCGTAATTAAAGCTACTTTAACAATTGTAATGTAGAAACATGGATAGTAATTTTAAACATAGAAGAGCGTTACTATGGGCTCTCGTATCTATGCATTAATAGGGGTCATTAATCAACGATTTGGAGTGCGTTATTGAATGTCTTTAATAAACGATGTGCGATAAAATTGTTCTAACGGGGAATGTTGCGAAGCATAGAAACTGTGGTTATGTAATGTTGGTTGCCTAAAATCAACCAAAAACATCACCTTCTGGTCATTTGCTCATTCGGTTTGTAAGAGTTAATTTTAATTAAAAATTGTGCTTACCAGCAACATAAATAAAAAGCACAATTTGACATATTCTAAATGTCCATCAATAAGCATTTAAATACCGAATTTTGGCAATTTCGAAGCACTATTTTTTTGCATTTTAAATTGCCAAAATTCTGTATTTAAAGGCTTATTGATGGACCTTTAGAATATGTCAATTTGTGCTTTTTTTATTTATGTTGCTGGTAAGCACAGTTTTTAATTAAAATTTAGTCTTATAAACCCACTGAGCAATGACCAGAAAGTGCTGTTTTTTGTTGATTTTAAGCAACCAACATTACATAACCACAGTTTCTATGCTTCGCGACATTCCCCTTTAAATACGATTAGCGAATCGATGGCTTCGCACTATAATGTCGTATCTTACAAAAAGTCAAAATGTTAACCTATATCAGGAAAAAGTATCTTTTAAACTAGAAATGGGTTAGGTCAGTGAGCCAGTTAGAGTTTTTCTATAAAATGCCGACATTAAATAGGATACTCCTCGCAGTAATCAGAAAACAGAAAAATTCAAATGAACAATAATTTTTTTGAAATTACAAAAGAAAAATCTGCGAAGAGGTTATACTATTAACTTTTCTATAAAAAAAAGATTTATTAGCGAAAAGCATAAATGCGTATTAATTCTGACACTGACGTTTGGGATTTAATTTGGCTTTAAAAAGGTGCTTTTGTTTTAATTTTTTTTTGCAAAGCCACCTTGACCGAACCTAGACTTAGTGACTTAGAGCTTTTTTATCACTAAAAACATTTTTTTTTGACCTTTTTTGTCTTAAAAACTTCACAAAAAAAAACAAAAAATATATTTTAATACAGAATTTAATTTCCTTTCATTTTTATGACTTAAGTTTTTTTTGTAAATTGAAAAATAACGAAGATACGGCTTTTTTTTAAATTGGGGGGCTTATGTGGGGCCGGACAAAAAAAACTTAAATATACTTTTAGTAGAGAATTAAAAGGGCTTTAAAGTTACCAGAAAAAAAATTCTGTAATTTTTATGATAACTGAAATATGAATTTTTTCTCACTTGGGGGGTGCCGCAGCCCCCCTTATTATTTTCCGATTTCTTTCAAAAACAATAGGGATCTAGATTTTAATGAGAACGATTTTTCCTGAAAATTTGAACTTGATGGGATCTTTGGTACTCAAGTTAGAGTGTCTACAAAAAACGTGACAGACGGACAGACAGACGGACGGACGGACGGACGGACGGACGGATTTTTTGAAAGTTGTTCAAAATTCGATGAAACGCACGAATCTGCAAGAATTTTTGCTCTACGACGATTTTTGACGATTTTAGAATTTTCAAAACAATAATTTTACTGATATTTTATTTTGTTACATATTCTCAGACTAAAATAAAAACCAGTGGACACTTTTAATGTCAAGGTTAAACATGTAATCAAAACCACAAAGCAAAGTGAAATTTCTTAACTTAAATCGGAATTTGCGATGAGTCATTAAAATATAACAAAAAAATGATACATCTTTGAAACAAGAGTCCGTGTGAGACATACCATAACAAAGTCACTGTTAAAATATGGGTAAATTAGGTTGCCTGTGAAAGGGTCACTAAGATGGACATTCTTTTGTTTGGGTTCTTAGAATGTGACGCGACACTTGGTATTTCTCCTTATCTCGTTACATTCTCACGAGGTTCTTAAGATTTATAAAATATGCAAGCAGAGATTCTTTGGGGTCAGAATGCATTCTTTTGTGAGTCATAACATACGAGCTGTTCCGGCAACTATTAGCCCAATCATTCTATTTAAAATTTGTAGGTTCCTTAAAAAAAATCCCAACCAAGATCTGCTTATACAGAATTGTAGGCACTACCCCAAGGAATATAAAAGTGAAAAATTCCCACAAAATTTCCGTGACGTTTAGCCCCCATCTTGCATAGAAGTGAGGAGTTACTTTTTTGTTAATACCTTAACTATTCGGCACTTTTGAAAAAAGTTTTAAAAATATTTAGGAACATTATTTTAATAAGAATACAATAATTTAAAAAAAATAATAAATCACCAATATTAACGATTCTATTGCTCTTTGAAAATCACCTTATTTCATCATAATCGTCTATCTTGGTCATAGAGTCCTGAAGCATAGATTGCAGCGTTCTCTGTAGGACCAAATTAGCACATTTTCAAAGTGCTATAAAATCGTATTGGTGATTTATAATTTTTTTTTAAATGATTGTATTCTTATTAAAACAATGTTCCTAAAAATTTTTAAAACTTTTTTTAAAAGTGCCGAATAGTTTATGTATTAACAAAAAACTAACTCCTCACTTCTATGCAAGATGGGGGCTAAACGTCATGGAAATTTTGTAGGAATTTTTCTCTTTTATGTTCCTGGGGATAGTGCCTACAATCCTGCATAATCAGATCTTGGTTGGGATTTTTTTTAAGGAACCTACAAATTTTAAATATAATGATTGGGCTAGGATTTTTTAGCAAGTTTTTTTAAGGGATATTTTGGAGTTTTTTTTGCAATAATCTTTTAGCTAGATGTCAATCCCTAAATGTACGATCTTCCACAGTCATAATTTATCCAAAGCCTTTTCGAAGTGCAGTAGTAACACCTCAATCATTTACAAAATCCTTTGAAATGGTAATATCAACATAAACATAAAGATACCTGTAATAACTAGGCCAAAATGCGTGCTCTTATTTACTACCGGTGCGACCGGCTATCAACTGAAATATTTCAGTAGCGTGACATTTGTTTTCTGTTATCAGATTTTGATTTATGAAGGGCAGCAGTTGAGAAAATAAAACATTATTGTAAAGGTCAACATACCAAAAAAAATGTTTGATGAAAAGTCTGTAAAACTATTATAAAAGTGACCTAAAAAAATGAATAATTTAAAATTGGTTAATTAGAAAATAAGTTTCATTAGAATCTAAAACAAAATAAAATCCGAGAGCTTTTTTGACAATTTGAAAAAATTAAGCCAACTTTGAAAGTTCTAGCAAAAAAATGAAAGCACTTAGAGAAAATCCATTTGCAGATTTGTTTTCTACGACTCCCAATTAATCTAAAACACAGCTTCAGTTAAATCTAATTTTTCAAAATTCACCTCATTTTGTAGCAAGGGGTAAGGGTCCAAATTTTTTCAGTTTTGCTTATGTAAAACGAGCTGCTAAATCCGAATCTGGCACTTAAATATTTGCAGAGCTTTTGGTTTTGTTGCTATAAGCTTTCAAATGCAACTTCAAACGCACAATCCGATTTCTTTCAAAATATTATATTTAAAAAAAATCTGAATGCAGATTCTACAACAAAAAAACAATTCAGAAAATTAGTTTTATTAAAATCGGAGACAAAAAAATTTCTGCAAAGCTTTTTTCAAATTTTTGAAATTTTGGCAAACTTTAAAAAGCTCTATCAAAAAAACGAAAGCACTTGGAAAAAATATGACTGTTGATTAATGATTAATGAGTATAAAAACACAGTTTCAGGCAATTCTATTTTTTTCAAAATTTACCACATTTTTTTTAAGAACGCCTCTGCAAATTTTAATGTTTCCGTCTGTTCCAAAGAAAGATTTCAGTGCAGCTGCATATTCTAGTTTGCTTTTAAGAGCTATATCAACTGGAGACTCATCTGGGTCCTAACCAACCCTTTTAGTTGGGGTAAATGTATCAAAATTCCCAAGGTAGAGAAACATTATTTTATAGAGCAAATAAAAAAATTGCGAGTCCGTAGGTATAACGATTCGCTACGTTTTTAAATTTATTTAACGAAGCAGAAAAACACGGTTTAACTTTCCGGAAAGTATTGCAAAAAAAAAACAGAAATAGGTTAGATTGAGCCAAATAAGCGAAGAGTAAAAAAGTTATTTGATAAAACGCACAAATCTGCAAGAATTTTTGACCTACAAAAATGTCTACGTAAATCGAAAAAATTCTAAGAACTTTTAGATTTTTTGTCACAATTTTTTGTATGACTTCTGTGTCTGCGAAAAGTATAAAACTAAAAGCAAAATTAATCGAGCCAATTATATTCCAATTTAAATCTTTCAAAAGCCAGGGATTATTCTCAGAATAATTACGGATCCCAATATGTAACAATAAATATGCAATCTATTTTTTTGTATTTTTTTTCCAATTTTTATTAAAAACCATTTTAATTTTAACAACAAACAAAATTGGCTCATATGTTTTTTTTTTCTGTTACATAAGAAAAAACAGCTTAACTGTATGAGTTTTTCATTATTAAACTATAAAACAAATTTTGTGGCAAAGTAATGCACTTCTAAGCGATAAGCGAGGTGATAACTGTTTATTTTACGTGAAAAAATACAGATAACAACCCTTTCGTAAATAAGTTACCCTTGTTATTGTCAACAGGTAAACTTTACTACGTATTCAATTTGCTGCTTTTTGCCTAAAAGAAATTTTTTTAAATACTTAATTAATTTCCCAAATAGGTATTTAGTAACTTAGTGCAAAAAATTAAGCATCCCTTATAAAAAGAGACTTTTCGTATACAGGGTGTAAAAAACTTTAACCATACAGGGTGTCCGCGATCAATGTGCTTTTTTTTTAATGGGAGATAGCTGGGAAAAATCCAAGACATTTGGTAAAAACAGTTTTTTGAAAAAGTGCCCCCCTTCGGAAATAACGGCCTTCAAACAGGTAGACTAAAAACCCTTAATCGTAAATATTTACCAAACGATTTCACCAACCACCATGAAAGTTGTACTATCAATTAAGGTAATAAAAAGGGTCATTTTAAACCCATTTTGAAATTTGGGGCCCCCTTTAAAATGGGTTAAACACTAGTAGTGTTGATAAAAACTGCATGTAATTTCTTTACCTTTGAGAATTTTGTAATTTTATGAATTTTTTTAAATACCCCAATTTAATTAAAAACATTTTTTTCACTTGAAATTTCTGAGACACTGTACCGTTTATGAATAAACTACCAAAAACACCTTTGATGTACCCCATATTTTGCGTTGATTTGACAAAAAACTTACTTTAATGTAGTGACAGTGGTAAGTGACATACAAATTTCAAATGAAAGTCTAGTCTTTTGCAAAAATATGGGGTACATCAAAGGTGTTTTTGGTAGTTTATTCGTAAAAGGTAAATTTTCCCAGAAATTTTAAGTGGAAAAAAAGTTTTTACTTGAATTGGGGTATTTAAAAAAATAAATAAAATTACAAAATTCTCAAAGGTAAAGAAATTACATGCAGTTTTTATCAACACTACTAGTGTTTAACCCATTTTAAAGGGTACCTTTAATGATAGTACAACTTTCATGGTGGTTGGTGAAATCGTTTGGTAAATATTTACGATTAAGGGTTTTTAGTCTACCTGTTTGAAGGCCGTTATTTCCGAAGGGGGGCACTTTTTCAAAAAACTGTTTTTACCAAATGTCTTGGATTTTTCCCAGCTATCTCTCATTAAAAAAAAAGCACATTGATCGCGGACACCCAGTAGTTTTCTTAAAGATTAGAAAAGGTAGATTTTGTTTAGCATATTTCCAAGGTATGCCCAAACAACATACCATCGCGTTTAAGCGGCAATTTTTAAGCACCCTGTATTTCAAAACGTAATAAAGCATAATCTGAGTATTTCGTCGTAAACTATAAATGACATGAGCTTTATCCTGGACACGTTTCTGTTGTCAAACGCCACACCTAATGAAATAAAACCGAAAACAAGAAGTCAACCATTCAGATGAATATTTTAAAACGTGTAGAAACGAGGCTTTTTTAAGTTGTCAAGTTCGAGGTAGGTTTTGTGAAGGCTGTGTGTGACCTTCTATTGTTTTAAATATTATATGCCTTACACCGTTATTACCTAAGCAAGTACATGTACATATGTCAGCTCTTGCATTCAAATTTCGTGTTTTATGGTTTTATCGTTAAATTAAATACTTGACTTGTTTGCCTATGTTTAAGTACTAAATTTTCACATAAATACTTAAATAGAGTCATTATAACTTTAAAAAAGGTTGAACACTTTGACTTTTATTATACAGGGGGGCTAAAAACAGTGTACGAATAGTTTTTGAACATTTTTATAATTTGACCATGATAAAAACGAAAGCACTTGGATAAAACTAATTGCTGATTTGTTTCCTACACCTTTTAGTAATTATTAAGACAATAACAGTTTCAGGTAAATCACGTTTTTCAAAATTTGCCTCATTTTGTAGTAAGGGGTAAGGGTCCAAATTTTCTCAGTTTTTTATTTTGTACTGCCACAAGTAATTTTTGTCAGCAGTGAATGCCATCAATGCTTATGTCAAACGGGCTGCTGAATCAAAATTTGTCACTTAAAAAGTTGCAAGACTTATGGTTTTATTACTATGATCTTTAGAAGGCAACTTCAAACGTGACACCTTATTTTTTTCAAAATTCTGTAATTTCCGAAATATTATTTAAAAAAAAATCTAAATGTAGATTCGTATTATGCAACAAAAAAGCAAAATAAGTGTCATTAAACTTGGTGACAAAAAGAATTTCTGTAGAGTTTTTTTGAAAACTATAACCCTATTGTATAAATTTTTTTCTTATGTAAGCAGTGCCGTATTCAGGCATAGGCAAACAAGGCAATTGCCTATGGCGGAGAATTTTTAGGGCGGCAATTTTTTTAAGCGCCAAAAAAAAACGAAAATGCAAAAAAAATGTTTTTTTTTGCATTTTTGATTTTTTGTATTTTGAACATAAATTTATGTTCAAAATATAATAAAATAAAAATTTACCTCTTAAGTATTTAAGTAGGCGGGGCGGCATAAGTTTAGGACCTAATTAATATAATGTTCATTAATTCTTTATTCCTTAGTACAGTCTAATCTGTCCTAAATTATGAGGGTACATCGACAAAATCCGAATGTCAATCCGTATGTGGACACCGACAAAATTCCTAGTAGGGCCGCCTTTTTTATATGATGTAACTGGATGTCCAAAGAGTAAAACCCCAATTTGGCGTATATCTACCTATTGCAGAAACGAAGTTGTGGCCCCCCAAAGGGCCCCCTTTAATTCACCACGGTGAAAATGCACCAAATTTTGCAAATAGATGCCCAATAAGGTTTTAAAAAAATTCCTTCACCCCCTAAATAGTCCCAAAGAGTAATAACCAATCACGTTGAATTTACACCAAAATTTTGCCGATAGATGCATAATAAGATGCTTAAAAATATTTCCTTATAACTTTTTTCAAAAAATAATTTCTTCGCACCATAAACGAAGGAGGCTTTTAAGGGGGACATTTTTTCAAAAAAAGTTATTAATAAATATTGTCTAGCATCTTATTTTATATCTATCTGCAAAATTTGGTGTAAATTGGTTATTACCCTTTGGGGGCTAATTAGGGGGTAAAGGAATTTTTTTAGATATTTTTATTTTATAAAAATCTTTTAAAAACCTTATTTGACATCTATTTGCAAAATTTGGTGTAGTTTCACCGTGATGAATTAAAGGGGGCCCTTTGGGGGCCCTAACTTCATTTCTGTAATAGGTAGATAAACTCCAATTTGGGGTTTCACTCTTTGGATATTCAGTTACATCATATAAAAAAGGCGGCCTTACCAGAAATTTTGTCGATGTCCACATACGGATTGACTGTACTAATAATGTATTTTATGTTTTTAAATAAAATTTTCAACATTTTTTCGTAAAGATGTTTTTAGTTTTTCCTAGGAAGTTAGGGCGGCATTTTTTGGATTGCCTAGGGGCGGCAAAAGTCTAAATACGGCACTGTATGTAAGTGCTTGCCCATTGAAGCTTATAGACATTTGTCGAACATATGCAATTTACAGTTAGCCTTTAATATTTTCCCAACAAAAACGCACTATCGTATAAAATAGTTTGCTAGAAAATATCGGTGTAACATGCACATGTAAATATTTTGAACTTATTCAGCTCATTTAAATTCTTAAGCAATCGTAACATGGCGTATCTAGGTTTCCTATGCGTTTTTATAGTTACTTTTTTATATTTTCACGTTGAACATAAATACCTAACTTTTATGTGAGTTGGTTTGGTTTTAATGCCTACAAAATTGTATTTAAGTGCAGACTGCAGATTGTTTTTTTTAGATCGTGTGTGTTAAGGGTCAACAATTAAACAAATTGGATATCAAATAAATCAATTGAGGAAAGCGTATATGTATCAAGGTGGTTTGGCATTGCACGGAAACAATTTCATTACTTAATTTAGATTAATTTACTTGAAAGTCTTAAGTGTCTTTCACACAGATTATTTGGCGTATTAAGGCCCGTTTAGATATTTTTTCGCACATCGTTTATTAAAGACCTTTATTAACGCACTCCAAATCGTTGATTAATGACCCCTATTAATGCATAGTTACCATGTCCATAGTAACGCTCTTCTATGTTTAAAATTACTATCTATGTTTTTACATTACAAATGTTAAAGTAGCTTTAATTACGATTCAAGCAACAAAAACCAAAAGAATTAAATATTTACCGTTGGAAAGAATGAGAAGCATATCCTTTTACCACATTTTAAGGAAATAACATTCATTTTCTATTTAAAATCACTAAAAATTCGATGACAGTCCTTCTTCTTCTTCTTCAACTCTAATAAATTTGAATTGCCGACGCATTGTTTCTGTTAGTTGGTTAAATAACTGTTTCATTTTATAATTTATTAAATCATGATCTACGATGTGCGAAAAAGCATTGTAACAAGTTCGTATGTTAAATGGCGATTAATAAACTCACTTATTAACAAGCTCGCTGATCGCTCGCTTGTTAAAACCGCTTGTTTATTAATCGCCTTTATAAACACTTAAATAACTATAAATTACCCCAAACTTTTTTTAACTTTTTTTTATTGTTTAAAATTTTATTTCGCGTGTTCGTTTATTCCTTTAGTTTCTTTGGTTTTTAAGTTAAATAATCTCATTCATCCATCATTATTAAAACGAGGAAATATAGATTTACAGGGCTATCAAATTTCTAACAAGAAAATCATAATTATGGGTAAAAGGTAGAGATAATATTTTTGATTGTTTATTGGCCTCACACCGGATGCAAAGCTCTTTATTCTTACATTCTTCTTGGTTATTCTACCAAGACACAGACAACACGTGAGAATATTGTTTAATTCTATTTTAAGGGCGATTTATAGAACGTTACTTTCACTTTACTTCGGCGTAACTTTACTTTCGCGTAACTTAACAAATTTGCTTAACTTATAGATTGTAAAGTTACGTGAAATTGGGAACAGGTATGCGCATGTGCCTAAACTCGCGACTTCTGACTATTTACACCTGGGCGGTAATTACGGAATATCGCTTCGTACGAAACCTACATAAGAAGACCAGCAGGTTTCGTACGAAGCGATATTCCGTAATCACCACCCTTGACAATGAGGGTGAATATCTCATTTTTGCAAATTTTGCGCATGATCGGCCAAGCTCGGCTTTTGACAGTACTACTTACAGCTAAATAAATCAGCAAAGTAGCGCTAAAGTAAAGTATAAATTTGCTAATACATTCCCATGTATTTTATTTAATTTTCTGTAAAGTTAGGCCGAAGTAAAGCGGAAGTAAAATGAAAGTAACGTTCTATAAATCGGCCTTTAAGGTGAGTATTGCGAGCTACAACGCCAGACCTCGTATGTAATTTTTACTGGGCATTAAAAATAAAAATTTATTAAATAACTGTTTTATTTCTCTTTGCTACATTAAACTTTAAATCTTCTCTAGTCTGACACTATTTAATTTTTGTCTAATTGCTTTAAATTTCTAAAAAAAAACAATACAACATTTTTAACCAAATTGACCTTTAAAGTACATCCAGTTAAGAAATTCGTGGGAATAATTTTATAGCGCCCTTGTTGTGTTGTTGGTTTAACGTAATGTGTAATACACTTCATTTAAAATGTTTCATTATCATCAAGAAGATATAATTAACAAAGAACATGCTACTTGTACTGTATTTAAAATGGTAACAAATCTACTTTTGAAAAGTCAATATCTCATCATAATCTTAATGGTCGAAACTTAAAATAAATGACCTATTTAGTTAACACTTAAGTATACACCTGAAATAAAGTTAAACCATTGTTGTAAAATGTATATTTTATTATAAAGTAACTACAGTAGTAGTCGATTTTTGTCTGGTTATATTTTTTGTATTTTAAAATTTATAAATGCATAATTTTAATAAATTGAATTATTTTGCTCCGATTTTCAATACAAACTTATTATTTATATAATGGTATAAAATAAAATAATTATTTTTGTATAGGATGAGCTTCTATTGTAACACCTAAATTGATATTTGCATTGCATTTAATTTTAATATTAATTAATTCAGTATTTTGCGCTTGATTTTGCAAAACTGTTTAATTATTTTCAAATATTACACAATGCGTTCAAAAAAGCAGCAGGGCATAATATTGTCAGGCAAAATAAGGCCTTTCATACATTAAATTTAAAATATTAAAACATAGAATTTTATGAGGAACGTTTTTTGACACGCTCTGCGTCGAATTTTTCAAAGGCCAAGTGATAAAAAACGCCTTATAAAACGAGTTTTTTATTTTATTTTTAATGTTTGCTTTACTTAATCTATTAAAAAAGGATTTTTAATTTGATTTAAAAACTTAACTTATAATTTTAATTCTATTGGATTGGCAACATTGACATTTTGAAGTAAAAAGTAAATTTAGGTCAGACATATTGAATAATGACATTTGTAAACTTTACTCACTTAATTACGGAATGAATAGGCGTTTTTGAGAAAATGTAACCGTTGAAATCGTTTCTCCAATTCTTCTAATTATTTCCTCTACAAAAAAACTATGTCCTCCGAATGTTTATAATAGTAAAATTTGTAAATAAAAAGTACCTTGCAAGGGAAGAATCTTTTTTGCATCTGGAAAATCAACCTAATAAAATAAAATTTTGGGTTTAATAATGAAGCAATTCAGCAACCTTAAAAAACAAATTTTGGATACAGGTATATTGTAAATGATTCTTATTCGAAGAGCAGAGTAGAGCAAACACCAAAAGATACTGTATTGAATGGTGTTTTCAGTAGTGAAGCGATAATAAATTTAAAGTAATTAAGATTAGTTCATGCCCAGGTGAACAATTAAATTGAAACATTGATTACATTTAATTAAATCTATTGAACTTTGAGCTTTTCCAATAGGCACACCAAGAACTTTAAGTGTTTAGAAAAATTAAATTACCTTTGCGACACTCGTTTTTCTTTCAGATAAAAGCGGGAATTTTAAATGAAAAAAAAACTACTTTGCAAAATGGTTAGATTCTTTCGAAGATAAAATCTGCTAGGTATAAAAAATGAAGATTCGAAGATCTGTGCTACTAGAAGCTCGTATTTGAATCTTTAGCCTTAATAAGCAAATTACATTTTTCTCAAATTGTTTTTAAACTAATTTTGGATTTTGCAAAAATGCTGTTTCCTAATTCCGATAAGCGATAAAAAGGATATGTTGCCCCCTCCCCTGACGAATTAAAGTCTAAAACGACATCTGTGAAGTGTGCATGTAGAAGTTAAGTCACTTCTTGTTTTATCCCTTGAGAGCTTGAGTATATAAGAAGTGGATGACCTCCCAAGGACATCGACTTGGCGTGCATGCAATATACACACCATTTTAAAGAATGAAGTACCTATACTAAAATGCCGTACGAAACTCTTTAACTTTTGCTTTACAACAGGAGGAAATACAACATTCCTTCTACCACGTTGAAAAAATTTAGAAACTTATCAAGTTTATTAGCCCAATTATTCTAATTAAAATTTGTTGTTTCCTTATAAAAAATCCCAACCAAGATCTGCTTATGCAGGATTGTAGGCACCACCCCCAGGAATATAAAAGTGAAAATTTCCTACAAAATTTCCGTGACGTCTTGCATAGAAGTGAAGAGTTAGTTTTTTGTTAATACCTAAACTATTCGGCACTTTTGAAAAAAGTTTTACAAATTTTTAGGAACATTATTTTAATAAGAATACAATCATTTAAAAAAAATAATATATAACCAATATTAACGATTCTATAGCTCTTTGAAAATCACCTTATTTCATCATAATCGCCTATCTTAGTCATAGAGTCCTGAAGCATAGATTGCAGCGTTCTCTGTAGGACCAAATTAGCACATTTTCAAAGTGCTATAAAATCGTTCATATTGGTGATTTATTATGTTTTTAAAAATGATTGTATTCTTATTAATATAATGTTCCTAAAAATTTTTAAAACTTTTTTTAAAAGTGCCAAATAGTTAAGGTATTAACAAAAAACTAACTTCTCACTTCTATGCAAGATGGGGGCTAAACGTCACGGAAATTTTGAGGAAAATTTTCACTTTTATGTTCCTGGAGGTAGTGGCTACAAACCTGCATAAGCAGATCTTGGTTGGGATTTCTTTTTGGGGCATTATTAGAATGATTGGGCTATATTGTTCACATCGTTTATTAAAGACATTCATTAACGCACTCCAAATCGTTGATTAATGACCCCTATTAATGCATGGATACGAGCCCATAGTAACGCTCTTCTATGTTTAAAATTACTATCTATGTTTCTACATTACAAATGTTCAAGTAGCTTTAATTACGGTTCAAGCAACAAAAACCAAAAGAAATTAAATATTTACCGTTGGAAAGAATGAGAAGCAGACCCTTTTACCACATTTTAAGGAAATAACATTCATTTTCTATTCACAATTTATAAAAATTCGGACAGCTCTTCTTCTTCTTCAACTTTAATAAATTTAAATGGCCGGCGCATTGTTTCTGTTAGTTGGTGAAATAACTGTTTTATTTTATAATTTATTTAATAATGATGTACGATGTGCGAAAAAGCATTGCAACCAGTTCGTATGTTAAATGGCGATTAATAAACTCACTTATTAACAAGCTTGCTGATCGCTCGCTTGTTAAAACCGCTCGTTTATTAATCGCCTTTATTAACACACTTACTGGTTAAATAACTATTAAGGTAGAAATCAAGTTTAGGTTTTGAAAGCTATAGGCGAGTTTTGGTTAATAAAACAAGAGCGGGTTAGATCAGTGAGTGGGATAGATCATTTAAAAAGTTAAACTTCGCAGATAGCTCATTTTTTATAATTATTTTTTTATTTTTATATAATCGTTACACATTCTTCGCAGTAGATGATTAAAAAGGTGCATTTTTTATTTTATTGAAAACAACGTAAAACTTATTTTTTTTGTAAACGGGTGTGGATACAAAAAATTACCAGATGATTTTTTATAGGGAAAAATACAATCTTTAATTTTATTAAGAATTTTTTTTTTCGTTAAGTTGATATTAACGAAACTATGAATTTTTTTCTACTTTGGGGATGTTTATAACCCTCTATTTATTACTTGATTTTTTCCAAAAACAATAGGTCTCTTCCTCTAAATGGGATTGATTTTTGTGTTAAATCTTAAGTCGATCCGATAAACCGTTCTTGAGTTATGGTGGTCACAAATTTCGTTACAGACAGACAGACGGACAAAAAATAAAAGTCTTAAAAAGTCATGAAACGAACGAATATGTAAAAATTGCTCTAGGACGAATATTAACGATTTTAGAGAAGGTCCGACCAATCGCAATATACTCTTGTCTGCGAAGAGTATAATAATACGACGTAGTAATCTAGTGCGGCCCTAGGCCAAACTTTTATTGTTTATTTGTAGTAGGCCCTATTCCACAGGTAGCTAGATAGACTTGAAAGACGGTAAGTCCTCCTTTTATGTTCGACATATGAATTCATCTCATCATAAGAAATCTCGTTGCGCTGGAGCATCAGCAGAGTTCATGCTGGTAATACTCAATACAAATGCTTTTATATCTATAAAATGAAAAATAAAAGGAGAAACCACTTTTTTTGTATAGACCGCAGGTTGCATTCAAGATGCATTTTAAAAGACGTAATAAGGTTTTATATGAAGCTTATTTTTAATTTTAAAGATACAAAAGGCACGACTTAAAATGGAAACAAAATAAAATATGCCCCTATAAAGCATCAATTTGGGGATTTTTATAACTTTTTCAATAATTACTAACCACGAGCTAAAAGTACCACACTTGCTGTCAATACATAATAATATGTTTCTAAATCATCAAAAATTAGGACTTTTATTTTGCAAGGGATATTTTTTTTAATAAAATAACTAGAAATGGGTAGAAATCAAAACCGATAGAATTTATATTTTTCGAAGATTTGTCGTTTTTTTTAAGATTTTTTGTAAAATGTTTTGTAAACAATTTACAAGATACTCTTCGCAGTAGGTAATTATTGATCAATAATTAAAAATCTGCAATGGGGGCAAACTACTAACTTAAGAACAAAAGAAAATAATTTCGACAGCGCGAAGAGGTTATGTAATTGTCAATTTTAACGTTTAAGATTAAAGAGTAGCAAAATTCAACGCGACGCAACTTTCTTTTGTTTTTCAAAGCCATCTTGACCTATTGAGTTTATAAGATGACTTAGAAACTTTTTAATTACTAAAATCCAGGAAATTCTTTTTTTTTAGCTAAGAGAGTAACTTGACAAAAAAATCCAGGAATACTTTTGTTATTAAGAAAAGAAGTACGTTTGATCCTGTAAATGAAGAATGTCTATAAATTTATTAATAACCAAAATATGAATTTTTTAAAAGTTGGGGGGCTCCTGTACCCCCTTTTTTATTAACCGATTTTTTTTTAAAAAACAATAGGGTTCTTCCTTTTATGAAAAATGATTTTTCCAGAAAATTTGAACTTGATTAGACTTTTCGTTCTTGAGATATCGTGCCCACAAAAAAAGTGTGACATACAGACGGATGGACGGATTTTTTGAAAGTTGTTCAAAATTCGATGAAACGCCCGAATCTGCAAGAATTTTTGCTTTACGACAAAAATTGACGATTTTAGGATTTTCTGATCGAATTTATAATACTCTTCGACTTTATCTGCGAAGAGTATAATAATAAACAGTTGTGATGTTACTAAAATAAACAATTAGGTAATTTCTTCTTTTTTCTGAGAAGACAGAATTTTAAAATAAATAAAAAATAGTACGGTTTCTAAATTTGCAATTTAAAAAGAAAACAAAAGTTTTGCAATGTGAATCACGCCTTAGTCGTTATATTCAAGAATTATGATCAATTTTTAATTCTAGCATTATATCGGGTATAATTTTAAAGTTTATATGATAGATATTTCTATTTTCTATAAGCTAGGGTGTGAAATAAGAGCGTAAATGTAATATTTATTATTCATTGTTGCCAACATAAAGCTGTTACCATTTCCCGCATTTCTCAACTTTATGCTACGAGTATTTCAATTTCTAATGTTTGTTTTGTCTGGCCGGAACCTTTACCTTATAATAACCAAAAATAAATATCAGGTACCAATTCTATTTTAGTATTGCAAATATTTTGTTTTATACAGGGAGTCCAAAAAAATGGCGCATAAACGCGATGGTACGTTGTTGGAGCATGTCTAGGGAGCCCCTGAAAATTGTTAAAAAAATCTATCTCATATGCCCTCTGAGATATGAGGCCCCAAAGTGCGAAACTTTGAACGCTTATATGTTGAATATAACAGCACATATTAATTAAAAAATGGTTTAATACAAAGCTACAGTCTATCTTAAAACATTCCACCATTTGTTTATTTTTTAAATGGTCGTATTACATTCTTATGATCAATTTAATTTTTCAAAGTTTTCATAAAATGAAGCTGACAACAACGTCAATAAAATCTAGTGCAAAAGTGCATGATCAAGACTCATAGATGGGATTTTTAGATGTATATTACTAGACTGTGTTGCCGAATTTATGCAACTTTGTTCGCATTTTTCTCGATGAATATAACAGATGGATTTTTTTTAACAATTTTCTAGGGATCCCTGAGAATGCCCCAAGAGCGTACCATCGCTTGTATGCGCCATTTTTTTGACACCCTGTACATGCATATGTTTTATAGACAAATCTGTAGAAAGTAGAAAAAAATCGTAAATGTTAAACTCTTCGCTAATAAAATCATTTTCGTCGACTGTTCTGTTAACAGTTTCCACCCTTCGCAGATTATTACCTTTTTTAAACGAATTTGTAAAAAATTCCTGATAAATTTCCTTTGTTTCCACCTTAACTTCAAAGGCTAGGTTAACTGTACAGTGCAGCGAAGGATAAAATTAGTTTTTATTCATGCAATTTTATTTTTAGTTCTTGTATGTGTATTGTGAATTACCAAGTCTAGGAATGAGCATTCTTGACTTTATCCTAAGGGCATTTTCTCCATTTAATTCTTGCAAAACACATTACATTATGAAATGCATTCCTTTCTTTACTCTTTACGAATGTTAACTTATATAAACTGGACTGGGACTTTATTTAACCCTAAAGGGCCTGGTTTAAGTATACAAAATGCAGTTAAATAAATGGCCTTACAAACAAGTGTTAGCTTTGTAAATAAACACGATATTTTTCCAAAATAAATAATAAACTGACGCTTTAAATAATTAGGTAGATGGCACTTGAGTTACAAGTCTCTCGAATCATTCCCAGCATTTTTCCCTAATATTACATTTAAATATACTAAAACTAAAATATCACAAATTAGCTCATTAGGAATTACCTCCGTGACAGTTGGTTCGTTGTTTTGTCTCAGATAAGTTATATCGCAAATTAAGCCTTAACTTATGTTGTCTACTAGGAGTCTATTTATACATACACGAATATGCAATGCAACTAGAAACAAAGCATTTTAAGCAAGACATAGGGAAGGTAAATTCAAGGAAACTATTCCCGTTTCTTACCTTATTACACTAGCCAGACATCAGACAGTCAGTAATTCACTTTGTAAGTTTGTAGTTTCTATTGGGTAAAGTTATTTTGTCTTAGATGGTCATTTTTCTTTTATTAACTCAAAGTTATGTTTTGTTTAGATTAGAAATCAAAATGGTTTGTGTCTTTGTAAAAAAGCATTTGGAACGAGTTCAAGGTTTGTAGCTTAACCGCCATCTACTGGGCATAACGTGAAAGTAGGGTAAAATAGTTGATGAGGTTTGTGAGACGGCAGTAAAACAAAAAATCATGACGTAAAGGTAGGTTTATTTCTTTTTGTATCCGCACTCTTTATAGCTTTTTTCTTATTACTGAGAGCAGATGTTTTGCGTGAGGGTTTCCATGTATAAATGTTTAATTTTCAACAACGTTTCGCAGACAAAGTTGAAGATTATGTTGCATTTGGTCGGACCTTTTTTAAAACAGTTAATATTCATCAAAGAGCAACACTTTTTGCAGATTCGTTCGTTTCATGACTTTTTAAGACTTTTATTTTTTGTCTTGTCCGTAACGAAACTTGTTATCACGATAACTGAAGAACGGTTAATTCAATTAACTTGAGATTTGGTGCAAAAATCAATCTCGTTTGGGGGAATAATCCTATTGTTTTAGAAAAAAATCAAATAATAAATAGAGGGTTAAAAACACCCCCAAAGTTGAAAAAAATTCATATTTCGGTTAATATCAATTTTACGAAAAAAAATATTCTAAATAAAATTAAAGATTGTATTTTTCCCTATAAAACTATAAAAAAGCATCTGGTAATTTTTTTGTATCCCCACCCGTTTACAAAAAAAATAAGTTTTACGTTTTTTTAATAAAACAAAAAATGCACCTTTTTAATCATCTACTGCGATGAGTATCATATGGAATGTGTAACAATTATGTAACAATAAAAAAATAGTCATAAAAAAGACCTATCTGCGAAGTGTAACTTTTTAAATGATCTATCCCACTCACTGATCTAATCCATTCATTGATCTAACCCGCTCTTGTTTCATCACAAAGTTCTGTATATCTGCACGAAGTTCACGAATCAAGAAGCTGTGTGTCAAAAAGGTAATTTCAAACAGTATTTCTAACAGTATTTATTTCAAACAGAAGACCACAAGGGTTTTGCATATTCTAACTAAGTAGAAGTGAAGTCTCTCTTTTTGTGGTTGTCTCCAAAGGTGTCAACTTTACTTTATCTTAATATATTGCTGTGGAGTCTTAGTTTACTTGTGGTTAGGAAATCTGTATGCAGTCGCGTGGATTTCATTCTGCCCGGTCAGATTTATCGCAGATCACTGAACTATATATTTAATTAAGTTCCTGGAAGGGTATTGTTAACTTTATATTAGCTCTTAAGGGCGATTTATAGAACGTTACTTTCACTTTACTTCCGCTTTACTTCGGCGTAACTTAACAGAAAATTAAATAAAATACATGGGAATGTATTAGCAAATTTATACTTCACTTTAGCGCTACTTTGCTGATTCATTTAGCTGTAAGTAGTACTGTCAAAAGCCGTGGTGATTACGGAATATCGCTTCGTACGAAACCTGATGGTCTTCTTATGTTCGTAAGAAGCGATATTCCGTAATTACGGCCCAGGTGTAAATAGTCAGAAGTCGCGAGTTCAGACACATGCGCATACCTGTTCTCAATTTCACGTAACTTTACAATCTATAAATTAAGCAAATTTGTTAAGTTACGCGGAAGTGAAGTTACGCCGAAGTAAAGTGAAAGTATCGTTCTATAAATCGCCCTTTATAGGTTATGTCATGTCCAAGGGATATTTAAAAATACCTAGATTTAATAATTAGACTTTAAACTCAAGGAACATTGTACCAAGTTATTGATTTTTTGAAGTATGTACTGTTGTTTTTTTTTGTCAATAATTATTAAAAACCACAAGCAAATTTTGATTTACTTCTCATGGCAATTGGCAATTTTGTTGTTAATAAACAGTCGTTATAAATCAATCAATTGAATTGAAATTTCAAAATAAATATTAAATCGGGTGTTAAATATTTATTTAACAACACGACATAAGCTCAATAAGCTGATGGACAAATATCAATAATCGGCAGAATATTGTTAAACACATTGGTCAATGGTTCTCCAGATGGAATAGACCAATTATTGATATGATATACGACGTAGAATTAATAATAATTGACAAATTATAGCGGATTTGTGCAACTAATAAAGAGTAAAGGTCATGTCAAGGTCACTTCACAAATATCAAAAAAATGTCTAATGTTTATTGGTTTTTTCGCACATCGTTTATTAAAGACATTCATTAACGCACTCCAAATCGTTGATTAATGACCTCTATTAATGCATGGATACGAGCCCATAGTAACACTCTTCTATGTTTAAAATTACTATCTATGTTTCTACATTACAAATGTTAAAGTATCTTTAATTACGGTTCAAGCAACGAAAACCAATATTTACCGTTGGAAAGAATGTGAAGCAGATCCTTTTACAACATTTAAGGAAATAACATTCATTTTCTATTCACAATTAATAAAAGTTCGGTAACAGCTCTTCTTCTTCTTCAACTATAATAAATTTGAATGGCCGACGCATTGTTTCTGTTAGTTGGTGAAATAAGTTTTATTTTATAATCTATTTAATAATGATCTACAATGTGCGAAAAAGCATTGTAACCAGTTCGTATGTTAAATGGCGATTAATAAACTCACTTATTAAGCCCGTTGATCGCTCGCTTGTTAAAACCGCTCATTTATTAATCGCCCTTATTAACACACTTACTGGTTAAATAACGATTAGAGTCTTCTTTTATATTCTATTTAATTTAGTTCTGAGTCCACACTTGGTATGTCAATGGTGCTTAAGCTTAACTAATCCAAGTAGGCATATTTACCGATTAAAGCGGGTTTAGAAAACAATTGCCTATCGTAACATCAGTGTCAGTAATAATATTGCAGTAGGCTGAGACAAACATTTGCAACTCAATCTCGGCCTGCTTTATTTATGCAGCAAAACAAGTGAATATGAATTGTTGCTTAAACCCAGGTATCCTGATTTGTAAGGTAGTTCTTGGAATTTTATTATTTACACCATTCGCTGAGAAATAAGAAAAAAGGAGCAGAAAACATTTTGGAATGTAGATTTTTTGATAAAATTCGCAAGCAAACTAGAATTTGCAATTTTCGGGCGTGACATTTTTTTTTTTGTAATTTAAAGCATTTTTTAAAGTTAGCATTAAATTATTTGCGAAGAGGGATGACTATTTTATGTTGCCTGCGTTTCTAGCAGTTTTTTAGAATAATCTACATACATCCGCATTTAAAATTGCGAATTTAGGACAAACATGTAAGGTCGCACAATTTTTATGCAAACAAACTTTTGTATTTTGCTTTACTTGTTCCAAAAAAACCCTACATTTATATTTTTTTACCTTTTTAAATCAAATTATAAGTTATGTCATAAACTTTATTTTTAACGAGTTAAAATGACTCATTTACAAAGGAACTTTTAATGCAAACTCCGTGCATAAAACAAAATGCGGATTATTTTACACATCTATGGAAGTCCATTTGTAAATGAGTCATTATGCACTTTTTTGCCTAATTATCCAAAATTGACGATGTAAAACACTCCGTAAATGTTACAGAAACCTTTTAGCTGGTACATTAAATGTTTTAAAGCGACTGTTTGTTGTTTTTTGGTATATTAGCGTTATTTTTGATAAAAGTAATGACGTTATGTCAGCATCTTAAACGACAGGTGGTATGACACATGTCCTTGGAAACCCCAACCAATTTTTGTTTGAATAACATCCATTTTAATAAGAAAAAATAACACCTCCTAAATTAGTGAATACTTAAGGTACAAAATGCAAAAAAGATTCTTTCATAAAACCCTAATTTGCGTTTTACAAATTGTACACCATTGTTGGCCCATGTTAATTTTTAATAAATTAAATTGCCAATTTATCAAAAAGTCTTGTAAACCATTGATGAACTGACATTTAAATTAGGAAATCCGTGTAATTAGATTTGCTTTGTACGCAAAATTTTAACAAAACAAATCTTATTTATTAGCATTATTTCACATTTCCTAGTTTCTACAACATACGAGGTAATTTGATTTTCAAGGTCCTTAATGCAGTTTAAATTCATACAAATTTACAAATAATCGTATAAACAAAACAAGAGCGGGTTAGATCAATAAATGGGTTAGATCAGTGAGTGGGATAGATTGTTTAAAAAGTTACACTTTGCAGATAGGTCTTTTTTTATGACTATTTTTTTATTGTTATATCATTGTTACACATTCGATATGATACTCTTCGCAGTAGATGATTAAAAAGGTCCATTTATTATTTTATTAAAAAAAAAGTAAAACTTACTTTTTTTGTAAACGGGTGGCGATACAAAAAAATTACTACATGCTTTTCTATAGGGAAAAATGCAATCTTTAATTTTATTAAGAATAATATTTTTCGTAAAATTGATATTAACCCAAATATGATTTTTTTTCAACTTTGAGGGTGGTTTCTACCCTCTATTTATTATTTGATTTTTTTCAAAAACAATAGGGTTCGTCCCCTAAACGAGATTGATTTTTGTACCAAATTTCAAGTCACTTGAATAAACCGATCTTTAGTTATCGTGATAACAAGTTTCGTTACAGACAGAGGGACAAAAAATAAGTCTTTAAAAGTCATGAAACGAACAAATTTGCAAAACTTTTGCTCTAGGATAAATATTAACAATTTTAAAAAAGGTCCGACTAAATGCAATATACTTTTCGACTTTGTCTGCGAAGAGTATAAAAAGCCTGATTTACATAAAGGCAAAGTTAAAGTTACGTTTTCTGAAACAAGCTTAAGCCCGAAAACTGTACTATATTAGGACATCTGCTTCATTGGATTATTCTATGAATAAAAAAATCCCCTAGCCCTTAACAGGGTAATAAAAAAGGTGTGGTTTCCCTTTAAATATCCGGTTTCCACTGTAGAACAGTAGAAGTGCCGATTTTGGTGTAATGTAATTTAAATAAACAGTTCAAATCATATAGCCCCAATATTTTTACCTCGTATACGTTCTTAATTAGATTTGTTTCCCTCTAAAATTCAAATTCGTAAAACCTTATAATTAAACTATAAAAAATGCCATTTGACATTCTTTAATTAAGCCGAAATAGGTTTTGTTCACGCCAGTTTTTATTTTATAGTCCAATTATCAGTATATTTTGAATTAACAACAGTTAGGTATTTAGCAGCAATATTTATTCTATCCAGCAAGTAATTCTGATTTTATAACTTAATATAGGTTTTTTGGGACACCCTACATTATTATGTAATAGTACGAGAGCTGGCAACCAAAAACACACATTATCGAACGTTGTCATGATTTCTTGTGCATTACATTATATTTAATATTTCTTAACTTTTTTCCAATACACTTTCAGCGCTAACAGGTAGCGTTTTTTTAAACATCATAAGTGGGATAATTTTTTTTGAAGAAATAAAATAATATGTGCATATATCAGCCTTAACACTGCCAAACATTCATAAAGTGACATTTTTTAATTTTGTGTAATCTGTAGACTTTTATGGGTAAAAATAAGAAATTTTTATTACAGGGTTTTCTGCCCTTGGAAAGAACATTTGAAAAGCGATTAACCCATTATAAAGGATTGGCAGGGTGATAGCTCGAAGGTGCAAAAATCAATTTTGTTGTACGAAGAAAACGATCTCACTTATGCTGTTTTTACCTTTAAAAAAAAACGCTACCTGTTTGGCCTGCCATTTTGTTGGATTAAGAAAAGTAATATTAAAGAGTATGTAATATCAATAAATCATGACAACGTTAATGATGTGGATTTTCATGTTGATAGCTCCTATACTATAACAAAAATATGCATAAGTTAAAGTGACAGCTATTCAGTACTTTAAGAACCTAATATCAATATTCGATATGAATCCTTACAAATTCCCCTTATTGGTTTTTGACGTGAAATCCGGTTGCACTTGCATATTAGATTAAATTACCACTTTCCCATATACAAGGGGTGTCAAAAAAAGGAAAAAAATCGTAAATTTTAATAATTTGTCAATTATCTGCGAAGAAAATAGTCTAAAGAATATAATTTTATACTCATTGCAGCTTATTTAAAGGTTCTTAACCTCTAATATAATCAAAAAAACCATTTATTTAATTCGATCTCCGACTTCGATTTAATTAGATTATTAATAAATGAATAAAATAATTTATAGCCATAACGGAAATTAATCTAGAGTTAAAAACGTTCTGTCGTTCGTTTCCAATAACTTTTACAATTCTAATATAGGCTAATGTTAAACTAAGGAGCTATTCTTTATTAATTCATTGTGAAATTACCTAGTTCAGTTGTTATTGTTTCTTATTAATTAACTTACCTATAATTAACTATTCAGATGAGTTTGCCTTTTATTTATAGTTTCAAGCAAACAACAATGAAAATGATTAATACCTTCGCTATTATGCAATCTCCTGAATGTCCAGTTAATGCAAGGACTTTTACCTAGCAATATTTCCATTTTGTATGCGCGCGGTAGATTGCACTTTAGATAATCTAACAAAAAGGCCTTTTACTCGAAGAAAAACCTCAATAAAGGCATGAAATCGTGAAATACGGCATTATTACTACCTGCCAGAGTTTATTTTATGCAAAAACCAATTATTAGAGACCTATTACCTACGCCATTACGGATTTAACTCGCACCCGTAATCAAGATTCAAAAAGCATGTAAAAGATTACTTAACGCGTACAGCTACCAATTTAAAACAATAAATTCAAAGCAGCATTAATCACAAATCTTACCTGCGCTGATATTTGGTAGAAATAGGCCTAAACACGTAATAATTAAATAATTCCAGTAGGTCCCCACTCGTCGCCTTCGAGAATTCGCTTTTTCTTGCTCCACCATGATACCTGAAGAAGGTGTTCTTTGTTTACACTTGCATTCGATCATTTTTACACTATTTGTTGCACTTTTCCTCGTTCAGTCTTTAAATTTACACCAAAAACACTCTTTTTAACGTTTTGTCCGCTTTTTTCTTCATCATTTTCGCCAACGCTTCCCAAACTTTTCGTTAAAATCCAAGACACCTGTGGATGCTGCCAGAACCGTTAAACTTGCATTGCACACTTTCTGGTTTGTTTCTATTTTCATAACCTAAAACTCACATTTTATTGCACTTTGTGGCCCTTTTGTTCACTTTTATTGCCGTTTTTGGGTGTAATAATTTAAATTTTTAAGTTTATTTACGTCAGTTACATGCCGATTGCACGTTCACGTCGGATCGCATGCAACAACAGCCAAGTTTACGTTTACAGTTTGTTGAGAAAAGTTTGTACGCATGCGTCGTCCACAGGTGAGGTTAGTAACGTTATTTACAAACAGGCAGGTAAAAAAAAACAAGTGGCGCCATCTTACGGACGCATTTTAGATACTTTTATTACAGAAAACTGTAATTTTGCAATAATCTGTAATTTTTACAGAAAACTGTAATTTTTTTTAAAGAAAACTGTAATTTTGGAAGAAAAATATAATTTTTGGACAAAAACTGTAATTAGTTGAGCTTCTGTTTACAGGATGGCGCCACAATCGTTTTTGAGTTTTAGCTGACGTGTGGGGCACGCAATGATTTCTAGCCCAATTTTATTAATTTTAGCCCTCTTCGGGGGCGCTTTGGCCCAAAAAAACACACTGGTGCTTCTGGACAACCAAGTTATACGCGAAACGCATTCAATTTTCTTTAAATCTCTGCAAGGTAAACGATTTTCTTTAAGTTTGTACCGACGTTTTTCAAACCGTGATTTTTTACAGAAAGGGGCTACACTTTAACGTTCAAGTTAGCTGACGACTCGTCGTTGGTTTTATCAAAGTATGGCGAGTATTTGTATGATAATTTGATTGTTTTTGCACCTTCTGTGGAGGAATTTGGGGGGACTCTAAATGTAGATACGTTATCCGAATTTGTTGATGAAGGGGGCAACATTTTGATCGCTGGAAGCTCATCAACTGGTGATGTATTAAGAGAGCTTGCCTCGGAGTGTGGTTTTGAGGTAAGCAACTTGTTATTTTGAGTTTATTGTGCAATTTTCTACAAGAATCTAGTTTACACTTGATGGGCCCCTTTTTATTGTTTTTGGGGCTTTGTAGGTTGACGAGGAGGGCGCTTACGTTATTGACCACTTGCATTTCGACGCCAGCGACTCTGGAGAGCATACTAAACTAGTTATACCACCTAAAAATCTAATAGATTCGTCTGTGATCATTGGAAACAAAAAGGGGCTTTCTTCACTGCTTTACGAAGGAACGGGGCTGTTGGCTGACAAAGAAAACCCTCTAGTACTGCCAATCCTGCGAGCGGAAAGCACTGCATACAGCTACGTGCCTGGACAAAAAATCAAAGAGGTATTTTTTAAAATCTTTAAATTTTTGTGTTAGCCCAATTATTCTAATTAAAATTTGAAGGTTCCTTAGAAAAAAATCCCAACCAAGTTCTGCTTATGCAGGATTGTAGGCACTACCCCCAGGAATATAAAAGTGAAAAATTCCCACAAAATTTCCGTGACGTTTAGCCCCCATCTTGCATAGAAGTGAGGAGTTACATTTTTGTTAATACCTAAACTATTTAGCACTTTTAAAAAAAGTTTTAAAAATTTTTAGAAACATTATTTTAATAAGAATACAATCATTTTTAAAAAAATAATAAATCACCAATATGAAATATTTTATAGCACTTTGAAAATGTCCTAATTTGGTCCTACAGAGAACGCTGCCAATCTTTGCTTCAGGACTCTATGACTAAGATAGACGATTATGATAAAATAAGGTGATTTTCAAAGAGCTATACAATCGTTAATATTGGTGATTTATTATTTTTTTAAAAATGATTGTATTCTTATTAAAATAATGTTCCTAAACATTTTTAAAACTTTTTTCAAAAGTGCCAAATAGTTTAGGTATTAACAAAAAACTAACTCCTCACTTCTATGCAAGATGGGGGCTAAACGTCACGGAAATTTTGTGGGAAATTTTCACTTTTATGTTCCTGGGGGTAGTGGCTACAATCCTGCATAAGCAGATTTTGGTTGGGATTTTTTTCTAAGAAACCTACAAATTTTAATTAGAATAATTGGGCTATGTTTTTTAAATGTTTTTTTGTAGTACCCCCATGCTGTAGGGGAGGACACCCTTCTAATTGCAGGTTTACAGGCCAGAAATAATGCCCGTGTAGTGTTCAGTGGTTCTCTTGCCTTTTTTTCGGATGATTATTTTACATCAGAAGTTAAAAAATCCCAGGTATTTAATATTTTTTAATTTTTGTGTGTTTTTGGAATAATAATGGGGCTTTTTAGGGGGGCCCAGTGGAAAAGGCGTCAAACCAAGATGTGGCTATCGCTATAAGCCAATGGGTTTTTAAAGAACATGGTCAGTTAAGAGTTAAATCGGTTAATCATCATAAAATTGGAGAGAAAAAGCCCCCCAGTGATTATACCATAATGGATGATGTGGTAAGTAACCCCCTTATTTAAATTGGGGCAAAGTTGCCTATTTAAATGCCCATTAACCTCCCGCAAGCGGAATTTGATTATCTCTAACCGTTTTTTAGTTATCTTTAAAAAAATAAAATAGAAAAACGAGCATGATGATAATTCTTAGATAACGAAACGTAGTAGATTTTTTCTTAACGAGAATCTAATTGCAGGCAAAAAAGTGTCTTGCTAATGTCCAATTCTTATTAACATCCCTTAAAAACAAGAGCGGGTTAGATCAGTGGGATAGATCATTTAAAAAGTTTCACTTCGCAGATATGTCATTTTTTATGACTTTTTTTTTATTGTTATATAATTGTTATACATTCTATATGATACTTCGCAGTAGATGATTAAAAAGGTGCATTTTTTATTAAAAAAAAAAACGTAAAACTTATTTTTTTTTTGTAAACGGGCGGGGATACAAAAAAATTACTGGATGCTTTTTTATAGGGAGAAATACAATCTTTAATTATATTAAGAATATTTTTTTTCGTAAAATTGATATTAACCGAATTATGATTTTTTTTCAACTTTGGGGGTGTTTTTTACCCTTCATTTATTATTTGATTTTTTTCAAAAACAAAAGGGTTCTTTGCCCAGACAAGATTGATTTTTGCACCAAATTTCAAGTCAATTAAATAAACCGTTTTTCAGTTATAGTGATAACAAGTTTCGTTACGGACAGACAGACGGCCAAAAAATAAAAGTCTAAAAAAATTTGCAAAAACTTTTGCTCTAAGATAAATATAACCGATTTTAGAGAAGGTCCAAGGAAATGAAGTATACTCTTCGCCTTGTCTCCGAACTGTGAAGAGTATAATACAATATTTGCATAGAAATTTAAATGATCTCCCATAAGAAAAAAAAGGCATGATAATATTTTTAGGGAACGAAACGTTGCATGAATTTTCTTTTAACATGAATCTCATTGCTAAAAAAAGTGTTTGAATAATGTTCAAGTTTTAAAAACATCCCCTAAAAAACAAAAACGTTACAGCTAAATAACCAAAATGCACTTTTTTATTTTAATTATGTCCACGGCTTGAGATAATCAAGTTCTGCTTGCGGGAAGTTAACGGGCATTAAAATAGACAACTTAACCCCAAAATTAACCGACTTTGTATCTCTTAAGGTAGCCTTTGAAGGCACAAATTCGACACCCTGTCATAAAAAAAAATTAGAGATGTGCTTATCACCAAATCATTTTGCTATAATCAAAATCTCTGGTCAAATTACGGTCAAATATGGTCAAATATGGTCAAATTTGGTCAAATTCTTAAAAACTTTTGAAGACAACCCTTGGTGATGACATGTGACAAATTAAATTATGGTCATCTAAATACTATATTTTGACGCATAAATCCCACTAAGCCAATTTTATGTAAAAGGAAATAGCAAAATTAAGAAAACAACTTTAAAAATTTATCAAAAAGTGGCAGATTAAAAATATATAGAATTTGACCGAGAATTTCACCAATTTCCACAAATTTGGGTGATCAAATGACGCTAAAAATACCTAGTCAAAATCTTGGTCAAATACCACTAGCACATCTCTAAAAAAAAATATATCTTTAGTTGATAGGGCAATTTTTCTTTTTAGGTATACACAACCGAAATCGAGATTTTAGAAAACGGTAAATGGGTTCCTTTCACTGCAAACGACGTTCAGTTAGAATTTGTCCGCATCGACCCATTCGTAAGAACTACTCTTAAACGTCTACAATCTGGAGTTTACCAAGCCAAATTCAGAATACCAGATGTTTACGGAGTTTACCAGTTCAAAGTAGATTATGACAGAGTAGGATACACTAAAATATACCATTCAACTCAAGTTTCTGTAAGACCGTTAGAACATACTCAGTATGAAAGATTTATCGTTAGTGCGTATCCGTATTATACAGGGGCATTTTCGATGATGCTTGGAGTTTTTATTTTCTCGTTTGTGTTCCTCCATTTCAAAGAGGAAGAGAAGAAAACTAAGGCTGAATAAGAGTGTTTTTTGTTATAATTTAATGCTTTTAACTTTGTTAAAGAAGTACTTTTTGTATTGCATGTTTTTGAATAAAAATAAATATGTCACTTAGTAAATGTTTGTTTTTTTTTTATTTCGCTGATTCTTCTTGAAAGATAGATAATTTTTTATCTTCCGCAAAAATATACAACAGCCAGATTTTTTATGTGTTAGAACATCTATTTAGGAAGCTAAATCCACAAAATGCACACTAATAAGAGTTTAGGGTTGGCGTGATAGCCCCCCAAACACCCTTTAATTTGCAACATAAGATCACGATGGATTCGCACCAAATTTTACAAATATTTGCTAAATAAGATTTTAAAAAAAATTTTTCTCTAAAACATTTATTTTTCCCCTAATTGACCTTCAAAGAGTAATATTCAATATTTTTGAATTTACTCTAAACTTTGCAAATAGATGCAAAATAAGTAGAGATGGGCAAATTCCCAAAATTTTAATATTTGTGAAAAAAATAATTGGATACAAATTAAAATTAGATTAACTACCTATAGAAATATATCGAAAGTTTTTATTTTTGGACGGAAATATTAGGGAATATTCCCAAAATGCAAAAATAAAACATAAAAATTGCGCCAAAATTAAAAAAGATGTCATTATTATTTTCAAATCTTTCCGTTCACTTTTTAAATTCCCAAAAATATTCCCATTTTAGGAATATTGCCGAACTGGGAAGTTTCCGATTGCCCATCTCTAAAAATGAGGTTTAAAAAGAAGACTTCTTTTTTTTCAAAAGAAAATTCTTTATCCCATTTGAGAAGAGGGCCCTTTGAGGGGTATAAACATATTTAAAAAAAAATATTATTAGAAATAAGTTTTTTAGAACCTTATTTTGAATCTATTTGCAAAATTTGGTGAAAATCCAACATGATTAAATATTATTCATCGGGGGCCATTTAGGGGGCAAAGAAATTTTAAAGGCATATTTTTTTACAAAAATGTTTTTAAAAACTTATTTAGTACTTATTTGTAAAATTTGGTGCAGATACATCGTGATCTAATGTTGCAAATTAAAGGTGGCATTTTGTTAAAGGTGGCATTTTGGGGGGCAACCACACCAACCTTAAACTCTTAGTGAGCATTTTGTAAATTTATCTTCTTGAATAGATGATTTAAGACATCTAAAAAATCTGGCTGTTTAATATTTGTAAGAATTGCTGTGTTTATTACTAAATAACTTGAATTAAAAAAAAATTGGCATTTTCATAAAAATACTGTTTTTTATTTACATTACACACTAATTATCAATATTAATTTCAATGGAACCACTGTATCCATTGTCTGGAATGCGTTTTAACCAAGAAATATACTCGTCAGGTAATTTCGACTCATCTGCCCCTTGCAAAATTGTCTTCAAATAAATTGCCGATGGCCGCCTTTCTTCCGGCAAATCCTCAATACTTTTAATATCTTCTGGCGTTTTTGTTTGTTCATAAACCCTTGCTTCTTTTGTTGTTCCATTAGGGCAAGTTACTTGAACGGTTTTTGGAAAATACATTTTAATATCTACGCCTTCTTGTCTAAAAAGAAAAAATGTTGATTTAAGAGTTATTTAACAAGTAATTAATAAACGAGCGGTTTTAACAAGCGAGCGATCAGCGAGCTTGTTAATAAGTGAGATTATTAATCGCCATTTAACATACGAACTGGTTACAATGCTTTTTCGCACATCGTAAATCATTATTAAATAAATTATAAAATAAAACAGTTATTTCACCAACTAACAGAAACAATGCGTCGGCCATTCAATTTATTAAAGTTGAAGAAGAACAAGAGCTGTCACCGAACTTTATAAATTGTGAATAGAAAATAAATGTTATTTCCTTAAAATGTGGTACAAGGATCTGCTTCTCATTCTTTCCAACCGCGGTGAATATTTAATTTCTTTTGGTTTTCGTTGCTTAAACCGTAATTAAAGCTACTTTAACATTTGCAATGTAGAAACATAGGTAGTAATTTTAAACATAGAAGAGCGTTTATATGGGCTCGTATCCATGCATTAATAGGGATCATTAATCAACGATTTGGAGTGCGTTAATGAATGTCTTTAATAAACGATGTGCGAAATAAAAATTAATTAGTGGTGTTTTGGGCGCTTACCGATCTAGACTTTCCAAGTGAATGTTGTCAATCTCCCAAAGTGCCCCCCAAACGTGTTTTCCCTGGCGTGCAACAATTGTAGCGGCGGCCCCTTTCCATCTTTTAGAAAAACTCATAAAATCCAACTCATAGTTCTAAAATCAACGTTGACTACTTTTTCTACGTTAAGTGCAAAACTTACGTCTAGTTTCCCAATTCCAGCCCTTACTGCACTTGGATTGTTGATGTGGATTCTTTTAGCGAGTAAATTACTTCCATAAGCAAAATATAAAAACTTTCCAGTATTACTCATATTTGCTCGATTGTTGTAGGAACTCTATTGTTGGGAATGAAACAAAATTACTTATTTATACCATTGTTATCACTTATTTAACTTAAAAACATTCATTTCGCCTAATAATAGTGGTTTTTTGTTACAAATTTTGTTATCGATGTTATTCTAAAATTGAGGTTATGTCTATCTTATCATATGATTTGTGACGTAAACAACCGCAAACGTCAGATTTGGGAAAAAACGTTTATTTGTTTGTTATAAGCTGAGAATTAAACTTTGTTACGTTCGCAACGTCTTTTTATTGTAATATTGTCCATTATTATTTAAATATTCAGTCAAACAATGCTGTTTTTTGCAAAATACATTTGTAAAATTACAGAAATCTGTTATACTAAGGCAAAGTTGCGCTACTACATAGCAGATGGCACTAGTGGTATAAAAATACAAAATGCGCAGCAAATTTAAATTTTAAAGACATTTTACCCCTTTTTGTTAATAACCACTATATTTAAAGGCAAATTAAGTTTAGAATCTATTAATTAAATTCCATTTTATTAAATTTATCAAAAAATATCATATTTAATCGGCCCCAAAACCGCTACTGACCGCTGGAGCATCAATTCTGTAAATTTCTTCCCCTAAGTTAAAATATCCTAAATATTCAACAATTTCGGGTGTGACATCATTATGGTAATGTCCAGCTTCGCCATGGTGACTAAATGAATGGAAATGTTGGACTCTAAGCTTAAGCCCCTGAAAAAAAATGTTTAAATTATGTTTTTTGTGTTTTTGAAAATACTTACACCTATGTCTGCATTTACTAAGGTCCCTACTGCAATTAAAGGAGCCGACATTTCGTAAAACTTTAGCCAGTTGTTTAGTTCTTCATCTGTATTGATTGGTGTTTTAGAAAAGTCTCTCATTACGTGCTGTTTGGCTTTTCCTTCTTTGATTAAAAAAGTTCCTCCTAAGCCAATCAAGTCGTTTTTGTAGTGCTTTTCCAATGCTTTTCTAATACTAGCAATGAAATCGTCTTGTCCTATGCGTTTTCTAGCGTGAATCTTCAAAACTTTTCCCTGTTTCCCTTCAGAAATGAACAAGTTTGCTAAAAGCGCAATTCGCGTTTCGTTTTGCGGCAGTATTTCTTGAATTGGAGACTCTTGCGGATCATTTTTGTCAACTTTAGATATTCTAGATTGTTGATTCACCTTTCCATTGGCTATATTTACGTTATTTATGCCCTAAAACATTAAAAACATATCTTAAAACTTAAAAAACATTTAAAAAGCGTTACCGCCATCTAGCGGCAATGTGACAAACTACTCCTAAAACGCTTAGTACCTCGCAATTTGTTCCTGCATAAGGATGCGAACCTGCCGAAGCACCAATAATAAACGCAGGATCAGAGTCTGTTATCCTTGCAATGTCCTGAATATCATAAATCTTCTTTCTGTCGACCAAAGGCAGCAAAAACGACGGCCCGCCAACTTCTACAAGCTTAGTTTTTCCGCAGAGACCTGTAAATTAAAATGCCTTAGTTTTGCTACTCTACACTAGGTGTCGCTGTTTTTACGCGCAAAATTTGAATTTTATTCAGTTTATTGCATATTTTGGTATTATTTTTACCTTTATTGGCTAGGGTGAAGGGTTGTTGTGTTAAATCTGGACACTCGACGACTTCTACCTTTACTTCTTGAAAGTTGAAAGGCAGTTCTTTGTTTAAAACTGGAAAAATTGCACTTTTAGTTAAGTTCTTTCGATATGTAAGCACCTACCTGCGGCAATTTCTTCTAAAGGGGGTTGGAGTAGGGTTTTTATTAAAACTGGTAATGTTTTAGGGTCCAAAGTTGCCATTTCTAGCTGAAAAATGTAAAACACCTATGTTGATAAAGAAAAACACATAAAAATAACACAAAATAAACTAATAGGTGTATTTTATCTTTTATGTACCTAAGGATTGAAAAATTAAAAATAATTTCACCTTTAAGTGTACAATTTACCTTAATACTTGCACAGAAACAGTAATTATAATAAAAAAGCAATCTTATTATTGACAAAAGCGAAAAGCATTTCATAATTTTACTTGTTGAAGTCAACTTAAAATTACTTTATAATCAATTATCTTCCAATTTAACAGAAAATAAACATGATTAAATTTAAATATTTATTTCCACAGTCCACAGAATAATAATGTTGATAAAAGGTCAAGCGTTTCATAAATATTAATGAGCGTGAAATTAATTCAAATTTGGCGCGCTTCAAACGACGCTACTCGTGATTGGTCAACTAGCGCGCATTTTATTCCGCGCATGCGCACTTCGAGAAAAACATAATCGCAGAAGGCGTTTGTAAATGTCCATTTTGCTGCTAAATTACTCGAATTTGCGATAAAAGTATTGAATTATGAGGAAGTAATCTCAAATTGTGATTGTGCTAGTTGTAATAGTGTAAAGGAAACACAAAAGGTGCGTATATTACGAATACTTTACCCAATTTTGGTAAATTAGGGGTGCGTCCTTCGAAGTTGGATCAATAAAAGGTGTTTACAGAAAATGTCTCGCTACTCGGACTGCAAGGTCTATGTCGGGGATTTGGGGAATAATGCCTCAAAACAGGAGCTGGAGGATGCTTTTGGGTACTACGGCCCACTCAGGAATGTTTGGGTGGCGCGGAACCCGCCAGGATTTGCATTTGTTGAATTTGAAGACGTTCGAGACGCTGAGGACGCCGTACGGGGTTTAGGTAAATAAAACTGGTTTTAAACTTACTTTTTGTGGCTAATTTGGGGTTTTTTAAGACGGGCGCACTGTTTGTGGTCGCCGGGCACGAGTGGAGATGTCTAGCGGTAAAGGGGGGTCTGGTGGGGGCAGATACAGGGGCCCCCCGCCTAGGAGTTCCAGAGGGAAGCCATTCCATCCAGACGATAGGTGCTACGAATGTGGGGACAGGGGGCACTACGCCAGGGATTGCACCAGATACAAACGAGGGGGCAGAAAGAGGTATTTATTGATTTTTGATTTGGTTATTTTGTTTTTTGTATAATTTAATTTGTTTTTGATTTCGTTTTTAGCTGTAGAATTGGATTCTTGTTTTTATAATCCAGTTTTACGGTTTGTGCGTATTGGGCAATTATTTTTGTTTGTTTTTTTAGTATCTATCAGTATTTTATTATTGTTTTTTTTAAATTGGTTGTCCAATACTAAAAAAATGCAATTTCTTTAAAAAATACGCGATAAATTGTATTTGTTAATAAGCCAATACAGTAACAAACGTAATAATTTTTACAAAAAAATATTAACAGTCAGATTTTATATGTGTTAGAACATTTATTCAGGAAGCTAAATCCACAAAATGCACACAAATAAGGGTTTAGGGTTGGTGTGGTAGCCCCCCAAGAAGCTCCCTTTAATTTGCAACATTAGATCACGATGGATCTGCACCAAATTTAACAAAAAGGTGCTCAATAAGATTTTGAAATCATTTCTGCAAAAATGATTTCCTTAAAAAAATCCTTCGCCCCCTAAATAGCCTCCGAAGAGTAATATTCAGTCATGTTGGATGAACACCATACTTTGCAAATAGTTGCAAAATAAGGATCTCAAAAATTTATACTTAATACTTCTTTTTGGAAAAAGGGCTTTTCTCAAATGGGATAAAGTAATATTTCAGAAAAGAAGTTATAAGTTTTTTTTTAGAACCTTATTTTGCATCTGTTTACAAAGTTTGGTGTAAATTCAACATTTTTAAATATTATTATTCGGGGGGCATTTAGAAGAAAAAAAATTTTTTTAGAGGAATAATTTTTCCAGAAATTTTTTTAAAATTTTATTTAGCACCTATGGAGGGTATTCGTACAAAAATTGGTTGGGATTACCTAGGAGATCTGTCATACCACCCGTCGTTTCAGATGCTAACTGACATTACTTCTGAATTTTATATTTTTATCAAATATAAAGCTAATATACCAAAAAACAACAAACTGCCGGTTTAAAACATTGAACGTACCACCTAAAAGGTTTGTATAACATATAACGGAGTGTTATACAATTCTTCATAATTAGGTAAAATAGGGCATAATGACTCATTTACAATGGTACATCCAAAAAAATCCGTATTATTTCAAACATTCACGAAAATCCTTTTGTAAATGAGTCATAATTTCCTTTTTTACCTAATTATAAAGAATTAAAGATGTAATACACTCTTTAAATGTTATACAAACCTTTTAAATGGTACATTGAATGTTTTAAACTGGCAGTTTGTTGGTTTTTGGTGTATTAGCTTTATATTTGATAAAAATATAAAATTCAGAAGTAATGTCAGTTAGCAGTTAGCAGATCTCGTAGGTTACCCCAACCAATTTTTGTACGAATACCCTCCATTTGTAAAATTTGGTGTAAATCCATCGTGATCCGATGTTGCAAATTAAAGGGGGCTTTTTGGGGGGCTACCACGCCAACCCTTAACTCTTATTTGTGTGCATTTTGTGAATTTAGCTTCCTGAATAGATGTTCTAGCACATATAAAAAATGTGGCTGTTATATATTTTTTACAAGATAAAAAATTATCTAAGCACCTATAAGATTTAAAAAAAAAAACCTTTCTTTTTATTACATTTTTAAACATTAAATGGGTCCAAAGAGCCTTCGCAAAAAAAAAGAACATAATATACATTTATAAAATGGTGATTTTTTTGAATAAATTGCATTTTTTGGCACAAAACAAAGTAAGCAAGCGGTGGAGGCAATATAAAGCAGTGTTGCCAGCGTGCGTGCCCATCTGACAGTGTTGCCATGTTTATAGGTATAGTCTGTGGGTGATAGTAACACGGTAACACTAGCGCCATAGAGTCATAGAGCCTCAGCTTCACTGCCAGACTACAGACTTCCTTCTGTCAAAATACAAAATCTTCGATGAATTGATTGATTCGACACATTGATTACTTGCGCGGCCTCCCCTTATTGATTGATTCTACCTAGTTTCGTTCTTCCTACATCTTCGATTTGTGAGAGATCTCAATAAACAATGGTAAAAATTATAGATTTTAAATACATTTTTTGAATAACAAATCAAAATATTCATAAAAAAAATTGAGTAAGTTTTTAAATTGTTCACAGAAATGGTTTAAATTAAGGAAGTTTTGTCATGGCCAAGGGAAATTGCTAAAGTTCTTTTATTTTGTGTCCGGTTCGAAGGACCACTTTTATTAAATGTCAAAATATATGTCAATTTCACTTGCTATGGTTTAAATAATTATTTTTCGCACATCGTTTATTAAAGACATTTATTAACGCATTCCAAATCGTTGATTAATGCATGGATACGAGTCCATAGTAACGCTCTTCTATGTTTAAAATTACTATCTATGTTTCTACATTACAAATATTAAAGTAGCTTTAATTTAAGCAACAAAAACCAAAAGAAATTAAATATTTACCGTTGGAAAGAATGAGAAGCAGATCCTTTTAGCACATTTTAAGGAAACAACATTCATTTTCTATTCACAATTAATAATAATTCGGTGACAGCTCTTCTTCTTCTTTAACTTTAATAAATTTGAATGGCCGACGCCTTGTTTCTGTTAGTTGGTGAAATAACTGTTTTATTTAATACTTTATTTAATAATGATCTACGATGTGCGAAAAAGCATTGTAACCAGTTCGTATGTTAAATGGCGATTAATAAACTCACTTATTAACAAGCTTGCTGATCGCTCGCTTGTTAAAACCGCTCGTTTATTAATCGCCATTATTAACACTTACTGGTTAAATAACTATTTCAGCTTTGGCAAGAGATAAATATTTGAATGTTTTTAAACTGAATGTTTAGCAATTTCCCAAAAAAAGCACAACATGACATGTGGCATAATATTTAAAATTTCAATAAAACCAAATATTAAATAAAAAAATAACTACTTTTATCGTACTTTACTTCATAAAGCAAAAGACCTTTCACAAAATTAATCCTTCTAAATAAAATTGACGTTATTTTACAAATTCAAATTATTTTACCGTACTTAAGGTGTCCCTAAATTAGCACCCCACCTGTATGGTACGTTGTTGGGGCATGCCCAAGAAATTGTTAAAAAAATTTATCTTATATAACCTTGGAGATATGGGGCTTCAAAGTGCAAAACGCTTATGTTTTGAAGATAATAGCACATATTAACAAAAAAAATGGGAATGTCGCCAAGCATAGAAACTGTGGTTGCCTAAAAACAGCACTTTCTGGTCATTGCTCAGTGGGTTTATAGGAGTTAATTTAAATTAAAAATTGTGCGTACCAGCAACATAAATAAACAAAGCACAAGTTGACATATTCTAAAGGTCCATTAAAAAGCGTTTAAATACAGAATTTTGGCAATTTAAAATGCAAAAAATAGTGCTTCCTAATTGCCAAAAGTATTTAAAAGCTTATTGATGAACTTTTAAAATATGTCAACTTGTTCTTTGTTTACTTATGTTGCTGGTAAGCACAATTTTTAATTAAAAAAACTCTTATAAATCCACTGAGCAATGACCAGAAAGTGCTGTTTTTTGTTGATTTTAGGCAATCAACATTACATAACCACAGTTTCTATGCTTCGCGACATTCCCCTTTAATACAAAGACTCAGTTTTCAAAGTTTCGCAAAACTTATTAAACTTAGAAATTAGAAAAGACAGATTTTTCTTAAAACAATTTTCAAGGTCATCCTACAATAACGTACCATACATGTAGTGTGCCAATTTTATGACACCTACTAATATAAACCGCCAAAAAAAATGTTCTAACTCTCTAAAAACCTCAACAGGTCACGCTCTCGTTCAAGGTCACGCTCCCGTGACCGTAGATCACGTTCAAGGTCAAACTCAAGGTCGCGCAGCCGCTCTCGTGCCAGAGACACGAAGCGAAGTCGGTCTCGTTCGGCCTCAGCGAAACGCAGCCGATCCAGAACAGCTGATGATAAGAAATCAAAATCCAGATCAAGAACGCCGAGGTCAAGAACCGTTTCTCCGCCAGCAAAACAAAATGGTAACTCTGATCATAAGTAATTTAGTCAATTTATACAGGGTGAAACAGTTAAATCCAGTTTTTTTTAATTTTTGTTTATGCAGAAATTTTGTAGGTTTGAAATATTTTTTTAGCTTGATTAAAAATTTTTAACTGGTTTTATTGTAACACCCTGTACACAAAGTATGAAAATAAATTGTATTTAGGCAATTTATTATACAGTGTGACGTAACTTAGCGTGTAATGTGACATACTAAATTTAAGTTTTTGATGTGCTAAATAATAGTAAATAGTAAAATAAGCCTTTAAATTTTTTTTTTCATAAATTAAATTTTGTTTAATTGTCCTTCAAAAGTGGTTTAATTTGACCTAATGAAAAAAAAAACGCGGCCATTAAAAAAAATATTAATTTATATTAAAAAAAGGGGGGCTATTTTTTAGATATAATGTGCAACATAATTTTTTTTAATTAATAGATTTCTGTATATGAAAGTAACTAGTAAATAATTCCTAAAATTATTTTGGCATTTTTTTTACCCACCTTACTTCAAAAAACAAAACAAAAAACAATATTTTTAGTAAAAATAGTCAGGGGTATAATAAATTGCAAAATGCATTTTGAGAATTAAAAATAAAGTCTTGAATTCCATGAAAAATACTTTTTTTATAAAATTAATATTAGCTGAAATATGAATTTTTTTCAATTTTAAGGGTGCTTTTTACCCCATATTTATTGCTCAATTTATTCCAAAATTATAAGGTCCTTCCCCTAAATGAGATTGATTTTTGTATGAAATTTCAAGTCGATCCAATAAACCGTTCTTGAGTTATTGGGGTAACAAATTTCATTACAGACAGTCGGACAAAAAACAACTCTTAAAAAGTCATGAAACGAACGAATTTGCAAAGATTTTTGCTCTAGGATGAATATTAACGATTTTAGAGAAGTAATATACTCTTCAACACTTTTCTGCAAAGAGTATAAAAATAACATACAAAAATTTAAAAAAAATGTCTATTTTATTTACATGTACATTATAAAAAAATAACGATTTATTTATAATAACTAAAACTTAACGTAATGGATTTAAATTAAATAAAAAACATAATTCAATCTAGATTTTGTGTTAAGAAAAAAACAAGAGAACAACTTTAAAAAATAAGGGCAAAAAAATCATCCCCTAAACAAAAAATGGTGCAATTTTAAGCAGTCGATTTTACAAAAATTTTAAAACTTAAAAAAAAACATACTTTAAAAAAACACCCTTAAATTTTACTTTCAACCCCTAAAGGAACCAACCCTCGTCAACCTAGTGGTTTCCAAATCCGGAGCGTCCAAATCCCGATGTAACACCCCTTGTCTCTGACCTTGAGGTACATTGAAGGTCAAATCCCCCAAAGGCGGTAATTCGCCCATAAACAAAGCGTACTGCGGTCTCGCCCTTATGAATTCACCCCTCTTAGACGAACGAGCATCAAAAACATTCGACCTATCGTTTTGTTTAATTGTTAGACTATGCCCAGATAATTTTTTACCATCGTAAGTTACCACAACGTCAGGTGCAACTTCTTCAGCCATTCGGGATGAAAACGAGGGTGTGTTAAGTCGTTCTAAGGGTTGATTGGGTCGCTCTAAGGGTGGTTGGTCATTTAGGGGTGCGAAATCGATGTTGGATGGATTTTGGATGTGTTGTGGTGGTTTTTGGGAGTTTAAAGGGGGTAGGTAATATGGAATTGTTTTGGATTCTTGGGGTTGTAAATCGGGGGGTGAGAAATCAATCCTGTTTGTGATTTTTTTGGACTTTTGCATAGGAGTGAAGCCTGTTTCTATTTGGATCGAGTCTGGGTTGAAACCGTAGTTTTTAGGGATGGTTAAGGGTTGTTTTTTGGTTAGGGGATGTTTTTGAGTTAAGGGATGACTTTGCGTTAAGGGATGTTTTTGAATTAAGGGATGTTGTTGAGTTAAGGAATGTTTTTGAGTTAAGGGATGATTTTGGGCTAAGGGTTGCTTTTGGACTAAGGGTGGTTTTTCAGTTGAGGGTTGTTGTGCGCTGATTTCAACGTGTTTAACTTCGTTTTTTGGTTCTTTTGTCACCAATGAGCTTATTAAGGGTGCTTTTGTTACGCTTTCAGGGGTAAAAACAACGAAATTCACGACTTTTTTACCCAAAGGGTTGTTTTTCTTTAAGGGTAGGTACGCATACATGATATTAGACGCAACTTGTTTCTGTGGTAGTATTTTTTGTGGAATTCTCTTAATGTAAATGGGGCGTGCTATCAATTTTGCTTTAGGGGTAAGTTTTTCGCCCTTAAGTGCTACAGGGGTTAAAAAATGAGGTGTTTTTACAAGATATCTCGAGTTGTAGCCCAAAGGGTACTGGGAGGGTGCATATGAAAAAGAATGAAATGGTGCCTCGTCTTGTAGAGATTTAGATTGTGCTTGTGGAAGGTTTTTTACAGCAACTGAAACGTTAGAAATGTTAAATTTGTGAAGGGGTATGTTGTATGGGGTTGTTACCACTTTTTCCTCTGTTTGAATTGGGCTGTCTTCGATTTGTTCGAGTTTATTTGGGGGTAAAACTATTGTTTCTACTGTTTCACTTCCTGATTGTTGTTTGTCGGGGCAAGAATCTAGTACGTTTATTTTCCACCCTAAATATCGATGCGTGAAACACTAAAATAAAAAAAAAACATATACCCAAATAGCACAAGGAAACTTATTTTTTTTATATACGCGTTTAGTTTGCTTTTTTTGACATGGAAAATAGCTGGGAAAAATCCAAGACATTCGGTACAAACAGTTTTTTGAAAAAGTGCCCCCCTTCGGAAATAATGACCTTTAAGTAGGTAGACTAAAAACACGTAATCGTAAATATTTAACAAATGTTTTGTTTAACCATCATGAAATGTGTACAATCAATAAAGGTAATAAAACGGTCATTTGAAACCCATTTTAAGATTTGGGACCCTTTTTAAAATGGGTTAAACACTGGTAGTGTTGCATGTAATTTCTTTATCTCTAAGAATTTTGTAATTTTGTTTATTTTTTTGAATACTCCAATTTAAGCGAAAACTTTTTTTATACTTAAAATTTCTGAGAAACTGTTCCGTTTTTGAATATCCCTTTAAGAACTCTCTTAATGTACCTCACTTTTTGCATTTATCTGAACAAAAAACTTACTTCAATTTAGTGACGTAGAAATTTCAAAAGAAAGTCTAGTCCTATGCAAAAATATGGGGTACATTAAGAGTGTTTTTGGCAGTTTATTCGTAACCGGTACAGTTTCTCAGAAATTTGAAGTGGTAAAAAAGTTCTAACTTGAATTGTGGCATTTAAAAAAAAAACAAAATTACAAAATTGTCAAAGGTAAATAATTTACATGCAGTTTTTATCAACACTACCAGTGTTTAACCCATTTTAAAAGGCGCCCCAAATTTCAAAATGGGTTTAAGGTGATCGTTTTTATTACCCTTATTGTTTGCACATATTTCAGGATGGTTGGACAAAACATTTGGTAAATATTTACGATTACGTGTTTTCAGTCTACCTGCTTAAAGGCCATTATTTCCAAAGGGGGGAACTTTTTCAAAAACCTGTTTTTACCGAATGTCTTGGATTTTTCCTAGTTATTTTCCATATCAATAAAAGCAGACTATACGCGGACACTCTGTATTACCTGATAATAAACAGTATCTGGCGTATTGTGGTCTGGTGTCCACCTGAATAGGTCTGGGTCTCCTTCGTCGCACTTAAGTTGTAAGTGTCGTTGGTATCCACCGAAAGATTCAAAATCGTCAGCGTCAATGTCACCTTGCTCTTGCCAAGAGCACCACCGTCCGGCTGCTAAGGGTTGATATTCCCCGTTTTCATCTCGTTCTGCACCACCGAAAATTTTAACGCTCTGCAAAAAAATTTACCTTAAAAACTGATCAATTTGTTTAAAAAGATTCGCTAGTGAGCAGTTCGCCCGCAAAAACAAGCCAGGTTTGCTGGGCGCGAACTTTCTGCCCGTGTAACTCCTCTGTCCCGCTAGAGGGCGGTATCAGCACATCTCCTTTAAGATCCCTGGAATATACATAGGTATGGCCAACTTTGACACTTATGACAGTTAGATCAAATTGCATGGCTTTCTAGATTAAAAAGACAATGTTTTTTCATTGTCATTTTAATCTAGTAAGCCATGCAATTTGATCTAACTGTCATAAGTGTCAAAGTTGGCCATACCTATGTATACATCTTCAAGGGCCCTTAATCTCCTTTAGGGCACTTAAAATCTAAATACTTCGTAGTTTCTAGCAAATGTAGTTGCCTTAATCTCCTTGCTTTCGTACGTTGTGAAAATATACAAACATCGATACCTTTTTGGGGGAGATGCAAAAAAACTTACTTGTTTCTCTTCTGCAGTTTTATGAGCGTATCCTCCAATAGGGTCATCGGTAATGTACAATGGATGATATTTTGCTGGGATTTCGGGATCGGACCCTGCTTCGACTACGAAATTATACGATTTTCCACGAACGACGTTGATTACTGGGATAAGAAGTCCGTTAATGTACCATGAGATTCCCCAACCGACATGACCTACAAAAGAAATTGTATAAGGCAAACGGATATACGCCTGTTGCGCCGATGTTTAAATTTGAATACACAAAAATATTGTGTATTGCGCCACTTTTATGGTACCTATTGTTTTGGGTCATTTCGTATACCTGGTTTGCGCCTGCTTAATCCCTTCCTTTGTCACCCCAACAAATTAGTCATTAGTTATCATTTTAGCAGCAAAACTTAACCTAACCTACCTAACATAGTGTCCCCCAGTGCTTTTATAACATTCTATCTAGCCCTGAAATTTAAAAAAAAACAAACTAGAGAAAAATTAAGAATCCTTGTCAGCACATTACCAAGACAATACATATCTAACAGCGGAAAACGGAAAGCTACTGATAATATCACCGAAAAGCCAACAAAAATTGTAAGGCGGGAAATTCAACAAGCCCCAGCGTTTAATCGTGATAGTTAGAATACCTGAAAATGTATTTAAATCGAGTTTTCCTAATCCTTCTTACCTGGGTCTTCTTAGCTCCTGTTATAACAATAGACCTTTTATAAACAATAGCGGCGCAATACAAACTATTTCTGTATGACCAAATCGGCGCAACAGCAAGTGTTTTCTTAATCACCGGCGCAATGCAAATACACCCCCCAGTCTTGTATTAAAGACGAGTAAACATTCTCGTGGTGCGTATACTAACCCGTAATGGCAGGGTAACCATGTTTGCCTCCCGTGGGTCCCATTTGAGCGTAAAAAACTCCATCCTCTGGTTCGTCACATGGAATTGGGGGAATAACCCATGCGTTCTTTTTACTAGCTGGTGCTGGAGTTGGAATTGCTTTTGGGCTGTTCACTGCTTGTCTGTTGGATACCCTGACACGTTGTCTACCTCTTGAACCAACAGTAGTTCTGTTTTCAGCTTCAACGGCATCATTTTGGTCTTGCACTATCCTTTGGCGAGTAGTTTGACCTCTACGTCTCTCTGAGTTTGACCTTCCGCGTACAGGGGCAGGAGTTGTTACTTCAGCAGGTTGTTGGGTCGTTTCGGGAATTGGGGCTTTCATATGGGGTTGTTCGGTTTCGGGCATAGGGCAGTTCCACTTTGGAGGGCGTCCGAATTCTATAAACTTGTCGCCTTTGGTGTAGTGGCTGTGGAATGAAACCTCGTTTCTTTGGTTTAGAGGTCCAATAGCCCAGATAATTGGCTGCGATTGGTTGGTTAAAATTGATTTGTCGAAGGTGTCCGCTGCTCGGAGTGATCTTTGGTATGTTACTATTGAGTAACCGTTTACCATGGCTGCGTTTAAGAGCCGTACATTGTTTGTGTTGTCCTTTACAAAGAAACATGTTATTGACATCCTATTTTGTTAGTCTTAAAAAGGGCGATTTATAGAACGTTACTTTCACTTTACTTTGGCGTAACTTCACTTCCGCGTAACTTAACAAATTTGCTTAATTTATAGATTGTAAAGTTACGTGAAATTGGGAACAGGTATGCGTATGTGTCTGAACTCGCGACTTCTGACTATTTACACCTGGGCTGTAATTACGGAATATCGCTTCGTACGAAACCTACATAAGAAGACCAGCAGGTTTCGTATGAAGCGATATTCCGTAATCACCACCCTTGACAATAAGGGTGAACATCCCATTTTTGCAAATTTTGCGCATGATCGGCCAAGCTCGGCTTTTGACAGTACTACTTACAGCCAAATAAATCAGCAAAGTAGCGCTAAAGTGAAGTATAAATTTGCTAATACATTCCCATGTATTTTATTTAATTTTCTGTAAAGTTACGCCGAAGTAAAGCGGAAGTAAAGTGAAAGTAACGTTCTGTAAGTCGGCCTTTTTAGGGTTTACTTACGGCAAGCTTTGTGTCTGGACAGGATCCACTAGGGCCTGAGCATTGGGACTTAGCGTCTAAATAATAATCTTCAGCATATCCTTTTGAAGTGTCCTTGTCAATGTACGCTACAACAACGTCGCCTTTCACCATCGCGCTTCGATTATCCTCTCCAGACAGGCCAAAGGACATGTATTCCTGTCCATCTATAAAGACAGAAAATGATTACGTTTATGAAATTGTCTTTTTGTACCTTATTAAAAACGTTTGGAGTGTTTTAAGAGAGTTGTAGGCGTGGCGCGCTCTAGTGGCTTACAGTTGAACTAGATGGTGCTTTGTTTTGTTAATAGAGGGCGTAGTGACTTAAACACTTTGTAACGAGGCCGAGTAAAAATGATTAAGTATTGTTTTGCGCTTAAGTTGTAAAAATGACATAAGCGTATTGTCTTGTTTGTTAATGATTTAAGTGCATATAAAAAATGTAGTTATATTATTTAACAATGACATTTTTTAGCAACATATTTACATAACTCAAGTTAATAATAGTGAGTTATAACTTCCAACAATATTATTTTATTGTTTTGCAGCCTACGCGTTATAAGTTCTTGCAAAAATAAATAAAATCCTTTCACTTTTAAAATTCAATCTTCTCAAACGATGAGATCTGGGACATTTTTTTATTCACGGTCGTAATACTTGTTGCCGGCGGTTAATCTTTAAAATAAAGTAGTTTATATACTTAAAACTACATTAGTATATTGCTAAAATGCTAAAAAAAGTGTTACTTAATAAAAATTTTAGAATGCTCGGTGCATTGACCTTAATTACATCATATGTGTAGCTCACCTTTTAAGTTTTTACGCAATCAATTAATAGATATAACAAATAAGAGGTTTTGATTGGAAATAAGATGCTGCAATCAATCTGTCGTTAATTAATACTTTAGAATCATCCTTCTACAGGTGAAACTCATTTTTTTTTAAACATAAAAAATAACAGTTTCTTACCAATTTTTGCAACTAACTGAAGAACAATACTGTCTCCAGCAACAGCCCAACGAACTTCAAAGGCCAAATCGTCTTGCAACACTTCACAATTGAGTTTGGACTAAAACAAGAAAAAAAAATGAGAAAAAGCAAAAACATATCATTTTATTTTTTTTTAATAATGACTCAAAATTTGATGCAAAAATAATACAATTATTTATTTACAAAACTATACAAATGATACAAATAATGTTTAAAGCTTTTTTTAACTGGCCTAAAATAATAATAATTAAATAATTTTCATTTCCGAACGAACGAATTTACAAAACGTTTAATATTAATAATCTATATAATATATTTAACTTTGATAGTCATAATTAAAGCTTTGAATTATTAACATAATAAATACTAATTAAAATACAGCATACTTTATACAAAAGCAATATAAAAATATCCGAAATAAATACAACAAGCCTCTTTTTAGCAAAAAACCCCTAATAAATACAATAAATATCCTTTTTAACTCATTGCAACAAAATTACCCAAAAGGAGCAAAATTTTGCCGATTAAACCGATTAAAATTCGCATTACTAAACTGTTGCTGTAATTGTTGCCTTTCAAATTGTTTCAACTCCAAGAAATTGTTGTATGCAACTTGTTCCCCTGATTGTTGACGTTGTTGAGCAACATTGTTGCTGTACAAGTACGTTCCTGGAGAATGTTGCTGAATAAATGTTGGTTGTTGCGCAAGATATCTTTGAGGTTGAACGTATTGTTGAGGTTGTTGCAACAACTGAGGCTGCAACAATTGTTGAGGTTGCAACACTTGCTGAGGCTGCAACAACTGTTGAGGTTGCAAATGTTGTTGATTTTGTTGCAACAACTGTTGCGGTTGCACAAATTGTTGCAGGGGTTGATACTGCACAAATTGTTGATGTTGCAACAATTGAGGTTGTTGGTGTTGTTGTTGCACATACTGTTGTTGCCCAATTTGTTGTTGTTGTTGCACAAATCCAGTGGGGACCAAAAACTGTTGCTGACTATATTGTTGTTGTTGACTAGCTTGTGGTTTTTGTTGCTGGGGGTCAACAACATGTTGTTGCGCAACATAATTGTTGTTAACGGCACGATGCACCAAACCATGTTGTTGGGGGGGTAAGAAGTTGTCAAGACGACGCGATACGGCAAAAGGGGGGCGATATGTTGTTGGCCTTAAGTGTCCCCCAGTGAAGGAGGGTTTGGAGTGGGGAGTAGACACCCCCCCTTGATCAATATTATGTTGTTGACGCTTCTGCAAACAACAGAATCATTTAGGTGCATTTTTTGTTGCAGTTGCGTTTTATGATCATTTTCAGAAAAAGGGGGGTTGGGGGGAGTTTGGGGGGCATGATCATAAAAGCAACAACAATTTATGCTCCCTTAATGTCAAAATCAGTTGAGGGGTGTCTTGATTGGGAGACACTTCGGCAAAAAAATGCATTTTTAAGTAAAAAAATATTTACCTGGGGGCTAACGCCAAGCATACGTAATGAGGGGGGTACATTTAAATTTTGGGGTAACTGCACATGCCCAAAATCAACAGTAAATGCCTCGCACCAAATTCCAAAATGGCCGATGTCAAAAACGGTCAAATCCCCTGGTAATGTCAAAACAACGGTCTTTTTGTCGTATCTGCGAAGAGGGACTTCTTTGCCATTCTCGTCGGGGACCCTTGTCCCTTGGGGAGAGGGTTTTGAACCCCTACCGACCCAGAATTTGGCGTCTGGAAAGAAATAATTAATTAAGGGGATTTTTAGAGGATTAGATAGGTAAAACGTATTTTAGATTTAATTTTAAATTTAGAGGTATTGATAAAAGGTAATCCGTGCTTTCTAGATGAACTTTTGTTTAATAGGGCGGAAAAATTAGGATTTTTTTGGAAAATTTGAAAGTTTGTTTATAGATTTAACGCTAATTCATATTTTGGGGACCCTAGAAGTTAGAAAATATAGGTAGCAACTAAAGGGAGCAAAAAATGGCGAATTTACAGGGCTAAAAGTTGCATTTGAAAAATGCTAAGTAGATTCAGGTATAAGGAGAACTCAATTTTTTTTTTGTGAAATTAGGTATAATTTGCCTAAAATCTATGTAATGACACACCTAATTTTATGATAAATGAAATAAAACAACAATTTTATAGCATTTTATGAATTTTGTTACAAAATGTATTTTGCCCGGTCTATAAAATTAGGCATTAAAAAGGCATTAATTCGAACAAGCTTAGCCATCAATTAAAAATTATATTTTCTCAATCAAAAGTCGCTATTAAAATTTTAGTACCAAGAAGTAATTCCCTTTTGCTCTTTGCGAAGAAAAATTTTAATTATCAAATAAAATTTATTATTTTACGCGTTTTCATATAATGAAATTTATAATAGACGTTTATTTTATTATAGACAAATTATTGTTATAGCTAGCAGGATATTCATAATGATAATGAAAAGAGTCGTTTAATTTTTTAAACTCCATAAACTTTATAAAATTAAATGCAGAAAATTTTCATAATTTATTTTACTGCTCAAATTTATTTACCCCAATGTTAAGCTAGATTTTAAATATTGATGAAAATTTTTTACTTCAGAAAATATATAGTACATTATTAACCAAGGTAGAGAAGAGGGTCATTATTGACCTAGCGCGTGTCCCGAGCCGCGCAGCGGCAAGGGACACAATTGCGCGTAGTCAATAATGACCTTCTCTACCGTGGTTTATATACTATTTTTTTCACTGCTAGCATTTTCTTGAAAAATGTTAATTTAAAAATATGTTTAATTTTTATCAAAACACTGTACAATTTTTTTTATCGTTAAAATATTTGTGCAATAAAATGTTTTGAAGTATTTTAAAGTAGTTATGTTTTCAAAATAAAAAAATCCTCGTCAAAAACTCACAAAAACTGCTGTAAGTACCGTTCTATTTATGATAAAACCTTGACATATATTTTGACATTTCATTATTGTACAGTGTACATAGACATGGAAATTATTATTGACCAAGGGAGAAAAATGTAATTTCTCTGGTAGAAAATCGGTTAAAAATTGTCTTTTCTATAGGTAGTAGTGAAAAAATATGTTTATCGCACAATTTCTCTTTTTATCACATAAAAATATACACAGTAAACATAAAAACGAAGTACCTATCAAAAGCCCTTATTTTAATAAAACTCAACTTAAAACTTTTATATCTCAATTTTTCTTGTTACTAAAACCGTGTTTTTAAAAAGATTGAATAAATTTAAAATTCAAGTGGGTAATACAGACAAAAATCTTACCTGGTGCTTCTCCATCGTAAGATAAATTGGGAATAAGTAGAGTTTGTGCATCTACTAAAACAATGTTGTCAGATTGTACATTGTGAACCCCACTTAGGCCGTCTATTTTTTGGGGTCTAGGGTAATCGAAATTTTTTGGAATTTTTACATCACCAAAATTGACCTGAAAAAAAAAAGCAAGTTAGAAAATTTTGTAAAGCTGCAAACTAAACGCACAATGTCGCGAAGGATAGAAACTGTGGTTATGTAATGTTGGTTACAGAATTTTGACAATTTAAAATGGAAAAAATAGTGCTTCTAAATTGTCAAAATTCTGTATTTAAACGCTTATTGATGGACCTTTACAATATGTCAACTTGTGCTTTGTTTATTTATGTTGCTGGTAAGCACAATTTAATTAAAATTAACTCTTATAAACCCACTGAACAATGACCAGAAAATGCTGTTTATTGTTGATTTTAGGCAACCAACTTTACTTAACCACAGTTTCTATGCTTTGTGATATTTCCCTTTAACACAAAAAAAAATGACGAATACATGTTTTGCCGGATTGAATTCTTCGCTTACGACTGCGTTTGCAAAAAGTATAACAAACTTATATCTACTATAATTTATTCAAGATTTATAAACTTTTCTTATTTCATCCGTGTATCTATGATTATTATAAATTATAAAATATTTATTATCTGTTATTTATTATATTAATAATTATCATTACGTACGGCTTAAATCTTTAGTCTATTACAAAATAGCAGAATTGTGAAATGTTGCTCATAATTACCTATAATTATTATTATTATTCACCTAATGCAATGCAGTAAGATTCTCATCTTTCTTAGATGGCAAAATTTGTATTTTCAAAATTAATTTTTAGACATAGACCTACCAGATATGGATATGTAAAAAAATACACAAAAATGTGCTAAAATTGATTATTTTTCGGCCCATTTTCGGACTTGTTTTAAATTAGGTTTTGCTTTAAATATATCTTTATTACATGGTAATTACTCTTTTTTTGTAATTATTGTAGTGTCGTCTTGAGAATGGTGTAAAATACATCGAAACGTCGACTCGTTAAAAAGAGATTTTTGTTTCCTACCCCGCTAATTTTTCATCAATTACCAATAAGTTGGATCACCAATTTATTTATTCATTATTTACAATATTTTTTACATAAAACTGTACCCCCTACCCCCTTTTTAGTTTTAAAAATATACTTACAGCAAATTCCTCGCACCAAACATAAAATATCTTAATATTGCTTAATGTTTTTCCTTCCGGAAGTGTCAAGGTAACTCCCTCCTTTCTGTACTTCCGGATAACATCCCCGTTGCCATTTTCATCCCTTAGCCGAAATCCTGATGTTCCAGCCACTCGGGTATTCCCAGCATAAAAATATGCCGCTACACAAAAAAATATGTAAGTATAAAAATAAATATAATTCTTAGAAATAAATAAAAACTGCATAAGAAATTAATAATTTAAAAAAAAGTAATGTGGACAAATTTAAAGGGATTCCAATTGAATTATTTAAAACGGGCGTTTCAAATTCACAAATCTTCGAATCTGTGCTCCTAGAAGCTCGTATAAGGCATCTCCTTTGAGCTCCCGCCAATTCTACAAAGTAGCACATCTACATGAGGGCCCCATCGTATATTAAAACTAAGCGTAGTTTTGAAAACTACAAAAATGGGGCAACAAACGTATTATGGTTTTATTTAAATCGGTTATTTCTTTGTATCGAAAATCTGACTCTAAAATTCATTGTACTATTTTTGATTTTTCGACTACGGATACATTTTTTGGTTTATATGTATACATTACGTGGTCTATGCCAAACCATAATACGTTTATTTACCATGGTTTTTTTAAACTTGTAATAGTATATTACGTTACATGTGTGGTAAGAAGCTTATTACGTGCACGAGCCAATACATTACAAACGAGCCGCGAAGCGGCGAGTTTAGTAATTTTGGCGAGTGCGTAATTGCCTTACCACACAAGAAATGTACTATACTTTTTCTACGACTACAATTGACCAAAATTATCTAACAATTCATATAATTACGTAACATAATAAGTAAACTACAACTGTACAAACTTTATTCTACAACTACAAGATGAACTAAAGAAGGAATCGCAGACAAACTAATAATTAACGATTATAATAATTATTTATATATATTTTTAGCCAGTTCTAAAATTTCTGGTGGCGTACATTCCATTTCGCTATCGCTGGACATTTTGCTAAAAAATTTGTGTAAGAAATCTTTTTTATTAAATATTATTTATATTTACTTACTAAAAGTTTGTTAAAATCCCCAACTTATTTTTTTACTGACATTTAGGAAGATTACTTTTTACGAATTTTTGAGTGCACAGAACATCATCTATGAATTTGAAACGCCCGTCTTAATGCAAAAGTCTTTTTTAAACTTATCGAAGGATAATATTATTTACATAAAATATTCGATGACAAATCGCGACAATACTTATTCCAACGTAAACAAAAAAAAATAGAAAAAACAAGAAAATCTACTTTATACTTTGTAAAAGAAAACCAAGCAAATAAAAATAAAATGACCATGAATAAAAAGAAATACAATATTTTGTTCTGAAATACCTTTGCATCAAGACAACGAAATATAATAAAAATACGTTCTCTTTCGATTTACTTTAAAACAAAAAGGTTATCATTTTTTATGCCTTATTTATTGAGGGTTGACATTTAATATTTCAAATTTAGGATCCGCATAAGCAAAAGAATAGGAAAAGTTGTGGAATTTACAAAATAGTAGTTTTCGTATCAAGTGTTATAAACGAGTCATATTATACACGAGTTTATCAAAAGTTTAACAAAACAAGTGAATAAAGACGTTTATAACACGTGTTACGAACAATACTTTTTCTACGACCCCAAAATCAAACAATATCGTACTTTTTAAAAAAAGAAAATGTTGACTTGAAGAAAAGTTAGATTAAAAAAAACATTTTAGAAGGAGAAATGAAGATACATGTTGTAATATGCAATAAACGGTTATGTTAAATCAAAATCCTAACTCTACTGCACTAAATACTGTCTTAAATTATAAAAATACTCCAAAGACAACTCACAATTTTAGCTTCAACGCGTTTCTCTAGCAGACTTGTTGACATTCGTAAAAACTAACACTAACAACATTTGCAATGACTTCAATTTTTAAGAAATTTAAGCATATACTTAATTTCTACTGTAACTTTTTTTAGAATTCATTTTTATTAAAAGAACACACCAAATTATACGTTTTTGACAACTAAAATAAATACAAACAATGTCATCTGTCATTTTCAGCGAGTAACGCTAACTTCGGCCCGTGGGTAAAGAGCTTGTTGCAACTTCACCCCGTGGGTAAAGTGCCATTTTACCCACGGCTTGCAAGACATAGCTAAAGTACTGTTTTAGGTTTAATCAAGTCGTGCGATAAGTGTTATTTTAAAGGTGGAAGTTAAAAAAGGATATTAAGTCGTACCTGGTCCTTGGCCATCGTAGGTAAAGTCCTTAATATGAAGCGTCCTTCCATCTACTGCGTATACTTCACCGGAAACACCATGGTGAAGTTCGGACAATTTTCCTATGAATTTTCCCAAATATTGGGCCTCACCTGCAAGAAAAGTAAAATTAGAGAAAACCAATTTTTGATTATTGACACATGAAAGAACCTTTTTGCTTATGTAAACCTTTGGGTAGTCCCCTGTATAAAGCATTCGTGATGAGAAATCATTGTAAACTAGAAAAATGTAATCTCCGCCGACGCCATTTTGAATTTATTACGTAGCTCTAAAGTAAGTACATAAAAAAAGCAATTTATTAAGTATATAGGTGGCCGCTTGAAAATGGCAATGCTATTTTCGATAATGAATAATGAAGTTACTTTAAAATTGTAATCAATACACTAGCAGGCGTACATTTTAATAACATTAAAAATTCCTCAAGAGACACACGAAGGGAAATAAATAACTAAAATAAGTCAATTATGATGAGAAATATTGTCGTCCTTTTTCATTATTATTCATGGCAAAAAATTGGCTTATGTATAAATCACCGAGAGACCAACTAAGGACATGGTTTTTTATCACCATCTAGCGGTGACGTTAGGCACTAAAATTTAAAAAATACCTATTTATGAGACACCCTAAATGAATAATGAAAACATAGCGTTTTATTTCAAACATGCACTTCTAGATGAACCACGATACGAATTTTTAATCTCTAATTACTCGAGAAAATAGTAGGAAAACTGCTTAAACACCATGCTAATCTAATCATAAAGTTAATTAATATTTAAATACTCACTCAGTGCAGTTAATTTAATGCTCTATTTGTTATAAAACTAACAAGCGAGAAAAGAAAACAGTGGTTATTTACAATAAATCATTTTTGCATATTTGCATTCTATCGTGCGATCCACAAAATTTGACGTCGACTCTTGCCATGCATTTGTAAAATTTTAATTTTTTTCATTGTTAAAACATTATCGATTGTCATAATTTTGACGTTCCACAGCCAGAGTCGACGTCAAATTTTGTGGATTGCACGTTATAATATGCACATTATGAAACCCAAAATTTGGTTTTTTTAAGGTTACTGAATTGCTTGATTATTAAACCCAAAATTTAATTTTATTAGATTGGTTTTGCTGATGCAAAAAAATGAATTCTTCCCTTGCAATGTACTTTTTATTTACAAATTTTACTATCATAAACTATTAGGGGACATAGTTTTTTTGCAGAGGGAATAACTGGAAGAATTGGAGAAACGATATTAACGGTTACATTTTCTTAAAAACGCCTATTTGTTCGGTATTAAGTGAGGAACGTTTACAAATGTCATTATTCAATATGTCTGACTTTTTACTTTTTACTTCAAAATGTCAATGTTGCCAATCCAATAAAAATAAAATTTTAAGTTAAGTTTTCAGTTCAAATTAAAAGTGCTTTTTAATAAATTAAATAAAGCAAATATAAAGAATAGAATATAAAAACTTGTTCTATAAGGCGCTTTTTAGCACTTGTCCATTGGAATTTTTTTTTAAACCTGGACGCGTTCTAAAAAACGTTCCTTATAAAACTCTATGTTTTAATACACTATTTTAATACATTGCTTTTTTATTTAACTGGCTAATTTGTCTGATTTAGTTGTTAACAAAACTTTATGCCGACATTTAGTTAAAAAATATAAATTTTTAATATTCCCGCATTTAAAAACGAATAATAGTCTTTTAATAATTAGTGGACAACTTTCACTTGCTATTCACGAAAGGTTCTGTCGATAAGCATAACCATCGTTGACATTTACGTTTCTCCAAGAATTTATTTCTTCAGTGTCATAACATTGTTTAAATTGGCTAAAAAATAACAAACTTCTACCTAATTTTGATAATTTAATGATGCAAGATAAACTATTCATTGTAACCATCTAGAGGACTGTCAAGTTATTGCAAATTGCAAATTTTTCAAGTTAAATAACGGGTATTATATAGCTCTTTAAAGAGGCACCATCATAAAGAGTTAATTATGTAATACTTATAGTTGTAAAACACTACTTCAAACGAGAAATCTTTAATTTGTATACAGGATGTCCAAAAATTGGCGCATAAACGCGACGGTACGTTATTGGGGCATTTCTAGGGATCCCTAGAAAAATGTTAAAAAAATCCATCTCATATACCCTCGGAGATATGAGGTCCCAAAGTGCAAAACTTCGAACGCCCATACCTTGAAGATAACATCACATATTAACAAAAAAATGGTTTAATACAAAGCTACAATGTATCTTAAACCATTTCACTATTTGTTTATCTTTTAAATGATCGAATTACATTTTAATAATTAATTTAATTTTACAAAATTTTCCTGAAATGAAGCTGACAACAATGTCAATAAAATCCAATGCAAAAGTGTATGATCAAGACTCATAGATGGGATTTTTAGATGTGTTTTCCTAGACTGTGTTGCCTAATTGATGCAAATTTGTTCGCATTTTCCTCAATGAATGGATTTTGTTAATAATTTTTCAGGAATCGCTAGACATGCCCCAACAACGTACCATCGCGTTTATGCGCCAATTTTTGAACATCCTGTATAAGTGTTAAAATAACAATGCCGGTTTCGTTTTACATTTGATACCGGATAATAAGGATTTATTTGGCCGAAACGTCAAGACAACATTTAAAAATTCGGCCGATTGTTTGTAATTTGTTTAAAGATATTTGTTTTGTAAAAAAAATCACTTGCACCGTTTTTGTTTTCTAAAATGACAATTTGCACCGGTTTTTTACGGTAGTTTTTAAAAAATCCTTTTACTTTTGCAAAAAATGACTAGCGCTGCTGTATCCTAAGGGCAGTATTGTTTATTTATTTGTTACTTCGTGGAATATCAATATTTATAATAATATCATGAATAAAATATAACTTATTTAACCTTGTGGTAAAGGTTCTTCCGCAGAAATATTAATTTAAATTAACGCTTGACTGCCTAAGTCAAAAACAAAGAATTTGTTAAGAAATGATGCCAAAATAAAATCTAAAAGAGAGATTTTAAGCGTAAAATCCAAGGACGCATTTAAAAATTTTTTTAAGAAAATTATTGCCCCCTAAAATAAAAAAAAAATGGCTAATTTTGGGTCTAAAAATGCATGAGTATACAGACTGTTCCCTTATGTCGTAAAAAAAATCTGGGGGTAATTTCAGAACCCATTTTGAGAAAAAAAGTTCATATAAACTTGTGTCCAATTTTGACTTTTTTTTTAACTTACAGCCCCCCAAGGATTCACTATAAAACTTTTTTCAAAATTTCACAAATGAAGAAATGTTTCTAGTATTTAGATGCATCAAAAAGGTCCTATAACATTTTTTAAAAAAAGTATTCGTTTCGGAAATAATGCAAAAAAAATATTTTTTTTGGTTTTTTTTGGAGGGCTGTAACTAATGGAGAGTTTATACAGCGTCTTTACCCCAACTTCTTTCCCCTTTACCTCATAGTCTTTACCTCCGAGTTCTCCTAATTAAAAATTATGGTTTATACAACTCTACCTCTTACCTCTAAGTTTGAACAAGATACATAACCTTTTTAGCAATATGTTTTTACTTCTCGCATAACTTATTATCTAAAATTGGCCTACCTTGTACTAGGTCTAAAAGAAATTCTTGGTTTATATCTATTTCACTCATTATTATTTTGAAAACTTATAACAGAATTACACAGTTTGTTTATTTTGACATTTTTAAGGTTAGGATAACATGATTTGTTAACCGAGGTAGTTCAAATGTTAAATTCATAGTTTAAATGTTGGTTGCGTAGTTCAAATGTTATCGAAAAGAAATCTTACCTTTTAGTCTGTAACCTAACCATAAAAGATAAAATATTTGAAGTAAAACTATGAGAGACGGAGGTAAAGACTTTCTGTTTAAACGCCAAATGGCATTCACACATATTTATCTTAGAAGACTATGAGGTAAAGAAGAAAGAAGTTGAGATAAAGAAGTTGTATAAACTCTCCATAACTAAGGGGGCAACATCAGACACATGTTTATATGAACTTTTTTTCTTAAAATGGGTCCAAAAATCACCCCACGACTAGAAAATACCATTTGCAAAATTTTCGGAATAAATTAAATTGTTCAAGTATTTTCATTTTTTTCCAAAAGAACAAATTTTTTTTACAGCATTTTATCAGCAGTTCATAAAAGTGCCCAAATAACGTACCTACAAAACAAAAGTAATTCGTCATTTTTGGGAATGGGGTATACTAGGTATTTGTTGTAAAAATCAAATGTAATAATTTTAAAAAACATCATTTTTTTTTGTGACTGCCTATTTATTTTTTAAAATTTCCGGAATAATATTTTTCCTAAAACAAACATTTTTTTTGTAGCATTTTTCCAATGGTCCTATCCGTTTTTGGGGATGGGACACTATTTATTGCAAAAATCAAATTTAAGGAAACATTCTTTTTTTGTGATGGACTTTTTTTCTTTTTTTTTTGGAAAAAAATGGGTACTCACTTATAACACTCTGGAACCCAAAAAACAAAACACAAACGATGCCAAACTTGGCGGCCGGTACCCGCATCATGCTCCAAAACAGTTGAACCTCGCACAAACACTGGCAATGCCAACTTTGTCTTTCACTTTAAATCTCTTCAAATGAAAATGCAAGATTACCTGTATAGTTGCAGTTGATAGGTATTTTGCAAATGTTGTTTTGTTTCCCCTTCTATAGCTTGTTATATTAATTATATTCTTAAATATTTTACGTCTTAAAAGATATTTAAATTCCTATAAAAATTAAAAAAGCATGACAGTCAAAAATTAATAAGAAATTTTTTTTATTAGGTCCTTTAACTTTAAAGAAGTTTCTTAAGTGGGCCCTAGCGCCCCTAGCTATAATAAACAATTTTCCAGATTTCTCCAGTGGTCCAGAACATTTTTTTTATAGAATAGACATCGTCAAGCCCTATACGTCACAGTTCACAGAAGGGCATTAAAATACTATCTATGAAATTTTTTTATACAACCAACATTACGGACCAAAGAAAATGGTGATTTTTGTCTTATTTTCTGTGTTTCCAACATTGGTCTTTTTAAAACATTATTTAAAGAAAAATAAGCGAGTTTTTTAGGTCCCATTGGTGTAATAATGTTCCTTATTAATCTCTTATTTACGATATTTTTATTTCAAAATTACCCGAGAATCTATCGCAAGAATTAAACAATTCCTTATTAATCTGATGATCATGTTGACCCACCAAGATGTCAGTTTTAAACGCGAATTGCTTGAGAAAGCAACCATATCAAGGCGTATGGTTTGTTCGAGGTAGTAGTAAAAAATGTTAATTTTACAATGATACTTACCAGATCTCTTGATATGGTTGCTTTCTCAAGCAATTTGCGTTTAAAATTCACATCTTGGAGGGTGCACAACATTAACACATAAACCTAATATACAGTTTATTATTAAAAGAGTTTTACAATGAACTAAACTTGAAATTTCGAATTTAAGACATTATAGCACATTTTTATACCAAGGGTTCCCTAAGAAAGCTTTTTATTTTCACAAAATATTGTTCTAAAAAAGTGGCTAAATCTGAAATAAAATTCTACTTCATAGACAGTTTTTCAATGTGGATCTGTGACGTAGGAGTTTACCGTGTGTATTTGAGTGATTCTCACAGATGGAGTCTATAAAAAAAATATTATGCTATTCAATTTCTTAAATTCTTGATACATCAAGAGGCTTTCAAATTACATTAACTTTTTTATGTCAAATCGATGTATTCCTTAAGGCAAAAAGACTTTTGCCAATCCATTTGTGTATTTAGGAAGTAAGATATTTATTCTTTCCAGTTTTGTTTTTATAAAGTTGTTCAACTGCCCAAGTAAACAAAAAGAATTGCCTTTTTATAATTTGTTTTCAAGAGGGCCATTTTTTGGTAGCAAACAAAAAAAAACATGGGTTTTAAAATAGAAAAAACGAGACCAACAGAATTTATTTCTTAAACGTTGGAAATACAGAATGTCCAAAAAATGACGCATTAACGAGATGGTACGTTGTTGGAGCATGTCTAGGAAGCCCCAGAAAATTGTTTAAAAAAATCTCTCATATAGCCTCCGAGATATGAGGCCCCAAAGTGCGAAACTTTAAACGCTTATATCTTGAAGATAACAGCACATATTAACGAAAGAAATGGCTAAATACAAAAGCACAATCTATCTTAAATTATTAGCCCATCTGTTTATCTTCTAAATGGTCAAATTACATTTTTATAATTAATTTAATATTTTACAAAAATTTTATGAAAAGAAGCTGACAGCAAGGTCAATATGATCTAATGCAAAAATGTATGCTTAAGAATCTTAAGATGTATTTTACAAACTGTGTTGCCGAACTTATGCAACTTTGTTCGCATTTTTGTCAATGAATATAACAGATTAATTTTTTTACATTTTTCTAGGGATTTCTAAGAAAGCCCTAAAAGCGTACCATCGCCTTTATGCGCCATGTTTTTGATTGTATTATTTTTTATGGCCAAAACTTTATTTTCATGAAAAAAAACTTTTATGATTTTTTAACACATATCCATAGAAATTCCGGCCAATTTTTGTTCTTATAGGGTCCATTAGCCAATATATAAATAACGTTACAAAAAAGTAATTATATTCATTAAAATATGTAAAAAAGTTTCAAAAATTATGCATATTTTTTTGTTCAAAATTAAAGTTACTTGGTAAAATATTCTTGTTTGTAGAAATTTAATTCGATATTTTATAATATGTATAACAGAAAGCCAACGATATTACCGACCGTTCACATTTTCTTGATGTCATATCATGTAGTGTGAAAGTGGTTCTTACAATGTTACATTTTTATTTTATTTTCGTTATTACTCACTTATCTTTTACTTTCATCGGCCATGAACCTGAAATCAGATTTAATTTTGTTTTCAAAACTTATTTACAACACAACCACCTTGATTATAATTGCTATGATTTATAAATCAGGTAAGTTAATTATTGTTTTTTGTTTATTGGAAACTTTTTCAAACTTTCAAAAACTAAGGTACCTAAAAAACGAGTTAAAAAACGAGTATTTTATGCTATTTTTTTTATATTTGCTTTATTTAATCTATTAAAATACTTTTTAAATTTCATTTAAAAACTTAACTTAAAATTTTATTTTTATTGGATTGGCAACATTGACATTTTGAAGTAAAAAGTAAAATTAGGTCAGACATATTGAATGATGACATTTGTAAACTTTACTCACTTAATACTTAATGAATAGGCGTTTTTGAGAAAATGTAACCGTTGATATCGTTTCTCCAATTCTTCTATTTATTCCCTTTAAAAAAAAACTATGTCCCCCGATAGTTTATAATAGTACAATTTGTAAATAAAAAGTACCTTCGAAGGGAAGAATTTATCTTTTTGCAACTGAAAAACCAACCTAATAAAATGCAATTTTGGGTTTAATAATGAAGCACTTCAGCAACCTTAAAAAATCAAATTTCGGGTTTTATAATATGCTTATTATAGAACGCAAATATAAAATAATATTTTCGATTATGTTTTATGAAGTCCTTTAGAGTAGGAGAATATAAATAACAATAGATATTTACCCGGCGCCTTCGCCATATTATATTAGTGCCGTATTTCTTGCGTAGAATCTATGCTAGTCTAACCTTATATTATATCCTAAAATTCTTATTAATTAAAAATTGCGTTTAATGTATAGCATGGTAAATATTTTGCATATTTATTCTGGTTATTACTCATTTGCGATGCTTATTAGCTTTTATTCTACTTAATAAAAGTACCTAACATGATCCATGCGTTTATTCGAAGATAAAACATCTCGATACCCATGGATTGTTTCTGATTCTGACAACTCTCACTATTTAGCTAAAATGTAGGTGAACCACTTTTAACAAATGAAAATAAATACCTAGCATCTTCTTACGACATCAAGTGGGTTTTAAATTTATTCTTACACAGCAAAAAAGAAGATTTGAATTTTAGACATTATAGGTAACATTTTTTTTTTAATTGTGAGTGGTTCGGTATAAATCGCTGATGACGTCACGTCTAAAGACGTTTTATATTTGCGTTCTATAATAAGCACATTATGAAACCCAAAATTTGGTTTTTTAAGGTTGCTAAATTGCGTCGTTATTAAGCGCAAAATTTTATTTTATTTGGGTTCCGGTTAGGTTGATTTTCCAGATGCAAAAAGGTGAATTCTTCCTGCGCAAGGTGCTTTTTATTTACAAATGTTACTATAAACTATCGGAGGACATAGTTTTTTTGTAGAGGGAATAACTTAAAGAATTGGAGAGACGATCAACGGTTAAATTTTCTTAAAAAACGTCTATTTATAGTATTAAGTAAGTAAAGACGTTTACAAATGTCATTATTCAATATGTCCGACCTAAATTTACTTTTTTTAATTCAAATTAAAAATGATTTTTAATAGATAAAATAAAGCAAAGATAAAAAATAAATTAAAAAACTAGTTTTATAAAGTTTTTCAGCACTTTTCCATTGGAAAACCTGATTGAAAAGTGCTAAAAAACGTTCCTTATAAAACTCTATGTTTTAATGTACTATTTCTCTAAATGCGAACTTTATGAGTATTTCCGTGCACTTAGATTTTTTTTTACAAAATTTCTCGCTTACATTTTTCCCAAATGGACTAAACTGATATCAATCAACTTTTTACTGAAAACTTGTATTATGCGGTTGCCAAATAAATATTTATCGCAAATTAGAAATCAATATAATAGGTACCTACTACCGGAGATATGAAATTGTAAAACTCAAATCCAGAGATTATCCTTATAAATCATTGTTTTGTTCAAAGCACAGAAATACAAAGTTATCTATTGATTTGGTACATTTTCAAAACATTAATTTATTACGTGATTCTATTGTTTTTTATTTTTTTAGTATTAATTGTGTTTGGTAAAACTCTTCTTTGTTTCTAAACATTTATGACCCGAATAATATTACAAAACTTTAAAAAATGGTTTTTATATTTTTCTATAATATGCACATTATGAAACCCGAAATATGGTTTTTTAAAGTTTCTGAATTGCTTCATAATTAAACCCAAAATTGTATTTTATTAGATTGGTTTTCCAGATGCAAAAAGATACATTCTTCCCTTGCAAGGACTTTTTATTTACAAATTTTACCATTATAAACTATCAGGGGACATAGTTTTTTCATAGCCTATTCATTTAGTATTAAGTGAGTAATGTTTACAAATGTCATTATTCAATAGGTCTGACCTAAATTTACTTTTCACTTCAAAATGTCAATGTTGCCAATCCAATAAAAATAAAATTTTAAGTTAAGTTTTTAATGCAAATATAAAAAATACTATAAAAAATTCGTATTATAAGACGTTTTTTAGAATTTGCCCATTGGTCTAAACTTGGACGCGTGCTTAATTAAGTTCCTTATAAAACTCAATGTTTTAATATACTATTTTGTTTATGTACTTCGTATTATTTTATGCCCCAACCTTACAGCTGCATTAATTATAAATAAGAGAGACATTTTGACACAGCAGAACATAAAAAAATGATGCCACAAATAAAAATACCATAAAGAAAGTTACAGCAAACATTTTTCGTCCTTCACCCGCAGAAAACTTGTCCACTTTCCTTAATAATAAATTTATATAGCTTATTTAATAAAAACGTCCACCAGCCAGCAATGGGCGGTGGAGATCAATAAAACCTAGTACCATAAAACTCCGCAAGATGCCGCCACATCCTAAGCGCCTATTCCTGCAAACATTTAAGCACGAAAAGTATCGAACATTTGAAATATCGGCCATGAACTTATTAAGTGCGCATGCTTGGTGGCGTTTCACGTTTTCAGATATATGTTGTCTCACTAAGTTGGCTGCCGTGTTCCTAACAAGGTGGTTGCCCGTTAAATTCAATCTAAAAAAACAAATTTCGACAAAACTAAAATCCCACACGGTGAGTTAAGACCCCTACATGATTTCTAGCGTTTTTAGTTTGGCCTGAATGACTGATATGCACCATTTGTGTAGGTTAGGTTTTAGTTGCACTTTGTAGTTGGCGAGCGTCAGCTGTTTTATTTATTTATTACCTGAGTAGGCTTAGGTAATAGTGCACCTTGACCCAAAATACTTAAGTTCAATTCTGAACGAAATCGATATGGATTTAGTCGTATTTGTAGTGGCAGCTAATAGAAAAGTATTAAATCGAGGTTTCTATTTAATTTGTTGTTATATACCTACTCAAAAATGTAATAAAACTATTTTATGGACACATTTATGATGAATGACTAAACTATTAACTTTATAAGGCTTTTACGAACTTGTATAAAAGTCCCGTTAACTAAATCCTTTCAAAAGTAGCCTTAATTTAAAATGTTTTACAAAGTAAAGACGGTTTGAGTTAGAGCTGCAGTTTTTAAGAAATAAGCCAGAAATGCATGTTCCAAACTTTTTATACTATTCAAACAAAAAATAATCGCATGCGCCTGCGCAGAAACTCACGCTTCTGCGCAAGGTTTCGACAATTGAAGAAAGTTTCTTTGTCTGATTTTAAATCCATCCCTGTGCCTTTCTATTATCTAAAATTAAACCCTTCTAATATAACCTTATTTTACCAACAATGTTACTTCAAAGATTTCTCATAATTTGCCTGCCTTTTTAAACTTTTGGAAAATTATAACAAACTTTTCTTTTGGCCATATAGTCCATCCACTTAGGGGAAAAATCGTTGATCATATTTTAAATATATTTGCCAAAAATGGTTATCGTAGTGTGCCGCATTTCTGAAATATTTATTAGTCCTTCAAAAATTTAATCTTAACTACGTTTTTTGCAAACTTTTGATAGGCAGCAAGGCTACTATTCATTAGTTCTTATTATACTCTTCGCAAGACTAGGTCCGAAGAGTATATTGCAATCGATCAGAAAATCCTAAAATCGTCAATTTTCGTCGTAGAGCAAAATTTTTTGCAGATTCGTGCGTTTCATGACTTTTTAAGATTTTCATTTTTTGTCCGTCCGTCTGTCTGTCTGTCTGTCTGTCGGTCACGTTTCTTGTGGTCACGCTATCTCAAAAACCAAAAGTGATATCAAACTCAATTTTTTAGGAAAAATCTACCTTTATAAGAGGAAGAACCCTATTGTTTTTGGAAAGAATCTGATAACTACAAAGCCCCCTTTTGGGCCCCCCAAATGAAAAAAAAATCGTAGCTCAACTATTATTAAATTTACAAAAAAAAATATTCGACATAAAACATAGGAAATTTAATTCTTTACAAAAAAGTATTTTTAAGTTTTTTTTGTCCGACCCCCAATTACCCCTCAGTTCAAGAAACCCTTTATCTCCGTTATTATTCAATCTACAGAAAAAATATTTGTTACAAAATTAAAGAAAATTTAATTTTCTATTAAAAATGTTGATTCATTATTTGTTAAGTTAACTAGTAAGGTTAAAAAAACAAAAAAATAAACTATTTCAGTAGCAAAAAACTTCTAAGTCGAATAGTGTCACGCGTCATTCAAGTAGGCCATGCCAAAAATATTTTAAACTAAGAAACAAAAGCAGTTGTCAGAACAAATAACCTCAAATATGTTAAACGTCAGAACTGACGTTTATCTTCTTCGTTAACGAAATTTTTCGTGTTTTCGGTTAATAGTTTGCACTTTTCGCAGAATAAAAAAAAAAGTTTTATTAAGAAAAAAACTATTATCTTCTAATAGTTTTCTTGCGAAGAGTATAATATAGAATGTGTAGCAATTATATAAAATGTTGATTTAGCTTTGATTTTGAAAATATAAAATTACACTTCTACCGAATCCGAATTCTACTCGAGCTACTCATTTGCGAAGAGTAACTTTTACGCATTTCGACTTTTACCCGCTTCGATTTCTACCCATTCTAGTTATTTTATGTGCAGCATGAAATATTCTGTATTTCGATCATTAATAAAGTGGGCATCGACAGGGCTACCCAAAAGCGATCTAGTTTGTAACTTGTTCATAAAGAGCTTTTTTTATTTTGTATCTTGGTAACTTAGAAAAAAGGCCTTACAAATATTAGGCAAAAATAGTGAGTTATCCATTCATAAAAAAAACAGAGTCTCCTATGGAAACTAGAACCTTTTTCTTTGACAAGTTGAATTTTCCACAAAGTTGGCATTACATTTCAAATTTAGTGTCATTAATAATTAAAAAATGCCAAAAATAATATGACAGTTAGATAAAACAGGCGTAAAAATTGGAAAAACGAAACAATTTTTGCTTGAGATGTGAGAATTTATACATAAAATTATAGACATTTTTGTAAAAGTGTTAATTTATCCTATGATACCTAAAATGACTTTTTAACAGTGAGTACATAAATAATTTCTATTTTGTGTAAACTTTTAAATGGTTTAATGATTAGTGCATTATCAAGTAATTTTATAAAAAAATAAATACTTCTGTCTATGTTGGGACCATTGTTTTTGATTCAGATGCCCTGAACATGTTTTTAAATGCATTCTTTAATTTTTTTGACTTTTGTTACATAATCAGCAAACACAAGTGACATTAATGACAATATACAGGATAAAATTTGTCATTCTATGGCTTGCCTGCTCTGTTCTTTTTTAATTGTGAATTGATGCCAAATTTCAAAGCTTTAAGTTAACTTGAACGATTTTCCGCTATGCAGACGGACTATTTAAAAGTATGCAAAAATAGCTTTAAATAACTCCAACGCACAAAATAGAAAACAAAGAAGATATTCAGGATATAATAAAGACATCCTTATGAGATGGTATCTCCTTAAACAATTTTAAATTAGGTCCTGTCGCGAAGTTGTTCAAATTCCAAAGAAGCATTTTATCTTTTTACTTTTTAAGACGTTTGATACGTGCTTCTTTTAGTACTTCAAGCAGACAGATAAATTCACTTTTGATTTATAACACAAATCAAAAACTTATTTCATAAATCTTGTGAAATGAGAAATAAAACAAGAAACGATTAATGGAACATTACAGCTGAAAAGAAATTGGAGTTTTATATAAATTTGAAAAAAAGAAGAAGTTGTAACTAACATGCGCTAGAATTATTTTATAGTTTTCTTAAATTCTTGATAGCCCTTCTAATTTCCACTATTTTTTATGTTTGCACCATTTACTTTATTAAAAATCATTTTAAATTTGAATTAAAAACTTAACTTACATTTTTATTTTTATTGGATTGGCAACATTGATATTTTGAAGTAAAAAGGAAATTTATGTCAGACATATTGAATAATGACATTTGTAAACTTTACTCACTTAATACTGAATGAATAGGCGTTTTTGAGAAAATGTAACCGTTGATATTGCTTCTACAATTCTTCTAGTTATTCCCTCTACAAAAAAACTATGTCCCCCGATAGTTTGTAATAGTAAAATTTGTAAATAAAAAGTACCTTGCAAGGGAAGAATTTATATTTTTGAAAATTGAAGTTTACATTTTTAACTAAATGGCCTACCTCACAAAGCAACAAATTGTTTTGCAAGTTTTATAAAACTTTTTGATGTTCTAAGAATTTTGGGAAGCCCGCGCCGAAACAAAATTGCTTTGCACTATAAATGCACATTCGTACATTGAAATTGAAAATTTTCAATTCAAACTGTTTCTTTAAATTATATTAGAGCTAAGGCATAGAAGCGAAATAATAAAAGTATAATAAAATAATACAAATTGAATTCTAAAATGAATATCTCGATAAATATTGTTTTATTCCTTTTGCCGAAGGGCTTCCTTGCGACTTTTTACCAGACAAGGTTTAAAATTTATCTATAAAACGAAAGAATTACTATCCATTCACAGTTTAAAAAAAACTTAGTCACCTATAAAAGCTAGAACCTTTTTCTTTGAAAAGTTGAATTTTCCACAAAGTTGGCATTACATTTCAAATTTACTGTCATTAAAAATTAAAAAATGCCAAAAATAATATGACAGTTACATAAAACAGGCGATAAAATTGGAAAAACGAAACAATTTTTGCTTAAGATGTAAGAATTATAAAAAAAATTGCAGACATTTTCGTAAAAGTGCTAATTTATCCTATGTCACCTAAAAAGACTTCTTAGCAGTGAGTACTTACATAAATAATTCCTATTTTGATAAACTTTCAAATGGTGTAGTGATTAGTGCATTATAAAGTAATTTAATAAAAAAATAAATACTTCTGTATATATTGAGACCATTGTTTTTGATTCAGATGCCCTGAACATGTTTTTAAATGCATTTTTAAATTTTTATGACTTTTCTTGCATAACCAGCAAACACAAGAGACATTTATGACTATATACAGGATAAAATCTGTCACCCTATGGCTCGCCTGCTTTGTTTTTTTTTTAATTGTGAATGGATAGTAAATATTTATGTTTGGTTTATACATCTCTTAAAATTACTGTCAATGATAAAGTTCTGCAGTTTGACTGTGACAACTTTCGCAAAGCTTTGAACTTTGACTGCGAATAGTCTATTAATATATTTATATGGACTGAAGCGTCAGATAACAATTAATTCAATTAGGATTTGCATTCTATTAATTCCATCACCTAATTCCGACATGACAATAATATTCAAATGTAAAGGCATGCTTAACCTAAACCCACTCAGTTATGTGTCAATAAACATTCCTAGGGATATGAGTTTATTATCATTTCATTTGGTCTTTAAAAGTCCAGGTCAGGAAAATAAAGCTTTGCAAACGGTCTACAGGATGTCCCAGAATTGGCGCACCACCTGTATGGTACGCTGTTGGGGCATGTCTAGGGGACAAAATTAATCTTTTCTAATCTCTGAGGAAAATACTGTAAACGTTTGATAAATTTGTTGCATTTAAAAACATCTACTATCCATTCACAATTAAAAAAAAACAGAGCAGGCAAGCCATAGGGTGATAGATTTTATCCTGTATACAGGGTGTCCCAGAATTGGCGCACCACCTGTATGATACGTTGTTGGGGCATGCCCAGGGATCCCCAGAAAATTGTCAAAAAAAATCCATCTCATACATCCTCGAAGATATGAGGCCCCAAAGTGCAAAACTTTAAACGCATATACCTTAAAAACAACAGCACGTATTAACGAAAAATATGGTTTAATACAAAGCTGCAGTCTATCTTAAACCATTTCACCAATTTTTCTTCTTTTAAATGGTTATAATCAATTTAATTTTTCAAAATTTTCTTGAAATAAGCTGACAACAATGTCAATAAAATTTTAGGCAAAAGTGTATAATTAAGACTCATAGATGGGATTTTTAGATTTATTTACCTAGACTGTGTAGTATTTTTCTAGACTGTGTTGCCAAATTTATGCAACTTTGTTCGCATTTTCCTCAATGAATATAACAGATGGATTTTTTTTAACAATTTTCCTGGAACCCCTAGGCATGCCCTAACAGCGTACCATACAGGTGGTGCGCCAATTCTGGGACACCCTGTATAGTCATTAATGTCACTTGTGTTTGCTGGTTATGTAAGGACAGTCATAAAACTTAAAAAATGCATTTAAAAACATGTTCAGGGCATCTGAATAAAAAACTAGAATGGGTAGAAGTCGGAATCGGCAGAAGTCGAAACGCGTAGAAATTACTCTTCGCAAATGAGTAGCTTAAGTAGAATTCGGATTCGGTAGAAGTGTAATTTTATATTCTTTAAATCAAAGCTAAATCACTATTTTATATAATTGCTTCACATTCTATAGCATACTCTTCGCAAGAAAACTATTAAAGGATAATAGTTTTTGTTTAATAAAACAAATTTTATTTAAAAAAATCTGCGAAGAGTGCAAACTATTAACAGAAAACACGAAGAATTTCATTAACGAAGTGGATAAACGTCATTTTTGACGTTTAACATACTTATGTGAGGTTATTTGTTCTGACAGCTGCTTTTGTTTTGTTGGTTGAAATATTTTTCGCATGGCCTTCTTGACCGACTCGTGACGCAATTAGGACTTAGAAGTTTTTTGCTACTGAAATCCTTTATTTTTTGTTTTTTTAAACTTTCTGGTTAACTTTACAAAAAATAAACCAACCTTTTTAATAGAAAATAAAATTTTCATTAATTTTGCAGGGAATATTTTTTTTGTAGATTGAATAATAACGGAGAAAGGAAGTTTTTTTGTGGTGGGGGGTAATTGGGGGGTCGGACAAAAAAACTAACGAATACTTTTTGGTAAAGAATTAAATTGTCTATATTCTATGTCAAATAATTTTTTTTGTAAATTCAATAATAGTTGAGCTATGATTTTTTTTTCATTTGGGGAGCTGAAAAGGGGGCTTTGTAGTATTCGGATTCTTATCAAAAACAATAGGGATCTTCCTCTTATAGGGATCGATTTTTCCTTAAAATTTGAATTGGATTGGAATTTTGGTTCTTAAGATAGCGTGTTTACAAGAAACGTGACATACATACACACCGACCGACCGACCGACCGACGGACGGACAAAAAATGAAAATCTTAAAAAGTCATGAAACGCACGAATCTGCAAAAATTTTTGCTCTAGGACGAAAATTGACGATTTTAGGATTTTTGTATCGATTGCAATATACTCTTCGGACCTAGTCTTGCGAAGAGTATAATAATGGTTTCAAAATATACAGAGGTATTTATTTTTTTTTATTAAATTACTTTATAATGCACTAATCATTAAACCATTTAAAAGTTTACACAAAATAGGAATTTGCTATGTAAGTACTCACTGTTAAGAAGTCCTTTTACAAAAATGTCTACAATTTTTTTTATAAATTCTCACATCTCAAGCAAAAATTAATTCGTTTTTCAAATTTTTACTTGCTTTATGTAACTGTCATATCATTTTTGGCATTTTTCAATTTTTAATGACAGTAAATTATAAATGTAATGCCAACTTTGTGGAAAATTTAACTTTTCAAAGCAAAAGGTTATAGTTTTCATAGGTGACTCTATTTTTTTAAACTGTTAATGGATAGTAGGCATGCCCCAACAACGTACCATACAGATGGTGCGCCAATTTTGGGCCTCCTGTATGTGTGTATTTTTGGAATATTTTAAATAAACATAACAATAAACCGCGCCTGTAAAGTTACCTTACTCATTAACAACTTGAATTTAATTCAAACCTGGTATGACAAATAGATCTATTTCCTGACAAAACTTTATCGTTTCATTTTCGCGTCATATAAAGATAATGTGAAATATATTATAGAGATTTATTTAATGTAAAACATACCACAGTAAAAACATTTAATGACAATAATAAAACGAGTAATTATATCCCACAATAAAACAAAAAACAATGCAAAAGCAAAACTGACGCTATGGCGCACATGTGAACTTTTTTTTTAGCATAATAAAATTTTACTAATTTTAAAATATTAATAATATTTTTATTTTTTTGCAGTGAAAAGAAGACTGCTTTAAATAAAAAAGGTAAGAACTATTCTTCTACAAATATGTCATATTACACCCCATTTTAAAGTTTTGAACTAAGTGATAAAGGTCCAAATATTCGCACTTTTTTATTTATCACGGCCACAAATAATTTTATCCACCAATAAATGCCATCAATGCTTATGTAAAACTAGCTGAGTCGAGGCCGGTTGATCCGACTCTTGAGTTCATTTCTTACGTACAAATTCATTTTTTTGTTAGAATTATAGCGTTTCCTGATGATAGTCTAGTAGGTCCAAAACATAAAAACAACCTTTTATGTTTTTAAAGACATGTCCAATATTTACATTGCATTTAACAAAAAATAGTTTTGGAATAATGAAAATTATACTGAACTTTTAAACCATAAAACCTTTACATGACCCTGAACCCTTGTCTTTTAATTATCCATTCTTTAAGTTTGACTTGACTAATCGTCAAATTATAAATCGTCTCCTGAAGATGACCTACTAGGTCTGAAACATAAGAACAACCTTTTATGTTTTTGAAAACATGTCCAACATTTACCTTGCATTTAACTTAAGATAGTTTTTTAATAATAAAAATCCTATTGACCTTTCAAACAATATGACCTTGACATGACCTTGAACTACTGTACTTTGGTTATCCATCCTCCAAATTTAAGACCTTTAACTATATTGTGGTGTATGAGATAATTGAAGTCAAACTATAAATCGTTCCCTGAAGATGACTTACTAAGTCCGAAACACAAGAACAACCTTTTGTGTTTTCAAAAACATGTCCAACATTTACCTTGCATTTACCTTAACATAGGTTTTTAATAATAAAAATGCTATTGACCTTTTAAACAATATGACCTTGACATGACCTTGAACTCTTGTCTGTTGGTTATCCATCCTCTAAGTTTGAGACCTTTAACTATTGTGGTGCATGGGATAATTGAAGTCAAACTATAAATCGTTCCCTGAAGATGGCTTACTAAGTCCGAAACACAAGAACAACCTTTTGTGTTTTCAAAAGCATGTTCAACATTTACCTTGCATTTACCTTAACATAGGTTTTTAATAATAAAAATGCTATTGACCTTTTAAACCATATGACCTTGACATGACCTTGAACTCTTGTCTGTTGGTTATCCATCCTCTAAGTTAGAGACCTTTAACTATTGTGGTGCATGGGATAATTAAAGTCAAACTATAAATCGTTTCCTGAAGATGGCCCACTAAGTCAGAAACATAAGAACAACCTTTTGTGTTTTCAAAAACATGTCCAAAATGTACCTTGTATTTAACGTGACATAGTTTTTTAATAATAAGAATGCTATTGACCTTTAAAAAGATATGACCTTGACATGACCTTGAACCCCTGTCTTTTGTGTATCCATCCTCCAAGTTTGAGACCTCTAACTATTGTGGCGTATGAGATAATTGAAGTCAAACTATAAATCGTTTCCTGAAGATGGCCTACTAAGTCCGAAACACAAGAACAACTTCTTGTGTTTTCAAAAATATGTCCAACATTTACCTTGCATTTACCTTAACATAGGTTTTCAATAATAAAAATGCTATTGACCTTTCAATCAATATGACCTTGACATGACCTTGAACTCTTGTCTTTTGGTTATCCATCCTCCAAGTTTGAGACCTCTAACTATTAAGGTGTATGAGATAATTGAAGTCAAACTATAAATAATTCCCTGAAGATGGCTTACTAAGTCCGAAACACAAGAACAAGCTTTTGTGTTTTTAAAAACATGTCCAACATTTACCTTGCATTTACCTTAACATACATTTTTAATAATAAAAATGCTATTGACCTTCAAAAAGATATGACCTTGACATGACCTTGAACCCCTGTCTCTTGTGTATCCATCCTCCAAGTTTGAGTCCTCTAACTATTGTAGTATTGGAGCTATGTCAATGCAAACATTGACATTTGAAAACGTCATAGCTCTTTTCCTAGACATAGAATTTTTTTTAAAAATTTTTAACACAAAGGGCTCTCCGAAAGAATATGTTTAAGCAAAAAAAAATCAAAATATTTTGGGCTAGATTTTTTTTTGCATGCAATATCTACTAACCTTGACCAGTGGTCAGTATGACCTTGTGGTCATCTTGACCACAAGACTTTGGTATTTACTTATGACAAGTTTGAACCTTCTACCTAGTACCATAATTGAGTAAATTACGGTTAAAGAAATTTATTGCTCCGTACATCCATCCATCCATCCATCCATCCATCCATCCATCCATCCATCCATCCATCCTAACATACACCAAAGTGATATTTTTTAATAACAACCCAGTGGATGGTCCGATCGATATGATTCTAGTATCAAAAGATCGGTAATTTTTTGTAGCATCTTTCCAACACCCTTAACATTTACGTATCTTGCTTCGTTTAGGCACAGTTTCAAAAAAACATCGATTTTCAGAAATTGCAATTACAATAGTACATTTCCTTTAGAGAAATGAACTAACAAGATGCTGAATCCAAATCTGGTACTTAAACAGTTCCAGCGCTTTTGGTTTTATTGCTATGAGCTTTTAAATGCAACTCCAAGCGCGACACCCTATTTTTTTCAAACAGCCCTAGTTTGCAGAAACATTTTTTAGGAAAAATCTAATTGCAGGTTCGTATTCTGCAGCTAAAAATTTGTTTACAAAATATGTTTAATTTAAATCGGGGACAAAAAAAATTTGCAGAGCTTTTTTAAAATTTTTTAAAATATGGTCGAATTTGAAAAGTTCTAAAAAAAACAGAAGCACTTGGGAAAAAAACGATTGCAGATTTACTTTGTTAGGCTTCTAATTAACCTAAAAACACAGTTTTAGGCAATTCTATTTTTTTCAAAATTTACCTTATTTTGAACTAAGGGGTAAGGGTCTAAATATTCGCATTTTTTTATGTGTCACAGCCACAAATAATTTTTGCCACTAATGAATGCTATTATTAATGCTTATGTAAAACTAGGTGCTGAATTCGAATTTGGTACTTAAACAGTTACAGCGCTTTTGGTTTTATTGCTATGAGCTTTTAAACGCAACTCCAAGCGCGACAACCTATTTTTTTCAAGAAGCTCTAGTTTGCAGAAACGTTTTTTTTTAAGAAAAATCTAAATGCAGATTCGTATTTTGCAGACTGCAGAGCTCTGAAAACAAAATCAAAGCAAAAACCGATTGCAGATTTAGTTTGTAAGGTTTCTAATTAACTTAAAAACATAGTTTAAGGCAAATCTATTTTTTTAAAATTTGCCTTATTTTGAACTAAGGGGTAAGGGTCCAAATATTCGCACTTTTTAATTTGTCACAGCCACAAATAATTTTATCCACCAATAAATGCATTAATGCTTATGTAAAACTAGGTGCTGAATCCGAATCTGGCGCTTAAACAGTTTCAGCGCTTTTGGTTTTATTGATATGAGCTTGTAATCGCAACTCCAAGCGCGACACCCTATTTTTTTCAAATAGCTCTAGTTTGCAAAAATATTTTTTTAAGAAAAATCTAAATGCAGATTCGTTTTCTACAGCTAAAAAGTTGTTTACAAAATAAGTTTAATTTAAATCGGAGACAAAAAAAAATTGCTGAGCCTTTTTGAAAATATTTAAAATTTGGCCGACTTTTAAAAGCTCTAGAAAAAAAACAGAAGCATTTGGGAAAAAACTGATTGCAGATTTGGTTTATAAGGCTTTTAATTAACCTAAAAACACAGTTTGAGGCAAATCAATTTTTTTAAAATTTACCTTATTTTGAACTAAGGGGTAAGGGTCCAAATATTCGTACTTTTTTATTTGTCACAGCCACAAATAATTGTTGCCACCAATAAATGCCATTAATGCTTATGTAAATCGAAGTGCTGAATCCGAATCTGGCATTTAAACAGTTCCAGCGCTTTTGGTTTCATTCCTATATGAGCTTACAAATGCAACTCCAAACGCGACACCCTATTTTTTTCAAAGAGCTCTAGTTTGCAGATAAATTTTTTAAGGAAAAATCTAAATGCAGATTCGTATTTTACAGCTAAACAGTTGTTTACAAAATAAGTTTCATTTAAATCGGAAACAAAAAATATTTTGCAAAGCTCTTTTAAAAAAATTTAAATTTGCCCAACTTTAGAAAGCTCTAGCAAAAAAACAAAGGCACTTGTGAAAAAACCGATTGCAGATTTGGTTTTTAAGGCTTCTAATTAATTTAAAAACACTGTGTCAGGCAAAGCTATTTTTTATACAATGTAGCAAAAATAAAAAAGCAAGCCTGCAGTCAAAATAGAAGAATTAAGAAAAACGGCGTAAAGGATAATTTAATTTAATTACATGTACACAGACCAAGTGCACAGCTAGCAGCATTTCAAATACAAATGATTAAAAGCGCGGAGTATAAAAGCGAAATTTACACCTGGATAATTCCTCCAGGTGCAGAGGCGCTTTATAAGCATTGCTTTCCAAAGATTCATAAATCTGAGAATTTAGGAATGCACCTAGCTCATAAATCTAGCCTCTGAAGCTCTTGGAAAGTTTGTTCCTTCGAAGAAATAAGTTTCAAATTTATTTTAAAACCATGTCTTAATAACCACTTCTATTAAACACACTTCTGAGGTATTCTTTCCATTATTCAAATAGCAGATAAGCCTTGAAGAGGATATTAAAAGTGGATCGTTAGATTTAACACCCAGGAATTTCCCTTTTACTCCTTGAGGTATCTTTAATTATTTCTTGGAAATGTACGCATCAGTCATTTCTTCTTTTAGAGAAGAGTTTCCCGAAGCATAGAAACTGTGGTCATGTAAAGTTGGTTGCCTAAAATCAACAAAAAACAGCACTTTCTGGTCATTGCTCAGTGGGTTTATAAGAGTTAAGGGCAATTTATAGAACGTTACTTTCACTTTACTTCGGCGTAACTTCATTTCCGCGTAACTTAACAAATTTGCTTAATTTATAGATTGTAAAGTTACGTCAAATTGGGAACAGTTATGCGCATGTGTCTAAACTCGCGACTTCTGACTATTTACACCTGGGCGGTAATTACGGAATATCGCTTCGTACGAAACCTACATAAGAAGACCAACAGGTTTCGTACGAAGCGATACTCCGTAATCACCACCCTTGATAATAAGGGTGAATATCTCATTTCTGAAAATTTTGCACATGATCGGCCAAGCTCGGCTTTTGACATTACTACTTACAGCTAAATGAATTAGCAAAGTAGCGCTAAAGTGAAGTATAAATTTGCTAACACATCCCCATGTATTTTATTTAATTTTCTGTAAAGTTACGCCGAAGTAAAGCGGAAGTAAAGTGAAAGTAACGTTCTATAAATTACCCTTTAATTTTAATTAAAAATTGTGCTTACCAGCAACATAAATAAACAAAGCACAATTTGAAATATTCCAAAAGTACATTAATAAGCGTTTAAATACAGAATTTTGGCAATTTAAAATGGAAAAAAATATTGCTACTTAGTTGCCAAAATTCTGTATTTAAACGCTTATTGATGGATTTTAGAATATTTCAACTTGTGCTTTGTTTATTTATGTTGCTGATAAGCACAATTTTTAACTAAAATTAACTCTTATAAACCCACTGAGTAATGACCAGAAGTGCTGCTTTTTCTTGATTTTAGACAACCAACGTTATATAACCACAGTTTATATGCTTTGTGACATTCCCCATTAACGCTCATAATAATAACTAAACCAGGAGGGTTCTTAGAAACAATCTGTACATTTATCTACCATTTTGGTTTGACCTTTAATGCTCGAGGAAGTGCTATCAGATAATTAAAATACCTCAACTGATAAGAGCAGACATAAGGCTCGGCTCTATTCAGTGGTTTTACAACAAAGGGAACTTGAAATTTGAAATAAGACAGCTCCTTTTGAATACGTTAATATTTCTTGTGATATTTACTTTCCTATTGTCCTTATTGCTTCCTTCTAAATTTCACTACTCTTGTAAGAGAATCCTTGCAATTTTAGAACCAACGTATAGCTTTTTATTTTTAAAACTAGAAATGGGTAGAAGTCGAAACGCGTAGAAGTTACTCTTCGCAGATAAGTAGCTCGAATAGAATTCGGAATCGGTGGATGTATAATTTTATACTTTGTTAATCAAAGCTAAATCAGTTTTTTATATAATTGCTACACATTCTATGCTATACTCTTCGCAAGAAAACTATTATATGATAACTAATAGTTTTTTTATAAAAAAAAAAAATCTGCGAAGAGTGCAAACTATTAACAGAAAATACGAATATTTTAGTTAACGAAGAGGATAAACGTCAGTTCTGACGTTTAAAATATTTTAGGTTATTTGTTCTGACAGCAGGCTTTGTTTCTTTGTTTGAAATATTTTTGGCATGGCCTTTTTGACCGACGCGTCACGCGATTTGGACTTAGAAGTTTTTTGCTACTGAAATCTTTTAGTTTTTGTTTTTTTAACCTTACTGGCTAACTTTACAAAAAATGAAGCAAAATTTTTAATAGAAAATTAAAGTTTCATTAATTTTGTAAAATATTTTTTTTTTGTAGATTGAATAATAACGGAGATAGAAGGTTTTTTTTGTGTTGGGGGGCAATTGGGGGGTTGGACAAAAAAACTAAGGAATACTTTTTGGTGAAGAATTAAATTGTCTATGTTTTATGTTGAATATTTTTTTTTGTAAATTTATATTATAGTCGAGCTACGATTTTTTTTTCATTTGGGGGGCTGAAAAGGGGGCTTTACAGTACTCGGATTCTCGTCAAAAACAATAGGGTTCTTCCTCCTATAGGGATCGATTTTTTCTTAAAATTTGAATTTGATTAAAGTTTTGGTTCTCAAGATAGCGTGTTTACAAGAAACGTGACATACACCCTACCGACCGACCGACAGACGGACGGATTTTTTCAAAGTTGTTCAAAATTCGATGAAAAACACGAATCTCCAAGAATTTTTGCTCTAGGATAAAAATTGACGATTTTAGATTTTTTGTATCGATTGCAATATACTCTTCGGACCTAGTCTTGCGAAGAGTATAATAAAAGAGTTTCCATGCCGTTCTATAGTAAGCACATTATGATACCCGAAATTTGGTTATTTAAGGTTGCTGAATTGCTTCATTATTAAACCCAAACTTTTATTTTATTAGGTTTGTTTTCCAGATGCAAAAAGATAAATTCTTCCCTTGCAAGGTACTATTTATTTACAAATTTTACTATTATAATTTATTGGGGGACATAGTTTTTTTGTAGAGGGAATAACTAGAAGAATTGGAGAAACGATGTCAACCGTTACATTTCTCAAAAATGCCTATTCATTCAGTATTAAGTGAGTAAAGTTTACAAATGTCATTATTCAATATGTCTGACCTAAATTTACTTTTTACTTCAAAATGACAATGTTGCCAATCCAATAAAAATAAAATTTTAAGTTAAATTTTTAATTTAAATTTAAAATGCAATTAATTAAATGAAGCAAATATGAAAAATAGTATAAAAACTCGTTTTATAAAACGTTTTTTAGCACTTGTCCATTGGAAAACTCTGTTTTAATATAAAATTGTAGCACATCCTTAAAGTTTTTTTTATTTAAAAAAATCTAATAGCTAATTAAATTGTGTTGCACTTGCAAGATTTCCTTTAAACATTTTTAAAAGCACATCCTTTCTAAAATAAATTTAAATCAATCAAAAGGACGTACGCATACCAAGTGAAAAATCAAATTTAACTCTAAAGTAGCTGCAACGCTTGAATGGAATTCCTTAAATTCCTTTTTGGCTTTAAGCCTTACCCATACCTTTTGTTCTATTAATTTTACCTGTCAAAAGTTGTAATCACTTTTAGTCTACATCCCCGACCACTATAATAATTATCTTAAAGGGTTGTGGTTACACGGGGTTTAAGAAACTTTCCCGCAACATTATAAACGCAAGTTAGGTTTAGGAGATTTTTTTATTGCACGTGCCGCTTGTAAAAGTCATACGTATTTCCCATTTTTTAGCATTAAGTGTAAAGCTTGAGTTATAGATGAATTAACTTAACTTAACTTATAATTAACGTATTGCGACTGAAATAAATTATACGAAAGATGAAATCGCATTTACAGATCCAATTAACTTAACTTGACGTTTACTTAAGGTTCTATTTCTTAATTTTGGTTAATTTCATCTAATTCTATGTTAAGTAAGCCTCTTCACAGAGCCATCTATCGGCTACTAGACCAAATTTTTAAAATTACAAAGATTATCGATGAATTTCATATGAATTTCTGTATATTTACAGAAATAAGACGATTCTAACATTTACCGATAGATGGCGTTTACTAAATTTGCTTGTGGTTAACTAACGTATAAATTTATACTATAAATGCCTTAATTTAGTCAAGTCAAGTTAAGTGGAGTAAAGTAGCTTTGAGTGGCGTTGAGTTAATTTAATTTAACTCTAAATCACACTTGAAATAAATTATAAGAAAGATGAAATCGCATTTACACATCCAATTAACTTAACTTGACGTTTACTTAAGGTTCTATTTCTTAATTTTGGTTAATTTCATCTAATTCTATGTAAAGTAAGCCTCTTCACAGAGCCATCTATCGGCTACTAGACCAAATTTTTAAAATTACAAAGATAATCAAAGAATTTCATATGAATTTCTGTATATTTACAGAAATAAGACGATTCTAACATTTACCGATAGATGGCGTTTACTAAATTAGCTTGTGGTTAACTAACGTATAAATGCCTTAATTTAGTCAAGTCAAGTTAGGTGGAGTAAAGTAGCTTTGAGTGGCGTTGAGTTAATTTAATTTAACTCTAAATCACACTTAACTTAATTTTTAACACGAAGTGGTTACCCGGCGCATTCGCCATACTCCACAGGGTGTCCGCGATTAGTTTGCTTTTTATGATATGGAAAATAGCTGGGAAAAATCCAAGACATTCGGTAAAAACAGTTTTTCGAAAAAGTGCCCCCCTTCGGAAATAATGGCCTTTAAGCAGGTAGACTAAAAACACGTAATGATAAATATTTACCAAATGATTTGTCTAACCATTATGAAATTTGTACAATCAATAAAGGTTATAAAAACGTCATTTAAAACCCATTTTGAAATTTGGAGCTCCTTTTAAAATGGGTTAAACACTGGTAGTGTTGATAAGAACTGCATGTAATTTCTTTACCTTTAAGAATTTTGTCATTTTGTTTATTTTTTTTAAATACCCCAATTCAAGTGAAAACTTTTTTTAAACTTAAAATTTCTGAGAAACTCTTCCGTTATTAAATAAACTTTCAAAAACTCTCTTAATGTACCTCATATTTTGCATTTATCTTGACAAAAAACTTACTTTAATTTAGAGACAGTGGTCAGTGAGAGAAATTTCAAAAGAAAGTCTAGTCTTATGCAAAAATGAGGTACATTGAAGTGTTTTTGGAAAATTATTCGTAAACGGTACAGTTTCTCAGAAATTTCAAGTGGTATAAAAGTATTAACTTGAATTGGGCTATTTAAAAATAAAAACAATATTTAACAATTCTTAAAGGTATAGAATTTACATGCAACACTACCAGTGTTTAACCCATTTTAAAAGGAACTCCAAATTTTAAAATGGGTTAAAATGAACGTTATTATTACCTTTATTGATTGTACAAATTTTAGGATGGTTGGACAAAACATTTGGTAAATATTTACGATTACGTGTTTTTAGTCTACCTGCTTAAAGGCCATTATTTCCGAAGTGGGGCACTTTTTCAAAAAATTGTTTTTATCGATTGTCTTGGATTTTTCCCAGCTATTTGTCATATTAAAAAAGGAAAACTATACGCGGACACCCTGTATAGAACGTGCTGCTTGCGCATTATCCATTTTTTAGCCTTAAGTGTAATTTAGGTGCATTCGCCAATTTTAACATGATGTGCTTACCCGGCGCCTCCGCCATATTCTATTAGAGCGCGCGACCCACATAAAACCCAGTTGAATTAAGTACTAAATTCGCTTTCAACTAACACTTTCTTCGCATTTATCCAAAACCCATGTGTTGGCTTAGGTGAAGTCTCTGTAGACCTAAGAAGCTTTCAGTACTCATCTAAAGCTCTAAAATGAAATGGATCTGGAATAATAAACCAGAATTACAGCGACGGTCGGGCGCGGGTCGAAACGATCCGTCCTTGTCGTTCGCGCTTAGTTGGCCTTGCATTTTCTAGAGTCTCTTGGTAGCATAATAGAGTCCAGACACTGAAAAAACGACAAATTTTCATGCTTTATGAAATTTGCAATTTTTTTTATGTTTGGATATTTTAAATTCATGTTTTACTAATGTACCATTCGTGTGAAACCAATAAATGTCATTTATGTTTATGTAAAACGAGGTGCTAAATCTGAATCTGGCACTTAAACAGTTTCAGCGCTTATGGTTTTATTGCTATGAGCTTTTAAACGCAACTTCAAGCACGACTATTTTTTTCAAAGAGTTCTAGTTTAAAGAAAGATTTTTTAAGAAAAATATAAAAACAGATTTGTATTTTACAGCTAAAAAGTTGTAACAAAATAAGTTTTATTTTAATCGGAAACAAAAAAAAAATTTGCAGAGCTTTTTTGAAAAGTTTTAAAATTTTACTGACTTTGAAAAGCATTAAAAAAAAAATAAAAGCACTTGGGAAAAAAACCGATTGCAGATTTGGTTTGTAAGGCTTCTTATTAACTAAAAACACAGTTTCAGGCCAATCTATTTTTTCAAAATCTACCTTATTTTGGGGATAAGATAAGGGATAAGGGATAAGAGTCCAAATATTCGTACTTTTTTATTTGTCACAGTCACAAATAATTTTTGTCACCAACGAATGCCGTTAATGCTTATGTAAAACAAGGTGCTGCTATCCATTAGCTAAAAAACTAATCACAAAATAAGTTTTAACAACAAATTTAGTTTTATTTAAATCGGAGACAAAAACAATGTTAAAGAACGTTTTTAAAATTTTTAAAATTTGGCCGACTTTAAAAAGACCTAGAATAAAAACAAAAGCATTTAAAAACAAACCGATTGCAAATTTGGTTTGTCAGGCTTCAAATTATCCTAAAAACACAGTTTCTGGCAAATCTATTTTTTTCAAATTAACCTTATTTTAATTGTAAAAAGTAAACCTTTTGCAATGTTATGTTTCTAAAAAGATGTCTTTGCTTTTTTGTATTCTACAAACTCTAGCAATTTCTAAACGTGTAGGAACGCAATGGAACAAGAGAAGAAATCCCTAGGCTCCTCAGGAAAGTCTTTTCATACTCGGAATATTCATCCTCACATTTGCTTTGCACGTGGATAGCTAAAACCTAAAATCTTGCCGGATATACTTCGTCATAGTCTAGGTTTCTCATATGCGAGGATATTATTGTCGGGTTTTGGTAAATCTAGCGGACGATGCCTTTTTTATTAGAAAATCTGAGGTTTTTAAGGATAATAAGCTTACAAAAAGGTGACAGTAGCCCAATGTAAACTAAAACGGAATTTGTACGTTTTAAGCTTAAAAAAAACTTGCCTTAAAACAATTTGTTTCAATAACTATAGATTTTTGATTGCTTGAATCACCTCGTTTGAATTCCCAGCGTATATTTGATTTTTGCTTGATTTTTTGGTATTTTTCATTTTTGCTACAATGAAAAATAATTGACAAGCGCTTGCGCTTTCGCTTTACAATCGAACGGCCTCAATGTTTAAAGGGAAATGTCGTGAAGCATAAAAACTGTAGTTATGTAATGTTGGTTGCCTAAAATCAACAAAAAACAACAGTTTCTGGTCATTGCTCAGTGTGTTTATAAGAGTTAATTTTAATTAAAAACTGTGCTTACCAGCAACATAAATGAACAAAGCACAAGTTGACATATTTTAAAGTTACATCAATAAGCGTTTAAATACAGAATTTTACCAATTTAGAAGCACTATTTTTTTGCCTTTTAAATTGCCAAAATTTTGTATTTAAACGCTTATTGATGGATATTTAGAATATTTCAACTAGTGCTTTGTTTATTTGTGTTGCTGGTTGGTACAACTTTTAACTAAAATTAAGTCTTATAAACCCACTGAGTAATGACCAGAAAGTGCTGTTTTTTTGTCGATTTTAGGCAACCAACATTACATAACCACTGTTTCTATGCTTCGCAACATTCCCAGTTAAGTGTAAGCTGTCATTTGTAAATTAGTTGTATAGCTGTATAATCCCTCCAGAGATTTGTATCTGCAATTACTTATCTCAGATACGTATTGTCAAACAATATCAAAGACAAATCTGCATCATTTTCTCTAAATTACCCCAGCAGCTGGGCGGCACTCAACTTCATCAAGTTGCTTTGCAAAACAAGAAAAGTAGAGATTAAAACCAAACACAAATGGTCTTTAATTTAACAAGAATATAAACCGTAGTTGTTAGCGACAATTAATGACAAAGCTCCCGTGGGATGTGCAGGAACTTTCATTGAACAATTTGAAATATGAGGTACCTCGGCACATTGTAGAAAGAAGAGACCGCAAAAAACCTTTTAAACTTGAAGCGAATCCCCGCTGCTTTTTGCTACTGTGTCGTTATTATAAGTGACAGTTCTCTCAAGACATCAGTTACTGATAAGTCTTAAAAGGGAGAGCCGATTGCCTCATTTTAGAATAAACTAGATATGGGTTAGGTCAGTGAATAGGTTAGATTAGTGAGCCTGTTAGAGTTTTTTTTATAAAATGCCGACATTTAATAGGATACTCCTCGCAGTAATCAGAAAACAATAAAATTAAAATGAACAATAATTTTTTAAAATTACAAAAAAAAATCTGCGAAGAGGTTATACTATTAACTTTTCTATAAAAAAATGATTTATTAGCGAAAAGCATAAATGCGTAGTAATTCTGTTACTGACGTTTAGGATTTAATTTGGCTTTAGAAAGATGCACTTGTTTTATTTTTTTTTTGCAAAGCCACCTTGACCGAACCTAGACTTATGTGACTTAGAGCTTTTTTATCATTTAAAATCTATTTTTTTGACCTTTTTTGTCTTAAAAACTTCACAAAAAAAAAACAAAAAATATATTTTAACACAGAATTTAATTTTCTTTGATTTTTATAACTTAAGTTTTTTTTGTAAATTAAAAAATAACGAAAATATGGCTATTTTTTAAATTGGGGGGCTTACGTGGGGCCGGACAAAAAAAACTTAAATATACTTTTAGTAGAGAAATTAAAAGGCTTTAAAGTTACCAGAAAAAAAATTCTGTAAATTTGATAATAACTGAAATATGAATTTTTTCTCACTTGGGGGGTGCCGCAGCCCCCCTTATTATTTTTCGATTTCTTTCAAAAACAATAGGGATCTAGATTTTAATGAGAACGATTTTTCCTGAAAATTTGAACTTGATGGGAACTTTGGTTCTCAAGTTAGAGTGTCTACAAAAAACGTGACAGACGGACAGACGGACGGACGGACAGACGGACGGACAGACGGACGGACAGACAGACGGACGGACGGATTTTTTGAAAGTTGTTCAAAATTCGATGAAACGCACGAATCTGCAAGAATTTTTGCTCTACGACGATTTTTGACGATTTTAGAATTTTCAAAACAATCACAATATACTCCTCGTTTTCGACTTTGTCTGCGAGGAGTATAATAATGAAGAGAATGCTGAAGCTTTTTAAAATGCTATTTAGAAGCTCTTTTACATCGTCAAAGTTTAACTTAAACTACCGCAAGTTTTCTGATGTTTCAATAATTTAACATACAGGGTGCCTGCGTATAGTTTTTAGTTTTTTTGGGAAAAGTAGAAGACTTAATTCAACTGGGTCGCGCACTTTAATAGAATATGGTGGATGCGCCGGGCAAGCACGTCATGTTAAAAATGGCGAATGCGCCTAAATTACACTTACCGCTAAAAAATGCCTAAGCGCGAACAGCACCTGCTATACAAGGTGTCCGCGTATAGTTTGCTTTTTTTGATATGGCAAATGGGAAAAATTCAAGACATTCGGTAAAAATAGTTTAAAGAAAAATGCTTCCCTTCAGAAATAATGGTCTTTAAGCATTAGCCTAAAAACACGTAATCGTATATATTTACCAAATGATTTGTCTAACCGTCATGAAATTTGTACAATCAATAAAGGTAATAAAAACGGTCATGTTAAACCCATTTTAAAATTTAGGGCCCACTTTAAAATAGGTTAAACACAGGTAGCGTTGATAACCACTAAATGTAATTTCTTTACCTTTAAGAATTTTGTAATTTTGTTTATTTTTTTTGAATTCCCCAATTTTAGTGAAAACTTTTTTTATAATTAAAATTTCTGAGAAACTGTACCGATTTTAAATAAATTTCCAAAAGCTCTCTAAATGTACCTCATATTTTGCATTTATCTTTGCAAAAAACTTACTTTAATTTAGTGACAGTGGTCAGTAACATAAAAATTTCAAAAGAAAGTCTAGTCTTATGCAAAAGTATGTGGTATATTAAGAGTGTTTTTGGCAGTTACTTCGTAAACGGTACAGTTCCTCAGAAATTTCAAGTGGTAAAAAGTTTTAGCTTACATTGGATTATTTAAAAAAATAAACAAAATTACAACATTCTTAAAGGTAAAGAATTTACATGCAGTTTTTATTAAGATTAGCAGTGTTAAACTTAGTTTAAAAGGGAACCCAAATTTCAAAATGGATTTAAAATGACCGTTTTTATTACCTTTATTAACTGTACAAATTTCATGATGGTTTGATAAAACATTTGGTAAATATTTACGATTACGTGTCTTTAGTCTACCAGCTGCTAAAAGGCCATTATTTTCGAAGGAGGCACTTTTTCAAAAAACTGTTTTTACCAAATGTCTTGAATTTTTCCCAGCCATCAAAAAAAGTAACTATGTGCGGACACCCTGTATTATTATCTTAGTGGTATTGTAAGACGTTCTAGGATGATTTAACTATGGCCAGGTGCAACATTTGAAGTTATATCTACCGCTAAACCGCTGAAACCGCCCAGAAATGAGAATCATAAACCAGGGCTTGGGTTTACTACAAGAAAGTGTCAATGTTTAACAACTTTCCTAGGGTACGGAAAACCAACCCCTAGCTGAAACTATGGCATTATAAACCTTTGAATATCTTAATTATTTGGGGTTTAATTGGCCTAGCAGTTGGTGCGCCTAGATTTCCTTCAAATTATGTTTCAATTTTGTTGATTATTCTAACACATATGCATTTTGTAGGTGTTGGTTTAGAATGGTTTTGTGAAATTAAATAGGGGTTGGAATTTAAACAATTGTTGTATAAGTAGTATAGCTAATTTTAATGAACATGTTGCTGGTAATTAAAATAGGTCATATGTTTTAATTAATTACCTCGTTTTGAGCGGCACGAATAAATATGTAAATTATAAAAACAAACCAAAAAAGCTAAGAACAGTTACAACAATATACTATTTTTTATATTTATCAAATTTAGTTTGCGTCTTCTAAAGGGTTTGACTCTCAAGCGCCACCTTTTGTAATTGTAATCAACCAAACTCAAACCATACAGCTTTAAAAAAGTGTATTAACTAGCCCAATCATTCTATTTAAAATTCGTAGGTTCCTTAGAAAAAAATCTCAACCAAGATCTGCTTATGCAGGATTGTAGGCACTATCCCCAGGAATATAAAAGTGAAAAATTTCCACAAAATTTCCGTGACGTTTAGCCTCCATTTTGCATAGAAGTGAGGAGTTAGTTTTTTGTTAATACCTAAACTATTCGGCACTTTTGAAAAAAGTTTTAAAAATGTTTAGGAACATTATTTTAGTAAGAATACAATCATTTTTAAACAAATAATAAATCACCAATATTAACGATTCTATAGCTCTTTGAAAATCACCTTATTTCATCATAATCGTCTATCTTAGTCATAGAGTCCTGAAGCATAGATTGCAGCGTTCTCTGTAGGACCAAATTAGCACATTTTCAAAGTGCTATAAAATCCTTTATATTGGTAATTTATTATTTTTTTAAAAAAGATTGTATTCTTATTAAAAAAATGTTCCTAAAAATTTTCAAAAGTGTCAAATAGTTTACTTTTATGTTCCTGGGGGTAGTGCCTACAAACCTGCATAAGCAGATCTTGGTTGAGATTTTTTTCTGGGAGCATTATTAGAATGATTGGGCTATTACAAAAATATATTATTATTTTTTTAATATTTAACTAAATTTAGTTTGCGTCTTATTAAGGGTTTGCAACTCAAGCGCCACCTATTCTAATTGTAATCAACTAAACTCAAACCATACTGCTTTAGAAAAGTGTATTAACGAGGAGTTAAAGTGCTTACGCCATCTGTCGAATGAATACATATCCAACTTCATTGATAGAGCCGTCAAAGCGTAATTTGATGTATTCAGTGAAAACAATGGTTGGCAATATGCTGATATTAATCTCTAAAGGATTAAAAAGGACGAACAATAAAATTAAAATTAACAATGTATGATGACAAGCTTTCACATCAGTTTTTAATGGTTGCCTAGATACGAAAAACAAATGAATAATGGAGGTCCTGTCAGCACGTCACATGTGTGTTGGTAACGCTCTTGATTTTGAGCTCGTAGCTATTCAAATCTCGTACTGAAATATTACTTATCATCTTGCACGTGAAAGAGCATTAAACAAAACAATGTTTGTTTCAAAAGATCTTGTTATGTATTTAGAGTTTCAAAGTTTGATTTTGTAGTCTAAAACACTAGTAATTTTCATAAAATATAAATTCTTTTAAAGGGGAATGTCGCAAAGCATAAAAACTGTGGTAGCCTAAAATCAACAAAAAACAACACTCTCTGGTCATTGCTCAGTGGGTTTATAAGAGTTAATTTTAATTAATAATTGTGCTTACCAGCAACCTAAATAAACAAAGCACAAGTTGACATAATCTGAAGGTCCACCAATAAGCGTTTTAACACAGAATTTTGGCGATTTAAAATGCAAAAAATAGTGCTTTTAAATTGCTATAATTCTGTATTTAAACGCTTATGGATGGACCTTTATAATATGTCAACTTGTGCTTTGTTTATTTATGTTGCTGGTAAGCACAATTTTTAATCAAAATTAATTCTTATAAACCCACTAAGCAATGACCAGAAAGTGCTGATTTTAGGCAATCAACATTACATAACCACAGTTTCTATGCTTCGCAACATTCCCTGTTAAAGAAGAATGTTTTGCAAAGTCAAATTGAGAGGTACTTGCCCTTATAAGAGTGGAGTATTGTATAAAAAACACAATCGGTACAAATGTGTCCACAAAAGCAAAAAAACACAATCCTTCTTTAGAAAAAAAAGATTGACATTTACTAGTTCAATAATCCCTAACAAAAAACAAGAAAAGTCGAAACATACGTTAGGAGAATATCCGGGTTATAAACGTGACTAGCAGAATTCTGTTTTACCAACCAGTATATACTACCGTTGGTTTATTAGAGCTTTTCACCAATCACCCAATAAAGCTTTGGAGTCATCATCGACAAGCTAACGTTAGTGACGGCGGACGGACGGACATACAGACGAAAAGCCGATTAAGAAGGTTTTCCATTGCAGAAAATACTGCCAAGGCTTATGAAATAATCTTAACGATTCTAACGCAAACTTTCTTTCATGACTTGAATACTGAATGATGAATGTCCATTATACTTTGTTTACTGCCATTTTGGTAAATAAAAGCACAACTTTGTGCTTGTTTTGAAATTGTAATAATTCTTAGAGATGCTACTTTATTAAAACTTTTCACTGGAAATTTAACGACAAGATAAAATAATATAAAAGCCAGAAAGCCTAAAACAAATCGGCATAAGACTCGTAACTTTGAAAACATTTTGTAAAAACTGTCTTTTTACGAAAAGGGCAATTTTAAAAAATATTTTTATCAAAATTTTACATCCATCGTAATCCAATTTTGCTAATTAAAGGTTTTTTTTTGGGGGATTACTAGGACAACTTTACTTGGGGCATGCTTTGAAATTCCTGGAAAATTGTCAAAAAGAATCCATTTATTATATTCATTGGGAAAAATGCAAACAAAGTTGCACAATTTGGGTAACACAGTCTAGGAAAACACATTTAAAAATCCCAACTATGAAGCATGATTTAGAGATGAATTAGCGTAACTTCACTTATGGGCCATTCCATGTAAAATCGACCAATCATAGTTGCTATTATTTGATTTGTTTTATATTTGGTAGGTACAATCCTTACCCATGGTAAACGTTGAAAAAAATATTTTTTTTTTAATTTTCATATTTTTTCTTGTCTTAGACTAAAAATTGAATTTTCCGATTTTGCGATTTTTGAAGATTAAAATTGATAGTAATTTTAAGTTGACAATGAACACTTCTTTTTATTAAAAAATCAGGAGCTGCATATTTGCACTCCTTCTCTACTAGTAAGTACCCCAAGCTATGAAGAATGACCAAGTTTGGGTCTAAAAAAAGCCATGTGGGACTGAGTAGATTTTTTTTTTGGTAACTTTAAAATGTTAATGTGTCAATGGAGATGCATAAAAAAAATAATTTTGTTTGTGATTAAACTTTGTTTAGAAACAGCAATGCTTGGAAAATGTTACTGAGTACGTTAAATTTAAACAAGATCAAATCATATTTTAAATTCTTAGAAGATTAAAATTAGTAGTAGTTTTTAGTAGACAAAGAACACATCTTTTTATAAAAAAAATATGAACCGCATATTTGCACTCCTTCTCTACCGAGCAGCTATGGAAAATGACCAAATATGACATTAAAAAAAGTTATGTGGGACTGGGTAGATTTTTTTTTTGATAATTTTAAAATGTTGTAGGGGTAATAGAGACGCATGAAAAAAAAAATTTGGTTTGTGATTTTGCTTCGTTCAGAAGCAGCAACGGTTTTAATATGCTACATTTACACATAATCGAATCACAAGATCGTTTATTTTTTTTATTGTATACTATGTCCTTGGTAACACTTTAACATAAAAATAAAAAAAGTCTGCTCACTCCCACATGGCTTTTTCTAGGCCTAAATTTGGTCATTTTTCATAGTTTAAGGAGCAAACTTTTAGGGAAGGAGAGCAAATATGCAGCTGCTTATTTTTTAATAGAAAGAAGTTACCAGGAGTAAGCACTGGACAAAACCTTAAAAGGATTTAAAATCATGCAGCAACTCGAAAACCGAATTTTGGTCGATTTTATATGGAATAGGCCTTATAATTAACGTATCGCGACTGAAATAAATTATACGAAAGATGAAATCGCATTTACACATCCAATTAACTTAACTTGACGTTTACTTAAGGTTATATTTCTTAATTTTGGTTAATTTCAGATAATTCAATGTAAAGTAAGCCCTTCACTAGAGCCATCTATCGGCTACTAGACCAAATTTTTAAAATTACAAAGATAATCGAAAAATTTCAGATGAATTTCTGTAAATAAGACGATTCTAACATTTACCGATAGATGGCGTTTACTAAATTAACTTGTTGTAAACTAACGTGTAAATTTATACTATAAATGCCTTAATTTAGTCGCGTCAAGTTAAGTGGAGCAAAGTAGCTTTGAGTGGCGTTGAGTTAATTTAATTTAACTCTAAATCACACTTGAGTCTTGATCATACCCTTTTGCACTAGAATCTATTGACATTGTTAATTTCATGAAAATTTTGTACAATTAAATTGATTATAAAAATTTAATTCGACCATTTAAAAGATAAACAAATGGTGAAATGGTTTAAGATTGGCTGTAGCTTTGCATTAAACAATTTTTTTCGTTAATATGTGCTGTTATCTTTAAGGTATGAGCGTTCGGAGTATTGCACTTTGGGACCTCATATTTTCAAGGGTATATGAGATGGATTTTTTTTAACATTTTTCTAAAGATCACTAAACATGCTCCAATAACGTACCATCGCGTTTATGCTCCAATTTTTGAACACCCTCAAAACTTACCCGGCGCCTTCGCCATATTCTATTTCTTTCTCTACCCAATAGAAATGCCTTAAGTAGGTACGCATAGATTATGAAATCTCATCTAATACTTAATCAAGTATGAAATACAGTCGAAAACACAAGCCTTAAATTAACCCGATTTAGCCAAGATCAACGAACCGTGTACAAAACTTATTTAGCCCAAATAAATATCCCATGTATTTTAGGTACGTTTTCTGTGTTCACTGGTTGGACGTCATTTACTCGATTTTAATCAACTGTGACAAAAAATTGCCTTGCCAGCAGCAGGATACGAGCGATTACGGTGAGGTTTTATGTAGCTGCTGGCCCTTTTTATTATTAAGCAAAGCACACTGCGAAAGACAGATAAAAAAAGTAGCCATGCAGACGTTTTATGATTTATTATGATGGTGTCAGGAAAATTTATTATTTCAGCGTCAGAAAACAATTTCTGGGCCTAAAAAACGCTTTCAATATCTTGAAAAACAAGCCATAAGTTACAAAAAAAGCAATTTAAAAGACTACACTATAAAGGGTTACCTTACGTATAGCCCAATCATTCTAATAATGCCCCCAGAAAAAAATCCCAACCAAGATCTGCTTATGCAGGTTTGTAGCCACTACCACCACGAACATAAAAGTGAAAAGTTTCCACAAAATTTCCGTGACTTTTAGCCCCCATCTTGCATAAAAGTGAGGAGTTAGTTTTTTGTTAATACCTAAACTATTTGGCACTTTTAAAAAATTTTTAGAAACATTATTTTAATAAGAATATTTTTAAAAAAATAATAAATCACCAATGTGAACGATTTTATAGCACTTTGAAAATGTGATAATTTGGTCCTACAGAGAACGCTGCAATCTATGCTTCAGGACTCTATGACTAAGATAGACGATAATGATGAAATAAGGTGATTTTCAAAGAGTTATATAATCGTTAATATTAGTGATACATTATTTTTTTAAGAATGATGTATTTTTTTTGAAATAATGTTACTAAAAATTTTTAAAACTTTTTTTAAAAGTGCCGAATAGTTTAGGTATTAACAAAAAACTAACTCCTCACTTCTATGCAAGATGGGGGCTAAACGTCACGAACATTTTGTGGGAATTTTTCACTTTTATATTCCTGGGGATAGTGCCTAAAATCCTGCATAAGCAGATCTTGGCTGGGATTTTTTTCTAAGGAACCTACAAATTTTAAATAGAATGATTGGGCTAGTACCCTATTCTGCAGATTTCACTTCTAATTAAACAATGCTTTTCATGGAGTAATCCTGTCGAAATTTCTTTCGTCTAAACTAAGTAAATTTGTCGATAGCGTATAGTCTAAGGCAAACATATTTTAAACTAATTTAGTGCAGGAACGTTACCACTATGATTAAGACAGCTTCTAAAGGGGGGTTGTTACCCACAAGTTTCATTAGCGACTAAGAACTTTATCTCAAGCAAAGACAAACATCAACATTGTTTAAATACATTTACTATAAAGTAGATTTAACGAGGCGGGTGAAAATCAACAATCAATACAGGCTGTGATTCGATTTTTCAAGAATCTATTGTATTTGAAAGTTTTTTCTTGCAAGAAGTATTAATTAAATTAGAGCATTAAAGAGAAATGTCGTTAAGTATAAAAACTTTGATTATATAATGTTGGTTGCTTAAATTTCAGGAAAAACAACCCTTCTTTGTTCATGGATTCAGGGAATATAAGAAACATTTAGGGTTAAAAAAGATACTTACCCGCAAGAAAATAGATCAATAAACAATATGAGTGGTTTAAAATATGCAATAATGCACTAAAATATCAAATTTAGTAAATTTGAAAACACTATTTTTTGGCCATTTGTAGCTCTTTTTTAGTCATTTTATACAGCACTTTTTAGATTGATTTACGAATCCAAAATTAGTGATATTGTTCTTCATTTTACGTAGAATAATTATTTAGTGCATGTTGTATGTTTTTAATTCGAATAAACTCTGAGTCCATGAAGAGAATTTGTAGTGACGTGGCTGGATGGCATTTTTTTTAATCACTTATATTGTTCATTGATCTTTTTGCTTACGGGTAAGTACCTTTTTTAACCCTGAATATATATATACAAACGTTTTTAAGATCTCAAAACTGCAAAAAAATAAGTGATTTCTGCTCCGTAGGACGATTCTTTTTTTTGGATCCGCCAAAAAAATGAAAAATGTAGCGTTCGATGCGGTGAATCAGAAAACCCAAATAAAAATCCAAAAAACTCAAAGAAACCTAAAAATAACCAAAAAAATCTAAAAACTGCACCTAAAATCTCTCTAACCCAGTCCACTGACCCGCCTAATGACGTAGCGAGCGTACGCGAGCGCAATCATCTAGTCCTGAATCCTGAGTCCATGAACATAAATGCGATGTTTTTTTATGAAATTTAAGCAACCAACATTACATATCCACAGTTTCTATGCTTCGCGACATTCTCCTTTAAAAATTAGTCTAAAAACTTGCCCAATATGCTTACTAGGGCAAAATACCATTTTGCTATAACTTTAACTCTTGTGTTTGAGTTACCTTAAATTGCTGCGGCAACTCTAAACCAGCGCTTATACGACTAAAAGCACCAGTAAACTTTCTTTGTCTACCACTGAAAACAACCAAGAGCTCTACAACTTTTCTAACCACTTTTATTTTTTATTTTTGTGTAAAAGTAAAACTGTGCAACTCAGCTCAAGTGTAACTAGCTTCGCTTATATTTCCTTGTAAATGAGGTCATTAATTTTAATTTGACAAGCTTGAACGAGCCTCATAACAAGCTCCCCCTATCTATTTTTCTCATAACTATACACCAGCAAAATTAAGCGAAGTACGATTATTTCTACAAGTCGAACTTATGTAGTTGTATCGTATATAAAACTAGAATGGGTAGAAGTTACTCTTCGCATATGAGTTGCTCGAGTAGAATTCGGAATCGGTAGAAGTGTAGTTTTATACTTTGTAAATCAAAGCTAAATCAATTTTTTATATAATTGCTACACATTCTATGGGATACTCTTCGCGAAAAAATTATTACAGGATAATTAATAGTTTCTTATAAAAAAAAATTATGTAAATAAAATCTGCGAAGAGTGCAAACTATTAACAGAAAACACGAAGAATTTTGTTAACGAAGAGGATAAACGTCAGTTCTGACGTTTAAGATATTTGAGGTTATTTGTTCTGACAGCTGGCTTTGTTTCTTTGTTTGAAATATTTTTGGCATGGCCTCCTTGACCGACGCGTGACGCGTTTTGGACTTAGAAGTTTTTTGGTACTGAAATCTTTTAGTTTTTGTTTTTTTAACCTTACTGGCTAACTTTACAAAAAATAAACCAACATTTTTAATAGAAAATAATTTTTTTATTAATTTTGTAAAAAATATCTTTTTTTTAGATTGAATAATAACGGAGATAGGAGGTTTTTTGGTGCAGGGGGGTAATTGGGGGGTCGGACAAAAAAACTAAAGAATACTTTTTGATGAAGAATTAAATTGTCTATATTTTATGTCGAATAATTTTTTTTGTAAATTTAATAATAGTCGAGATATGATTTTTTTTTTATTTGGGGGGCTGAAAAGGGGGCTTTGTAGTATTCGGATTCTTATCAAAAACAATAGGGATCTTCCTCTTATAGGGATCGATTTTTTCTTAAAATTTTAATTGGATTGGAATTTTGGTTCTTAAGATAAGATAAGCGTGTTTACAAGAAACGTGACATACATACACACCGACCGACCGACCGACCGACCGACCGACCGACGGACGGACAAAAAATGAAAATCTTAAAAAGTCATGAAACGCACGAATCTGCAAGAATTTTTGCTCTACGATGAAAATTGACGATTTTAGGATTTTCGTATCGATTGCAATATACTCTTCGGACCTGGTCTTGCGAAGAGTATAATAAATATTCTAAAGAGTATAGACAAAGTAGTCAATTGGCCTATACAGGGTGTTACCAAATAAGTAGGAAAAAATTCAGGGGGTACTTCCTGAACTCATTTTAAGAAAAAAAGTTCATATGAACATGTGTCCGAATATCCTTCGTTTTTGAGATACAGCTCCCCCAAAAACCCCTAAAAAATCAGTTTTTTCGCTATAATTTCGTAAAGAATAATTTTTTCAAAAAATTTTATAGGACCTATTTGATTTATCTAATTACTAGGAATATTTTCCCCTTTGTAAAATTTAAAAAAAACGGGTTAATAGTGGGGATCCTTAGGGGGCTGTAAGAAAAAAAAAAAAGTCAAAATCGGGTATATGTTTATAGGAACTTTTTTTCTTAAAATGAGTTCAGGAATTACCCCCTGAATTTTTTCCTACTTATTTGGTAACACCCTGTATTTTAGAGTGTCTGGACCTTTTATAAACCAAACTTGGTTAAGGCGTTAGAAAAATATGACAGGATTACTTACTATAACAACTAAAAGAGTAGTGTTTAGTTAGGAGTAACGTGGAGTGTGAGTTGAAATATAATCGATATGGGGTTTACTCAAGCACATAAATATGTTATGTAGGGTTTCTATTTTTAGCTATGAATATTTTAATCATTGAAGCGACGCTTTTAGACGAGAAAATGGTTGTTTTTTGTCTACGTGGTATTTAGCATGTTGGATGAAAAGTTGCCATAGAAAAAAGTTTGCTTCGTTTCTCTTTGAAAGTACACGTAGCAAATATTATACATTTGTAATATAATAGTGACCCACTTAGACTAACTATTGGGACAAGAACATTCACCAGTTTATAGGTCATTTTAATTAAGAAATTTACAGTTTTGGTTTGTCTAAACTTAGGTGAAATTTTATTGATTACATTTGGTGTCAGGAGTTGGTTAAAAGTGCATAAAATCAGTAATAATTTATTATATTACGAAGCAGTGTTAAGTGCAAATAAAGTTAATAAAGTCATAATTTTTTAGTCGCGTGCTTTAAAAAGCGAGATGTTGAGAGATGCATTAACCAAGATTAATGATAACGCATATTGTTGGCTTTTTTTATCTCTTGAAAAATGTCAACTATATTAAGACGCAAATTAATTTAGTTTAAAGCTGAAAAACTCTAATAAAGCCATAAAAAAATTCCAGACGTCTACAGGTTCATTAGAAAAATGGGACTTTTTTATTTTAAAAAACTAAAACAGTGTAAGAAATATATGAATCTTTTTGAGCTACAAAAAAATGTTAATAGTCTTAATGCTAGAGTTTAAAATTTACAGATTCAAAGATTTGTGCTCCTAGACACTCGTATTAGTCATCTCTGTTGAGTTCCCGTCAATTCTACTAAATAGCACATCTACATGAGGGCCCCATCGTATATTAAAATTAAATGTGGTTTTGAAAACTAGAAAACTAGGACTACTTTTTTTTACAACTACATTTAGTTTTAATTTACGATTGGTCATTAAATTTTGCTGTCAAAAGAAGAACACAACCAATAAAAGTGGTTAAATTGGAGTAATTAATAGAACCCACTTTGGTGACCTCGTCATAGATGCTTCTTTCTTAAAAAAATGTAAAATGTCGCGCTCGTAAAGGTTTTTAAATTCACCTCGCATCAGGTGAAGAGTTCTTTGAAAGTCCTCAACATAGTATTTAATTATTCCTGTGCATTTCTGTGGAAAAGTGAAAATTACGGCATTATTTTCATTAAAAAGTAATGCAAGGCAACTTTTACATCCGCTTCTGGCTTCGTAATGAGAGCAAACGAACTTAAACACAACCTTTTCGTAAATTATTTAATAAAGTGAAAATTGGGTAAATGAGAGTCTCGGATGGCGTATAGCTGCCGGCCTGCTGTCCTAAAATGTTTCGGCTAATAACATTACGTATCGACTACTTTAATTACTGAGCTTGATGACTCTGTACCCTATTTAATAGATTAAAGTGTAATTTAGAGTTTCGCACGAGGGATGGTCTGGCTGGGAGACTCCCTTGGGACCCCTTAACCCCCGTCAATGGACCGACAACACAAAAATTGCCATTTTGATTAATGATCATGTGTTTTAATAACTAACGTGTCGCTATTAGCGACTAAAATTGGCTTATAATGACTCCATTTTAGTACATTCTTCAGTAGCAATTACAAAAAAAAATTTCATTATTTTTGCGCTCTATAGGGTAGAGTTTTGATCCAGTTTTAAAATTTTAAAAGAGTCCTTTATTGGTTAGAAATAAATTTAAACAGAGAAGGTTTACCTTACCCCATTTTGCAGATTTTACTAATGCGGCCCTGAGTAATGCCATAAAGTTATGCTAAAATTGGTTAGTAAAACACACGGTCAACTCCTACGTCGAAGATCACAGATCTTCATTAGAAAACTGTCTGTGAAGTAGAATTTTGATTCAGTCAGATTTGACCACGTTTTTAGAAAAATATTTTATGAAAATAAAAGGCTTTCTTACCTTTGTTATAAAAATGTGCTATAATGTCTTAAATTCGATATTTTAAGTTTGGTTCATTCTAAAACTCTATAATATACAGTTTATGTGTTAATGTTGTGCACCCTCCAAGATGTGAATTTTAAACGCAAATTGCTTGAGAAAGCATCCATATTAAGAGGTCTGGTAAGTACCATTGTAAAATTTACATTTTTTTCTATTACCTAGAACAAACCATACCCCTTGATATGGTTTCTTTCTCAAGCAATTCGCGTTTAAAGCTGACATCTTGGTGGGTAATTATCATATCAGATTAATGAGGGATTTTTTAATTTTTGAGGTAGAATCTCGGGTAATTTTAAATTAAAATATCGTAAATAAGATATTAATTTTTACACCAATGGTACCTAAAAAACTTTCTTATTTTTCTTTAAATAATGTTTTAAAAAAACCAATGTTGGAAACACAGAATAATAATTTGGTCCGCAATGTTGGTTGCCTAAAAAATTTTTACAGATGCTATTTTGATGCACTTCTGTGAACTGTGACGTAGGGCTTCATGGTGTCTATTAGCGACTAAAATTGGCTTATAATTACTCTATTTTAGTACTGTGTTCTTCAGTCGCTATTTTATTTTTTTTATTATTTGAATTTTATAATGTAGAGTAAGTTTTGACTTTTTTGAGTTCCTTATTCAAGTATTATATAGCCGGTTTAATTACAGAGATTACTGGTTCAATTTAGAAGACCAGTATCCTAAAAAAAGTAATGGATTATAGAGGTCTCCAAAATCTTGCAGATTTGAATGTCAAGGTCAAACTTAAGATTTTTTGTGGACAAGCTGGCTAAAAATGTCAAGTGGCTAAAAACGTTTGGTTTGTTTGGCTACGCAAAAACGCAATTTCCTATCCTTCCGATATAAATCCTTAGAGTTGACGTTGAGGGAAATTTACTAAAGTTCAGAGATCAATAATATGGGTAAACACTTCTAAAAACTTTAAACATTCTTAAACTTTACAATGCTTTGGATTTGTTGACGAAAAGGATTTTTACTGAAAAGACTTCAACTTGATGCTGAAAAATGTTTGTGCTCAAATAGAACTCAAGTCAACATTCTCTAAGAAGTCATCTGAGCTAATAAATTGAACCGATTAAAAGTTTTACTTTATAGTCTTCAATACAATAATGTACATAAGAAGGAGTTTTTATCTTATTTTATTTTTTTTAATAAAATATAAATTCTTTAAGACGAATTTACAGACAATTTGATGAGTGAAAGTGGCTAAACCTTTAAACATTAATGAGCAAGCTCGTCCGCATTGCCTGTCAGCAAAAAATTCTTCGCAATTTGTACCAATTACAAAAAAACGTAAAATAAATTAATTGGGCTTCAATAAAATATTAGATAAATTCCTTTGTCTGCGAAGCAAAGAATAATAGATAGGAGTTAAGAAGGAAAAACCAAACAAAAGAGTAATGATCAAAATGAACGCTTTTGCGACCAGAATACTAAAGATTTATTTTCTAATAAAGAATACGAAAGTCGGGTAGCTAAATTGCCCAAAGAGGATTGACAAAATTAAAACAGAGTCTTTCTAACTATATCTCTAGGGAAATTGGTATACATCATCTCTTCTTTCTAAGAATCCGTACAGCCTATCTACTTTATTTTAACTTTTTGTTTTTATTTTTAGCTTTACACTCAACATTTGATCAATACTGCATATAAATAACTTTGTCCTTTAATTAAAAGCAGTAGTTTTCAGATTTAGCCCAATCATTCTATTTAAAATTTGTAGATTCCTTAGAAAAAAATCCCAACCAAGATCTGCTTATGCAGGATTGTACGCACTATCCCCAGAAATATAAAAGTGAAAAATTTCCACAAAATTTCCGTGACGTTTAGCCCCCATCTTGCAAGAAGTGAGGAGTTAGTTTTTTGTTAATACCTAAACTATTCGGCACTCTTGAAAAAAGTTTTAAAATTTTTTAGGAACATTATTTTAATAAGAATACAATCATTTTTAAAAAAATAATAAATCACCAATATTAACGATTCTATAGCTCTTTGAAAATCACCTTATTTTTTCATAATCGTCTATCTTAGTCATAGAGTCCTGAAGCATAGATTGCAGCGTTCTCTGCAGGACCAAATTAGCACATTTTCAAAGTGCTATAAAATCGTTAATATTGGTGATTTATTATTTTTTAAAAAATGATTGTATTCTTATTAAAATAATGTCCCTAAAAATTTTTAAAACTTTTTTCAAAAGTGCCGAATAGTTTAGGTATTAACAAAAAACTAACTCCTCACTTCTATGCAAGATGGGGGCTAAACGTCACGGAAATTTTTTGGGAATTTTTCACTCTTATGTTCCTGGGGGTAGTGGCTACAAACCTGCATAAGCAGATCTTGGTTGGGATTTTTTTCTGGGGGAATTATTAGAATGATTGGGCTAATTACTAATTTCCCAGTAAAATAAGACACATTAAGAAGTAGCTAAAAAAATGATACCTTTACTACTACATTACTTTACTTTAAAAGTTCTTATAATTGTAACTATACAAATGAATACCACCGCACTTTATTTCAAAAGTATGCAGATGCCAAAAACCTTAAAACAAAGTGTAAAATTTAATTAAAATTACTTTGGAATGTGCATGAGCATTTTTAGAAACGTTTTACCATTTCAAAAACAATGCAAAAAGCGAGAATTCCTTTTTGCTTGTTTTTTGTTCGAAAGCAAAAAGTTTAAAATGATTTTATTATATCATATTTTTTGCTGAAATATAAAATAAATAGTAACACGCTAAAGAGGTGTTTGGTTTTAGTTTTTTATTAAAATGCTCGTTAGTTCAAGCGATAAAAAATGAATACCTATTTTCTAATGGACAAGTGCTAAAGAACGCCTTATAAATCGAGTTTTTTGTGCTATTTTTTATACTTCATTTAATTTATTAAATACCGTTTTTAATTTGAATAAAAAACTTAACCTAATATTTTATTTTTATTGGATTGGCAACATTGACATTTGGAAGTAAAAAGTAAATTTATGTCAGACATATTGAATAATGACATTTGTAAACTTTACTCACTTAATGCTGAATGAATAGTCGTTTTTGAGAAAATGTAACCGTTGATATCGTTTCTTCAATTCTTCTAGTTATTTCCCTACAAAAAAAACTATGTTCCCCGATAGTTTATAATAGTAAAATTTGTAAATAAAAAGTACCTTGCCAGGGAAGAATTCTTGCATCTGGAAAACCAACTTAATAAAATAAAATGTTGGGTTTAATAATGAAGCAATTCAGCAACCTTAAAAAACCAAATTTTGGGTTTCATAATGTGCTTATTATAGAACGCAAATATAAAAAACGCCTTAGGAAACTAGACACAAGGTGTCTGGTGTGGGTATGAGTTTCTATATTCTCTAAATGTTATAGTAAGCTCTGAATAATGCAGTGCAGTCCCAATAATAGCTGTATTGATGGAGAATAATCATTACAGGCATGTTTAATTGGTGCATGCTTTGCCTTACTATGTCAAACCTCACGATGTGAAATAGCTCTTTAGTATGAAATGCACCAATTTGCCTCATCGGTATTATCAAATAGTGATTGATCTCATCAAGAACAAGTACTACAAATCAAGCGTCGGTGTTTAGATTTTGACTATTTCATGCCTATTTGAAACGAGCTGTCTTATTCCTAGAATTGGGCTTTGAAGACCTGATAAATTCTTGATATTGCACCATACACTATGTTGCCAAAATGCACTGCAGAATCGTTATTTAACCAGTTGTTAGTTGACAAAGAAATTGTAATAGAAAAAAAAATTCGGACAATAATATTTTTAAAAGATTAATCCAAGATCTGAAGAAGTCTGAACGATCTCAGATTCAATAACTTATTTTCTGTAAGAGTCCGACTACCCATTTTCTCTTATGCAAACTTGTGTACAACTTAGACCGCAGTTTTTAACGTTATTATTAGAGCAATATTGTTTTAAAATTTTGACAATATTATTGTTTGGCACATTTTGCTTCGTAGCCCTAGTTTAGCAAAAATAAAAGTTTAAAGAGGGAGTAAATATACTAAAAACAACAACTGCTTTTCTTTCTTAAATTACCTAAAATAAGTTATGTGAATATTTGCATAAAAAAGTGCTGTAAGTTCCAGAATTAGACCAAGGTCAAGCCTCTCTCTAGTTGTACTGGTGGTAGGTAGCTACTCTAGACACATATTCATGATGAAAGTATATCTGTTCAATTAGTCTTTAGTCTATTCTGGTCACCGTAGCCCCTCTACATGGCATAAGGACTGTGTGTCGGACTGAGAAATGCGGCGATGAGTTAATTTTTACACAAAAAGAATCAAGGGCAATTACTCGTAACAGAGTATTTCAGTCTATTTGGATGTGAACTGCGAGATAGCAAACATTAGCAAAGAGCCGTTGGCGTAGTTTGGAAACATGGAAAACGTTTCTAAAAACAAATTAGCTATCAATCAGCATCTTAATTATTTACTTCGGCAGGGTTTGTGCCTCGTTTGGAAATACTATATCGTTTGCAATTAATCCGTTAAAAGCCTTTGTCTGCCTGTATACCACCCTGTCTGAGCCTCACTAATGTTGGATTTTATTTATCTCTTTTGAATTGTATTTAAACATGAAAAAGTTTTTAGTTTAAAAGATCCTTCAATTATTTAAAACATGTCTAAGGATAAGCTTGAAGGATTTAATTTATTGCACTTTATAACCCATCAATGTGGAATATGTACCGAACAATATAGGCTTTAACTAAAACATTTCTTTGATTTTCAGAATATGAATTCAAATGCTTAAAATAAACTTTAATACAACCCAAATTCCAACTTTGTTAAGTCCAGGGCTGTGCCCTAATTTCCATATAGCGAAATAGGTAACACTACTTTATACTTTACAAAATCCCCATTGCCTTCGGAATCCAGAATCCCTTGTCTTACCCAGGGGAACTAGCACTTAATTGGGATAGTTTTGGGTTTATTGTTCGACCATTTGCAGTTATTTATAGGCTTGTGTCTACCACTTTACCAATTTTCAACTTCTCACACTATAAGGGTAGAAATTGCATTAAAAACATTGTAAAAAGTCTTAGAGGTTATTTGAAAAAAAAAAGAACTACTTGTTATTATCTGCCTAAATAAAAATGCCCCATTAAAGGTCCCATTAAAATAAAAATAATGAAAAAAGTTAAATAATAAATGATGCTACCAATAGACACGGTCAAGCCCTACGTCACAGTTCACAGAAGTGCATATAAATACTATCGGGGAAATTTTTTTAGGCAACCAACATTACGGCCCAAAGAAAATTGTCATTTTTTTCTTATTCTGCGTTTCCAACATTGGTCTTTTTAAAACATTATTTAAAGAAAAATAAGAAAATTTTTTAGGTCCCATTGGTGTAAAAATGTTCCTTTACATCTTATTTACGATATTTTAATTCAAAATTACCTGAGAATCTACCGCAGATTTAAAAAATCCCTTTTAATCTGATGTGATGATCACCCACCAAGATGTCAGCTTTAAACGCGAATTGCTTGAGAAAGCAACCATATCAAGGAGGTTTGTTCTAGGTAGTAGAAAAAAATATTAATTTTACAATGGTACTTACCAGACCTATTGATATGGTTGCTTTCTTAAGCAATTTGCGTTTAAAATTTACATTTTGGAGGGTGCACAACATTAACACATAAACTGTGTATTATAGAGTTTTACAATAAACTAAACTTGAAATATCGAATTTAAGACATTATAGCACATTTTTATACCAAGGGTTTCCTAAGAAAGCCTTTTATTTTCACAAAATATTGTTCTAAAAAAGTGGCTAAATCTGACAGAATCAAAATTCTACTTCACAGACAGTTTTTTTTATGTGGATCTGTGATCTGTGACGTTGGAGTTGACCGTCTCTATTACCACATTCCTAACCCCCCAAAAAATAATTCGCCGATCTTATGATTGTTTTTATTTTTATTTTTATTTAAAAATAATACCCTTTTAGTGTTTTAGTTGTCGCTCTAACACCCTCCCTGTACATTTATTATTTAAGCTGGTTCTGCTGGTGAACGCAAAACTTTATAAAACCCGTCTATTATTTGGTAGAAAAAAAAACAAAAATGTAGTAATTATAATCCCTCTGACAAATAAAGCAAAAAAAAAAACATTAATTACCCACCGTGTATTTAGGTACCTTGTTTTACATTGCGAATTTACATTCCTTTAATCCTTTAATTGTTTCAAAGGCACAGTTTTGCCTTTTAATGAACAAAATAGGGAAGCTGCACAAAATAATTTTATTATTTTTATTCTAAAAAAAAAATTGCTTCTGCAAAAATTAAAATTCGTATAAAAAGAGAATAGTACGTTACAGTTCAAGTAACAGAAATAAAGGGCGATTTATAGAATGTTACTTTTACTTTACTTCGGCGTTACTTCACTTCCGCATAACTTAACAAATTTGCTTAATTTATAGATTGTAAAGTTACGTGAAATTGGGAACAGGTATGCGCATGTGTCTGAACTCGCGACTTTTGACAATTTACACCTGGGCCATAATTACGGAATATCGCTTCGTACGAAACCTACATAAGAAGACCAGCATGGTTTTGTACGAAGCGATATTCCGTAATCACCACCCTTGACAATAAGGGTGAATATCTCAGTTTTGCAAATTTTGCGCATGATCGGCCAAGCTCGGCTTTTGACAGTACAACTTACAGCTAAATAAATCAGCAAAGTAGCGCTAAAGTGAAGTATAAATTTGCTAATACATTGCCATGTATTTTATTTAATTTTCTGTAAAGTTACGCCAAAGTAAAGCGGAAGTAAAATGAAAGTAACGTTCTATAAATCGGCCCTAATCCTTTGAATCCTGCAAGTAGATTTTGTTTAATAGTTCAAATGCTAAATAAAGCACAATATTGTAAAATATTCGGTTGTTAAAATACAGAACAAATTTTGCAGCGAAATATAATCTCTCCAAAACATCTCCACTTCAATTGTGGTGAACAGTCACCAAAACAAAACATTGTAACCCTATCCTGACAAAGTATTAAATAAATAACGAAACATTTTAACATCTAATGACGCCCAAATGTATTACCTCACGTTTTAAAGCTAATTTACAAACAATGAAACTTTTTAAAAATGAAATTTCAGAGCATTACATAGCTTTTTTTTTGTTCCAGAACTTTTTGTTTAAAGACTTCTAAAAGGGGCTTCTAGGTAAGTTTTTTTAAACAGGGTATTCCAACAATGCACAAAGAAATAAGAGAAATTATATTTTCACTATTATTATACAGGGTGTCCAAAAATTGGCGCATAAACGCGATGGAACGGTATTGGGGCATGTCTAGAGATCCCTAGAAAAATGTTAAAAAAATCCATCTCATATATCCTTGGAGATATAAGGTGCCAAAGTGCAGAACTTCGAACGCTCATTCCTTGAAGATAACAGCACATATTAACGAAAAAAATGGTTTAATACAAAGCTACAGTCTATCTTAAACCATTTCACCATTTGTTTATCTTTTAAATGGTCGAATCAAATTACATTTTTAAAATCAATTTAGTTTTGCAAAATTTTTATGAAATGAAGGTGACAATAATGTCAATAAAATCTAATGCAAAATTATTTAAGGCCACGATAATTAAAAAACTGAAAATATTTGGACCTTTACCCCTTGCTACAAAATAGGACAAATTTTGAAAAAATAGAATTGCCTAAAACTATGTTTTTATATTTATTAGAAGCCGTTGAAAACAAATCGGTAATCAGTGCTTTCGTTGTTTTCCTAGAGCTTTTTTAAAGTTGGACAAATTTTCGAAATGCTTAGTTAAAAAATGAACATTTAGGAACATTTTTGAAGGGGCCTTTTTACTTTAAATGTTTAACTGATGGGACCCATGACAAGAATAAATTTAAGGATTTTGGAAAGCAACTTAAAAAGCTTGAGAATAAAACATGGTATCGAAAATACATTTGTTAAAAATCGAAAGCTTGTAGTAGGAAAGGAAACATTGACAAATCTCCTTACATAAATGTATCAGCTTTCCATCAACCTAGCAGTTTTTCCGCACAAACTGAAAACTCTAAAGGTGTGGGAAAACCAGCGGAAAAGTGGAAAATTCTGCTCGAGGCTGTAGCAGATGCTACGATTATGTATTGGGGCGAATTAGCCATCCCGCATTGGAAAAATGACATGGTAGGTTTTCCGCAACCGGGAAAATTTACATAGAAACTTTTAGCGCGCTGCGCGTTACTGAAAACAATTACCAATTACCCTATTTTTCGCAAATATTTTAAATTAATGCATAATTGATTATTTAATCAATAAATTAGGGGTGGGTGGTGGTGACAAGCGGTGAAAATGCGATAACTGGGAAGATAAGATCTGACTCATGGGGTTGGTAAATACTTTTGCTACCTTAGTAGGCTTTTGACCTAATTTGAAAACTTTATTCCCCCGCTGCATATTTAAGATCATTACCCTTTATAATGTTGAAGCTTTGTCTTAAAACTTTTAGAATGTTTTACATACCTTTTATAAGTTATACTCTTCGCAAGCCACATTGAAGTTATGATATTCAGATTTTTCGCAACAATATAATTTTGTGCTAGATATTGTAAAATTGGCGCATAAACGCGATTGCACAATACCTACGATATTGGGACATGTCTAGGGATCCCTAGAAAAATGTTAAAAAGAATCCATCTCATATACCCTAATGCTAGCCTTTCACGTAGCTTCTTGCTAGCTTCTAGAAGCTAGCTTCTTCGCTGCTACTGGAGGATTCAAATGTTTTAGGTGTGCGCGCGCACAGGAAGCTAAAAGAAATCAAACCGTGCTTGATTTATTTTAACTTCTTTTGCGCGCGCACACTTAAAACATTTGAATCCTCCAATAGCAGCGAAGAAGCTAGCTTCTAGAAGCTAGCAAGAAGCTGCGTGTACAGCAGCCATTAGACATATGGGATTTCAAAGTGCAAAACTTCGAACGCTCATACCTTGAAGATACAGCACATATTAACGGAAAATAGTTTAATACAAAGCTACATTCTATCTTAAACCATCTCGCCATTTGTTAATCGTTTAAATGGTCGAGTTACATTTTATAATCAATTTAATTTTACAAAATTTTCATGAAATGAAGCTGACAACAATGTCAATAAAATCTAATGCAAAAGTGTATGATCAAGACTCATAGATGGGATTTTTAGACTCTGTTGCCGAATTTACGCAACTTTGTTCGAATTTTCCTCAATAAATATAGCAGATGTTTTTTTTTAAAAAAAATTCCAGGAATTCCTAGGCATGCCCCAACAACGTTCCATCGCGTTTATGCCCCAATCTTTGTATATAAAAAAAAGTTACAAATTTAAAGTTATTTAAATTTAAAAATTAAAAAGAGAAAATATGCAATTGGGTGTTTTTTTTAACACAAACCTAAGCATCAGTCTGGACATAAATAAAAAAGTTATTTTCTCCAGGCGTAGCAAACTAGCGACACATATAAAGTTTAAATTCGCTAATTTTGTGTATTTAGGACAGAATTTATGCCGTTTTAGCCTTTTGGGTAAAATAATTTAATTCATAAAATTCAAATTAACTTTTCCCTTATCTCTGCATGATACCTAAACAGCTGACCTTATAGTTATGCAACACATTTTAAAAAGATTAATAAAAGTCTAAATAAAAACAAAAACTAAACTTAAAGTTCTTTTAGACTCTTTTAAAGAAGTCTGATGTATCATTTTAAATTGAACTTTATTTTATATACATGTTAAAAATTAGGTTCCCATAAAAAAAAAGTTTAAAGAGCTTAAACTATTGCAACGTAACCCAAACCAAATTAACCGACTTTTATAGCCCCATTAAACAATAAAACCGTTTTCAAATTCTTGTAAGAAGAGTAGTTTTGATTAACCATCATTTCTTTGTATAAAATCCAAGTTTTTAAACTAAAATTAAAACGGCATCTTAACTCAAAACTAAAACAGATCCCTTTAATTTAACTTTTCTTGAAACTTTTGATAAAATAATTAAAAAAGAAACGTTTCAGGACATGTATACATGAAAATAAGTAATATTAAATATTCTCTAATCTTGTGAAGTTTTAAAGAAAGTTTTATACTTGTAAGTAAACGAGATGCATTAAGTTTTTAATATTAAAACATACATCTCGGTTTTCTTTAGAAAAAATTCGCTCTTTGTCCATGGATAAAGAAAAGAGTTGAAAAAAGTTGGCAGCAATCTGAAAGAACTGCTGTTTCCAGAAAATGTCAATAGAGCCTTTATAAATTATGTTTCAACATTGCGTGCACAAAATGCAGAGTAATATTTATACGTCATAAAATAAGAACAAAATAAACACATGTTTGATTTTACTTCTTACAAAAACGTATTTTTAAGATTAATATAGAAAATATTCTGGGCGTTCAAAAAATGGCGCATAAACGCGATGGTACGTTGTCAGGGCATGCCTATAGGGATTCCTGAAAAATTAAAAAAAAATCCATCTGTTATATTCATAGAGGAAAATGCGAACAAAGTTGCATAAATTCGGAAACACAGTCTAGGAAAACACATCTAAAAATCCCATCTGTAAGTCTTGATCATACACTTTTACCACTAATAAATGACATCAGTGCTTATGTAAAAACGAGCTGTTAAATCCGAATCTGGCACTTAAATATTTGCAGATCTTTAAGTTTTATTGCTATAAGCTTTTACAGGCAACTTCAAACGCGCTATCTGACTTTTTTTAAAGTGTTCTAATTGGAAAAAATATATTTTTACAAAAAATCAAAATAAAGATTCGAATTCCTCGGCAAAAATGCAATCTACAAAATAAGTTTCAATAAAATCAGAGATATTTTTTTGCTAAACATCCTAAAAATTTGAAAAGCTCTAGTAAAAAAACGAAAGCACTAGGAAAAAATCTGATTGCTGATTTGATTTTTTCGACTTTAAGAAGTTTCAGAAAATTTCATTTTTTTGAAAAAATTACTGGACTGTATTGAATTCTTAAATAAGTTTGAATGCATACTTTCTACAGCTTTTGTCTTAGATAAAACTGGGATACTTATTCTGTTAACGAAATAAAACGTTTTCTTTAATTAGATTTAAATTTGAAAGCATTTTAAAAGCAAGAGTAATTAGTAAGTACTTTGCTTGCTACTTTTAAGTTCGAAGCAAATGAAGTGAAAATAAATTCGACTACATGCAGCTTGTAGCGACAATTCTTTGTAATTATTAATAGTTACTTGATAATTAAAAGTTCATTTTGTGAGGGTCAAGATCCTTAGTTTTAATTGGCAAAACTACAAAAGTTACATCAAAAAGATTACTTTTTATTATTATTTCTTAAAGAAGAATGTCGTGAACTATAGAAACTGTGGTTATGTAATGTTAGTTGCCTAAAATCAAATAAAAACAACACTTTCTGGTCATTGCTCAGTGGGTTTATAAGAGTTAATTTTAATTAAAAATTGTGCTTACCAGCAACATAAATAAACAAAGCGCAAGTTGACATATTCTAAAGGTCCATCAATAAGCGTTTAAATACAGAATTTTGCCAATTTAGAAGCACTATTTTTTGCTTTTTAAATTGCCAAAATTCTGTATTTAAGCGCTAATTGATAGACCTTTAGAATATGTCAACTTGTGCTTTGTTTATTTATGTTGCTGGTAAGTACAATTTTTAATTAAAATTAACTCTTATGAACCCACTGAACAATGACCAGAAAGTGCTGTTTTTTGTTGATTTTAGACAACCAACATTACATAACCGCAGTTTCTATGCTTCGCGATATTCCTCGTTAAGGAGGTATAAGGTTCTAAGCAAAATAGGTATTTTGCTCGCGATCCAAAATGCACAATTATTAACTGGTTGGTTAATTACAACACACTCGGGCGCGAAACTTTAAACTAATATTTTGCAATTATACACTCTACCAATTTATTAAGAAATGTCTATTTTGAGAACACAACTGACTCAAACGTCTCAAAAGTTTTAATTAGAAGTAACTTTACGACATTTTTAGTAGAAAACTACTTTAAATTTAAATTATGTTCCCTACTTGGTTCTAAATAAATATATTTTAGAAAGTTTGAACTTTATAATCTACTCCTGACTTACTTTACCGTGCTATAATACGGGGGTTGTTTAATAAATTCCGAGGGGCAAATTGGATGGGCAAACTGTGTACACTAATTCACAAATTCTGAACAAATTTTTTACAAATTCTCAACAAATTCTTAAAAAAATGTACACTAATTTTTTCATTGAATTGCCCCTCGATAAATTCTAGGCAACTATTAAGGTCCATTTAGAGATACTTGATTTAGCTTAACGCTTCTTAAATAAACGCCAAATTAACAGAAACATTTCTGTATACCTTAAATAATCGAAAGAATTGACTCACCCTTTCCAGGGTGTCCAAAAATTGGCGCATAAACGCGATGGTACGTTGTTGGGGCATTCTCAAGGATTTTTAAAAAAATGTTAAAAAAAATCCTTCTGATATATTGAGAAAAATGCGAACACAGTTGTATAAATTCGGCAACACAGTCTAGGAAAATACATCTAAAAATCCCATCATGAGTCTTGAATATACACTTTTGCATCTGATTTTATTGACATTGTTGTCAGCTTCATTTCTGGAAATTTTAGCAAAATTAAATTGATCATAAAAATGTAACTCGACCATTTAAAAGAAAAACAAATGGTGAAATGGTTTAAGATAGACTGTAGCTTTGTATTAAACCATGTTTTTCGTTAATACGTGCTGTTATCTTCAACGTATGAGCGTTTGAAGTTTTGCACTTTGGGACCTCATATCTCCAAGGGTATATGATATGGATTTTTTTTAACATTTTTCCAGGAATCCTTGAGAATGTCCCAACAACGTACCATCGCGTTATGTTACGTTGTAAAGCCTGATTGTAAACAGTCCTTAATAACCCCACAACAACCACCAAATGTCACATGGTTAGATTCCGTGTTTTTTTAATGTAATTTAAACATTGTAGCTGTGAACAATGTTGCCTGAAATATAGCTTCATTCCGCTTAATAATATTTACTTCATCCAATTCCGTATAAGCCAGGAGCTGCATATTTAGAGCCGTATATAAACTGCAAAACAAACGGATAACGTCTGCCTGTCTGGCGCCAGGCATTTATATTTTTATGCCCTACTTCTATCAACAAGAAAACAGCCTCGGTGGTAGGTTACAGGGTCAGGATTTTCCTACATTGTGTCTGTTTTAAAACTGTTACAAATTTTGACTTAGGCGTTTTGCTGAACAAAAAACTGGACATGGGTTAAATCAAACAATGTTAAGAGTAGAAAAATGTTTTTAAAAACATAGGTTAAGTGGAGACAACATTTTTGCGATTTTTATGCAAGGATTTATGTATCATAGTCTAGAAAACTTCAACCTTCAAGTTTTTTTGTTTGAAGAACATGCAGTATTGTTGTTAAAAACTGAAACTTCTACCAGTCACTTGAATTTATCTGGACTTGACATCTTTTAAAATTATTAGACAAGACGGAACAACGCATTTTGCCAAGATAGAGATTTCTAACAAGAGCGGGTTAGGTCAGTGAGAGGGATAGATCATTTAAAAAGTTAAACTTCGCAGATAGCTCATATTTTTTATTTTTATATAATCGTTATACATTCTATATGATACTCTTCGCAGTAGATGATTAAAAAGGTGCATTTTTTATTTTATTGAAAACAACGTAAAACTTATTTTTTTTGTAAGCGGGTGGGGATACAAAAAAATTACCAGATGCTTTTCTATAAGGAAAAATACAATCTTTAATTTTATTCAAAATATTTTTTTTCGTAAAGTTGATATTAACGAAAATATGAATTGTTTTCTACTTTGGGGGTGCTTTTAACCCTCTATTTATTACTTGATTTTTTCCAAAAACAAAAGGGCTCTTCTTCTAAATGGGATTGATTTTTGTGTTAAATTTCAAGTCAATCCGATAAACCGTTCTTGAGTTATGGTGGTCACAAATTTCATTACAGACAGACATACGGACAAAAAATAAAAGTCTTAAAAAGTCATGAAACGAACGAATATGAAAAAATTTTTGCTCTAGGAATATTAACAATTTTAAAGAAGGTCCGACCAATCGCAATATACTCTTTGACTTTGTCTGCGAAGAGTATAATAATAGGTACTTTTCAAAATAATGATAAAAAACCCACATTTTGGAGCAGTTTTGAACTTTTGAAACAATAACAATTTCGGGAAACCTTCTGTACTTACTGGCCATGACAACCAATGTGGTGCATTTGCGTGCATCCTTGCCTAGGAAACTTTGACACGTTTAATGCAACTGCCCAAAAGTTTAAATAAAGTACCTACATTGTCAAGCGCATAAATGGTTACTGAAGTAGACCCCTGGGTTATTGGTATGTTCTCTGTTCTGAAAGTTTGCCTAAATGTTATCCCATTTATAAAATGTCACAAGCAAACCTTGGTCTATGCGTTGAATAACAAATAGCTTCACTCTTTATGTTGACCGGTTCGAAAGAACGATGAGGACATAATAAATTTTAGTCAAATTTTCTCTCTTTTCTGCAGTATTCTAAAGACCGATTTATAAAACGTTACTTTCACTTTACTTCCGCTTTACTTCGGCGTTACTTTACAGAAAATTAAATAAAATACATGGGAATGTATTAGCAAATGCATACTTCACTTTAGCGCTACTTTGCTGATTCATTTAGCTGTAAGTCGTACTGTCAAAAGCCGAGCTTGGCCGATCATGCGCAAAATTTGCAAAAATGAGATATTCACCCTTATTGTCAAGGGTGGTAATTACGGAATATCGCTTCGTACGAAACCTGCTGGTCTTCTTATGTAGATTTCGTACGAAACGATATTCTGTAATTACCACCCAGGTGTAAATAGTCAGAAGTCGCGAGTTCAGACACATGCGCATACCTGTTTCCAATTTCACGTAACTTTACAATCTATAAATTAAGCAAATTTGTTAAGTTACGCGGAAGTGAAGTTACGCCGAAGTAAAGTGAAAGTAAAGTTCTATAAATCGCCCTTAAAACAGTTAAAATTTGAAAAAGATCTTTGGTGTATGCGACAAAAAATAGCTTATAAAATGCTGATTGATAATAAATTCTATGTGGAGTCTTTATTTTCTAATTTATTTAAAAAGTTCACCGGCGGCGTAAAACACATGCGTTTTTATGAAGGTTTCTTTATTTTATACATTTCTCAATTCTGTATCTTTCGTGAAAGCTCCAAAGTACCTATATTATACACGTAATATAATTTATTATGGATTCGTTTTTCCTTTCAAGCTCGCATGCATTGCATTAGTTCTTTTGAAGTTTACGTTCTACGCTACCTAAGTTACCTTTTATAAAATTTAACTTCCCTTTATCTTATGTGTAATGGTCTGCTAAATTAACTTAGTTCAGAAACCGGTCCGTTAAATTTCCAAGTACTGAAACGCGTACAATGTTCCTTGTGTTAATTTTTATTTGCTCTTTTTTTACAAGAATATTTCAAAGGTCTTTTAAGACTCACTTAAATTAGTTAGACTTAAATTTAACTTAACGCAATCGAATAAGTTATGCATTTTATGTAAATCTACGATAAGTAAAATTAATATATTTTCAAAAGGCCTTTAAAGAAGGAGAAAACTTTTGCAATTTAAAATGAAGAGTTAAATTACCATAAAAGTCTTGACGCTGCAGAATATTTCAAAACGCAAATACATTCATTTTTAATTTTTAATAAATGTTCTTGTTAAAATTTAAGCATCATTAAATATTTGAATAAAAATGTAGGCACCTGCATTCAGTGAAAAAAGAAAAGTTTTAACGTTTTATATTTCGAAATGAAATAAATAAATGAATACTTTTTACTTTGAAACGGGAGTGAAATCCGTTCATCAAAGTGCTTATTTATTGATTACATGAGAATACCTAATTTTTCAAATAAAATATTAAAGATCGCTTATACAGGCTGTCCAAACAATGATTCATTAACGTGGCATACTATCGTGGACATGGAATTTAAAACGATTTTTTATCAGCCACCTTTGATTTTTTAAATTTTACTTTATTGTGAACCGGTTTTTTTATGTCAGTTTTCGAATGTTATTTTGACAACAATTGCGTCAAATGTATTTTATTAAAATAAATTATGTAAAATGTGTTGCCGGCGAAAAAAATAATAAAAAGATATTTCCTTTTTTAAATAATTTTGTTTTAGGATAACAATAAGGCTCTAATCTTCGTAAAACATCAGAGAAATGTTTCTTGTTAATGTCCACTTCGCATAAAACTGGAGATGTTTAAGCCACTATTTTAACCATATTTACAATTCAAAAATTTTAAATTCCATGTCCACGATAGTACCTAGGAATTTTTGAATAAATAGAAAAAAAAATTAATTTCTTATATTCATTTAAGAAAATGCGAATAAAGTTGTATAAATTCGGCAACACAGTCTAAAAGAATACATCTAAAAATCCCATCTATGAGTCTTGATCATACACTTTTGCATTAGAGTTTATTGAAATTGTTGCCAGCTTTATTTCATGAAAATTTTGAAAAATTAAATTAATTATAAAAACGTAATTCGACTATTTAAAAAATGGGCAAATGGTGGAATGGTTTAGGATAGACTGTAGCTTTGTATTAAACCATTTTTCGTTAATATGTGCTGTTATCTTCAAGGTATGAGCGTTTGAAGATTTGCACTTTGGGACCTCATATCTCCAAGGGTATATGAGATGGTTTTTTCTGGGGTTCCCTAGACATGCCTCAACAACGTACCGTCGCGTTTATGCGCCACTTTTTGGGCACCTGTATGTATAGAGACTATCGCAAAATTACATTGTTGTAAACTTTCACCTTACGTTTTAGTATTTCTTTGTCTGCATAAGTAAAGAAAAACTGTTCTAGTTCTAACGTTTTGCTGCATCAGTAGAAAGCAGTAAACTTTGATGAAACTATCTGTGCTTTGTTAGCTAAGGTAATTTTATACCACCATTCTCGGAGACTGAAGTTACCTCGAGTAGTTTGTGTTTACTTTCAGAATTCAACCCTTACCTTATGCCATCATGCACTGTCTTCCAGTTTCTAATACTACATGTCAAAAGTTCGTATGCACAAGTGGAAGCTTTGCATATTTTGTGGCAGAAGGATTACCTTTATGTGAAATGTGTGACAAAGTTTTCGACTTTGACTGAAAATCTTGAATTAGGAGCAAATTAGGTGTAGTTAGAAAGTACTTAAAACGGTCCTACATAAAGTGTAGCATAAGGTTTCGAAATTAGGTTAAAATTAACTTACTAACGATGACATGTTGAAAAGTAAAAAGAGCGAAACAGTATATCCATTCCCAATAATTCTGTGGTAAATAGGCAAAAGGGGATAAGTATAAAACTGTCATTTGTATATGTCAGTATAAAAATGATGTTCTTACAAATATTAAACAATATTAATGCAATAGTGAAAAGCCAGCTGAAAAAATAGGTTTCCATGAACGTATATGGCTTATCCAAATTGTAAATATCTAAATGTTTCTATTAAAATTTGGTGTCTGAAAAACACATTTTTTTAAATGTCAAAAATACTTATCCCGTTCTGCCTCCCTACCACAGAATTGAAAAAACAGAGCAGGCGAGCCATAGGGTGACAGATTTTACCCCCTATATTGTCATTAAAGTCACTTGTGTTTGCTGGTTATGTAAAAAAAGTCAAAAAAATTAAAAAATGCATTCAAAAACATGTTTAGGGCATCTGAATAAAAAATAATGGTTTCAAAATATACAAAAGTATTTATTTTTTTATTAAATTACTTTATAATGCACTAATCATTAAACCATTTGAAAGTTTACACAAAATATGAATGGGCGAGTTTTATGAAAAAATTTTATTTGCTTAAACGATTCCTCATATTAAACTATGTTGTTTTGCAAATTTTTAGAATACACAAGTCTCTACTTTTCGAGAAAAAAAATAAATAAAATTTAAAAATTGCGTTTAATTGGACCAGCTTTAACAGCCATTTTTTCCCTACCACCTTCTTGAATCTATACTTTTACTTCATTGTCAAAGTGACATTTTCTATTTTTTTACTTAATTTATTGTTTTACTTACATTTTCAGTATTTTTTATCAACACCACGATAAATAAATTAAAAAAAAGATAAAAGTACTTCATATTTTAGCTAATCTGTCACTAAGCGTTGACTTAAGAAACATAGAAAAGAATACATTTTTATGTTGCTAAGCAATGTAATATACCTTAAGATAGTGGAAGGGATAGGGGAAGTGCCCCAAAATCGAGGGGAAGTGCCCCAAAAATTTAAACTTTGGAGCGCTAGAACACCTAAACCAGCCACTGGATAAACACGAGATTATTAGTGAAAGCTCATGCCTAAGTGAACTTTTTATTTTTAACCAAAAATTTTAAATTTGTTACTTGTGAAACATGCCCATTATCTATGTAAGTACTCACTCTTAAGAAGTCCTTTTAGGTATCATAGGATAAATTAACACTTTTACAAAAATGTCTGCAATTTGCTTTATAAATTTTTACATCTCAAGCAAAAATTGCTTTGTTTTTCCAATTTTTACGCCTGTTTTATGTAACTGTCATATTATTTTTGGCATTTTCCAATTTTTAATGACAGTAAATTTAAAATGTAATGCCAACTTTGTGGAAAATTCAACTTTTCAAAGAAAAAGATTCTAATTTTCATAGGTGACTATGTATTTTTTTTAAACTGTGTAATTTTCAAAAATAAAATTGTGACAAAAACGAGCTCCAAAGCTAGCTCTAAAAAACATGTTAACATGACAAGGTCTAAATTGGATTGAAAAGAAATGGGAAAATAAATCTGGTACTAGGAACTTTTAAAAGTTGGAAACTTGGTCTAACTAATTTCCAATGATAAATCGACAAGCATTTTCTTGATCCCGACAAATCTTTCAAAGGTTATTACCCCATTTCTTTTTTGTAGTAGGCCACTTTCCATAAATCAAATGTCCTTTAAAAAAACTAACAATAAAACGAGTTAAACTTTATTTCTTTTGGAGATTGGTTTAAAAAAAAATTTTAAATGTTTTAGCTCAAAAAGTTTGACTTTTTTTATCTTTTTCTAGTTTTCGTAGGATTGAGCTATCTGTTATGTTTTTGGGTACAAAATTCGTAGAAACTTAAAAAGTACAAAGTTGCTAAACATTTCAAAGTTACTACCGATAAAGGGCACTGTTAAAAGTTAGAACATTTTTAGTTTGTAGTTTACACCTTTTATGCTTCGATAAGAATTTGTGCGCTTCTTTTTGCTGAAACTAGATAGGTATATAAAACTTTTAAGAGCTTAAAAACAACACTACTTAGAATTAGAACCGCCCTGTTTGATGAAATACATTTTTCATTAACGAAACTTTTTTGTTGCAGTTAACTAATTCAAGATGGCTGCATTTGTGGCGAAACAAATGGTTGGCAATAAACTGAACGCTGTAAAAGGTAAGTCTTTAAATAGTATATTAAGACATAGAGTTTTATAAGAAATCGTTTTTAACACGCGTCCAGGTTTGGAAAACGTGCCGCGCAGCGGCGAGTTTTCCAATGGACAAGTGCTAAAAAACGCCTTATAAAACGAGTATTTTATACTTGCTTCGTTTAATTTATTAAATAGCATTTTTATTTTAAATTAAAAACATAACTTCAAATTTTATTTTTTTGGATTGGCAACATAGACTTTTTGAAGTAAAAAGTAAATTTAGGTCAGACATATTGAATAATGACATTTGTAAACTTTACTCACTTAATACTGAATAAATAGGCGTTTTTGAGAAAATGTAACCGTTGATATCGTTTCTCCAATTCTTCTAGTTATTCCCTCTACAAAAATATCATGTCCCCGATAGGTTACAGTAGTAAAATTTGTAAATAAAAAGTACCTTGCAAGGGTAGAATTTATCTTGTTGCACCTGGAAAACCAGCCTAATAAAATAAAATTTTGGGTTTAATAATAAAGCAATTCAGCAACCTTAAAACACCAAATTTCGGGTTTCATAGTGTGCTTATTTTAACGCAAATATAAAGTGACTAACCCGGCGCATTCGCCATTTTCTTCTTAAGGTAAATTTTGCACTATTTCTTGAGAAATAACCCGAATTACCTCCATTATCAGATGCAAATAGCTTTAGTCTCGGGTTTAGTACTAGAATTTAAAGTGCAATATGTGAAACTACGACTATTAAAGCTCCAGTAACTTTGTTTGATTGGATAAATGCGAATGCATGTGCAGCCAGATGCAGAAACAGGTAAATGTGGCGAAAGTTATGCAAGTTATCTTCGAAAGTAGTGCTTTAAGACTAGAGATTTAAATTCTCAGTTTCGAAGATCTGTGCTCCTAGAAGCTCGTATAAGTCATCTTTGTTGAGTTCATGTCAATTCTACTAAATAGCACATCTACATGAGGGTCTCATCGTATATTAAAACTGAATGTACTTTAAAAATTGGAAATGTAGGGCTGCAAACGTATTATGATTTTATTTAAAGCGATTATTTCTTTGTGTCAAAAATCTGACATCAACAACTATTATAATATTATTGTTTTTTGAAGTCAGATTTCGACACAAAGAAATAATCGATTTAAATAAAACCATAATACGTTTGCAGTCCTATAATTCTCCTTTTTAAAATAATATTCACTTTTAATATACGATGAGACCCTTATATAGATGTGCTATTTAGTAGAATTGGCGGGAGTTTAACAGAGATGACTTCTCAACATTATAAACGCAGGTTTAAAAGATTTTGTTATTGCACGTGCCACTTGTAAAAATCATCATGCATATTTTCCATTTTAAGACGTGCGTTTCAAATTTACAAATCTTCGAATCTGTGCTCCTAGAAGCTCGTATAAAGCATCTCCGTTGAACTCCCACAAATTCTACTAAGTAGCACATCTACATAAGGGCCCCATCGTATATTAAAACTAAGCGTAGTTTTGAAAACTACAAAAATGGGGCTACAAACGTATTATGGTTTCATTTAAATCGGTTATTTCTTTGTATCGAAAATCTGACTTCATAAATCATTGTACTATTTTTGATTTTTTTTTCGACTACGGATGCATTTTTTGGTTTATATGCATTACGTGGATTATGCCAAACTATAATATGTTTATTTACCATGGTTTTTTTTAAGCTTGTAAATGATTAAAATTGCAACTTACGTTTTTCCCTAATATAGATGTGCTAGCTTAAAGATTTAAATGTACAAAGAAAACGCCAAAAGAACTATTTTACCATATTTTTATTATTTCTGGCATCAGTACCACTTATATATATCACAAACATTATCCTACATATTTTTAATCATAGTTATTGATGTATTACTCCGTATTTTTACATATTTTGTTAAAATTTCGAAAATAACTGACATTTAGGAAGATGACTTTTCACGAACTTTTGAGAGCACAGAACATCATTTATGAATTTGAAACGCCCCTCTTAAGCTTTAAGTGTAATTTGGGCGCATTCGCCATTTTTAACATTGTGTGCTTACCCGGCGCATTCGCCATATTCTATTAGAGCGCGCGACCCACATAAAACTCAGTTGAATTAAGTACTAAATTTGCTTTCAACTAACACTTCCTTCGCATTTATCCGTTTATACGTTTGTAGTCCTCTTTTCTAGTTTTCTAAACTTCATTTAGTTTGAATATACGATGGGGCCCTCATGTAGATATGCTATTTAGTAGAATTGACGGGAGCTTAACAGAGATGACTTATTTGGGCTTATAGAAGCACAAATCTTCGAATCTGTAAATTTGAATCTTTGGTCTTAAGCTGAAGGAATGTGTGTGGATCGAAATCCTAAGTTGCAATTTCACGGCGAGGCTTGCCGGCGCGCAGTTCACTGGCGGTGTGTGAAAGCAGAAAGCATTTGGAGCTTTGCCAAAAATACTGGACCAATATTGAACGTATATTCTGGGGCTGGTTTACCGCCGGCCGCTTTTGACTGCACTATTTCAGCATTTCATCGGACTTAAATGAAATCGATTCCTACAATGAGCGACTACAATAAAAAGTTCATTCGACCGCACTTTCGCATGATTAGATTTATTTTAGTCAGTTTGTAGAAATCTGACCGCGACAGTTAAAGGCCGAATGATATACTTGCAGCCTTGCCCACTTTTAATGATTAAATTAGAACTTTTTACCACATTTGTAAGCAGCTATAACGTAATCTTCATTGGTAGTGTTGTTTTTAGCTAAGTAGGGGAATTGTGCCTAAAATGACTCCTTTTTGTTTGAGATTAAATAACTTCAATAATTTATGAGTTAATGCCTATAAGTATTTGGAGTGTTTAGGAAACATTAGTTAATTTTAAATGAAATTAAACAATATTTAATTAAAGGGGAATGTCGGGAAAGCATAAAAAATGTGGTTATGTAATTTTGGTTGCCTAAAATCAACAAAAAACAGCACTTTTTGGTCATTGCTCAGTGGGTTTATAAGAGATAATTTTAATTAAAAATTGTGCTTACCAGCAACATAAATAAACAAAGCACAGGTTGACATATTCTAAAGGTCTATCAATTTAAGCGTTTAAAAACAGAATTATGGCAATTTAAACTGCAAAAAAATAGTGCATCCAAATTGCCAAAATTCTGTATTTGAACGCTTAATGATGGACCTTTAGAATATATCAACTTGTGCTTTGTTTATTCATGTTGCTGGTAAGCACAATTTTTAATTAAAATTAACTCTTATAAACCCACTGAGCAATGACCCGAAAGTGCTGTCTTTTGTTGATTTTAGGTAACCAACCACAGTTTTTATCGAGGGACAATTCAATAGAAGAATTAGTGTACATTTTTTAAGAATTTGTAGAATTTGTTAAGAATTTGTAGAATTTGTCAAGAATTTGTAGAATTTGTTAAGAATTTGTGGAATTTGTTAAGAATTTGTAGAATTTGTCAAGAATTTGCTGAGAATTTGTGAAGAATTTGTTAAGAATTTGTATAATTTGTTCAGAATTTGTAGAATTTGTTAAGCATTTGTAGAATTTGTCAAAAATTTGTAGAATTTGTCAAGAATTTGCTGAGAATTTGTGAAGAATTTGTATAATTTGTTCAGAATTTGTAGAATTTGTAGAATTTGTTAAGCATTTGTAGAATTTGTCAAAAATTTGTAGAATTTGTAAAGAATTTGCAGAGAATTTGTGAAGAATTTGTTTAGAATTTGTTTGGAATTTGTTTAGAATTTGTTAAAATTTTGTTTAGAATTTGTAGAATTTGTTAAGAATTTGTCAACAAATTTTAGAATTTGTTAATTAGTGTACACAATTTCACCCATCGATTTGCCCCTCGGTTTTTATACTTCGCGACATTCTCCTTTAAGGTTGGCGTGGTAGCCCCCCAAAATTCATTTTTTAGTTTGTAACATAAGAACACGATGGATCTGCAGTCTAAACAAAATTTAACATTTTATTTTATACAACTTTGTAATAACATAGAAAACAAAATATTTCCGACGATATGCCGATAAACCGAATAAACACACAAAAATGTTCTTGTTGTTTGTTGACCTGGATGACCAAAGAAGGTTTGGAAAGGCTCTTAAACTTGGGAGTGATAAGTTAAACGAATAGCCTACTTAGAGATAATGAAGAACAAATTGAGAATGTGCCAATGGACGTTAGAGGAAATGCAGATCCCTTAGGGCACATTTGTAGAGTCAACATCCTATTTCGATTCTAGTCACCGTGTAAGAAGGTCTTATCGATAAAATACCACCAAAAATATCATTTAAAAGTCGCTTGGCATCCCGTCGCACTGCAGGTCAGATAATGTTGTTAAAATAAAATTAAAACAAGAGCGGGTTAGATCAGTGAAAGGGATAGATCATTAAGAAAGTTAAACTTCGCTAATAGCTCATTTTTTATGACTATTTTTTTATTTTTATACAATTGTTACACATTCTATATGAAACTCTTCGCAGTAGATGATTAAAAAGGTGCATTTTTTATTTTATACGCAAAATTTATTTTTTTTGTAAACGGATGGGGATACAAAAAAATTATCAAATGCTTTTTTATAGAAAAAAATACAATCTTTAATTTTATTAAGAATATTTTTTTTCGTAAAGTTGATATTAACGAAAATATGAATTTTGTTCTACTTTGGGGGTGTTTTTAACCCTCTATTTATTACTTGATTTTTTCCAAAAACAATAGGGCTCTTCCTCTAAATGGGATTGATTTTTGTGTTAAATCTCAAGACGATTCAATAAACCGTTCTTGAGTTATGGTGGTCACAAGTTTCGTTACAGACAGACAGAGGGACAAAAAATAAAAGTTTTAAAAAGTCATGAAACGAACGAATATGTACAAATTTTTGCTCTAGGAGGACGAATATTAACGATTTTAGAAAAGGTCCAACCAATCGCAATATACTCTTCGACTTTGTCTGAGAAGAGTATAATAAGCTTAAATTTGATAAACTAATTCTTCTGTTTTCATTGGACTATAGGTACTTTCCTAGCTCTATTATCACAAACGCTAATAACTTTTTATGTTCCAACCATGTAGACTAGAATTAAAGAGATTAAACAATCGCGATCTGTTTTAATTTTCCCTGAAACATTTTCATAATTGCGACGTTTAGCAGAGATAACATCGTGAAACTTCATGCAAATATTCACTTCGGCCTGTCTAAGGTTTCTGCCAAGCCATTGTTAAGAGAAATAGAGACTCTATTTTGCATATTTCAGCACGAGTAATGTCTATTTGAGAACCATGTAGTAGACAAAAGAATTACTTGCAAAAAAGGGTAAAAAAGTTAACAAGAACTACGGAAATTTTCTTGGAGTTTGGCGAACTTTGTTTAATAATTAAGGAATAAGTTTGTCGTGCAAATTGTCAACGGACTATTTAGCTAAAACATGCATTAAGGCCGATTTATAGAACGTTACTTTCACTTTACTTCCGCTTTACTTCGGCGTAACCTTACAAAAAATTAAATAAAATACATGGAAATGTATTAGCAAATTTATATTTCACTTTAGCGCTACTTTGCTGATTCATTTAGCTGTAAGTAGTACTGTCAAAAGCCGAGCTTGGCCAATCATGCGCAAATTTTGCAAAAATGAGATATTCACCATTATTGTCAAGGGTGGTGATTACGGAATATCGCTTCGTACGAAACTTGTTAGGTCTTCTTATGTAGGTTTCGTACGAAGCGATATTCCGTAATTACGGCCCAGGTGTAAATAGTCAGAAGTCGCGAGTTCAGACACATGCGCATACCTGTTTCCAATTTCACGTAACTTTACAATCTATAAATTGAGCAAATTTGTTAAGTTACGCGGAAGTGAAGTTACACCGAAGTAAAGTGAAAGTAACGTTCCATAAATCGCCCTTTTTACCGGTTAAGATTACGTTACAGCTGCTTACAAAAAATGTGATAAAAAGTTTCAGGCCATAACAGATTTTTTTACCTTCCAAAAATTGCAAAAAGTTTTTGGCACTGTAAATACTTTTATCTACTACCGTTAGGTAACAGCTACTTTATCTTACTCATTTAGGTTACCTAATGACTTACTTTATTTCACGGAAATAAAATGAGTTAGGTAATGAAATCATAACCTAACGGATATTAAATAAGTTAGGAAATGAGATCATTTTTTCACGCAAATTTGACATGTTGTCATGATGACAATTAGGTCTACAGGATGTACTACAAAATTTTTTTTAAAATGTTTATTATTTTGTTTAATTTTTTTAAGTTATTAAGCGGTCGTAGATAAAATATTGCATGCAACACGTTAGGAAACAGTTATTTTTTCACTTATGCTCTTACAAAACTCGGCTAAAGCCTCGTTTTGCAAACTTCGCATTCGTTAAATAATGACCATCGTTTCCTTACTTGTTGTATAAATAGATATTTTATAACGTTAAAAATAGGATCTTGCAAGAATAGAAATGGTTTTATTGCAGTGTAGATAGGACGATTGTCTGAAACTAGGATTCTACAATTTGGATTTCTTTAGACTGAAATGGGAAAAGCAAATACAATTTAGCAGAGTGTTTGTCTCTCTTAAACGAGATACTAAAAGAGAAACATTGATTACGTAATTTGACACTGCGATGCGCATCAAGCTCTATGTGTAAATTTATTCGGAAATAAACGTAAAATTGTACTATTCGCAGCAAGCGCGGATTTAGGTAATTTTGTCGGGGGGGGTAATAAGCTGGGGCCCTTCCCCGGATGAGCGCCGCAGGCGATTTTTTTTTGCAATGAAGCCCAACATATACTATTTTAAGCGGAAATTTAGGCGTCTTGGGGGGGGGGGGTAATTACCCCCAGTACCCCCCCATAAATCCGCGCTTGATTCGCAGGCAATTTGGCTAAGAAAAAGTTTTACAATAGACACGGTCAAGCCCTACGTTACAGTTCACAGAAGTGCATTAAAATACTATCTGTGAAATTTTTTTAGGCAACCAACATTACAGACCAAAGAAAATGGGTATTTTTTTCTTATTCTGTGTTTCCCACATTGGTCTTTTTAAAACATTATTTAAAGAAAAATTAGAGAGTTTTTTAGGTCCCATTGGCGTAAAAATGTTCCTATATATCTTATTTACGATGTTTTAATTTAAAATTACCCGAGAATCTACCGCAAGAATTAAAAAAACCCTTATTAATCTGATGATGATGATCACCCACCAAGATGTCAGCTTTAAACGCGAATTGCTTGAGAAAGCAACCATATCAAGGGGTATGGTTTTTTCTAGGTAATAGAAAAAAATGTTAATTTTACAATGGTACCAGACCTCTTGATGGTTGCTTTCTTAAGCAATTTGCGTTTAAAATTCACATCTTGGAGGGTGCACTACATTAACACATAAACTGTATATTATGGAGTTTTACAATGAACTAAACTTAAAATATCGAATTTAAGACATTATAGCATATTTTCATACCAAGGGTTTCCTAAGAAAGCCTTTTATTTTCACAAAATATTGTTCTAAAAAAGTGGCTAAATCTGACAGAATCAAAATTCTACTTCACAGTCAGTTTTTTAATGTGGATCTATGATTTGTGACGTAGGACTTGACCGTCTCTACTGTACAGCTGTTAAGTGGGATTCACGATGAAAATTAGCTTGCATCTTGTAAGAATTACGGTAGCTTGCAAGAGCTTAAAATATGTATTTGGGATATACCATTCACAATGAATTAGCTTGCATGAGCTCTTACAAGCTAATTCATTGTGAATGGTATATCCCAAATACATATTTCAAGCTCTTACAAGCTACCTTAATTCTTACCGGATGCAAGCTAATTTTCATTGTGAATGAAGCTTTATAGTTTTCTAAAATAATACTTTTATGGATCGACGTTTCACAAATTATAAAACATAAATCCCAATACAAATTCCAAAACAGCACTCGCTGCGCGTCTTAAGCCATAAAAGCTTCAAGGTTGACTGCACCCTGAGATGACATTCCTAATAAGAAATAACTGTTTATAAAATACCCAATGAAGCATTGCAGTATAAGCTATATATCAATAAAGACAGACTGGCAAGAAAGGCATGTGTTTTATCCGTAAGTTGCTTATAAATAGAGCTAGGTAGCTGGCGTTGATATCAGCTTGCCGCAGACGAGAACCGGCTTTAATGCTCGATGAACTGGAACCAGCCACGGCACCCTTAAACTTGCTGCAGCTCGTCGGATAATTGCCATCATTTACTTATAGTGACATATTGTGGTGGGTGTTGGGTTGGAACCAACGACTTTCTATTTATGGATGGACTGAAACTTTAAGAACCGTTCAGAGATGAATTTAAGGCTGCGGCTTGATTTAAATAATAATTATAGCTTGATAAGACCTTCATAAAATGGTTGATCATCAAAACTAGGCAACATACGAGATGTCGAATAATTGGCGCAAAAACTCGACAGTATTGGGGCATGTCTATGGATCCCAAAATATGTTAAAAATCCATCTTACATACCCTTGGAGATATGAGGTCCCAAAGTGCAAAACATCGAACGCTCATACAAGATAGCAGCACATATTAACGAAAGAAATGGTTTAATACAAAGCTACAGTCTATCTTAAACCATTTTTCCATTTGTTTATCTTTAAAATGATCGAATTACATTTTCATAATCAATTTAATTTTACTTAATTTTCGTGAAATGAAGCTGACCACAATGTCAATAAACTCTAATGCAAAAGTGTATGATCAAGACTCATAGATGTGATTTTTAGATGTATTTTCCTAGAATGTGTTGCCAAATTTATGCAACTTTGTTCGCATTTTCCTCAATGAATATAACAGACGGATTTTTTTTAACAATTTTCCAAGAATCCATAGGTATGCCCCAACAACGTACCGTCGTGTTTATGCGCCAATTTTTTGACAAATTCCTGGATATGTTTTTCTCTTATCGCATTTTCAAATGTTTGCGTTTCAACCTTCTTTTAATTTAAGTCAATTTTGGCCATTTTTAAGTTTATTTTTGGCAAAATCTTGTAGTTTTTATTGCTGACTAGAAAATAGGCATAATTACTTTTACCACGTTACAAAGATCAAGTATTCGTAACAAAACTAGCAAGGCTATTATCCTTTAAAAACATAACAATAGAGTATTGTGTAATTACATTTATCATGTTCAAATGCAACTCGAGAGTAGAAATAGAATCTGAGAGTTGTATACTCAAGCAAAACAAAATGGCAGACTTTGTAGCTGAGAGAAGCATATCTCTCTAATTCTATTGGACAAAAACAGTCCACGCTGAATTCATATAAACTAATTACACTAACAGAATTTAAGACAGAGGATACTACAAATCCTACTTGGCAAAACTTGGCCACATGTATTTAAGATCATCTTGAAATTTGGCTTTACGTAAATGCATATTTTATTTTATCAAAAAGATATTTTTTCTACTTCCATCTTTAAAGTAACACTTATCGCACCACTTGATTAAACATACAACAATCCTTTAGCTATGTCTTGCAAACCGTGGGTAAAATGGCACTTTATCCACGGGGTGAAGTTGCAACAAGCTCTTTACCCACGAGCCGAAGTTAGCGTTACCCGCAGAAAATGACAGATGACATTTTTGTATTTATTTTAGTTGTCAAAAACGTATAATTTGATGTGTTCTTTTGGTAAAAGTTAACTCTAATTAAAGTTACTGTGAAATATTAAGTATATGTTTACATATCTTAAAAATTAAAGCCATTGCAAATCTTGTAAGTGTTAGTTTTTACGGGTGTTAACAAGTCCGCTAAAAAACGCGTTGAAGCTAAAACCGTGAGTTGTTTTTGGAGTATTTTTAAAATTTTAGACAGTGTAGCAGAGGTAGAATTTTGATTTAACATTATACCGTTTATTGCATATTACAACATGTATCTTAATTTCTACTTCTAGAATGTATTTTTCTAACCTAACTTTTCTTCAAGTCAACCTTTTTTTCTTTTAAAAAGTCCGATATTGATTGATTTTGGGGTCGTAGAAAAAGTATTATTCGTAACACGTATTATAAACGTCTTTATACATTCGTTTTGTTAAAACACTTGCTACGAATAAATTTTTGGTGAAAAGGATTTTTTCTGGTCAATATTTTGTACCAAAAGAATTAAACCCTCTAGGCCAACTTTCAGAAGGTTGCTTTAAATCTAAATTCGTATCCGAATCCCATATTTGATATAATTGGATTTTACCTAACAAATTTACTTGCAAATTTAAGGGCTCAAAAGTTGACTGCAGATCTTTACAAAATTTGAATCAAGAGTGAATATAGTTTCACGAATATACTTATCAATTTGTTAATCTGAGAATACGAAAGCGGGACACGAAAATTAATTTGATACAATTTAACTTGTGTCGCTTTGTTAATAATTTGATTATATATATGCTCATTTTAGACAGGACGAATTTAGGTCCTAAGTTATAGCCCAATCATTCTAATAATGCCCCCAGAAAAAAATCCCAACCAAGATCTGCTTATGCAGGTTTGTAGCCACTACCCCCAGGAACATAAAAGTGAAAAATTCCCACAAAATTTCCGTGACGTTTAGCCCCCATCTTGCATGAAAGTGAGGAGTTAGTTTTTTGTTAATACCTAAACTATTTGGCACTTTTGAAAAAAGTTTTAAAAATTTGTAGGAACATTATTTTAATAAGAATACAATCATTTTTAAAAATATAATAAATCACCAATATGAACGATTTTATAGCACTTTGAAAATGTGCTAATTTGGTCCTACAGAGAAGGCTGTAATCTATGCTTCAGGACTCTATGACTAAGATAGACGATTATGATGAAATAAGGTGATTTTTAAAGAGCTATAGAATCCTTAATATTCCTGGAGGTAATGCCTACAATCCTGCATAAGCAGACCTTGGTTGGAATTTTTTTCTAAGGAACCTAAAAATTTGAATTAGAATAATTGGGCTATTAAGGGAAAGTATAAAGTTACGTCGAACGTGAAATTTAAAGGCTTTAATTTTTTTGGAATTTAAAAGTGCCAAATGCATACAAGGATAATTCCTGCTTCTTCCTTGTGCTGCCAGAAAATCAATTCTCCGGAAATTAATTTTAATAATCTAAACAGAAATCTTATCTTTGTAAATCAGGTCTACTGCCGAGAATACGGGTAGGGTATGGTTCACCAAGAAAGGATGTCTTCTGCAAAAGGAAATCCTTGCGGCTACTTAGGTTAAGAAAATAGAAATGCATTCAGGCAACCTGCAAAGACATTTGCTAGGCATGGAACAGAGCCATTGTTAGATAAAATCTTAACCTAAAATAATCTTGAAGCTGTACATTTCACAAATTTCACGTAACAGAATAAAGTGGATCATAAACTGTGCCCTTGCTTGTTAAGATATCTCTTATCTTTTAGTTTGCTTTATTGTAGCTTTGTCCTGCTGGAACAGGATCAGGAACTGTTCACTAATTTTATGACATGCATTACTGCCCAAATTTAGTACATCCTGCAATTGAAATTTCACCTGCTCCTAATAAATGTCATTAATGCTTATATGTAAAACGAGGTGCTGAATCCGAATCTGTTCCAGCGCTTTTGGTTTTATTGCTAAGAGCTTTCAAATGCAATTCCAAGTGCGACACCTCATTTTTTTCAAAAAGCTCTAGTTTGCAGAAACATTTTTTAAGACAAATCTAAATAATGCAGATTCATATTCCACAGCTAAAGAGTTGTTTATAAAAGAAGTTTCATTTTAATTAGAGACAATAAAATTTTGGCAGAGCTTTTTTGAAAATTTTTAAAATCTTTCAATATGAAAAGCTCTAGAATAAAAACATCAATGCTTATGTGAAACGAGGTGCTGAATCCAAATCAGGCACTTAAACAATACCAGCGTTTTTAGTTTTATTGCTATTATCCATTCACATTTTAAATAAACCACAGTCACCTATAGAAACTAGAACCTTTCTCTTTAAAAAGTTGAATTTTCCACAAAGTTGGCATTACATTTAAAAACTTACTGTCATTAAAAATTAAAATGTCAAAAATAATATGACAGTTACGTAAAACAGGCGTAAAAATTGGAAAAACGAAGCAATTTTTGCTTGAGATGTGAAAATTTATAAAGAAAATTGTAGGCATTTTTGTAAAAGTGCTAATTTATCCTATGATACCAAAAAGTGCTTCTTAAAAGTGATACTTACATAAATAATTTCTTTTTTGTGTAAACTTTTAAATGGTTTAATTATTAGTGCATTCCAAAGTAATTGAATAAAAAGATAAATACTTCTGTATGTTAAGACCATTGTTTTTGATCCAGATGCCCTGAACATGTTTTTAAACGATTTTTTTAATTTTTCTGACTTTTTTTACATAACCATCAAACACAAGTGACATTAATGACAATATACAGGTTAAAATCTGTCACCCCATGGCTCGTCTGCTCTGTTTTTTTAAATGTGAATGGATAGAAGATATTTTTTGTAAGAATTGGTATGTAGGCCTATGGGAAACATTTTTCACAATGATAAATCGCCCTTTAATGTATTAAATTAAAATGAGTGTATTTGAATTATGGAATAGAATAAATTTATTAAAGGATCACTTGTTAAAAGCTTTTTCGTGGAAGAGATGGAATACTCAAATTTCCCCAATTGTACAAAAATTGTAATAAATTATCTGATGCGGCTCCGAATTTTGTGGATTTAAACTTGTCGCGTATAATTAAGGACCTCTTTCAAATTGTTTTTAAACTCCTGGTGGAATTGGTGCAATTAAGTTATTTAATGTCTTTTTAATCTTGAGGAGTTTTTGTAATTTTGTTTTATATCAGCTTTATTACCTCTTTAAAGATAGTTTGAATATTAGATGCAATATTCGTACAAAAATTGGTTGTGGTAAGCTAGGAGATGTGTCATACTGTCATACCACCTGTCGTTTCAGATGCTAACTGACATTACTTCTGAATTTTATATTTTTATCAAATATAAAGCTAATATACCAAACATCAACAAACTGCCGGTTTAAAACATTCTACGTACCAGCTAAAAGGTTTGTATAACATTAACAAAGTGTTATACAACTTTAATTCTTCATAATTAGGTAAAATAGGGCATAATGACTCATTTACAATGGTACTTTTAATGCAAAATCCGTGCATCCAAAAAAATCCGTATTATTTTAAACATTCACGGAAATTCTTTTGTAAATAAGTCATGATTTACTTTTTTACCTAATTATAAAGAATTAAAGATGTAAGCCACTCTCTAAATATTATACAAACCTTTTAGATGCAACATAGAATGTTTTAAACCGGCAGTTTGTTGTTTTTTGGTATATAAGCTTTATATTGGATAAAAATATAAAATTCAGAAGTAATGTCAGTTAGCATCTGAAATGACGGGTAGTATGACAGATCTCCTAGGTAACCCCAACCAATTTTTGTACGAATACGCTCTATTCCATTTTACGCAAGATAATTTTGTTTAAAAAAGGACACTACCGCGACTAGTCTTAATAGTACAGTCAACCTGTCCTAAATAATGAGGGTACATCGACAAAATTCCTGGTAGGGCCGGCTTTTTTAAATGATGTAACTGGATGTCCATAGAGTAACACCTCAAATTGGCGTATATCTACCTATTGCAGAAACGGAGTTATGGCCCCCCAAAAGGCCCACTTTAATTCATCACGGTGGAACTGCACCATTTTGCAAATAAATGTCAAATAAGGATTTAAAAGGATTTTTATAAAAAGAAAATCTCTAAAAAAATTCCTCCTCCACGGTGGAACTGCACCAAATTTTGCAAATAGATGTCAAATAAGGCTTTAAAAAAATTTTTATAAAAAAAAAATTCTTTTAAAAATTCCTTCACCCCCTAAATAGCCCCCAAAGAGTAATAACCAATCGCGTTGGATTTACACCAAATTTTGCAGATAGATGCATAATAAGATGCTTATGCCTATAACTTTTTTTCAAAAAATAAATCCTTCGCTCCATAATCGAAAGGGGCTTTTAAGGGGGCATAGAATTTTTTTTTTTTTAAGTTATTAATAAATATTTTGTAGCATCTCATTTTACATCTATCTGCAAAATTTGGTGTTAATCCAACGTGATTGGTTATTACTCTTTGGGGGCTATTTAGGGGGTGAAGGAATTTTTAAAAGAATTTTTCTTTTTTTTAAAATTTTTTTAAAGCCTTATTTGACATCTATTTGCAACATTTGGTGCAGTTCCACCGTGATAAGGGGACCATAACTCCGTTTCTGCAATAGGTAGATATACGCCAATTTGGGGTTTTACTCTTTGGACATCCAGTTACATCATATAAAAAAGGCGGCCCTACCTGGAATTTTGTTGATGTCCACATACGGATTGACTGTACTATAATGGAGAGCATGTCCTCAGGATATCGTTTTGACACCTAAGGTTCCACATAATTAATATTACAAAGATTTAAGGACGAGATAACGCCTTAGGTGAAGGCAAGCCGCTGCCACCGTGGCAGATAACAGCAGCGGTTTGCCAATCCAATTAGAACGGATCTTCTTAAAACTTATATCATGTTCCATCTACTTTCTAAGCTCTGCAATGTCGGCTCTAATAGAATTACCACAAAAAAATCACTTCATCTTTAACTTTCATTGTTTGTTTAAGGTTATATTGCCTTTGTGGGCGACCAGAATGCTTGCTTAATTACTTTTGAAAACAATGCCAGTTTTATTTATTTTTCTAATTTCTACTTCTCTACTAGGCCACGATAAAGGTAGTTTGCCAATAGACACCGTCAAGCCCTACGTCACATATCACAGAAGTGCATTAAAATACTATCTGTGAAATTTTATAGGCAACCAACATTACGGACCAAAGAAAATGGTCATTTTTTTCTTATTCTGTGTTTCCAACATTGGTCTTTTTAAAACACTATTTAAAGAAAAATAAGAGAGTTGTTTAGGTCCCATTGGTGTAAAAATGTTTCTTAATTTCTTATTTACTATATCTTAATTCAAAACGATCCAAGAATCTACCGCAAGAATTAAAACATCCCTTATTAATCTGATGACGATGATCATCCACCAAGATGTCAGCTTTAAACGCGAATTGTTTGAGAAAGCAACCATATCAAGGGGTATGGTTTGTTCTAGGTAATAAAAAAAAATGTTAATTTTACAATGGTACTTACCAGACCTCTTGATATGGTTGCTTTCTCAAGAAATTTGCGTTTAAAATTCACATCTTGGAGGGTGCACAACATTAACACATAAACTGTATATTATAGAGTTTTACAATGAACTAAACTTGAAATATCGAATTTAAGACATTATAGCACATTTTAATACCAAGGGTTTTCTAAGAAAGCCTTTTATTTTCACAAAATATTGTTCTAGAAAAGTGGCTTAATCTGACAGAATCAAAATTCTACTTCATAGACAGTTTTTTAATGTGGATCTGCGACGTAGGAGTTGGCCGATGTGTACGCCCTGTGCATTTTTTTCTAAATAAGGGGTGTGAGATATCAAGTTAATGTTTGTCCTTAAGAGAACGTGTACAAGGTCCTTCGACTTCCCCAATTGAATTAAAATGCAAATATCGGAGTGATCTGCATTGCAAATCAGGCTGTTTTGTTGTATTCCAGCACATTTTCTGTTTGCTATCGGCTGGAGAGTAAAGCGAATACCATATTGATTTCAAAAGACATTATTTAGAATCTTGAACGAGGAACAAATATGGAATATGATTGTACTTTTCATGCAAACGGCAGGTCTATTAACTATCCGAGGGTGAAGCAAATGACTATTGAATGCAGCTATATTCTGTGATGGAATTCATATTATATTTGGCGATTTTAATTAAATTGAAGCGCTTCAGAAATTGCCGCCTATGTCGGTCTTATTTCTGGCTCGACAAGGCATAAAATAAGAAATATTTTGCCGCTTCGTTAGCTCATTGTGAAGCTCTATCGCGAACAAAGCGCTTAGTTCTTTAATTGAGCAACCAAATCGCTTGGTTTCCGACTTTATAAATTCTTTTACTTTTTTTTCTGTCTTCACTGATGAAGGTTTTCTTATTTTGTGGATAAGATACCTATTTATAACATGTAATGCGGATTTGTATTCTACAGCAAATAAAGCAATCTACAAAATAAGTCTCGTAAGAATTAGAAAAAAAAAACTAAATTTTGGCAAAGGTATTTTTAAATTTTTTTTTTATTTTGAGTAATTTTAAAAATCTCTAGCGAAAAAACGAAAGCACTTGGAAGAATTTCGATTGTAGATTAGTTTTCTACGGCTTCTAATTAGTGTAATTAAATTTTCAGGCAATTCTATTTTTTCAAAATTTACCTCATTTTTTTTGTTAGGGGTAAGGGTCTAAATATTTGCACTTTATTTATAAGCATGGCAACAAATAATTCTTGTCACCAAACAAGTGCTATTAATGTTTATGTAAAACGAGCTGCTGAATCCGAATCTGGTACTTAAAACAATTTGCAGCGCTTTTACTTTTATTAGATTTAAAAGGCAACTTCAATCGTGCAACTCGATTTTTTTTTTAAATTTCTCTAATAGTCAAAAAAACGTGTTTTTAAAAAATCATTCTATTCTAAAGCAAAAAAGAAATTTACATTATAATTTTCATTTAAATCAGAGCCAAAAAATTTTTGTTAAAGCTTTTTAAAAAATTGACCAACTTTGAAAAGCTGTAGAAAAAATTCAAAAGCACTTGGAAAAAATCTGATTGCTGATTTATCTCCACAGTAATTTTAAAAACAGTTTCGGACCAGAAAATGGTTAGAAATTATTTGTCTAATAATTTTTTTAGCCCGTATTAGGATGACGGTTTTTTTGTTTGCATACTCGTATATCTCTCTTTTTATAGCTAATGTGTACGAACCCTTAAAGCAAAATAGCTTTACACTATACAGATTTGTTTTTATCATCAAGAGTCCAAGTTAACGCACGAATGCATTACTTCAAATACAAATTCTCTCCTAAATTCCTTCAATTGGATTCATACCAAAGCAAAGCACACCTAAAGGATATTACCCAGCTACCTAGCCAAATGAAAAGTTTCATCCTGATAGGACTGTGCTATCTCTACATTTAACTGATCTTTAGCGGAACATTCCCAGATGTACGTAGATTACACGTCAAATGCATGTAGATTAATTAAAGGATGCACTTAAATAAATACTCATTAGACCTATTTAATGCGTTATGCAGTAGTTGTTTAGATTGGATGCTTCAGTCTTCAGTTACAGCTGATCTGTTGATGAGAGGGCATAGTCATATAATAACAGACTGTATGTGATTGTTTCACTTCTGTCCCGGCAGATGGCAGTAACTGCACTTGTCCTTTCTTTGGTTCTTGTTGAAACATACAACTATCTGAGTTTCTTATTACGGTTATTCTTATGAGCCCTAATAGGGCGAAACAGCTGTCAAACGCTTAAGGTTTGATAGATCCTCACCTTGAACAATTAAAAAGGGACATCTTTATAACTTGGCAGTTCCGCTTAGGATCGTTATAAATCTTAGATTCACAACTTTAAGAGAAGTTATTGGTTTGCTTAGCAGTAAATCCTGGTCTACGATAAAGTGTCTTATCTCTTCCAAATGAACTATCTCAACCTCTCTCAATTTTGACCTAATTTCTGTGATGTTATATTATCCCAATATACCACTCGAAATAGGTACGTGCAGGATAGATCTTGTCTTGTCGTATCTTATCGTATAATGACGCAAATTGTATTCATCTTTGAAATGAATTTATTTGGTTCACTGGATGAAGGATAGGATAGAGCCTCTGGTAATCAACAGATTAATATCCTCGTCTTCTCACTTGTAATTTACAAGTAACTAAGTTAGTCTATAGTTGCTGAGCCATGGTGTGGCGGAGCCACTTTTAATTTGCAGAGCTTTAAAAAGGTTGCTTCCACTTTACTTCTACTTAAGTTAGACTTTAAAAAGCGTGATTTATAGAACGTAACTTTCACTTTACTTCGGCGAACTTCACTTTCGCGTAACTTAACAAATTTGCTTAATTTATAGATTGTAAAGTTACGTGAAACTGGGAACAGTTATGCGCATGTGTCTGAACTCGCGACTTCTGACTATTTACACCTGGGCGGTTATTACGGAATATCGCTTCGTACAAAACCTACATAAGAAGACCTAATAGGTTTCGTACGAAGCGATATTCCGTAATCACCACCCTTGACAATAAGATGCCTTAAATTCAATGCCTAAAATTCAAGTTTCTTTGTTACAAGCTGGCATCTTTTATGGAAAGGGTAATAGGGCAAAGTTTCGTTCCAACTTTTTTTTGTTCGAAACCTTAATACCTACAGATGTTTTAAATTCTGAAACAAAAGAACAACGCTAACAGGAAAATGAAGAGCAGTGCATTTTTCAACACAAAATTGAATGTTTTGCATAAATAAAACAGAACAAACCCAGATAAATTTACACTTTTTTGCAATATAGGACCAACTTTCTTGCATTTTCGTTTTGTGAAATTATCGTCCTGGGGAAAATCGCTTGCTGTACGGATATCGAAAATGAGAAAAAGAATTTGTATAGCTGTATAGGTCCATTTATTGGCATCATTGAAAAAGTCACGTCGTCTTATCAGATACCTTCTTGTATCGGAGACTTCGTATTGTCAAGATAGGCCAAATGTAAAAAGTATCACGTTTCCTGAGATAAAGCTTTAAGTTTACTAGTTTGCTGAAAAATGCCGACAAATTCTAGAAACAATAAAACGTCGCTCTTAATGGCTATACAGCGTGTTCCATTTTTGAAATTGTTCCTTATTTAACCAACTTTAAAGAGCTCTAATAAAAGAGCGAAAGCAGTTGGAAAGGATCCAATTGCCGATTTGTTTTCCACAAATTTTAATTGATTTATAAACATTTAAAATTATTTTTTCAAAATGTACCTAATTTTGTAGCAAGGGTAAGGGGTCCAAATATTGTTTGAAAATGCTTTGCTTTAACGATACTTGCCAACTTTTGCTGATAAAACATCTTATTTATTAGCACTTACCCATAAAGAAAATGCATCCCATTCTGTATGCAATTTAGAATGGTAAAATTGGTAAATGTATTTCGAATCCGATACAGAATAGTCTTAAATCATTCGTAAAGCCAATAGAATTCCTAGCTTCGCTACGATTTAAATTTGTCTAGTGGAACGAAAATTTATTGTACGATAAGACGTAGTTTTATTATTTGCAAATGATGAGAAATAGACACGAACAGTTTCTATCTGAAATTTACTTGTCCTTTATTTATTTCAGAGATAAGCCGAAATATAAACCTTGTTTAAAAAACGTCAGTTTTACCTAACCTTAAAAAATATAATATTTAATTTATTTGATTAAATTCAAAGTTACGTGGAAGTTAAATAAAAGTAAAGTGGAAGTTTTGTTTCCCAAATCATGAGTTTTATCGAGCATGGCAAACTTTAAGCATAGTTTTTTTTCTCAAACTTAAGCCAATTTTAGGAGCATTATTCACTGGAAACAATCATCGAAAATTAATTGATTTTCTGGAACATTAGTTTTGGTGTATATTGATTTATGTAGTGGCATCATGACAAGATATTCAATTAGAGCGTACTTCCAAAACACATTTCAACCCGTCGCTCTAGAAATAATCGCAATTATTTTCCTTTGATATTTGGATTTGACGATGATGGCATAAAACGAATTGACCGATAGATGCGGTATAATACTGCTATGATTAAAAAAAATAATTTTATCATGCAAACATTAAAGTTTTTTTAAACTAGAGTAATTTTGCACAAATTGAACCACTTTCTAAATTGAACCACCACTTTTAGAAGCGGTCAGACAATACACACGGTCAACTCCTACGTCACAGATCACAGATCCACATTAAATAACTGTCTGTGAAGTAGAATTATGATTCTGTCAGATTTAGCCACTTTTTTAAAACAATATTTTTTGAAAATAAAAGGCTTTCTTGGGGAACCATTGGTATAAAAATGTGCTATAATGTCTTAAATTCGATATTTCAAGTTTAGTTCATTGTGAAACTCTATATGGTACAGTTTATGTGTTAATGTTGTGTACCCTCCAAGATGTAAAGTTTAAACGCAAATTGCTTGAGAAAGCAACCATACCAAGAGGTCTGGTAAGTACCATTGTAAAATTAACATTTTTTTCTATTACCTATAACAAACCATACCCCTTGATATGGTCGCTTTCTCAAGCAATTCGCGTTTAAAGCTAACATCTTGGTGGGTGATCATCATATTAGATTAATAAGGGACTTTTTTAATTCTTGCGGTAGATTTTTGGGAAATTTTAAATTAAAATATCGTAAATAAGATATAAAGGAACATTTTTACACCAATGGGACCTAAAAAACTCTCTTATTTTCTTTGAATAATCTTTTAAAAAGACCAATGTTGAGAACACAGAATAAAAAAAAATGACAATTTTCTTTGGTCCGTAATGTTGGTTGCCTAAAAAAATTTCTCAGATAGTATTTTAATGCACTTCTGTGAACTGTTATAAACCCACTGAGTAATGACCAGAAAGGGCTGCTTTTTGTTGATTTTAGGCAACCAACATAACATAACTGCAGTTTTAATGCTTCGCGACATTCCCCTTTATATTAAGGACATTAAAACCTTCTTCAAGCTATCAATATTACTTCCTATAAAAAGTATGCCATCTTATCTAAGGAATGAGAAGTATTTATGATGAAAGTGGTAAGCGGAAATATCTCACCGCATTTTTGGCGTTAATTCAGCAGCTTGGCAAACTATGAGCAATCTTCGTATCGTCATTGGACTAAATTCCCTAGAAGGGCGTTAAAACGTTTAGGAATGCTATTCTCATTGAGCCTTAGGGTAAAGCATAGCATGCTTGATATTCATATTAAAGCTAGCTGCATCCTGAAGCTGCATATTTGAAAGCTTATATTAGTTGCTAAAGCATTATTCTACAACTTCTTAATATCCTAGATAAAATTAAACACCCCTCGAAGGTAGTTAAATAAGTTTAGAATAATTTATTTTAACACGAAAATAAAAGCTTTTGCCTCCCAAAACTTTATTTGGCATCTAATTGCAAAAATTGGCAGACACCGTTAAGTCCTACGTCACAGTTCACAGAAGTGCAATAAAATACCATCTGTGAAATTTTTTTAGGCAACCAACATTACGGACCAAAGAAAATGGTAATTTTTTTCTTATTCTGTGTTCCAACATTGGTCTTTTTAAAACATTATTTAAAGAAATATAAGATAGTTTTTTAGGTCCCATTGGTGTTAAAATTTTCCTTAATATCTTGTTTACTATATTTTTATTTAAAATTACCCGAGAATCTACCGCTAGATATTAAAAAATCCCTTATTAATCTGATGATCATGTTTACCTACCAAGATGTCAGCTTTAAACGCGAATTGCTTGAGAAAGCAACCATATTAAGGGGTATGGTTTATTCTAGGCAATAGAAAAATGTTAATTTTACAATGGTACTTACCAGACCTCTTGATATGGTTGCTTTCTCAAGCAATTTGCGTTCAAAATTCATATCTTGGAGAGTGCAGAACATTAACACATAAACTGAATATTATAGAGTTTTACAATGAACTAAACTTGAAATATCGAATTTAAGACATTATAGCACATTTTTATAGCAAAGGTTTCCTAAGAAAGCCTTTTATTTTTACAAAATATTGTTCTAAAAAAGTGGCTAAATCTATCAGAATTAATATTCTACTTCACAGACAGTTTTTTAATGTGGATCTGTGATCTGTGACGTAGGAGTTGACTGTCTCTATTGCAAAAATTGGCGCAGTTGATTTTATACAACGAATTGATGGGGGTCTTTTGGGGGGCCATAATTTCGTTTCCAAAATATGTAGAGATGCCGCACCAATTTGGGGTAAAACTCCAAGTTATAACCTAATAAAAACGGTCCTACTCGTAATTTTTGCTATTAATTATTACAAATTTACTGTATAGTTACTACAAGAAAGCATAAAAGCAAAGTTAACGTTAACGTTAATTAATATATAGTGCTCCTAATAATAACTATTATAATGCCCCGAGGGCCAATTACGTATTCATATTTTGTTACGAAACTAGAAGGGCTACTTTAACACCACTACAAATTAAACTAAAATCGATTTGTTTTAATATACGATGGGGCCTTTATACAGATGTGGACCCTTTAAAAAAGTTATTTTTTATATTTGCGTTCAATAATAAGCACATTATAGAACCCGAAATTTGGTTTTTTAAGGTTGCTAAATTGCGTCATTATTAAACCAAAAATTTAATTTTATTATGTTGGTTTTCGAGATGCAATAAGATAAATTCTTCCCTTGCAAGGTACTTTTTATTTACAAATTTTACTATTATAAACTATCGGGGGACACAGTTTTTTGTAGAGGAAATAACTAGAAGAATTGGAGAAACGATATCAACGGTTACATTTTCTTGAAGGCGCCTATTCATTCTGTATTAAGTGAGAAAAGTTTACAAATGTCATTATTTAATATGTCTGACCTAAATTTAATTTTTCTTCAAAATTTCAATGTTGCTAATCCAAAAAAAATGAAATTTTAAGTTAAGTTTTTAATTTAAATTAAAAATGCTTTTTAACATAATTTGTTAAATGAAGCAAATATAAAAAATAGTGTCTTTTTATTTATTTACTTTATTTTTAGAATGTTAACTTTTAAAATGTGTAAGGTAGTATTTTTTTGTAAATTAAACTTGTGAGCTTGTTTAACAATGACGTTGCTAGAACAATAAAACATTAAAAAGTTTATGAAGCGATATTTTCTATTGATACTGCAATTACGCAAAATGATTTATTGGGGCTATTTTTAGTTTTTACAGGAACAAAAGAGCTAAAATTTATAGGTAATAAAACAACTTTACATAATAATATGCATTATCCCCATTTATAACGTTTATTTTCATGTTTTTAATTTATTAAATCAACCAAAATAACTTTTTAGCTTTTTGCAAAAGTCATACTTTTTAGATAAATTGTTAAAAATTTAATTTTTATTATTATCTATACGAAAAATTGGATGTGCTTTTCAAATTATTTCTTTGAAAACTATGCGCATTTTGCAATAAACATCCATCTTTTAAAAAAATTTAAAATAAAATTTTTCCCACACCTTCCACAATGTGACACTATGTTTTTTCCCATCTATGAAAATCTGTATTTTTAATTACAAGGCAATCAATTTCGATGAAACAAGACATTAATTTAAATCTTCTGCATGACTGTTAGAACTTTAGCGGAAATTTTAATTAAAATTTGTTTTAATTACTCTTTGCTACGCGTTTTAAAATCGAAGTTTACTCATTCATAATTTGAACATAATAATTTTACAAAATTTTGTTAAACTGATCCTTTTCTTTGTTACAGGTTAGTACTAAACAACTATAAACTTGAATTTTAATAAAGAAAACAAGGTAAGAAGTTGTTCTTTTTGTTCGCGATTTATGCAAAAGGCTTTTTTTTAACAGCGAATGTCGCGAAGCATAGAAACTGTAACTATGTAATGTGCTTAAAATCAACAAAAAACAGCACTTTCTGGTCATTGCTCAGTGGGTTTATAAGAGTTCATTTTATTTAAAAATTGTGCTTACCAGAATCATAAATAAACAAAGCACAAGTTGACATATTCTAAAGATCCATTAATAAGCTTTTATACAGAATTTTGGCGATTTAAAATGAATGCAAAAATTGCCAAAATTCTATATTTAAACGCTTATTGATGGACCTTTAGAATATGTCAACTTGTGCTTTGTTTATTTATGTTGCAGGGACGCACAATTTTTAATTAGTATTAACTCTTATAAACCCACTGAGCAATGACCAGAAAGTGCTGTTTTTTGGTGATTATAGGCAAACAACATTACATAACCACAGTTTCTATGCTTAGCGACATTTCGCGTTTAAGCTTGATTTAGAACTTAGCTACTACTTTACTTTCACTTAATTTTACTCTAATCTTAAATAAAAGTATTGTCAATGTTGCGTTTTATGAAAGCTTTAGCTCTTAAGGGCGATTTATAGAACGTTACTTTTACTTTACTTCGTCGTAACTTCACTTCCACGTAACTTAACAAATTTGCTTAATTTATAGATTGTAAAGTTACGTGAAATTGGGAACAGGTATGCGCATGTGTCTGAACTCGCGAATTCTGACTATTTACATCTGGGCGATAATTACGGAATATTGCTTCGAACGAAACCTACATAAGAAGACCAGCAGGTTTCGTACGAAGCGATATTCCGTAATCACCACCCTTGACAATAAGGGTGAATATCTCATTTATGCAAATTTTGCGCATGATCAGTCAAGCTCTGCTTTTGACAGTACTACTTACAGCTAAATGAATCAGCAAAGTAGCGCTAAAGTGAAGTATAAATTTGCTTATACATTCCCATGTATTTTATTTAATTTTTTGTAAAGTTACGCCGAAGTAAAGCGGAAGTGAAGTGAAAGTAACGTTCTATAAATCGGCCTTTAATCAAATTATAGACTTTTTACGCTCTACTTATAAAGCAAACTACCATTATTACGACGAGATCCAAGAGAGCTTACTGATGTTGGGGTGAATATTAATATTGGATTTTGGTATTTCGTAATAATAAATAATAAGTGATCTGAAAGTCCAGGCACGTCCCAAGAAATATTAAAGCGTATATAAGGAAATTTTCCGTTTTGGAATTGCATAACAGCAATCGTGGTGGCAAGCTGGCCTCGATTCAAAAGTTAGGTTGTATTGAGCCCGAGTTTACAATATTTGCTCTATTTTCTGGAAATACACTTGCCCGAACAAGTCTCTTAAGGACTTTCAACTCAACTAGAATACCAAATTTAAAATATTCGCTTTTAAATGCTCTAAAAAGGGAATGTTGCGAAGCATAAAAACTGTGATTATGTAATGCTAGTTGTCTAAAATCAACAAAAAACAGCACTTTCTGGTCATTGCACAGTGGATTTATAAGAGTTAATTTTAATTAAAAATTGTGCTAACCAGCAACATAAATAAACAACGCACAAGTTGACATATTTTAAAGGTCTATCAATAAGCGTTTAAATACAGAATTTTGACAATTTAAAATGCAAAAAAAAGGTGCTTCTAAATTGCAAAAATTCTGTATTTAAACGCTTTTTGATGGACTTTTAGAATATGTCAACTTGCGCTTTGTTTATTTATGTTGCTGGTAAGCACAATTTTTAATTAAAATTAACTCTTATTAACTCACTGAGCAATGACCAGAAAGTGCTGTTTGTTGATTTTAGGCGATCAACATTACATAACCGCAGTTTCTATGCTTCGCGACTTTCTGCGTTAACAAAACCAATTTAAGTTACACAAATATAAGTTAACTGGATAAAAACAGATTGCCTATAATAAATACAAAAACGGTAAAGTAAATTAAAAAAAGATTTTGTGTCTTTCTTTACCCCTGTTATGTTTAAGTTTTTAAGCCTACTGCCTTGTGTTCCACTCGAATTTATAGTCCCATTTACATATTTAAGATTTAGGCCACGGATTACCGTCGACGGCCAAGATTTATGCGTTAATTTGACTTGGTAAAATTGAGTTTATTTTGTGAGTAGTCAAAACAAAAGCTCGAATGTAGAACGGATCATTACCTAGTTATCAATAGACAACAATGGATTCAAAGAGGAGCCATCCACATAAACGGACATGAGATATCGCTGAATCATTGTCATACTCGATAATTTTGCGCGCTTTATAATCATTTATGGGTATTGTTTGTCAGCTGACCAATGCGGAAACTAGCACACGGGCGCGGCAGTTTTAGGGCCAAAAATAAATCCTTTTTTGGGATAATTTAGTCAGTAAAGAATCTTAAGAATAAAACACGACTTTATGCAAATAATATGGCGGATGCGCCGGGTAGACACCCGGCCTATTGTTACCATGTACATTAGAATTGTATTTGTGTTTAAAGTGTGATTTAGAGTTAAATTAAATTAACTCAACGCCACTTAAAGCTACTTTACTCCACTTAACTTGACGCGACTAAATTAAGGCATTTATAGTATAAATTTACACGTTAGTTTACAACAAGCTAATTTAGTAAACGCCATCTATCGGTAAATGTTAGAATCGTCTTATTTACAGAAATTCATCTGAAATTCTTCGATTATCTTTGTAATTTTAAAAATTTGGTCTAGTAGCCGATAGATGGCTCTAGTAAAGGCTACTTTACATTGGATTAGCTGAAATTAACCAAAATTAAGAAATAGAACCTTAAGTAAACGTCAAGTTAAGTTAAGTGGATGTGTAAATGCGATTTCATCTTTCGTATATTTTATTTCAGTCGCGATACGTTTATTATAAGTGAAGTTACGCTAATTCATCTCTAAATCATGCTTTAGTATTCTAGCCTCCTTCCTAAAAAGCGAAGGAGAAGTAAAGTCATACATATCGTGTTTACGAGTAATAGACAATCAAAAATTGCTGACGAGTATGTCTCAAAAGTTAGAACCTCGTCGTTCTTAGTGGCAATATTTATTTTTTTCTACTAGAGTAGTCCAATATCTCGGGTGGAAGTGTTGTCTTTTTTTCCGATATTTCCGTTTGTCTTTTATAGATCACAACCTGCATACGTATGACATACAAAGAAATCATTTGTTACACGGATAAGTGAGAAAATTGTACACAGTTTGAAGCAATAAAAAATTACACTTAATTTCCTAAAAATTGGCGCATAAACGCGATGGTACGTTGTTGGGACATGCCTAGGGATTCCTGGAAAATTGTTTAAAAAAATCTATCTGTTATACTCATTGAGGAAAATGCAAACAAAGTTGCATAAATTCGACAACACAGTCTTGGAAAATACATCTAAAAATCCCATTTATGAGTCTTGATCATACACTTTTGCATTAGATTTTATTGACATTGTTGTAAGCTTCATTTCATGAAAATTTTGTAAAATTAAATTAATCATAAAAATGTAATTCGACCATTTAAAAGATAAACAAATGGCGAAATGATTTAAGATAGACTGTAGCTTTGTATTAAACTATTTTTTTGTTGTTAATATGTGCTGTTATCTTCAAGGTATGAGCGTTCTCAGTTTTGCACTTTGGGACCTTATATCTTCAAAAGTATGAGATGGTTTTTTTTAACATTTTTCTAGGGTTCCCTAGACATGTCCTAATAACGTACCGTCGCGTTCTTTGACACTGTTGAATGCTTAAAAGGAAAAGTTTCGCGATCTCCATCTATCGGAAATAGACGTGACTATACTTACTGGACACTCTTTTTTCACACCTACTTAATTTTAATGTTTTTTTTAAAGCAATGCTAATTTTTAATGCTACTTTATTTTGTGTAAATAAATGAACAAACCTATTTTGGGTTAGATGTAACCCCTTTAATTTCACATTTAAGTCCGTTACTGAAAATAAAGTCCTTACCCAGCCTACCCGATATTACAGATGTGCTGTGTAATGATATGGTCGTTAGGTATCCTGTTTCTGTTACGCCTAATTGCTCCTAATTTATCATGTGATCCTTGCTAACATAATACCAGGACATTTACAGGAAAAGGCACTTTAAAAGTGGATTGAATCAAACAACTTAAAAGGATTTAGATCCAACGCAGACGTGACCTTTATTTCCTTTATTCATGTTGATAGTTAAGTAAGGATATATTTTTTGAGTTATTAGCATCTAAGAAATTGATGTCTTTCTTTTTAAATGTGTTAGCCAAAGAATGAAGCCACAAAAACGTTTCAGTAGTGTGGCTTTTACTAGGCAAAGCCGTTACATGGCGCCCGAGCAGGGACATTTTTAAAATTATTCAAACAATCATTTCTTTCTTACTCAGACAACAAAAATCATTTCAGAAACCTTTCCAACTAACAAAAATCAACACCTATTGTCTTACAACAATTGAAAATCGTACTCAAGCAAACTAGAATCTATACAGCAACCCTCAATCAATTATAACACCCTTTATAGACAAGGTATCTATTTAAAGTTACTTTGTTCTTGTTTCTCATTTAAGAGATAGAAGTTAAAGGCAGCATCTGTGCTCCAATGCGAGTGGTTTTGTGGGTTATTCCCCGTCTCTTCCTATTTCCTACCTTATTAAATAGACACTTGGAAAATTGACAGTAACTGGAATTGGCAATTTACTGTAATTTGACCGGATAATTGACAGATAAAGGATGCCATAGGTGGCTTAGACGTAGACGTACGTGAAAATGGTACATTACTTTTTAGGCAAGAACAAGAATGTTTTTGACTTAGAGTTAATGGTTTCTGAATGGAGCGTATTCGTACAAAAATTGATTGGGTTTACCTAGGAGATCTGTCATACCAACCGTCGTTCCAGATGCTAACTGACATTACTTCTGAATTTTATATTTTTATCAAATATAACGCTAATATACCAAAAAACAACAAACTGCCGGTTTAAAACATTCTACGACCATCTAAAAGGTTTGTTTAACGTTTAGAGGGTGTTTTACATCTTTAATTCGTTATAACTAGGTAAAAAAGGGAAATTATGACTCATTTACAAAAGGATTTCCGTGAACGTTTAAAAAATCTGCATTTTTTGAGTGCACGTACTTTGCATTCAAAGTACATTTGTAAATGAGTGATTCTGCCCTTTTTTACCTAATTATGAAGAATTGAAGTTGTAAAACCCTCCGTAAATGTTATACAAACCTTAGCTGGTGCGTAAAATGTTTTAAACCGGCAGTTTGTTGTTCTTTGGCGTATTTGCTTTATATTTGGTAAAATATAAAATTCAGAAGTAAAGGCCGATTTATAGAACGTTACTTTCACTTTACTTCCGCTTTACTTCAGCGTAACTTTACAGAAAATTAAAAAATACATGAGAATGTATTAGCAAATTTATACTTCACTTTAGCGCTACTTTGCTGATTCATTTAGCTGTAAGTAGTACTGTCAAAAGCCAAGCTTGGCCGATCATGCGCAAAATTTGCAAAAATGAGATATTCACCCTTATTGTCAAGGGTGGTGATTACGGAATATTGCTTAGTACGAAACCTGCTGGTCTTTTATATGTAGATTTCGTACGAAGCGATATTCCGTAATTACCGCCCAGGTGTAAATAGTCGGAAGTCGCGAGTTCAGACACATGCGCATACCTGTTCCCAATTTTACGTAACTTTACAATCTATAAATTAAGCAAATTTGTAAAGTTACGCGGAAGTGAAGTAATGCCGAAGTAAAGTGAAAAAACGTTCTATAAATCGCCCTTAATGTCAGTTAGCATCTGGAACGACGGGTGGTATGACAGATCTCCTAGGTTACCTCAACCAATTTTTGTACGAATACGTTCCATATACATTTTCATGTATATTAGAGGCTCTAATTACCTAGTTTTAAACGTCACCTGGTTGTAATGCCATGCCTCCCAAGATTGTATCATGTTATCGCATTGTCAAAGTCAAAGTTTCCTGCAACTGTCATCCATTATTTATCAGTGCTTGTCACAGCACTCTAGCTCAGTTATCACTAGTTTTCCATCTTAATTTATCATTGTTCAAAAGTGCCGCGCACCGCTGCTGTGTGTGCTATCTTCATTCATTTGTTATTTGTGGCTGTAGAATGTAGGCCATATACTTTGCCAACAAAGAAACTCCATTTTACGAAAGAATAAAGCAAAAATAGATGTAATTTTATAAGCTTTTACTATTGTGTGGTTTGAGAAAAGAAATACTTATCTTGAAAAATGGCACACAATCATTGAGGGTGTTTAAATCATAATAACAACTGAATAGGCTTAAACCAGGGCGTGGCAATATACTCTTCGCGAAATAAAGTCAAAATCAAATAGACAGCGTCAAGCCCTACGTCACAGTTTACAGAATAAGTGCATTAAAATACCATCTGTGAAATTTTTTTAGGCAACCAACATTACGGACCAACGAAAATGGTCATTCTTTTCTTATTCTATGTTTCCAACATTGGTCTTTTTAAAACATTATTTAAAGAAAAATAAGAGAGTTTTTTCGGTCCTATTTGTGTAAAAATGTTCCTTAATATCTTATTTACGGTATTTTAATTTAAAATTACCCAAGAATCTACCATAAGAATTAAAAAATTCCTTTAATCTGATGATCATGTTGACCCACCAAGATGTCAGCTTTAAACACAAATTGCTCGAGAAAGCAACCATATCAAGAAATATGGTTTGTTCTAGATAATAGAAAAAATTGTTAATTTTACAAAGGTACTTACCAGACCTCTTGATATGGTTGCTTTCTCAAGCAACTTGCGTTTAAAATTCACATCGTGGAGGGTGCACAACATTAACACACAAACTGTATGTTATAGAGTTTTACTATGAACTAAACTTGAAAGATTGAATTTAACACATTATAGCACATTTTTATACCAAGAGTTCCCCAAGAAAGCCTTTTATTTTCACAAAATATTGTTCTAAAAAAGTGGCTAAATCCGACAGAATCAAAATTCTACTTCACAGACAGTTTTCTAATGTGGATCTGTAATCTGTGACGTAGGAGTTGACCGTGTGTATTTGGCTATCAAGAATAAACCAAATATTTTTTTAAAGAATGTGATTTTAGGAATGTAAATAAAATAATTTTGTGGCACATATTATACGTTCTTTGGGCTATTAAGGAGAAAATCCGTGTCACTGAAAGCAACACACGAAACAATGGGTGAAATAAAATGATTTATGAGGAGAAAGCATTATTACTACTTCTTTCCAACTAGGCCAAAACGGGCTGACATAAATCTACTCGCCCTCATGTTTCTATTTTCTCTAATGGACATACGACATAAAGCAAATCATAAAAACAGTATTTCTTACTTTATACGAGTTATTTTACACTCATGTAGTAATTATTTGAAATGATTGAAAGATGTCCTTGTAACAAATTGTGTCGGGTGTGGGTTTGTAGTGGAAAAAGTCAAATAATGCTGGATTTGTTATTTAAATCAAAGATTAGATTTGATAGGAGATGAGATTCCGGTAGTAGATTGAAAGCATTTGCACCCGGTTTTAGATACGTTTGCAATTTGCAAGTCAATGAGAACAAGAACAGACGAAAGGTAGTTGATGCATTATTTATAGCCCCTGAAAACGTTTAATCAATGACCGCTAAGTAATGACCTTTGTATTTAATTCCATGAAATGTTAAAAAATGCCCTACATTTACCCAATTACATTGACATTCTGATGGACAAGTGCTGAAAAATGGTGTACAAAATTGACGCATAAACGCGATGATACGTTGTTGGGGCAAGCCCAGAGATTCCTGGATAGTTGTTAAAAATAATCCATCTGTTATATTTATTGAAGAGAATGTGAACAAAGTTGCATAAATTCGGCAACACAGTCTAGGAAAATACATATAAACTAGCTGAGTCGAGACCGGTAAATTCGACTCTTGAGTTCATTTCTTACGTATAAATTCATTTTTTGTTAGAATTAAAGCTTTTCCTGATGATAGTCCAGTAGATCCAAAACATAAAAACAACCTTTTATGTTTTTAAAGACATGTCCAACATTTACATTGCATTTAACATAACATAAATTTTTAATAATAAAAATGCTATTGACCTTATAAACAATATGACCTTGACATGACCTTGAAGTCCTTTCTTTTGGTTATCCATCCTCCAAGTTTAAAACTTTTAATTATTGTTATGTTTGAGATAATCGAAGTCAAACTATAAATCGTTTCCTGAAAATGGCCTAGTAAGTCCGAAACATAAGAACAGGCCTTGTGTGTATTCAAAAACATGTCCAACATTTACCTTGCATTTAACTTAACATAGTTTTTTAATAATAAAAATTCTATTGACCATTAAAAAGGTATGACCTTAACATGACCTTGAACCCCTGTGTCTTGTGTATTCATCCTTCAAGTTTTAGATCTCTAACTATTGTAGTATTGGAGCTATGTTCATGCAAACATTGACATTAAAAAACGTCATAGCTTTTTTCCTAGACATAGAATTTTTTTAAAAAAGTTTTAACACAAAGTGATATTTTTTAATAACAACCCAGTGGATGACCCTATCGATATGATTCTAGTATCACAAGATCGGGAATTTTTTGTAGAATCTTTCCAACAACATGAAGTATTCAAGTATCTTGCTTCGTTTAGGCGCAATTGCAAAAAAACATCGATTTCCAGAAATTGCAATTACAATAGTACATTTCTTTTAGAGAAATGAACTAAAATTCCATCTGGATTATACACTCTTGCATTAGATTTTATTGTCATTGTTGTCGGCTTCATTTCATGAAAATTTTGTAAAATTAAATTGATTATAAAAATGTAATACAACCATTTAAAAGATAAACAAAGGGTGAAATGGTTTAAGATAGACTGTAGCTTTGTATTAAACCATTTTTTTCCGTTAATATGTGCTGTTATCTTCAAGGTATGAGCGTTCAAAATTTTTCACTTTGGGACCTCATATCTCCAAGGGTATATGAGATGAATTTTTTTAAATTTTTTAAAGGGATTCCTAGACATGTTCCAATAACGTACCGTCGCATTTATGCTCCAATTTTTGGACACGCTGATTTATTTGCATTATAAAAAAGCATTTTTTATTTAACAATTATTCTGCAATGACATTCTTCGGGTGTAAGGTTTCACGAAGGACTATTTTCTCACTCGGAAAAGTGCACTTTGCCCTGGAAAAATTTGTTGGTTAATGGCGTGAAAAACTTGTTAAGTAATGACGAATCAAGTTTTACGGATGTGGGTACCTTCTATATCTCCATTAATCTTGTGGTAGTTACATTTGAAATTCAAACGATTTCATTCTTTGTAAAAGCTTTTCCAATTCCAAAGTGTAAATCAGAACATTAGGAGCGGACATTTGTGTTTATGTGCTGTATACTAAATAGTAACTACACACATACTTTATTTAAGCCCAGATTTAAGAGAGGAATTGTGTATTGCGACTTTATCTATGTTTACTTCTAATTCTGAAAATCACATTTTAACCCCAACAGAATGCTTGCCAAAATTTCAATACAATTCTTGCATTAACTTGTAATTTTGTTGTTGAATGTATTCCTAATAAAGATGGAAAATTTGTTTGTATAAAAAAACATCAACGATTTTCCATTTAGGTCAAGACTCAAGAGTGGATCATATTACGTAGCAAAAACTTTTAGCAGTATGATTATTTCCACAAAAATAGAAGCTTTGAAAGACCCATTTATCAAATCTAAAATGCTTTCTGAATAAATTATTAGGACACTTTCCACCTTACATTCTTTACAGTGTCAGAGGATTGATATTTATTTTTCGTTTGCAAAAAAAAATTGTTAAGCTCCCGAAACGCTTTAGATGTCTTTTTAAGGAGTGTGACAGAGACACACAACATGCTTTTTATTTTTCAAGGATAATCCTGTATGTTAAATATAGGCGATCGTTTTTAAGCACATTATAAAACCCGAAATTTGGTTTTTTTAAGGTTGCTGAATTGCTTCATTATTAAACCCAAAATTTTATTTTATTAGGTTGGTTTTCCAGATGCAAAAAGATGAATTCTTTCCTTGCAAGGTACTTTTTTTTTACTATTTTACTATTATAAACTATCGGGGGACATAGTTTTTTTGCAGATGGAATAAGTAAAAGAATTGGAGAAACGATATCAACGGTTACATTTTCTCAAAAACGCCTATTTATTCAGTATTAAGTGAGTTAAGTTTACAAATGTCATTATTTAATATGTCTGACCTAAATTTACTTTTAACTTCAAAATGTCAATGTTGCCAATCCTATAAAAATAGAATTTTAAATTAAGGTTTTTATTCAAGTTAAAAATGCTTTCTAATAAATTAAATAAAGCAAATATACAATACAAAAACAGTTTAAAAACCAGTTTTATAAGGTGTTTTTTATCACTTATAAAACTCTATGTTTTAATATACTATTAAGGGTTAACATAACTTTGTTAGTTTTTCTTATGTTGTAAAAACATGGAATAATTAAAAAGTTAATCTTGTCTAGACAGGAGATTTTAAATAAAAAGGAGTAGGTACCTAATAGCAAGTACATCTAAAATTATACATTTTTAAAGAGCTGTTCTTTTGATTCTGGAAATTTTATAACTTAATCATAATCCTTATGTAAAATTTATTTTATACAGCAAGAAAATCGATAATTATTACTAAGACGTAACTATTTAAGTCTACAAAGATAAACAAGTTTTAAAGGTTATTTTATTTTAAGAGGATTTAAAAAATAAATTATAATTCTTTTTTTTTTACTTATTGCTTCTATTCGATATCGACATCTAATAAGTCTATTTTGTAAAGAAATACAACATGTATAGGTATTTATTTAAAAAAGATGCAATTATTTTTTTTTTGTAAAATTTCCACACCTTCCACAATATGTATGTTGTCTCATTTTTTAAACAGGATTTAAACAAATAGTCATTGTATTTTCTTAACCATTTAAAGGGTACTAAAGCGATGTTAAACAAGCTAGGTAAACAAGTTAACCATCAACAATCAATTAACTAACATTGTGGTGTGTTAACGAGGTTTATTTTATATTTTGACGAAACAGATTTGCTTTAACTGCCTTTATAAAGTGGTAATTGCCTCGATTCAAATTGTGTAAATACTCTTTATACCTCGAAAATGAGGTAAACTCTGTTGCTAAAACAAAATTTAAAAGTCAAATTTATTTTTTTTAAACGTACGGTTTTTTAAATTAATTTCTGTTCATATTTTTATCATTGAAGTTAAAAGTCCAAAATGTTGCAGTAAAGCTAGAACCAGATTTAAAATAAGCATTATTTTAAACGACCCTTTTTATCCTGTCGTTAGGCAACAGTATCTAGATGAAGGTGGCCATTTGGAGAGGAAATAAATCTAAGTGCCTTTGAGACATCTTTTACACCAAAACTACATTTTCAACTGGAAGCATCGCCATAATACGGCCACTTTCATTACACCATTCTTTAAGATTTCTCAAAGTTCCTCACTCGACCGAGCCCACCGGCAATGATTTAGGAATAAAGCAAATGGGCCGTGACAAGATTTTATTTCGAATTTTACATTTTATCCCTCGTAATATATTATAATTTTGTGCCCGCTCGCTCCAAAGGCTTTATACTTATAAAAGTGCACATTTATTCTTATTAACTTTTTATTTCTGGCGCTCTGTTAGAATTAGCCGCTTTAAGCTCTACAGTTTTACTGCAGTAAGTGCTTTGGAATAGAAACTAATCTGGAAAAGTAAAAATGGTTAGAGCGCTCATCGAAAGGACATAGAAGTTTTATTCCATTAAATCGTTTAAAATAAAAACTAAGAGCATGGTTTAATCACTATTATAAAAGCTTAAATAATAGTACATTAAAACAGCGGCGAGTTTTCCAATGGACAAGTGCTAAAAAACGCCTTAAAACGAGATTCTTATGCTATTTTTTAAATTTGCTTCATTTTATTTATTAAGAAGCATTTTTAATTTTATTGCATTGCCAACATTCACATTTTGAAGTAAAAAGTAAATTTAGGTCAGAAATATTGAATAATGACATTTGTAAACATTACTTACTTAATGGCCGATTTGTAGAACGTGACTTTCACTTTACTTCCGCTTTACTTCGGCGTAACTTTACAGAAAATTAAATAAAATACATGGGAATGTATTAGCAAATTTATACTTCACTTTAGCGCTACTTTGCTGATTCATTTAGCTGTAAGTAGTACTGTCAAAAGCCGTGCTTGGCCGATCATGCGCAAAATTTGAAAAAATGAGATATTCACCCTTATTGTCAAGGGTGGTGATTACGGAATATCGCTTCGTACGAAATCTGCTGGTCTTCTTATGTAGGTTTCGTACAAAGCGATATTTCGTAATTACGGCCCAGGTGTAAATAGTCAGAAGTCGCGAGTTCAGACACATGCGTATAACTGTTCCCAATTTCACGTAACTTTACAATCTATAAATTAAGCAAATTTGTTAAGTTACACGGAAGTGAAGTTACGCCGAAGTAAAGTGAAAGTAACGTTCTATAAAGCGCCCTTTACTGAATGAATAGGCGTTTTTGAGAAAATGTAACCGTTGATATCGTTTCTCCAACTCCAATTATTCCCTCTACAAAAAAACTATGTCCCTCGATAGTTTATAATGGTAGTAAATAAAAAGAACCTTGCCAGGAAAGAATTCATCTTTTTTCATCTGGAAAACCAAACTAATAAAATAACATTTTTGGTTTAATAATGAAGCAATTCAGCAACCTTAAAAAAACAAATTTCGGGATCAAATAGTTTTTTATCCCTTTTGTTTCTTACAAAAATTATTTGTGCAATAACTTAAAAAATAAAAGAATTTTTTTAAAAGTCTATTAAAACTGCCCATTTTCTGAATAGGTATTAAAAAGGGTTGTTATTCTTAAATGGGGTAAAAAGAGATTTTTTAGAATTTTTAGTTTATAGAAAAAATAATAAAAAATAAAACCATTGTGTTAAACTACCCTTAAAACCAAACTCGCTAAAAAACTGCATCATTTTACGAAAAACTACCCCTATACCTTAGGAAAAAGTCAATTTCAAGTACCTATAGGCCTTTTGATAAATCCTTAGTGTTTAGAATTAAAAGTAAGGATAAATAAGGATGCATCAGGACAATGGCATCCCCACCCTTGCACCCTTATAAAGTAGTGGGGATGTGACGTCACACAGTGCGGCACAAAACACAGCCATACTCATCGAAGGCAGTGTTATAAGTGCGCCAGTAGAAATATGAACTTTATAGGTAAGGCATGTATCTTACCCTTATAAGAAGACAACTAGAATGGTACGATTCAAAAATGATCTAATAAATGTTCTTCTCTCTATCGTAAATTGTTCTTCTTTGCTTTTATTGTGTACTCTTCCAACTATTTATAAGTTTAAATTCAAGTTGACTTGAACTATTTTATTGTACATTGTTTTTTTGTTAAAAAAAAATTAATTTTACCACGTTTATTTTTTATTTTAAGAGTGCGTCATTAAAAGTTAGTCCAATTATTTTTAAGGGCGCATAATTATCGTGCTTTCTCTTTTAATCTAAACGTGATTTACAATTTGGTAATTTTATAACTGCATAATAAGGGTGCTACAAAAATCACCCCCTATTTTTTTCATTCCAAAAGTGTGTTTTTTTTAGCATTTTTAACTATTTTTATTACCAAGTGATTTTATTTATTATAAAATTGTTGCCCAAATTTTGAAAAAATTTTAATTTTTTTTTGTGCACATTTGCTAGAGAGATTTAAATTCATAGATTTTCTAATCTGTGCTCCTAAAAGCTTATAGTCATCTCCGTTGAGCTTCCGTCATTCTACTAAATATCTACATGAGGGCCCCATCGTATATTAAAACTAAATGTAGTTTTTAAAACTAGAAAAATAGGTCTACAAACGTATTATGTTTCATATTAATTGCATATTTTTTTGGGTCGAAAATTTAACTTTAAAAATCATTATAATATTTTTGTTTTTTGAAGTCAGATTTTCGACACAAAGAAATAACCGATTTAAATAAAACCACATACGTTTGTAGCCCTATTTTTGTAGTTTTCAAAACTACATTTAGTTGTAATATACGATGGGGCCCTTATGTAGATGTGCTATTTAGTAGAATTGACGGGAGCTCAACGGAGATAACTTATACGAGCTTCTAGGAGCACAGATCTTCGAATCTGTTAATTTGAAACTCTGACCTTAAATTTTAAAATACTGCTGCTCATTGTAAACATTTATTTTATCGGACCTTTGCTTTTAAATTAATACTCACAAAAATACATTTAAAAAATATTTATTTAATACGCTAAAAGTTAATCTTTTAAATTTCATAACTAAACAAAAAATAAATCAGCTTTTTTAAAAGGTCGGTAAAAAATAATTAGGGGATGATTTTTGTAGCCGCCTGTATTTATTATTGTTCGTTTTTTGCTGTGATTGCATGATTACATTGTTAAATTATAAACTATGTATTTATTTATAAAATTTATTTGGTAAAATTACAGTATTTATTTTTGTAATTTATGGTTACAATAATTTACGTACATTTTGCATAAAATAATAATATTTCTCTAACAATTAATTATTGAGTTATGTTATAGAAATATCATGTTTGTAAAATTCAAATATGTACTATTTTAAATTAAATATTGATTGATTGAGAGCACATGCAACCGACAAAAAAATTCTATAATAAGCACATTATGAAACCCGAAATTTGGTTTTTAAAGGTTGCAGAATTGCTTCATTATTAAACCCAAAATTTTATTTGGTTAGTTTTCCATATGTAAAAAGATGAATTCTTTCCTTGCAATGATACTTTTTATTTACAAGTTTTACTATTATAAACTATCGGGGGACATAGTTTTTTTGTAGAGGGAATAACTAGAGGAATTGGAGAAACCCAGCAGACATTTTTTTGTCTACGATTTTCATAAAATTTGTTTTGTATATTAAACGGGATATTAAATGTATGCTGTGAAATACGAATCTGCATTAAATATTTTTTAAAAGGTTGTTTAAAAGTTATGTGAAAATATTTTGTGTTTTTTTTTAATAAATTTCACGAGTTTGGAAATATTATTTTAGCAAAATATGGCAAATTTAATTGCGGTTTTAAGGACCTCAGTGTTAACCCTTTTAAAAGCTTTGAAAGAGCAGTTTTCCAAACAAAAAAAAAATACGTACGTGTACTAAAAAAAACCATTACTTAAACCTTTGATGTTTTTAAACCGCAAAGTATTGTGGCGTCATGTACTTGTTTAAAAATTCCTTCTAACCCGATGCATTCTCATTTTCAAACAATCGATCTTTGAGCTTGCCTCAGAGCCATAAAATATCAAGATAAAACAATTCCCGAGGGTAGTTTTTTACAGTTTTTACTAGTTTTACTAGTCGTTTGTGGTGTACCGGTTAAGTCCCACAGGAATCCCAATTTATTATTAGTATAAGAATAAGTCCATGTTAAGGTAGAGCTCGCAAGGGAACTGGAAAACCTTAACCGAGTCATGTAATCGAAAAATAATTTGATTTATTTTTTGTGCGTAAGCATTTTCTAGATATTGAACACTTTTTTGTACTAAGACTAATAGTACAATAAAACAAAGAGTTTTATAAACAACCAATGGACACGTGCTAAACAAGAGCGGGTTAGATCAGTAAGTAGGATAGATCATTTTTTTTTATGGCTATTTTTTTATTTTTATATAATTGTTACACATTCTATATGATACTATTCGCAGTAAATGATTAAAAAGGTGCATTTATTATTTTATTAAAAAAACGTAAAACTTAATTTTTATTTGTAAACGGGTGGGGACAAAAAAATTACTTGATGCTTTTTTATAGGGAAAAATACAATCTTTAATTTTATTATGAATATTTTTTTTTGTAAAATTGATATTAACCGAAATATGAATTTTTTTCAACTTTGGGGGTGGTTTCTATCCTCTGTTTATTATTTAATTTTTTTTCCAAAACAATAGGGTTCTTCTGCCAAATGCGATTAATTTTTGTACTAAATATCAATTCAATTCAATAAGCCGTTCTTCAGTTATCGTGATAACAAGTTTCGTTACAGTCAGACGGACAAAAAATAAAAGTCTTAAAAAGTCATGAAACGAACGAATATGTAAAAAATTTTGCTAGGACTAATATTAACGATTTTAGAGAAGGTCCGTCCAAATGCAATATACTCTTCGACTTTGTCTGCGAAGAGTATAATAACGCCTTATAATACGAGTTGTTTGTACTATTTCTTATATTTGATTTATTTTGTTTATTTGTCACGACCGCAAAAATTTTTTGCCATAAATAAATACTAGCATAATTTTGTAAAACGAAATGCTGAATCCGAATCTAACACCTAAACATTTACAACACTTTTAGTTTTATTGCTATGAGCTTCCAAAGACACTTTCAAACGCGACACTTGATTTTTTTCAAAGTCACATAAAATCTAAAAAAACTTAGTTTCAAAAAAATCCAAATGCAGATTTGTATTCTACAGCATAAAAGCAATATAGAAAACCATTTTATTAAGATCTGTGGCAAAAAAAAATCAGTTGAGCTTTTTTTTTTAATTTGTTCAACTTTGAAAAGCTTCCATAAAAAAACAAAAGCACTTGGAAAAGACCGGATTTGTCTGTTCTTTGCTTGTAAAACCCTAGTCTTAACACGTTTTATAACACAAGATAATAATGGTACAAGAAATACTAAAAACTAATTTTGTTGTAAACTTGTTCAAGTTCAACTAATTTTACAACATAACCGTAAAACAAATTTAATTTGAAGTAAAGTTTCTCCATACAAGTGATAAGTGCTCACGTATGATGATGATGCTACCCTTAAACACAAGGGATGTTAATGTCAACGGCAGACACTTCTTTGTTTTACCGGAGATTGGATATCCGTAATAAGGTACCTACTATACCGACTCGAGCACATTGTTGTGGTCTAAAACATTTAACTGACAGCAAAGCATCTAACCGATATTAGAAATGCCATTAGAGATGTCCAAGTGAAAAGATAACTGATGGTATAAAATTGAATTTAAACAAGGGGAGTTTATTATTATTTTTTTAGAATCTGTACAGTTTTATGCTTTTATCGAATGAATACACACGGTCAACTCCTACGTCACAGATCACAGATCCATATTAAAAAACTGCCTGTGAAGTTAAATTTTGATTCTGTCAGATTAAGCCACTTGTTTAGAACAATATTTTGTGAAAATAAAAGACTTTCTTAGATAACCCTTGGTATAAAAATGTGCTATAATGTCTTAAATTCGATATTTCAAGTTAAGTTCATAGTAAAACTCTATAATATAAAGTTTATGTGTTAATGTTGTGCACCCTCCAAGATGTGAATTTTAAACGCAAATTGCTTGAGGAAGCAACCATATCAAGAGGTCTGGTAAGTACCATTGTAAAATTAACATTTTTTTCTATTACCTAGAACAAACCATACCCCTTGATATGGTTCATTTCTCAAGCAATTCGCGTTTAAAGCTGACATCTTGGCGGGTGATCATCATCATCAGATTAATAATGGATTTTTTAATTCTTGCGGTAGATTCTAGGGTAATTTTAAATTAAAATATGGTAAATAAGATATAACTAAAGGAACATTTTTACACCAATGGGACCTAAGAAACTCTTTTATTTTTCTTTAAATAATGTTTTAAGAAGACCAGTGTTGGAGACACAGAATAAGAAAAAATAGACCATTTTCCGTTGGTCCGTAATGTTGGTTGCCTACAAAAATTTCACAAACATCAGTATTTTAATGCACTTCTGCGAACTGTGTAGGGCTTGACCGTGTCAATTGTTAAAAAAATCCATTTAATATATTCATTGAGAAAGATATGAAAAAAATTGCATAAATTCAGCAACACAGTCTAGGAAAATACATCTAAAAATCCCATTTATGAGTCTTGATCATACAATTTTGCATTAGATTTTATTGACATTGTTGTCAGCTTCATTTTATGAATTTTTTTTAAAATTAAATTGTTTATTAAAATGTAATTTAACCATTTAAAAGATAAACAAATGGTGAAATGGTTTAAGATAGACTGTAGCTTTGTATTAAACAATTTTGTTTCGTTAATATGTGCTGTTATCCTCAAGGTATGATCATTCGAAGTTTTGCACTTTGGGACCTCATATCTCCAAGGGTATATGAGATGGATTTTTTTGACATTTTTCTAGACATGCTCCAATAACGTACTGTCGCGTTTCTGTGCCAATTTTTGGACATCCTGTATACCTACTAAACTTTATAAGTTTAGTCGCAAAAAAACATTTTTTAAATTCAAAATTTGCTTTCGTGTTTTAAATTTAACTAGACAAAAGTATGTCAGGTACCTAAATAAACCAATTTAAGAGAGATAAACATGAAAAATGCAAACTTCATGGCAAGTGCTAACAGTAACAGAATTTTAAATTTTGGCTCTACTCCAAAAGCTTTAACTAATCAATAATATTTCCTACAGGATATGCCAGTTTTTGTCTGCCTTTTTTAACGAAAATCTTTATTAACCTCGCAAAATGTTTTTTTTTTAGTTATTTTCTGTGAAAAGTTTTAAAACGTTCGTTTAATGATGTATTGTGTCATGCATGAACTATTATCAAAATATAAATAATAGGCTTTTACTTTAATCAAATTTTATAATTAAATTTATGCTTTACATGGCAAATAATTGGGATGTTCAATCGGTAAACATTAATGATATAGTTAAAATATTTGCCGGTAAATATTGAAATTGAATCATGCCATAAATGTACAACGACCCCTTTGAAACCTGCAGAATGCAATAAGGTTCAAAGGTCAAAGCAAAATTAAATGACCTAAACTATTTTGAATATTTTTGCCATCCTTTGTCCTTTTAATTTGGATTGGTACCAAATACATGCAAAATTTACCTTAAAAAGAAAATGGCGAATGCGCCGGGCGAGTCATTCAGTATTTTTTATATTTGCGTTCTATAATAAGCAAATTATAAAACCATTTTATTAGGTTGGTTTTCCAGATGCAAAAAGATGAATTCTTCCCTTGCAAGGCACTTTTTATTTCCAAATTTTACTATTATAAACTATCGGTGGACATAGTTTTTTTTGTAGAGGGAATAACTAAAAGAATTGGAGAAACGATATCAACGGTTACATTTTCTCAAAAACGCTAATTCATTCAGTATTAAGTAAGTAAAGTTTACAAATGTCATTCAATATGTCTGACCTAAATTTACTTTTTATTTTAAAATGTCAATGTTGCCAATCCAATAAAAATAAAATTTTAAGGTTTTTAATTCAAATTGAAAATGCTTTTTTATAAATAAAATGAAGCAAATATAAAAAATATTATAAAACTAGAGTGGGTTAGGTCAGTGGAGACGGATATATTTTTCTATAAAATGTCGACATTTAATGGCATACTCTTCGCAGTAATACGACAATAACTAATAAATTAAAAAAAACTATACTTTTTTAATATTATTATAAAAACCTGCGAAGAGGCCAGACTATTAACTCTCTTATAACAAAAAAATTAATTTTATTAGCGAAGTGCACGTATAGGTCACTTCTGACACTGACGTTTAGGATTTAATTAGGCTTTAGAAAGATGCTTTTGTTTTAATTTTTTTTTTGCAAAGCCACCTTGACCGAGCATAGACTTACGTGACTTAGAACTTTTGCATTACTAAAAACCTTTCTTTTGATCTTTTTTTGTCTTAAAAACTTGACAAAAAAAAAACAAAAAGTATGTTTTTATACAGAATTTAGTTTTCTTCCACTTTTATAACTTCATAATTATTTGTAAATTTAAAAATAACGATGATACGGATTTTTTTTATTTGGGGGGCTTATGTGGGGTCGGACACAAAATACTTTCAATTACTTTTTGTAAAGAATTGGATGGGCTTTAATATTATCAAAAAAAGAATTCTGTACATTTTATAATAATTAAAATATGAATTTTTTAAATGTTTGGGGGCGCCGGTACCCCCTTTGTAATTATCGGATCTTTTTCAAAAACAATAGGGTTCTTCCTTTTACCACAACCGATTTTTCCTTAAAATTTTAACTTGATTGGAATTTTGGTTCTTAAGATATCGTGTACACAAGAAATCGTGACATACACCAGACAGACAGACGGACGGACGGACAAAAAATGAAAATCTTAAAAAGTCATGAAACGCACGAATCTGCAAAAATTTTTGCTCTACGACGAAAATTGACGATTTTAGGATTTTTCGATCGAATTTATAATACTCTTCGACTTTGTCTGCGAAGAGTATAAAAACTCGTTTTATAAGGGGTTCTTGTCCATTGAAAATCTTGCATCTGCGTGGCTCGTTTTCCAAACCTAGACGCATGCTAAAAAACGTTTTTTATAAAATTCTACGTTTTAATATACAATTTAAATAAATCTGTCTTATTTTGAAAACTAACGGCAAAATTAAATGTGCTTAAAAAAACTTACCCCTTTTCTACCAAGCAAATGCGTCAAAAAAAGCACTTTTAAAAACAATGTGTTTTCCATGAGCCGTAAAATTAGAAGCATAATAAATAGGTTAATTAAAGCAAAGTAGATTTATTTCGCAATATAATTGCTGCAATTACCTCTATAACCGAGTATAACTGAAACTTGCAGTAGTGTAGTAAATTAACCCTAGACATTTACATCTTATATAGTGGAGCTTAAAAGCAAATGAAAAACAAATTTAATTTCGTGTTATACGGAGTGAATTTTGTTCAATTTCGATTACCGCAGATGTGACCGGTGGTTCAGTTTGGCGGTCAATTCGCGCCAGATGTGAACACATTTTAAAGTTAAACCATGTGCAAAAATTTTAGCAGAAAAAGGATAGACCAAGAAATTAAATTTAAAAAGCATTTTTGATTTAAATTAAAAACTTAACTTAAAATTTAATTCTTATTGGATTGGCAACATTGACATTTTGAAGTAAAAAGTAAATTTAAGTCAGACATATTGAATAATGACATTTGTAAACTTTACTCACTTAATACTGAATGAATAGGCGTTTTTGAGAAAATGTAACCGTTGATATCGTTTCTCCAATTCTTTTAGTTATTCCCTCTACAAAAAAACTATGTCACCCGATAGTTTATAAGAGTAACATTTGTAAATAAAAAGTACCTTGCAAGGGAAGAATTAATTTTTTGGCATCTGAAAAACCAACCTAATAGAATAAAATTTTGGGTTTAATAATGAAGCTATTTAGCAACCTTAAAAAACCAAATTTCGGGTTTCATAATGTGCTTATTACAGAACGCAAATATATAAAATTATTTCATATGCGAGATAAGGCACTGGTCCAATTAAGGAAGTGGTTCAATGTATGCAAACTTACCCTACATGTTTGTTACATTAGTTTAAACAGAATTCATTTACTTATAATAAAACTGAGATTTTATACTCTAGATTCCAATTTGATTGCGATCGAAATACACATTTCCTACGGGAGCATCAATTTCAAATTATATTTCAAACTTTCAAACTGTCTTTCCTTGTAAAATTTTATTTGCGTTTTATTTTCCAAGTCAGAATAATACACTTTTGCAAGTTTGTGAAAAGTTCGTCAAGTTGTCTAGAGGGCATGTGAAAAGTGTCGGAAACTTTTTAAATTTTACAATCTTGTGTTGTAGACTACAAAATTTAAATACATCAGAACCCGCGGTGCACCGGACCATTTTTATACGCTATTTATTATATAATATGGTAATATAAACTTAAAAACTCGGTTTAGTTTTTATTTCTGCAAAAATTAAATTAGACTCTTTGTATACTTTAAAGCTTACAAACTAGAAACAACTTTGTCAGTAAAAATAAAATTTAAAACCGTCACCCGAAACCATGAGAAACTAGGTCATGTACCATCTTAAAAAACTAAAACTAAATCGATTTAAATATTTAATTTTCATGAAAGGTAATCAAAATCCACCTAAGCGCTGCGGTCACGAAATTGACTAAAAGAGCGATTTATAGAACGTTACTTTCACTTTACTTCGGCGTTACTTCACTTCCGCGTAACTTAACAAATTTGCTTAATTTATAGATTGTAAAGTTACGTGAAATTGGGAACAGGTATGCGCATGTGTCTGAACTCGCGACTTTTGACTATTTATACCTTACGCCGAAGTAAAGCGGAAGGAAAGTGAAAGTAAAGTTCTATGAATCGGTCTTAATAATATCACAAAATAGCTTCCTTTTAAAATAATAAACGTTGCCTAACAAAAAAAACCTTTAAAGAAAATCCTTTCTTAACAAAAAGCAAAGAAAATTCTACTAATTAAACAAAGGTATAATTATTATCCTTGCAACTTTTCTTTATACTTCGGTTCGATTAGTTATTTTAATTTTGCGGAATTTTAACACGCCATCAGTGTTTAATAATACACAGAATATAGATCTAGGAAACTTGACGTGTTCTATGTTGATCCAAATGCAAAGTGATGCAAATTTAACCAATAAAATAGCGAAAATTGTTAGAAGTTAGCAATTCCTACTGCAAAACAACGAGCTACCACATTTTCAAATTTGTTACAGGGAAATGTAGAATTTGAACTGGAAAGACAACATGTCATTAAATTGTATATGGTTGAATTTGCAAAATCTAAAGTCTGTTCATGTTAAATTGGTAATTTCTTTGTACTTAAAATTAGCAACAATAAACCTCTAGAGTCTCTTTTTAATTAACATCAAAGGATTTAAAATAAGGAAAGCTACACTGTAAAAAAAACTTATCCCTGCTGCTTCGAAAAGCGGTAATTTTGTTTGTATCAATAAACAGACTTTATATAATGTGTGTACATGCAAATATCTAATATACATATTACAAACTTCATCGCGGCTTGTTTGAATTAATTAACGACGATTCCAGATCACTTTCAATCCATAATAAACCATGTAACGTATCATTGAAACATAACCTCTAAAATATACCTAAAACAACAACTGTAGGGGAATTGTGCTTTAAGTGGCAGTCAGACAAAACGACCTAGTGCCAATATTGAGTAATTGGTGGTTTTAAAAAATTCCGCTTTTATTCTTTTAACATCACCAAATGACTTCTAAGGTTTTGAAAAAGTTTGGTTGTCGTATTGCCTACAATAAAAAAACAGCACTTGATTTTGTGTTTGGAACACCCCTAATTTTTATTTTTAAAATTACTACCCTGTATACCCATCCATCTGCAGTAAAAGTTTGAAATTTCTTTAAAACTATTCATCGTCGCATTCAAAAAAGAATAAGGAATAAACATCAAACGTCACCGTCTTTTCACAGGTTTAATAAAACGGAAAATTTAATTCAGTATTGGTGAAAATTCTTTGAATTTTCTCGTGTCACACTGCTATTGAAAGCCGTCCATCAAGAGTACTTTATAAACTTTGATATTTACCGCCTATGTTCTAGTTTGCGAACGTGACATTCTCAAAATATGGAAAGTTTACCGCATTTTACATTCTAGGTTAGGGTGTTACAAATACTTTGCATACCAGACAACCTAAAGTATACCTAAAGGGGAATGTCGTGAAGCATAGAAACTGTGGTTATGTAATGTTGGTCGCCTAAAATCAAAAGACAGCACTTTCTGGTCATTGCTCAGTGGGTTTATAAGAGTTAATTTTAATTAAAAATTGTGCTTACCAGCAACATAAATAAACAAAGCACAAGTTGACATATTCCAAAGGACCATCAATAAGCGTTTAAATACAGAAATTTGGCAGTTTAGAAGCACTCTTTGTTGCATTTTAAATTGTCAAAATTCTGTATTTAAAAGCTTATTGATGGACCTTTAGAATATGTCAACTTGTGCTTTGTTTATTTATGTTGCTAGTAAGCACAATTTTTAATTAATATTAACTCGTATAAACCCACTAAGCAGTGACCAGAAAGTGCTGTTTTTTGTTGATTTTAGGCAACCAAAATTACATAACCACAGTTTACATGCTTCGCGACATTTTCCTTTAAATAAGAAGTCATAAAATAACTCTAATTTAACTACAATAAAATTCAATTAAAGCTAAATCCCACCAAGTCCTTTAAAACAAGGACCAAAGCGGAAAGGACATAATGCCAATCTGCTTATTGTTGATTTTAAATCCAAACCCTTATTTATAGGGGTAATAACAAAGTCCATAGCTCTGCTGAGTTTACAAAGAATTTTTTTAAACCAAAACCTAAACTGAAACACTGCACTTTTTAAATCTGTTCCAGTTTATCCTCTTTGTAGTGCAAATGTGTCCTAAATACACAGCAAAAACCACTTTAAATTTAATCTTTAGTTAACAATGTCCCAGTATAAATATAACAGACTATAAAGGTCCAAGCGCGAGCCTTATTATACTCTTTGCAAAACAAGATTAGATTTTAGGGTAAAAGAGATAGTTGCATTGTCGAAAGCTTTGAATAGGTCTATAAAGGTGTAAACAAATTTTTCCCTTTGAAGTGAATGAAACCCACAAGTAGTAAAATGTCGCGAAGCATAGAAACTGTGGTTATGTAATGTTGGTTGCTTAAAATCAACAAAAAACAGCACTTTCTGGTCATTGCTCAGTGTGTTTATAAGAGTTAATTTTAATTAAAAATTGTGCTTACCAGCAACATAAATAAACAAAGCACAAGCTGACATATTCTAAAGATCCATCAATAAGCGTTTAAATACAGAATTTTGGAAATTTAGAAGCACAATTTTTTTGCATTTTAAATTGCCAAAATTCTATATTTAAACGCTTATTGATGGACCTTTAGAATATGTCAACTTGTGCTTTGTTTATTTTTGTTGCTGGTAAGCACAATTTTAAATTAAAATTAGCTCTTACAAACCCACTGAGCAATGACCAGAAAGTGCTGTTTTTTGTTGATTTTAGACTACCAAGATTACATAACCACAGTTTATATGCTTTTCCGTTAAGTAACTCTACTACTCATGGGTTTTTAATGAAATAAAATAGGTTAGATCTTTAGATAGCATAAAAAAAGTGTAAACTTTAAAAAGTTTCAGGAATAAGTTAATGGTATGTTTTAAGCATTAGATCTTGTGTTCCTTTTTTCTTTTAGAGTTTTCTTTGCAAGTTTTTTTCTTTGAAGTAGCTTTGAAAGAAAACGTTCCACTGGAATAAATTTAGAAAAGTTATACTCTGCCTTTAAATAGGTATTAAACAATATTTTAAAATTATCACAAAATTGAAAAATGTTTTTATTAAAAAGCAAACAATTTTGATGATTAAAATTCTTTAAGTTACTTCTTATGTTACCAAAAAAAAATATTAAAATGCTCATGAGTCCTTATAGACTTGTCTTAAGCATTTAACACTGAAAATTGTCTTTTAGAAGCCAACACTACACACCAATCTTTTCCGTTTTTTTTTTAATTTAAAAAAAAACATTTTTTTGAACTTTCCAAGAATTTGGCATGACTAAACGTGATTTTTCTTACAGGCGCAGTTGGAGGAGACGGCGACGATGGGGACGACAAAGAAAAAGAAGAAGAGGCCGAAAGAGAGAGACAAGAAGCCATCCGGGAAGCTGAAGAACGAAGAAAGGAAAAACACAGAAAAATGGAAGAGGAACGAGAAAAAATGAGACAAGAAATTAGAGATAAGGTAAGTTTCTAGGAGAAGTTTTCAATTCCCCTATTAGTACACTCAATCCGTATTTGGACATCGACAAAATTTCGAGTAGGACCGCCTTTTTTTATATGATGTAACTGGATGTCCAAAGAGTAAAACCCCAAATTGGCGTATATCTACCTATTGCAGAAACGGAGTTATGGCCCCTCAAAGGGCTTCCCTTAATTAATCACGGTGGAACAACACCAAATTTTACAAATAGATGTCAAATTAGGTTTTTATAAGATTTTTATAAAAAAATATTTCTAAAAAAACTCCTTCACCCTCTAAATAGCCCCTAAGAGTAATAACCAATCACGTTGGATTTACACCAAATTTTGTAGATAGGTGCATAATAAGATGCATAATCCCTTCGCCCCATAAACGAAGGGGGCTTTTAAGAGAGGCATAGAATTTAAAAAAAAAAGTTATTAATAAATATTTTTTAGCATATCATTTTACATCTATCTGCAAAATTTGGTGTAAATCCAACGTGATTGGTTATTACTCTTTGGGGGCCATTTAGGGGGTGAAGGAATTTTTTTAGAGATTTTTTTTTGCAAAAATCATTTTAAAACCATATTTGACATCTATTTGCAAAATTTGACCCTGATCCTAAATAACGAATTAAAGGGGACCCTTTGGGGGACCATAAACCCGTTTCTGAAATAGGTAGATATACGCCAATTTGGGGTTTTACTCTTTGGACATCCAGTTACATCATATAAAAAAGGCGGCCCTACCAGGAATTGACTGTACTATAATGGTTGTTCGTTAAATTATCCCTATTCATTCCCATTAAATACTGGCGTGAAGAAAAATCAGCGATATTTCACTTTTGACCTTAAAAACGATCCCGCCGTGCCGGTGTTCTACATCTTAGGGTTGCTTATCAAAACCCTAATAATTTAAGGGCATATTTTTATAATAAGCGAGCGGCTATAAAGCAGTGGAAAACCAGGAGTTATATTTCATGTAGTCGCTTAAGGCCAGAAAAGCGCTTTCGTTCCCTATTTTTCTTACAAATTGCATATTTCCTTCAGTATGCTTTTTTTTTTGTTTACCGATCACTTTATTATTATTTTCCTTTGTGTGGAAACAAGAGTTCATTTTGCGCAGCAAATAACAAATATGAAAATAGTTTTAAACGCATGATTTTATTGGTATTTTTAAAGAAATAGTGGTGTTTTTTTTGGAAACACAGATTTTGTTAAGCGCTATGAGATTAAAATGCTTCACTTACAATGAAAATTAATGCTTCATTCACAATGAAAATTAGCTTGCATCCGGTAAGAATTAAGGTAGCTTGTAAAGCACGATTTATAGAACGTTACTTTCACTTTACTTCGGTGTAACTTTACTTCCGCGTAACTTAACAAATTTGCTTAATTTATAGATTGTAAAGTTACGTGAAATTGGGAACAGGTATGCGCATGTGTCTGAACTCGCGACTTCTGACTATTTACACCTGGGCGCAAATTACGGAATTATCGATTTTCCGTAATCACCACCTTTGACAATAAGGGTGAATATCTCATTTTTGCAAATTTTGAGCATGATCCGCCAAGCTCGGCTTTTGACAGTACTACTTACAGCTAAATGAATCAGCAAAGTAGCGCTAAGGTGAAGTATAAACTCGCTAATACATTTCCATGTATTTTATTTAATTTTCTGTAAAGTTACGCCGAAGTAAAGCGGAAGTAAAGTGAAAGTAACGTTCTATAAATCGGCCTTAAGTTTTGTTTGCAAATAAATTAAAACGTAGCTACTTCCGGAAAAATAGGGCGGCATTGAGCGTTAACAAATTAAACAAACACATTAATAAAACTCAGTCTGTAAACGAAAGCTGAATTTCGAGCTGAATTTCCCCAGCGGTAGTGAGTAGAAGCGTTAAAATTACAAATTCAACATTACTACAAAAAAAACAGGCAAACACATTGGCAGGCTCAGGAGGTCCTATCCGACCAGCCGTGACGCTGAAAAATATACTCTACATTCAGCAAAAACTAATTCACCGGAGTATAGCCCACGTGACTCGCGTGTAAATGCGATTACAATAAAAACATTCTAATTTGCTTAAATTGCCTAGAAAGCTGGCGAAGCCACACAAAACCTGTCACGAAAATAAATATCCTGCAACTTGCAAGGTGTTTAAATTAAAAATACAGTGTGCAATAATTGGCGCATAAACGCTATGGTATACGTTGTTGGGGGGTCTAGGAGAATTCACCACCCACAATTCACCGCCGACAATTCATCGCCCACAATTCACCGATCCACAGTATTATTATGTCGCTCAGTGTAATGCACACAATTTTGGACGCACTGTTAGGCACCGACATAGCTAGAGTTTATATTTTGGTTTTAGCAGCAAAACTTAACCTAACCTACCTAACCTAATGTCCCCCAGTGGAAAGTGTCCCCCAGTGCTTTCATATAAGTCAGTCTAAAATCCTGAAATTCAAAAAAAAGTATGCATATTGGACTTTACCCAGGTGAAAAAATTCCATTACCTCTATCCTTTTTTGACCATTTAAGTCTGCTAATTTGGGTATGTCTGCAAATTGGGTGTCTGCAAATAAGAGGACACACGGGCAATATTCCAGGTAAATAAATATCCAAGAAATTTCAATAAAATCATTAGGTAATTATTATCTATAATTATTTTGGTGGCACGCAATATTCTAGGTAAATAAATTTCTGTTATTTATTTTGTTCATTAAGTAAACTAATATTCATACTACTAGGCGATGAATTCTCCCATCGAACAATTGTGTGGCGGTGAATTGACTTGTCGATGAACTGTCTTATCGATGAACTGTGGATCGGTGAATTGAGGGCGATGAATTGTCGGCGGTGAATTATGGGTGGTGAATTCTCCGGATACCGTTGTTGGGGCATACCAAGAGATTCCTGGAAAATTGTTGAAAAAAATCCAACTGTTTTGTTCTTTGAGGAAAATGCGAACAAAGTTGCATAAATTCGGCAACAAAGTCTAGTAAAATACATCTAAATACCCCATCTATGAGTCTTAATCATACACTTTTGCATTAGATTTTATTGACATTGTTGTCAGCCTCATTTCATGAAAATTTTGTAAAATTAAATTGATTATGAAAATGTAATTCGACCATTTAAAATATAAACTAATAGTGAAATGGTTTAAAAGAGACTGTAGCTTTGTATTAAACCATTTTTTTCGTTAATATGTGCTGTTATCTTCAAGGTATGAGCGTTCAAAGTTTTGCACTTTGGGACCTCATATCTCCAAGGCTATATGAGATGGATTTTTTTTAAATTTTTCTAGGGATTCTTAGACATACCCAAATAACGTACCATCGCGTTTATGCACCAATTTTTAAACACCCTGTAAATAGGTATTGTATTTACAGAAAAATTGCAACTTTTTTCTAAGCAACATATTGTGTAGAGTGTGGGCTGAATTTTTGCCATCTGCTTATATTGGGGTAGATTTTAGGTTAAATCGAACTTCTGCGATACAAATTGAACATAAAAACTTTGAGACATCTTGAATGTTGCCCTAATATTAAGATGCTGGGAAACATCTTGGATATAAAAACATTTATGGCGTTTTAATCGATCTAGTGGGCGGATTGGAACGGTAAAATGTTGTTTATGTTTTAGGGTAGTGACATTGACATTTATTGAAGTTTTATAACGCTAAGAGCCTTTTTTAATGGAGAATGTCGCGAAGCATAGAAACTATGGTCATTGCTAAGTTGGTTTATAAGAGGTAATTTTAATTAAAAATTGTGCTTACCAGCAATATAAATAAACAAAGCACAAGTTGACATATTCTAAAGGTCCATCAATAAGCGTTTAAATACAGAATCTTGGCAATTTAAAATGTAAAAAATAGTGCTTCTAAATTGCCAAAATTCTGTATTTAAACGCTTATTGATGGACTTTTAGAATATGTCAACTAGGGCTTTGTTCATTTATGTTGCTGGCAAGCACAATTTTTAATTATCTCTTATAAACCCACTGAGCAATGACCAGAAAGTGCTGTTTTTTATTAATATTAGGCAATCAGCATTACATAACCACAGTTTCTATGCTTCGCGACATTCGCCTTTAAGCTAAATCCATAGAACATAACTGACATACTTAACGTTAGTTAAATTAATGAATCTCTAAATGCTCTAATTTGGTCGCTTTAAGTAATCATCAATTTAAGAGGCGTTTAGCCAATGTAAGTATGTCTATGAATCTAAATGGTGATATATAAAGTTGTTAAAACCATTTGATTGATTTTAAAGCAAACAAGAACGTAAATAGACATGTTAAATTTCAGAAATATTTACTTTCGTATCAACTGATGGCACAAACTTGCAAAATCTTTGTTTGACTTCCATATCATGTTTGGCGTAATAAAACCATTGTTATTCGCGTGTTTAACATACTTTATCCCTATTAAAATAAGCAATTTTACGGAAAATAACATTCCTGTTAATAAAAAGTTTTTCGTGCAGTTTTTATGTAAATACTTTTTAAGTTAAAAAGCGAGCTAATTTTATTTCCTTAAATTTAAAATAAAACGCAAGGAAGTTCAAAACAACCTCTAAACAGTTTTAATTGTAAATTTTACCATCTTAAGGGGCGGGGGTTTTATAAATTATCTTACCATCAAATTTGCAATGTAAATTTTAATTGATTTTTTATTTTGTACACTTATTTTTTAACGTCTTTTTAATTTAATTGTTTATTAGATGTCGATCTTTGCAAAGCCTTTTTAACTAGAAGATAAGCGTAAGATTAAGTTGTACTTTTTTTAAGCCCAATCATTCTAATAATGCCCCCAGAAAAAAATCCCAACCAATATCTGCTTATGCAGGTTTGTAGCCACTACCCCTAGGAACATAAAAGTGAAAAATTCCCACAAAATTTCCGTGACGTTTAGCCCCCATCTTGCATAGAAGTGAGGAGTTAGTTTTTTGTTAATACCTCAACTATTCGGCACTTTTGAAAAAAGTTTTAAAAATTTTTAGGAACATTATTTTAATAAGAATACAATCATTTTTAAAAAAATAATAAATCACCAATGTGAACGATTTTATAGCACTTTGAAAATGTGCTAATTTCGTCCTACAGAGAACGCTGCAATCTATGCTTCAGGACTCTATGACTAAGATAGACGATTATGATGAAATAAGGTGATTTTCAAAGAGTTATAGAATTGTTAATATTAGTGATACATTATTTTTTTAAAAATGATTGTATTCTTATTAAAATAATGTTCCTAAAAATTTTTAAAACTTTTTTTAAAAGTGCCGAATAGTTTAGGTATTAACAAAAAACTAACTACTCACTTCTATGCAAGATGGGGGCTAAACGTCACGAAAATTTTATGGGAATTTTTCACTTTTATATTCCTGGGGATAGTGCCTGCAATCCTGCATAAGCAGATCTTGGTTGGGATTTTTTTCTAAGGAACCTACACATTTTAAATAGAATGATTGGACTATTTGTTATCTTTTTGGAAGAAAGAATCAAGGAAGAAGAAGAAGAAGCTGGCACTTTATCGGGGTCAAATTGACTCTAGTAGGGAGTCCGTTATATTTTAGCGACTCCCTAACGGAGTCAGGTTGACTCCCTTTGAGAAATATCTCCAAGAATCCTCGATTTATAAATTTTTTTTTTTGAATTTTCGCCACACAATAATACATTAAGGGTGCGTATTTTCGCTCGATGCGGGACTCTGCCGGAAGATAAGAGACTCTGCTATGTCGTATTATCGGTTGCAGCAGACCCTGCCGAGAGTCATTTTTTCTGCGGTCAAAATAGATGGCAGAGAATGCGGGAGACGCTATTTGCGCGCGATTTTTTAAAAACTTAACCGTAACGGCTTAAATTTTAACCTAACCTATCTGTACTGTAATTTAATTAATTAATTACATAGAAATATAATTAATTACGAAGTAACTTAACTATATAAATAGTTAATTTAATGAAGTGCAAGTACAAATGTAACAAAAAATAGGTTATGTTTATAATTCTTCTTTTTTTTTCTCTATTTTTAGGAAGATGTCGTATTTTTAATTCCTGCCGGCAGAAACTCTCTCTTTTTCTAGGAAGATAGCGAAAATACGCAGCCTAAACATAGGATTTTATAAGGAATGTTTTTTCGCGTGTTTTTCAATAGACAAGTGCTAAAAAACGCCTTATAAAACGAGTTTTTTATGCTATTTATTATATATGCTTTATTTAATTAAAAAAAAAAGCATTTTAACTTTGAATTAAAAACTTAACTTAAAATTTTATTTTTATTGGATTGGCAACATTGACGTTTTGAAGTAAAAAGTAAATTTAGGTTAGACATATTGAATAATGACATTTGTAAACTTTACTTACTTAATACTGAATGAATAGTTATTTTTCAGAAAATGTAACCGTTGATATCGTTTCTCCAATTTTTCTAGTTATACCCTCCACAAAAAAACTATGTCCCCCGATAGTTTATAATAGTAAAATTTGTAAATAATAAGTACCTTGCAAGGAAAGAATTCATCTTTTTGCATCTGAAAAACCAACCTAATAAAATAAAATTTAGGGTTTATTAATGAAGCAATTTAGTAACCTTAAAAAACCAAATTTCTGGTTTCATAATGTGCTTATTATAGAACGCAAATATAAGAAATATTTTACGCTATAATTTTAAAACAGTGTTTATTAAATATCTAAAGATAAAGTTTTTAATTTGTACTTTTGGATCTAGACAAACCAAAAGCAACTAAACAAATTTATATAGGACGCTTTAATATTTTAATCAACGCTACTGCATCCACAAAGTTTTTGTATTAGCTGAAAAACAAACAAAACGAATTTCGAATTTCAATTTAACTTTTTGTTTTAGCCACAGGCTATCTACACCAAAAAGACATGGCTACACATCGTTATAAATTAGATTGTTTTTTTTTTAAGAGTTCAATCGTGTTTATTTTAGTATAGAGACATTTATTTTTGATGAAAAACATTGTTTTCATCTATCAGGGTGGTAGCAGTGCAGAACATCGGGTTTTTCTATGAGCTTTTAAGACTAGGGTTTCAAATTCACAGGTCTTCTAATCTGTGCTCCTAGAAGCTCGTATAAGTCATCTACGTTGAGCTCCCGCCAATTCTACTAAATAGCACATCTACATGAGGGCCCCATCGTATATTAAAACCAAATGTAGTTTTGAAAATTAGAAAAATGGGGCTACAAACGTATTATGGTTTTATTTAAATCGGTTGTTTCTTTGTGTCGAAAATCTGACTTCATAAATCATTCTACTATTTTTGCTTTTTTTTTGACTACACAGATACATTTTTTGGTTTATATACATTACGTGGTCTATTCCAAACCATAATACGGTTCTTTAACATAGTTTTTTTAAGCTTGTAAATAATTAAAATTGCAACTTAGGTTTTTCCCTAATATAGATGTGCTCGTTCAATGATTTCAATGTAGAATGAAAAAAACCAAAAGTACTATTTGACCATATTTTTATTATTTCTTGCACTCAGTACCACTTCTATGTATCACAAACATTATTCTAAATATTTTTAATCATAGTTATTGATGTATTACTCTGTATTTTTACATATTTTGTTGAAATTTCGAAAATAACTGACATTCAGGGAGATGACTTTTACGAACTTTTGAGTGCACAGAACATCCCATTTATGAATTTAAATATATAGCCCTAGCCCTAATTATAGATTATAGGTACTTTAGCTTGAATTATAGATGAATTTACTTAACTTCACTTATAATTAACGTATCGCGACTGAAATAAATTATACGAAAGATGAAATCACATTTACACATCCAATTAACTTAACTTGACGTTAACTTAAGGTTCTATTTCTTAATTTTGGTTAATTTCAGCTAATTCAATGTAAAGTAAGCCTCTTCACTAGAGCCATCTATCGGCTACTAGACCAAATTTTTTAAATTACAAAGATAATCGAAGAATTTCAGATGAATTTCTGTAAATAACACGATTCTAACATTTACCGATAGATGGTGTTTACTAAATTAGCGTCTTGTAAATTATCGTGTAAATTTATACTATAAATGCCTTAATTTAGTAGCGTCAAGTTAAGTGGAGTAAAGTAGCTTTGAGTGGCGTTGAGTTAATTTAATTTAACTATAAATCACACTTAATAGTCTAAGAGCCTTTTTTTACAAACTTTAATTTTTTTTGCATATTTTTAAATTATGGTTTTTTCTGTTATAGTACAATATTAAGAAAAAAGAAGAAGTAGTCGAGCAAGTTCAGGAAGAACCAAATCCTCTGATGCGAAAAAAGAAAACACCCGAAGAATTAGCAAGAGAGGCCGAAGAGGCAGACGAAGACGAATTCACAAGTGAGTGCGTTGGTAGACTTAGCCGTCTTAAAAAAACATGTAACATCATTTAGAGCGCGTTCAAACCCTCACACCTGACACACTTTTTTATTTTTTTTATAGTTTCATAAAATAGGAACTTTTTCTTTTGTCTTATTTATACCAAAAATTAAACTAGAAAACGTTGAGACTTTTAAGCAGATCTGGTAAATTTAGGGCCTAGGTGATGGTTGTAGCTTTTGGACGCGGGCGTTGTGGGTTCGAGCCCTGAGCGCGACAGACTTTTTTCCCTTTTTTGACCTTAAAAAATAAATAATTAGCTTTAAATATGTTGTCGCGGTTTCTAATCTAACCTTATGGATGTTTTATTTTTTTTCTAAACCACAATAAGCACTAAATGCAAAATAATTGTTAAATGTTCGTTAAACAATATTCTAAATATTTAAATGTTTCCCTTTTGAACTTTTACCCTTTTAAGGTTGTTACTTGATGTTTTTAAATAATATAAGGCTTTTGCCTTTTTTGTTTTTGTGACAATAAAACCACTTAGATTTGTTGTAGAGATGTTATAACCTAAAAATACGCGTTGACATTTGACATTTAAACTTTTTTTTACACTTATATTTAGCAAGTACAAACCAACAATAAATAACGTAAAGAAATATCAAAATCAATCGAATTTGTGCCTTTTATAGCACGTTATCGATTAATGGCTTTTTTTGGTGAAAAAAAAAACAGCGTTGCCCAAATGTACATTTTTTTCCATTTCTATTTCTTACTTTTCAACTTTCTTCTTTCGATGTTGATCGATTGTATTTTTGTTTTGTACTTCTACATGTTGGGTGTCCTATATTAAAATGTGTATAAATATTTTTTTTTATATTTTTTTTAAATACATTTTTATTTTCGTATTTTTTGAGTTTTTTTTTGTGAGTATAATTGCTTTTAATGTGTCTCCGCCTTATCCCAACTAATACAGGGTCCTAACAATCAATTAACATGTCAATATACACGGTCAACTCCTACGTCACAGATCACAGATCCACGTTAAAAAACTGTCTTTGAAGTAGAATTTTGATTCTGTCAGATTTAGCCACTTTTTTAGAACAATATTTTGTGAAAATAAAAGGCTTTCTTTGGGAACCCTTGGTATAAAAATGTGCTATAATGTCTTACATTCGATATTTCAAGTTTAGTTCATTGTAATACTCTATAATATACAGTTTATGTATTAATGTTGTGCACCCTCCAAGATGTAAATTTTAAAATTGCAAATTGCTTGAGAAAACAACCATATCAAGAGGTCTGGTAAGTACCATTGAAAAATTAACATTTTTTTCTATTACCTAGAACAAACCATACCCCTTGATATGGTTGGTTTTTCAAGCAATTTGCGTTTAAAGCTGACATCTTGGTGGGTGATCATCATCATCAGATTAATAAGGGATTTTTTAATTCTTGCGGTAAATTCTCGGGTAATTTTAAATTAAAATATCGTAAATAAGATATAAAGGAACATTTTTACACCAATTGGACCTGAAAAACTCTCTTATTTTTCTTCATTATGTTTTAAAAAGACAAATGTTGGAAACACAGAATAAGAAAAAAAATATCATTTTCTTTGGTCCGTAATGTTGGTTGCTTAATTTTTTTTTACTGATAGTACTTTAATGCATTTCTGTGAAATGTGACGTAGGACTTGATGGTGTCTATTCGCGTTGAAATTGGAGTGTAAACGCAGCGTCTGACCCGGCGCATTCGCCATTTTTTAATTATGCGTTTACACCTCGTTTCAAAGCGAATTAAGGCAAAATAACCATTCCACTGTGATTCTAAGCGTAAACCTATGCTTTTTTGTTACTTTCAGAACTGAAGAACACGATAGAAACCCAAGTAAACGAGCTCAAGTCTCAAATAGAGAGTAAATGCGTAATGCAATGAATGTTTGCAACAAAACATCAAGTGTGTATTCAGCGGCCGTTTTTCATCCCCTTTAAGTTTTCAAAGTAGGCTGTTTCTTTGTTTTTAATTGTTAAAATACGTCATGGAAGCTGTGATGAATTTTGTAGATTTTTAGTGTGTTTTTTTAAGTTCGAAAAGGCCATATGAATATGCTTAAAAAAAAAGAGTCTGCGATAAAAACAATTGACAAATTTGTTCTAGATTATAAAGAAATTGTTACCAGTTTTTTGTAGATAGATAGTTAACCTATTTTTTAATTTTTTTGTAAAACAAAAAGTATGCAATCGATTTCTTGAAAATTTCAAAGGCGCCGCTTTATAAAAAAAAAAGTTTTTGCACTCTTTAGATAACTTACACTTCCTATAAAACTTAGTTTATGAGCTAAAATACAGTAGAAAACCCAGGTGCGCTCGATACCAGACTGAATTATCCATTAAATTAACGAAGAATGTCGCGACGCTTAGAAACTGTGGTTATGTAATGTTGGTTGTCTAAAATCAACAAAAAATAGCACTTTCTGGTCATTGCTCAATGGGTTTATACAAGTTAATTTTAATAAAAAATTGTGCTAACCAGCAACATTAATAAACAAAGCACAAGTTGACATATTCTAATGGTCCATCAATAAGCGTTTAAGTACAGGATTTTGGCAATTTAAAATGCAAAAAAATAGTACTTCTAAATGGCCAAAATTTTGTATTTAAACGCTTATTGATGGACCTTTAGAATATGTCAACTTGTGCTTTGTTTATTTATGTTGCTGGTAAGCACAATTTTTAATTAAAATTAACTCTTGTAAACCCACTGAGCAATGACCAGAATGAGCTGTTTTTTGTTGATTTTAGGCAAACAACATTACATAACCACAGTTTCTATGCTTTGCGACATTCCCCTTTAAGACCAGACGCAACCAAATTAAATTTGGAATAAAATTCAAATGAAAAGCAAAAATTTTACTTTTAGTTGTATTTATTGATTAATTCAGTCATGTTTCGAGCAGCCCTAGACACTTCCCAACTAGACAAGCACTTTTAAGTTCAAGGTCATCCAAATTCCCTCTAGATGTTTGCATTTAAAAATATTTTGTCATTTTTCTGATGTCAAAATGTTTTTAGAACTGCTTTTTAATTTAATGCTTATGTAGTAGTTTCTTTATGTAAAAAAAAGGGTAAGTATATAAATGTAACATTTTTTAAAATCCATCCTCCATTTTGCAACCGAAAAACAAGTAATAAAATTGACAATAAATTGTTAACCTTTCATACAAAAAAAAACAATGGAAAAAATTTAACTTGGCTATGACCTATTTCTGTTTTTAATCTTAATGTCAATGTTTTTGAGCACTTAAATCTATGTCTGCACTCTATGGAGCATGATAAATGTCATTGTTGTTGTCTCTGTCTCTTTAGTCATCTATCTCTTTTCAACTGTTAGTTTTATTAACGCATTAAGGCTAGAGATTCGAAGATCTGTGCTCCTAGAAGCTCATATAAGTCATCTTAGTTGAGCTAACGCCAATTCTACTAAATAGCACATCTACATGAGGGCCTCATCGTTTATTAAAACTAAATGTAGTTTTGAAAACTAGAAAAATAGGACTACAAAACGTTTTGATTTCATATAAATCGGTTACTTCATCGTGTCAAAAATTTGACTAAAAAACAAAAATGATTTTTGAATTCAGATTTTCGACGCAATGAAATAACCGATTGAAATGAAACCATAATACGCTTGTAGCCCTATTTTTCTAGTTTCAAAAACTACATTTAGTTTTAATATACGATGGGGCCCTCATGTAGATGTGCTATTTAGTAAAATTGACGGGAGCCCAACAAAGATGACTTATACGAGCTTCTAGAAGCACAGATCTTTTAAATTGTGAATTTGAATCTTTAGCCTTAAGTCAATAAAACGAACGACAAGCATTGTTGACCAAACTCTTGTAACACCATGATTTAAACTTGGTTGGCCTTTTATTTTTGAATTAAAAACACCGCTTTTTTGTTATTTGATGCACCATTTTTCGTTTTGAAGTATGACGCTTCAAATTTGACAATTTGGTAAAAAACTTGTGATGACGTCACAATGGTTAGTTTACCCGGCGCATTCGCCATATTACAACTTGACTACGTTTACACCAAATGACTCATATCGAATTGTGAAGTGTAAAAAACGTTTTTTTGTGCAAATTTGAAGCGTTAGCTACTTTCCCACTCTATCTTTATGTCTATTTGTCAATTATTCTACCTATCAAAGATTTTGTAGCACTTTACTGTATCTATACTCATATTCAACTAAAAAAAAAGTAGAATCTATTACTATTTAATATACATAGCGTATTAGCAAAAATGTAACTATATTCAAATACTTAAGTGTCGTTGTACATTTTTTTCTACTTTATTATTATTATTATTGTTATTATCAAAGTGTATATTTGGCAACAGCGCAGTGTTTTCTGTGTTCGCCGCCGGAATTTGGGTGAAATTTTTTACTTGGTTGAACGTTCAATATAATGCAAGAACAATGCAAAACTTAGCACAGGTTTTTAACTCGATTCAAAACTACACTAACAAATAACACTGTAGGTTCGAGTTAAATGGCCTTTTTCGGTTTAATAAATTGTAAAATAATGTGTTATGTTACATTCCCTTTTAGAAAATCATGTAATCAGTGTTTTTCTATTTAATATAATCAAGCAAACTGCAAAAAACGCTGTTTTTGACATTTTTCTTAAAAGTCGTGGTGTAAACGCAGTCATTTGCGCGCATTCGCCATAATTTGCTTTGACTACGTTTACACGACGACACTGAAAGCGAACTTGTTTCAAATTTACGTGCTGGACGTAGAAAAATGTTAGAAACAGCGGTTTTTTGCAGTCTTAATCTAAAAAAAAAAAGACAACGACACGATTATTATATAAATCTTAGCGAATGTAATAATCTTAAAATAAATAACCTTAAATAGTACTTTTCCAAATCCATAATTTTCTCTTATACGTAAAATACAAGTACCAAACTGTTTATCAATAAATATTTAATAACTTTTTATTTTATACTCCACTTACAAGAGAAAAATATGGATTTTGTAAACTAGTTTAAATCTCAGTATTATTTAAAGCGTCAAATTTAAGCGCGACGTTGCCAGATCTCATTCTCTTTAAGCGACGTTGCCACTTCTAACTTATTTCCTGAAATCTACTGATTTTCTTAATTTGACGTGAATAAAGGCGCTTCGCTTCTATTTTTAATCTTAATCTATACAGGGTGTCCAAAAATTGGCGCATAAACGCGACGGTACTTATTGGAGCATGTCTAGGGATCACTGGAAAAATGTAAAAAAATCCATCTTATATGTCCTTGGAGATATGAGGTCTCAAAGTGCAAAACTTCAAACGCTTATACCTTGAAGATAACAACACATATTAACGAAACGGTTTAATACAAAGCTGCAGTCTATCTTAAAGCATTCCACCATTTGTTTATCTTTTAAATGGTCGGATTACATTTTTATAATTAATTTAATTTTACAAAATTTTTATGAAATGTTAATAAAATCTAATGCAAAAGTGTATGATCAAGACTCATAGATGGGATTTTAAGATGTATTTTCCTAGACTGTGTTGCAGAATTTATGCAACTTTGTTTGCTTTTTCCTTAATGAATATCAGATGGTTTTTTTAACAATTTTCCAGAAATATCTAGGCATGCCCCAACAACGTACCATCGCGTTTATGCGCCAATTTTTGGACAAGCTGTACTTTTCCGCAAAAACTAACGTTGATCGATGTTGTAATGACGTTAAAAGAAATTGCATACCTAACCAAAGTAGATCCTTTTGTCATCATGGACAAATTGTAGCCATTTTTTAGTTAATTTGATTAATTAGTTTTGTTATAATGTAAATGATTAAAATTGAAAAAAAAAACAGAAAAAAATCCACCTTATAGTAGTTGCCTAAAAAAAGCAACCTTTAGTAGTAAAGGGCTGTTCACGTTGTTGTTATTATAAGTCTTAGTCAGTCGACTTAATTGTTGTTAGTTGTATCAACCACCTGCAACGTTATTGTGAAAAATGAGGGACTTAATAAATAAAAAAAATATTACCGTTTAAAAAATTGTTTTATTACCCACTTTTACTTACAGAAAAAAAAAATAAAAAATCATTTAATAAATTAATAAATTAAAATCAACGCAATACAAAAATAAAAAATACTTAATTCTACGTTCCTACAACCAACTTTTAATGTTTAAAGCTGTTTCAAACTTTTTCACCAAACCAGTAAATGCAAAAATTAAACTATTTAAAAAACTTTGCGGCTCATGTTTGGCGGGAATTTTTTGAATATAAGATCCCCTTCTCTCATGTTGTCGATGGTGTTTTCTTGTTGTTGTTGACTCCGTCGTTGTTTCTAGTTTTTCAGTTTTATGAGTTGGCAACAATTCTTCCAAAATTTGCTTCGTCGTTTCATCGTTTAAAATCTCAGTTGTATAAAATTTGGGCCTAATTTCCAAATAATCTGTTTCAAATTCTTTTGGTTTTACAAACTTAACATTTTCCTTAATTTCATTATTAAACGATTCGTCAGAATATCCATCAGTTGTATCAACAACGCTTCGTTTACTTTTCTTTATAAAATTCCGTCTAAGCAAAAGTTTTGAAGGAATATCGTTGATTGGTTGCATTTTTTTGCCAATAAAGTTGTTTCTATTCAGCAAACGAATATTTGAAGGTTCCCACTTTTTTATTCTGTCGCGTACACTTGTGTAACGATAAGCATTTATAATGGATCGTTTACGCCTGCCCCCACCTCCAATGTTGGGATGTTCCTCTATATTATTACTTGGAGTTGTAAAACTTGGTTCTGGATTGATTGGAGTTAAAGTTGCTGGTAGTGCAGTTGGAGTTGTTGTTGGTTCTGCTGGAATCACTGGGGCAGTTGTTGCAGACTCTGGTGCTATCGCTGGTGTAGCTGGAGTTGTTGTGGGCTCTGCTGGAATCAGTGAGGCAGTTGTTATTGACTCTGGTGCAATCACAGGTGCAGCTGGAGTTGTTGTTGGCCCTGGTAAAATCACTGGCGCAGTGGTTGCTGGCTCTGGTGCAATTACTGATGCAGCTGCAGTTGTTGTTGGCACTGATGCAGCTGGAGTTGTTGTTGGCCCTGGTGGAATCACTGGAGCAGTGGTTGCTGACTCTGGTGCAATCACTGGTGCAGCTGGAGTTGTTGTTGGTACTGATGCAGTTGGAGTTGTTGTTGGCTCTGAGGGAGTCACTGGCACAGTTGTTGCTGACTCTGGTGCAATCACTGGTGCACCTGGAGTTGTTGTTGGCACTGATGCAGTTGGAGTTGTTGTTGGCTCTGAGGGAGTCACTGGCACAGTTGTTGCTGACTCTGGTGCAATCACTGGTGCACCTGGAGTTGTTGTTGGCACTGATGCAGCTGGAGTTGTTGTTGGCACTGGTGGAATCACTGGTGCAGTTGGAGTTGTTGTTGGCACTGATGCAGTTGGAGTTGTTGTTGGCCCTGAGGAAACCACTGGCGCAGTGGTTACTGACTCTGGTGCAATCACTGGTGTAGCTGGAGTTGTTGTTGGCTCTGATACAGCTGGAATTGTTGTTGGCCCTGGTGGAATCACTGGTGCAGTTGGAGTTGTTGTTGGCCCTGGTGGAACCATTGGCGCAGTTGTTGCTGACTCTGGTGCAATCACTGGTGTAGCTGGAGTTGTTGTTGGCTCTGACGGAATCACTGGCGCAGTTGTTACTGACTCCGGTGCAATCACTGGTACAGCTGGAGTTGTTGTTGGCACTGATACAGCTGGAATTGTTGTTGGCCCTGGTGGAATCACTGGTGCAGTTGGAGTTGTTGTTGTCCCAGTTGGAACCACTGAAGCAGTTGTTACTGACTCTGGTGCAATTACTGGTGCAGCTGGAGTTGTTGTTGGCTCTGACGGAATCACTGGTACAGCTGGAGTTGTTGCTGGCCCTGGTGCAGTTGGAGTTGTTGTTGGCACTGATGCAGTTGGAGTTGTTGTTGGCACTGGTGCAGTTGGAGTTGTTGTTAACACTGGTGCAGTTGGAGTTGTTGTTGGCACTGATGCAGTTGGAGTTGTTGTTGGCACTGATGCAGTTGGAGTTGTTGTTGGCACTGATGCAGTTGGAGTTGTTGTTGGCACTGGTGCAGTTGGAGTTGTTGTTGGCACTGATGCAGTTGGAGTTGTTGTTGGCACTGATGCAGTTGGAGTTGTTGTTGGCACTGATGCAGTTGGAGTTGTTGTTGGCACTGATGCAGTTGGAGTTGTTGTTGGCACTGATGCAGTTGGAGTTGTTGTTGGCACTGATGCAGTTGGAGTTGTTGTTGGCACTGGTGCAGTTGGAGTTGTTGTTGGCACTGATGCAGTTGAAGTTGTTGTTGGCACTGATGCAGTTGGAGTTGTTGTTGGCACTGATGCAGTTGGAGTTGTTGTTGGCCCTGGTGGAATCACTGGTGCAGTTGGAGTTGTTGTTGGCACTGGTGCAGTTGGAGTTGTTGTTGGCTCTGATGCAGTTGGAGTTGTTGTTGGCCCTGGTGGAATCACTGGTGCAGTTGGAGTTGTTGTTGGCACTGATGCAGTTGGAGTTGTTGTTGGCACTGGTGCAGCTGGAGTTGTTGTTGGCACTGATGCAGTTGGAGTTGTTGTTGGCACTGATGCAGTTGGAGTTGTTGTTGGCACTGATGCAGTTGGAGTTGTTGTTGGCACTGATGCAGTTGGAGTTGTTGTTGGCACTGATGCAGTTGGAGTTGTTGTTGGCACTGATGCAGTTGGAGTTGTTGTTGGCACTGATGCAGTTGGAGTTGTTGTTGGCACTGATGCAGTTGGAGTTGTTGTTGGCCCTGGTGGAATCACTGGTGCAGTTGGAGTTGTTGTTGGCACTGGTGCAGTTGGAGTTGTTGTTGGCTCTGATGCAGTTGGAGTTGTTGTTGGCCCTGGTGGAATCACTGGTGCAGTTGGAGTTGTTGTTGGCACTGATGCAGTTGGAGTTGTTGTTGGCACTGGTGCAGCTGGAGTTGTTGTTGGCACTGATGCAGTTGGAGTTGTTGTTGGCACTGATGCAGTTGGAGTTGTTGTTGGCACTGATGCAGTTGGAGTTGTTGTTGGCACTGATGCAGTTGGAGTTGTTGTTGGCACTGATGCAGTTGGAGTTGTTGTTGGCACTGATGCAGTTGGAGTTGTTGTTGGCACTGATGCAGTTGGAGTTGTTGTTGGCCCTGGTGGAATCACTGGTGCAGTTGGAGTTGTTGTTGGCACTGATGCAGTTGGAGTTGTTGTTGGCACTGATGCAGTTGGAGTTGTTGTTGGCACTGATGCAGTTGGAGTTGTTGTTGGCACTGATGCAGTTGGAGTTGTTGTTGGCACTGATGCAGTTGGAGTTGTTGTTGGCCCTGGTGGAATCACTGGTGCAGTTGGAGTTGTTGTTGGCACTGGTGCAGTTGGAGTTGTTGTTGGCTCTGATGCAGTTGGAGTTGTTGTTGGCCCTGGTGGAATCACTGGTGCAGTTGGAGTTGTTGTTGGCACTGATGCAGTTGGAGTTGTTGTTGGCTCTGATGCAGTTGGAGTTGTTGTTGGCCCTGGTGGAATCACTGGTGCAGTTGGAGTTGTTGTTGGCACTGATGCAGTTGGAGTTGTTGTTGGCACTGGTGCAGCTGGAGTTGTTGTTGGCACTGATGCAGTTGGAGTTGTTGTTGGCACTGGTGCAGTTGGAGTTGTTGTTGGCTCTGATGCAGTTGGAGTTGTTGTTGGCCCTGGTGGAATCACTGGTGCAGTTGGAGTTGTTGTTGGCACTGATGCAGTTGGAGTTGTTGTTGGCACTGATGCAGTTGGAGTTGTTGTTGGCACTGATGCAGTTGGAGTTGTTGTTGGCCCTGGTGGAATCACTGGTGCAGTTGGAGTTGTTGTTGGCACTGATGCAGTTGGAGTTGTTGTTGGCACTGATGCAGTTGGAGTTGTTGTTGGCCCTGGTGGAATCACTGGTGCAGTTGGAGTTGTTGTTGGCACTGATGCAGTTGGAGTTGTTGTTGGCCCTGGTGGAATCACTGGTGCAGTTGGAGTTGTTGTTGGCACTGATGCAGTTGGAGTTGTTGTTGGCACTGATGCAGTTGGAGTTGTTGTTGGCCCTGGTGGAATCACTGGTGCAGTTGGAGTTGTTGTTGGCACTGATGCAGTTGGAGTTGTTGTTGGCTCTGATGCAGTTGAAGTTGTTGTTGGCCCTGGTGGAATCACTGGTGCAGTTGGAGTTGTTGTTGGCACTGATGCAGTTGGAGTTGTTGTTGGCACTGGTGCAGCTGGAGTTGTTGTTGGCACTGATGCAGTTGGAGTTGTTGTTGGCACTGGTGCAGTTGGAGTTGTTGTTGGCTCTGATGCAGTTGGAGTTGTTGTTGGCCCTGGTGGAATCACTGGTGCAGTTGGAGTTGTTGTTGGCACTGATGCAGTTGGAGTTGTTGTTGGCACTGATGCAGTTGGAGTTGTTGTTGGCCCTGGTGGAATCACTGGTGCAGTTGGAGTTGTTGTTGGCACTGATGCAGTTGGAGTTGTTGTTGGCACTGATGCAGTTGGAGTTGTTGTTGGCCCTGGTGGAATCACTGGTGCAGTTGGAGTTGTTGTTGGCACTGATGCAGTTGGAGTTGTTGTTGGCCCTGGTGGAATCACTGGTGCAGTTGGAGTTGTTGTTGGCACTGATGCAGTTGGAGTTGTTGTTGGCACTGATGCAGTTGGAGTTGTTGTTGGCCCTGGTGGAATCACTGGTGCAGTTGGAGTTGTTGTTGGCACTGATGCAGTTGGAGTTGTTGTTGGCACTGATGCAGTTGGAGTTGTTGTTGGCCCTGGTGGAATCACTGGTGCAGTTGGAGTTGTTGTTGGCACTAATGCAGTTGGAGTTGTTGTTGGCACTGGTGCAGCTGGAGTTGTTGTTGGCACTGATGCAGTTGGAGTTGTTGTTGGCTCTGATGCAGTTGGAGTTGTTGTTGGCCCTGGTGGAATCACTGGTGCAGTTGGAGTTGTTGTTGGCACTGATGCAGTTGGAGTTGTTGTTGGCCCTGGTGGAATCACTGGTGCAGTTGGAGTTGTTGTTGGCACTAATGCAGTTGGAGTTGTTGTTGGCACTGGTGCAGCTGGAGTTGTTGTTGGCACTGATGCAGTTGGAGTTGTTGTTGGCTCTGATGCAGTTGGAGTTGTTGTTGGCCCTGGTGGAATCACTGGTGCAGTTGGAGTTGTTGTTGGCTCTGATGCAGTTGGAGTTGTTGTTGGCACTGATGCAGTTGGAGTTGTTGTTGGCTCTGATGCAGTTGGAGTTGTTGTTGGCTCTGATGCAGTTGGAGTTGTTGTTGGCACTGATGCAGTTGGAGTTGTTGTTGGCTCTGATGCAGTTGGAGTTGTTGTTGGCCCTGGTGGAATCACTGGTGCAGTTGGAGTTGTTGTTGGCACTGATGCAGTTGGAGTTGTTGTTGGCACTGATGCAGTTGGAGTTGTTGTTGGCCCTGGTGGAATCACTGGTGCAGTTGGAGTTGTTGTTGGCACTGATGCAGTTGGAGTTGTTGTTGGCACTGATGCAGTTGGAGTTGTTGTTGGCCCTGGTGGAATCACTGGTGCAGTTGGAGTTGTTGTTGGCCCTGGTGGAATCACTGGTGCAGTTGGAGTTGTTGTTGGCACTGATGCAGTTGGAGTTGTTGTTGGCCCTGGTGGAATCACTGGTGCAGTTGGAGTTGTTGTTGGCTCTGATGCAGTTGGAGTTGTTGTTGGCACTGATGCAGTTGGAGTTGTTGTTGGCACTGATGCAGTTGGAGTTGTTGTTGGCACTGATGCAGTTGGAGTTGTTGTTGGCACTGGTGCAGTTGGAGTTGTTGTTGGCTCTGATGCAGTTGGAGTTGTTGTTGGCCCTGGTGGAATCACTGGTGCAGTTGGAGTTGTTGTTGGCACTGATGCAGTTGGAGTTGTTGTTGGCACTGGTGCAGCTGGAGTTGTTGTTGGCACTGATGCAGTTGGAGTTGTTGTTGGCTCTGATGCAGTTGGAGTTGTTGTTGGCCCTGGTGGAATCACTGGTGCAGTTGGAGTTGTTGTTGGCACTGATGCAGTTGGAGTTGTTGTTGGCACTGATGCAGCTGGAGTTGTTGTTGGCACTGGTGCAGCTGGAGTTGTTGTTGGCTCTGATGCAGTTGGAGTTGTTGTTGGCCCTGGTGGAATCACTGGTGCAGCTGGAGTTGTTGTTGGCACTGATGCAGTTGGAGTTGTTGTTGGCTCTAATGCAGTTGGAGTTGTTGTTGGCCCTGGTGGAATCACTGATGCAGTTGGAGTTGTTGTTGGCACTGATGCAGTTGGAGTTGTTGTTGGCCCTGGTGGAATCACTGGTGCAGTTGGAGTTGTTGTTGGCACTGATGCAGTTGGAGTTGTTGTTGGCACTGATGCAGTTGGAGTTGTTGTTGGCCCTGGTGGAATCACTGGTGCAGTTGGAGTTGTTGTTGGCACTGATGCAGTTGGAGTTGTTGTTGGCACTGATGCAGTTGGAGTTGTTGTTGGCACTGGTGCAGCTGGAGTTGTTGTTGGCACTGATGCAGTTGGAGTTGTTGTTGGCTCTGATGCAGTTGGAGTTGTTGTTGGCCCTGGTGGAATCACTGGTGCAGTTGGAGTTGTTGTTGGCACTGATGCAGTTGGAGTTGTTGTTGGCACTGATGCAGCTGGAGTTGTTGTTGGCACTGGTGCAGCTGGAGTTGTTGTTGGCTCTGATGCAGTTGGAGTTGTTGTTGGCCCTGGTGGAATCACTGGTGCAGCTGGAGTTGTTGTTGGCACTGATGCAGTTGGAGTTGTTGTTGGCTCTAATGCAGTTGGAGTTGTTGTTGGCCCTGGTGGAATCACTGATGCAGTTGGAGTTGTTGTTGGCACTGATGCAGTTGGAGTTGTTGTTGGCCCTGGTGGAATCACTGGTGCAGTTGGAGTTGTTGTTGGCACTGATGCAGTTGGAGTTGTTGTTGGCACTGATGCAGTTGGAGTTGTTGTTGGCCCTGGTGGAATCACTGGTGCAGTTGGAGTTGTTGTTGGCACTGATGCAGTTGGAGTTGTTGTTGGCCCTGGTGGAATCACTGGTGCAGTTGGAGTTGTTGTTGGCACTGATGCAGTTGGAGTTGTTGTTGGCCCTGGTGGAATCACTGGTGCAGTTGGAGTTGTTGTTGGCACTGATGCAGTTGGAGTTGTTGTTGGCACTGGTGCAGCTGGAGTTGTTCTTGGCACTGATGCAGTTGGAGTTGTTGTTGGCACTGGTGCAGCTGGAGTTGTTGTTGGCACTGATGCAGCTGGAGTTGTTGTTGGCACTGATGCAGCTGGAATTGTTGTTGGCCCTGGTGGAATCACTGGTGCAGTTGGAGTTGTTGTTGGCACTGATGCAGCTGGAATTGTTGTTGGCCCTGGTGGAATCACTGGTGCAGTTGGAGTTGTTGTTGGCACTGATGCAGTTGGAGTTGTTGTTGGCCCTGGTGGAATCACTGGTGGAATTACTGGAGATTGGGTCCCTGAAGGAAGTTGATCAGGTAGAGCATTTGATGGTTTTGTTGTTGGAGGTGGCACAGTTGCAGAGAGCGGCTCTTCTTTTTTAATGCTGGATGATTTCTTGTTTAGTGATTCGTCTGGTTGCGTGGTTGTTCCACTTGGTATGTTTTTTACCTTTTCATCTGCGGGTTGAATGGGTAATTTTGTAAGTTCAGCCTTTTTATCGGATTTGTCTAAAGGCGCGGTTGATTCTTTTTTGGAAGGATTGTTGTTTGGTGGGACAGTGCCAACTACTGGAGGTTTAAAAGTAGTTATAGGCAGGGGTGTAGTTGTAGAAGGTTTTTTTCTGCGACGTTTCTTGCATGGGATTCTTTGAATATGTGTTGGACACGCTCGTTTCGACCTAGTTTTAACGTTATCATCTTCATCAGGTTCGTTTTTTGATGCCGTGTTTAAGTTAGAATCCATTCGGTTTTTTAAAGCAACGTTTTTATGTTTTACACCTGTTTTTTGGAGCTTCTTGTGTTGTTGACGACGGATTTCTCGCAGTTCATGTATATTTTGACGTGCCAGTTTTTTGTAGTTTTTGATATCGTTTTTGGTGACTTCGATTTTGGTAGCACGTTTGAACCGAAGTGGTTTTTCATTACTTTCGATGTTGTCGTAACAATCATCTGAGGTATCAATATCGTCGAATAGTTTTTGGGCTGCCTTTGGGTTCTTGAGATATTGCTTTAGGTTTTTCTCACCTTCCTGAAAAAAAACTAAATTAGTAAAATTTCCAAAAAGTACTTTTTTAATTTTAATAAAAAAAGGAGCAAAAAATATATACCTCATTATTTTGATATTTTAGCCTTCGTGTTGGAGGTAACTTCTTAGGAAATGTTTTCTTCTTTTCGACCTCTTCTTCTTCTTCTTCGGCAGATTTTTCGTCCTCCCTGTTAAATCTTAAACTTAAATTATTAGGGGTTGAAGTTCGAAAAATATGCTGTCGTCTTTTATAGTAACTGGGTATTCTGGCAGGGTGAAAATAACGAAAAGGTTTTGGGGTAATTTCTTCCAAGTCTGAAAATTGGTCAAGAGGTGAAGTATCTTTTAGGGGTGCAAAAATGGGGTTGCTTTGAGAGGAAGGGGGTAGAAATAATTCAGAAGAAACTTGTCTTGCTGTGGATGACTCTGTTTCTTGATTTTTATTTCGGGATGTTAAACGTAATCTGCAAAACAAACAATAGGGGTTAATTTATTTAAGAGGAGTTTTTTTACAAGTTGAAAATATTACCTTTTACGACTAGGCTTCAGTTTTGCACTTGGGGTGCTCGTCTTTTCACCAGAAGGACTCCTTCGTGCTGACTTTTTCTTCCTAAGTTCTCTTCTTTCAGAAATTTGTTTCAAGCGCGCTTCCAACAACTCACGATTTATATCACGTTTGCTTCGCCTCAAATTTAGATGTATTCTTGCTTTTTCTAAAATGGCTGCCATTTCCTTGTCCGTAAATTCAATATGGCGCTCTGCTGCTCTGTCCTTGGCCCTCTTGATTAAAATTGTTTTGACTTCAGCGCTGTTTAATTCGAGGTCGGTTGATTTAATTCTTTTAAGAGTGTTGGTTTTTTTAACTGTTGATTTTTGGAGATGATTTTTTGGCGCTTCAGTTGGTACGAGTTGTTCAGCAAATGTTTGCAAGTGCTCCAAAAACTGGGTGTTTAAATTCTTGTAACCGTTGTCCTGCATTATTAGTTTGGCTTCCAAGGGTTTAAAGTTTGATTTTTGAGAGTTTTGACGCTTCAGATTGTTCTGATAGAACTTTTCATCATTTTCAAGTTCAAGTTGCATTTTGGCTTGTAGTTCTTGTAATACTTGGAGACGTGTTTTTGGCATTTTTTTGCGGGGTGTTAGTTCGAAATTTTGGCCTTCGGTTTGGGTTAAATCATTTTCTGTATGTCCTCCATTACAAATGGTTATTTTAGCATCAATAAGGACAAAAAAAGCAATTGATTTTGGGGGTGATTTTAAAGAAATTGTTTGTGTTCCACTGTAGCGCAATATTTTTGGTTTAAAATATATGGTGTCGTTTTGTAACATTTCTATTGTTAGTTTTTGTCCATTTAGGTACGTTTGCCTGCAAAAAAAAGCAACTTGTATATTTAATTTGGACTTTTTGGTTTATTTTTTAAAAAATTAGCAACATTTGGCGTGAGGTGTTTGGTTTTACATTTTACGCATTAAAGGCCGATTTATAGAACGTTACTTTTGCTTTACTTCAGCGTAACTTTACAGAAAATTAAATAAAATACATGGGAATATATTGGAAAATTTATACTTCACTAGCGCTACTTTGCTGATTCATTTGGCTGTAAGTAGTACTGTCAAAAGCCGAGCTTGGCCGATCATGCGCAAAATTTGCAAAAATGAGATATTCACCCTTATTGTCAGGGGTGGTGATTACGGAATATCGCTTCGTACAAAACCTGCTGGTCTTCTTATGTAGGTTTCGTACGAAGCGATATTCCGTAATTACCGCCCAGGTGTAAATAGTCAGAAGTCGTGAGTTCAGACACATGCGCATACCTGTTCCCAATTTCACGTAACTTTACAATCTATAAATTAAGCAAATTTGTTAAGTTACGCGGAAGTAAAGTTACGCCGAAGTAAAGTGAAAGTAACGTTCTATAAATCGCCCTTAACACTTTGATTTTTACAATAATAAAAATTTAACCGCACAATGTGACGCTAATTTCCCAAAAAAAATTTTTTTACTTACGTTGACTCCTCAGAAGGCGCTGTTAAAACATACGCGTGAACCTCAAATGTTTTTTCAAAGCGTCCCAATCGTATGAGCGCACTATGATCCATTTTTTTTCCATTAATAACCATAACTGTAATAGAGCCCATTTTTTCCGGATTTTTAGCACAAAACGCGTTAATATGAAAATGTGGTTTGTAATTTGTTTTAGTTTCCAAAACTTCACTGCTGCAGAGTTGTTTAAACAAAAGTGACAACCAGTAAGCCTAAAAAAAAGAAAATTAGTTTTAAAATTAGGTATACAGGGTGTATCCTAATGTCGTGGACTAAATTTAGGGGGTAATTCCTGGACTCATTTTAAGAAAAAAAATTCATATAAACATGTGTCCGATTTTTCCCCCTTAAGTTAGTTACAGCCCTTTGATAAACCCTTAAAAAATGATTTTTTTTGCTTTATTTCCAAAACGAATAATTTTGACAAAAAATTTTATAGCTCCTTTTTGATGCATCTTAATACCAGAAATATTTCTTCGCTTGTAAAATTCTAAAAAAAGTGTTTATAGGGGTAATATCTGGGGGGTTGTAAGTTAAAAAATAGTCAAAATTGGACACATGTTTAAATGAACTTTTTTTCTTAAAATAGGTCCAGGAATCACCTTCTGAATTTTTTTTGCGACATTAGGAAACACCCTGCATTTTTTTTATTGTTACTAATTGTAATTCTTTGCACAAATTGCCGCAAAAAATTTTTTGTGTAAACTTACAGGTGTAGCAGTGTACAATTCGTACATTCTAGGTTGGCGAAAAATAACGTCATATCCGGTTTTGGCAGCATCCAAAATTTGTTTGGCCCACTGTAGTGCCGTTGAAAAACTAGCAGGGCGATTGGATTTTTCTACTGATGTCCATATTTTTGGTAAATTATTTTTTTGGCTTAAAATGTTCTTAATGGGTGAATTTTCTTTAAGGAGCGTGTTTTGGGAAAAGCGAGAGGAAAACTGACCATTAAAACTGTAACAAAATTAAATAAAATAAGGAGTTTCTTTTTTTTTAAATAAATAGTAGATTTTAATACTAAGAGTTAAAGTGATGCTTTGTGAGACGAGACAAAAAGATTGTCTGGTAAGCGAAGCAAGACAGACAATTCTGCCGAGGCACACAAATCCACTTTAACTCTGTGTAGTAAACGATACTTTTTCTTATAACTTCTAAATACAATGGTTTTATAATAAATTTAATTTACTTATTTTAGTTGACTTTTATTAATTTTAAAACTAGAATGGGTAGAAGTCGGAATGGGTAGAAGTTACTCTTCGCAAATAAGTAGCTCGAGTATAATTCGGAATCAAAGCTAAATCAATTTTTTATATAATTGCTACACATTCTATGGTATACTCTTCGCAAGAAAACTATTATAGGATAATGAAAAGTTTTTTATAAAAAAAAATTTATGTAAATAAAATCTGAGAAGAGTGCAAACTATTAACAGAAAACACGAAGAATTTTGTTAACGAAGAGGATAAACGTCAGTTCTGACGTTTAAGATATTTGAGGTTATTTGTTCTGACAGCTAGCTTTGTTTCTTTGTTTGAAATATTTTTGGCATGGCCTTCTTGACCGACGCGTGACGCGTTTCGGACTTGGAAGTTTTTTGCTAATGGAAACTTTTAGTGTTTGTTTTTTTAGCCTTACTGGCCAATTTTACAAAAAATAAACTAACATTTTTAATAGAAAATTAAATTTTAATTAATTTTGTATGAAATATTTTTTTTCTAGATTGAATAATAACGAAGATAGAAGGTTTTTTTGTGCTGGGGGGTAATTGGGGGGTCGGACAAAAAAAATTAAAGAATACTTTTTGGTGAAGAATTAAATTGTCTATATTTTATGTCGAATATTTTTTTTTGTAAATTTAATAATAGTTGAGCTACGATTTTTTTTTCATTTGGGGGGCTGAAAAGGGGGCTTTGCAGTACTCGGATTCTCGTCAAAAACAATAGGGTTCTTCCTCTTATAGGGATCGATTTTTCCTTAAAATTTGAAATGGATAGATGTTTTGGTTCTTAAGATAGCGTGTTTACAAGAAACGTGACATACACCAGACCGACCGACGGACGGATTTTTTCAAATTTGTTCAAAATTCGATGAAAAACACGAATCTGCAAGAATTTTTGCTCTAGGATGAAAATTGACGATTTTAGGATTTTCGTATCGATTGCAATATACTCTTCGGACCTAGTCTTGCGAAGAGTATAATAAACGTCATTAAAGTGATGTTTATTGACGTTTTAAGAAAAAACATTTGGTAGCGTCAGTAAAAGTTACTTTTTCTGTCGCCGGCAGTAAAAATAAAAACTCTATGATACAGTTCAGAAAAGTGCTACTGTATGTTCGTTATATACGTCACTAAAGTGATGTTTTTCTGACGTTTTAAGAAATACCGAGAGAAATACTTACTTTTCGAACATGACCGAATATGCGGTTCCTTTTAATTTTTCCAGGATTGTTTTTGAATTTTCTGTTGGGTAAGGTCCAAATTGAGAAATGTCGCTGCCTACGATTTTCCATGTGGTTTTTTTGTCTGGATATGTTTCGAGCAAGTATTTAAAAACCCGCAAATCGTCCACGTAGTTAGATTCAGTTTTATTCAAAAAATCTAAAAGCAAAAAATTTTAATACTTTTTAATTGTTTTTTAATTTAATTTAAGATTGAAACAAGAAATGGGCTAGATCAGTGAATGGGTTAGAAAATACTCTTTGCAAAAATTTATTTTTTTGAGTTTTTTGTATAAAAGTAAACATTTTATAAAATACTCTTTGCAGTAGGTAATAATCCAATCGATTATTATTTGCAAGAAAGATGCGCATTTTTTATTTTATTAAAAATAGTTAAAACTCGATTTTTTTCTAAACGGTTAGGGATATAAAAAATTGTAAAATGCATTTTGACAGCTAAAAATAATGTTTTTGGATGGAGAATACTTTTTTATAACATTAATATTAGCCGAAATATGAATTTTTTTCAACTTTGGGAGTGCTTTTTAGCCCCTACTTATTTTTAGATTTATTCCAAGTACAATAGTATTTTTTCCCTAAATGAGATTGATTTTTGTATAAAATTTCAAATCGATCCGATAAACCATTCTTGAGTTATTGGGGTAACAAATTTCGTTACAGAAAGACGGACAAAAAACAAGAGCGGGTTAGATCAATGAATGGGTTACATCAGTGAGTGGCATAGATCATTTAAAAAGTTACACTTCGCAGATAGGTTATTTTTTATTGTTATATAATTGTTACACATTCTATATGATACTCTTTGCAGTAGATGATTAAAAGGTGCATTATTTATTTTATTAAAAATAACGTAAAACTTATTTTTTTTGTTAACGGGGATACAAAAAAATTACTTGATGCTTTTTTATAGGGAAAAATACAACCTTTTATTAAGAATATTTTTTTTGTAAAATTGATATTAATGAAAATATGAATTTTTTTCTACTTTGGGGGTGTTTTTAACCCTCTATTTATTACTTGAATTTTTCTAAAAACAATAGGGCTCTTCCTCTAAATGGGATTGAATTTTGTGTTAAATTTAAAGTCGATCCGATAAACCGTTCTTGAGATGGTGGTCACAAATTTCGTTACAGACAGACGGACAAAAAATAAAAGTCTTAAAAAATTATGAAACGAACGAATCTGCAAAAATGTTTGCTCTAGGATGAATATTAACGATTTTAGAGAAGGTCCGAGTAATCGCAATATACTCTTCGACTTTGTCTGAGAAGAGTATAATAAAAGTCTTAAAAAGTCTTAAAAAGTCATCTACAAAGATTTTTGCTATAGGATGAATATTAACGATTTTAAAGAACGTCCGATTAAACGTACTATTTTTCTTGACACTTGTCTGGAAAGAGTATAATAATTAATAAGCGAGAAATAATTCTTTATTTTCAATTCTGTCTGCGAAGAGTATAAACATGTACTTACTGTGACCTAATTGCCAGAAGCAATCCAAATTCAATTGATAGGATATGTCCAGTAATGGTAAAATTGATTGCGGATTCCAATGCCCCTCTGCATTAGTATCGATATCGTTTAACGCGTAAATTGGCGTCAAATTAGTCATAAAAAACCACTCATTTACCCCTAACCAAATAGAGGGCGTAACAATTACATTTTCTTCAACAAGCCGTTTATCCGTAAAATAATCAGTGTCCACGTATTTCACGAATTCTGTCGAAGGTCCTGCCACTCTTACGTAAGCTGGGCTTAAGTGCTTCGCCAAAATTTGAGAAGATTCGCTAAAAATTAAAAAAAAATTAGGAAGTGTCTTTAGAATCGTTTTTTATTACCAAATGACGGTGAAGCAGCCACTTTGTATTTTTAAAAACGTACCTGAGGTTGAAACCGGTCAAAAGCACAGCTGGGTCAACTGAAAAACTCAAAAACTTATCACTTACGACATGAAATGCCTTTTTTGTGTTGACACTAAAAATACTTTCGTCCGCCCTTAAAAATGAAAAAATAAGCACAAAAACTAACAATTTTGTAAAAAATATCGATTTTAACATCTTGACCTGGTTCTTAACATTAAAAATTCCTAATCTTTATAACTGCAACTAAAACCTCCTAATTTTTTTTGCTACCAGTTGCATTTTTTAATTGTTTAAAAATATTTACGCTAAAAAATGCCCAAGCTCAGCAATTATTAATGAAATTACATCACACACCAAAAAATAAATACTTAATTATGTTTAATAAACAATACCCAAAGCGAAAACAACTTTTTTCCAGTTTTTTTTTTTTTTTTATTTGTTCAAAAATTCAAACTTTATAAAGAAAAGCGCGAACAAAACTAGTGGCGCAACCTAGTAGAAGGTAGTACAACTTCACTAACCTAAAACAGTACTCTACATTACCGACGCACCACATGCGCAGTGTTGCCACTCGTAGAAAACAAAAATGTCCCTACTGTAAACGTCAGAACGGTTGAAAAAAGGTTAAAAGCACATGTGAAAGCTTACAAAATCGTCAAATTAGTGAATAAATACACAAATAATGAACTAACATTGCACAAGAAAGTGAAACCAAGATGTAAATCCAATGTTTGTGACCTAGGCAGTGAATAAACTGTGTTAAACCCAGTTTTAAAACATGTCTGTTTTCGAGCACAAAAAGATGTCTTCAAAGGCTCCAAATCGAAGAGCTTCGACGTCTATCCTCAAGAAAGGAAGCTCAGTAAAGCCTAAATTGAAGACAGTGTCGTCAAACAGCGCTGGGGGAAAAGTTAGATTTGTTTTGCCGCATTCACAAAATGTACGGAACATATTGGTGGATTTTATCCAAAACGGGAACAGGAAGGACTATGAGAACTTAGTATGCCTAATTCGGGACTCTGAACTAACGGACAATGATATTTATTTACTTCTCAAAGAAGCGACTGAGTGTATTTCGTTGCTTAACCAAGATTTAAGGTTTTTTGTTGAGGCCCTTCTAAGCGTTAAGTGGATAGACAGGGACGAAAACCTAGTGACTGAGTATCAATCCTTCTTAGTTAATCTTATTTCAGCGCATAATTACCATGCGAAATTTGTGATAGAGAATTTGGTGCAAAAATTCATACCACGTAAGTTTTTAGAGCTTTTTTGAATCAAGAATGTTTGTAGTGACGTAGGTCACAGCACTCTTTACCCACGCTACTTAGCGTTGTTTGTAAATTAAAATGTTGTAATTTTAGCTCCTTTGGAAGCAGAATGGCCGGATGGTATTCCGTCAGATTCGGATTTTTTAAAATGCGTTAATTTGCATAAAGCGTTGAATATCTTGCTGAATATTGTTCCTATGTAAGTATTAAACAGGATGTCCGCGTATAGTTTGCTTTTTTTTGATATGGCAAATAACTGGGAAAAATCCAAGACATTCGGTAAAAACAGTTTTTTGAAAAAGTGCCCCCATTTGGAAATAATAGCCCTCTAGCAGGTAGACTAAAATCACGTAATCGTAAATATTTATTTACCAAATGATTTGTCTAACCATCATGAAATTTGTACAATCAATAAAGGTAATAAAAACGGTCATTTTAAACCCATTTTGAAATTTGGGGCCCCCTTTAAGATGGGTTAAACACTGGTAGTGTTGATAAAAACTGCATGTAATTTCTTTACCTTCAAGAATTTTGTAATTTTGTTTATTTTTTAAATGCCCCAGTTCGAATGAAAACTTTTTTTAAACCTAAAATTTCTGAGAAACCGTACCGATTTTGAATAAACTTTCAAAACTCTCTTAATGTACCTCATATTTTGCATTTATCTTGACAAAAATCTTATTTCAATTTAGTGGCAGTGGTCAGTGACATGGAAATTTTAATAAAAAGTCTAGTCTTATGCAAAAATGTGGGGTACATTAAGAGTGTTTTTGGCAGTTTATTTGTAATCGGTACAATTTCTCAGAAATTTCAAATGGTAAAAAAGTTTTAACTTGAATTAGGCTATTTAAAAAAATAAACAAAATTACAAAATTCTTTAAGGTAAAGAAATTATATGCAGTTTTTATTAAGACTAGCAGTGTTAAACCCATTTTTAAAGGGACCCCAAATTTTAAAATGGATTTTAAATCACCGTTTTTATTACCTTTATTGATTGTAGAAATTTCAGGATGGGTGGACAAAACATTTGGTAAATATTCACGATTACGTGTTTTTAGTCTACCTGCTTAAAGGCCATTATTTCCGAAGGGAGTCACTTTTTCAAAGAACTGTTTTTAGCGAATGTCTTGGATTTTTGTCAGCTATTTGCCATATCAAAAAAAGTAAACTATACGCGGACACATTGTATTAGATGCGTGTTGTAGTAGTTTTAATTTTGGTTTTTAGGTGCAGAGAATTGTTATTACATTCTTTAATAAGTCAGTTTCCTTATTTTAAAAAAGGGACGCATACAAACGAATTTTATTTGTTTAATTTGTTGTGGATAACTGAGTATCAGCCATCTCTTAGGCCTGATATTTTACATTTAATTATTTCAAAGTAAGTATTTACAAAAAAGCCTATTTGTATTTAACAACTCGATGTTATTATACTCTTTGCAGACAAAGTCGAAGAGTATATTGCGATTGGTCGGACCTTCTCTAAAATAGTTAATATTCGTCCTAGAGCAAATATTTTTACATATTCGTTCGTTTCATGACTTTTTAAGACTTTTATTTTTTGTCCGTCTGTCTGTAACGAAATTTGTGACCACCATAACTCAAGAACGGTTTATCGGATCGACTTGAGATTTAACACAAAAATCAATCCCATGTAGAGGAAGAGCCCTATTGTTTTTGGAAAAAATCAAGTAGTGAATAGAGGGTTAAAAACACCCCCAAAGTAGAAAAAAATTCATATTTTCGTTAATATCAACTTCACGAAAAAAAATATTCTTAATAAAATTAAAGATTGTATTTTTCCCTATAAAAAAGCATCTGGTAATTTTTTTGTATCCCCACCCGTTTACAAAAAAAATTAGTTTTACGTTTCTTTTAATAAAATAAAAAATGCACCTTTTTAATCATCTACTGCGAAGAGTACCATAAAGAATGTGTAACAATTATATAAAAATAAAATAGAAATAGTCATAAAAAGTGAGCTATCTGCGAAATTCACCTTTTTAAATGATCTATCACTCACTGATCTAACCCGCTCTTGTTTTGGTTGTAGATTAATAATAATGGATGTGCACGCACCAAGAGAAGAAATTGAAAAAGCACAATGCTGTGAAGATGAAGATATTTTCGAAATGGATGAGGCTGCAACTTTAAAAACGACAAAATTAGTTCAAGATGGACCTTTAGAAATTTCTCATACTTTGGACGTTTGCTTGAATAGACTGTTTAATTTTTTTCTTGATGAATGCCATGAAGACGGAGAGCTTAATTTTGAAAAAACGAAAAGTAAGTCTGATGCATAATTTTTAGAGATGTGCTTATGACCAAATCATTTTGGTATGGTCAAATATGGTCAAATTCTTAAAAACTTTTAAAGAGAACTAGTGTTGTGAATTTACCGGTAAATTAAAAATGCGGTTAATTTACCGGTTAATTAACCGGTAAATTAAAAAAATGCTACCGAATACTAAATTAAGTGTAAAATCACTTAACGATTTGTTTTATACCAAAAACATATGTGTTATTTCTAATTTATTTAATTTTGAAGAAAAAGCACAATAAAGAATAAATAAATAAAACATGGTAAATTTAACCTCACTTGTTCATTAAGGTCAACGCCCCCAACATGTGACCCTAAATAACGTGATATGATTGGATTTGACGCAACCATCCGCGGGAAATTTAAATTGTTACCTTCTTACTTTTATAGTTTAAAATTTATAACATTTTTGAACAATGGACCTATAGTAGGTTAATGAAAATGAAAATAAATTAAATATCTCGTAAGAAAATTAGATAGAAAAATAAAAGACTTTAATTTACCGGTAAATATCTTAATTTACCGGTTAATTAACCGGTTAATTAACTGGTAAATTAACCGGTAAATTATAATCTCACAACACTAAAGAGAACCCTTGATAATGTCATATGAAAAATTAAATTATGGTCATCTAAATACTATATTTTGACGCATAAATCCCACTAAGCCAATTTTATGTAAAAGGAAGTGGCAAAATTAAGACAACAACATTAAAAATTTAGCAAAAAGTGGCAGATTAAAAAAATATTTAGAATTTGATCGAGAATATAACCAATGTCCCCTAATTTGGGTGATCAAATGACGGTAAAAATACCTGGTCAAATACCACTGGCACATCCCTAATGTTTTTTGATTTTATTTAATAATCCGATAGCATAGTGAAAAAATTGTTAACGCGGTTAACTTAGAGCTTTGAATTTGGCATGCACCTTGCTGATCAAATTTTAAATATATTTTTATTATTTTCCAAAAATGGTTATCGTAGTGTGCCCTTTTTCCGAAATAATAGGGCTTCAAAAATTAAAAATTAGTTTTAACACCCTTAACTAGGTTTTTTGCAAAATTTTAAAAGGCAGCCAGGCTACTTTTCATTAGTTCTTATTTATAAAGAATTATTTTTATTTAGTATCTTGGTAACTTAGAAAAAGGGCCTCACAAATATTGAGCAAAAGTAGTGCGTTAATTAAGCAAAACGAAATTAATTCCTGTTTTGTGTAAAAAGATGCGAGAAAAATGTATTCTCCCTTAGAATGCACTACTTTTGCTCAATATTTGTGAGGCCTTTTTTCTAAGTAACCGTAATACAAAATGAATAAATTTCTTCATAAACAAGAATGGGTAGAATTCGGAATGGGTAGAAGTCGAAGCGCGTAGAAGTTACTCTTCGCAAATAAGTAGCTCGAGTAGAATTCGAAATCGGTAGAAGTGTAATTTTAAACTTTATTAATCAAAGCTAAATCAATTTTTTATATAATTGCTACACATTCTATGGTATACTCTTCGCAAGAAAACTATTACAGGATAATTAATAGTCTCTTATAAAAAAAAATTATGTAAAAAAAATCTGCGAAGAGTGCAAACTATTAACAGAAAACACGAAGAATTTAGTTAACAAAGAGGATAAACGTCAGTTCTGAACTTTAAGATATTTGAGGTTATTATACTCTTCACAAGAGTATATTGCAATCGATCACAAAATCCTAAAATCGTCAATTTTCGTCGTAGAGCAAAAATTTTTGCAGATTCGTGCGTTTCATGACTTTTTAAGATTTTCATTTTTTGTCCGTCCGTCGGTCGGTCGGTCGGTCGGTCGGTCGGTCGGTCGGTGTGTATGTATGTCACGTTTCTTGTAAACACGCTATCTTAAGAGCCAAAATTCCAATCCAATTCAAATTTTAGGAAAAAATCTATCCCTATAAGAGGAAGATCCCTATTGTTTTTGATAAGAATCCGAATACTACAAAGCCCCCTTTTCAGCCCCCCAAATGAAAAAAAAATCGTAGCTCAACTATTATTGAATTTACAAAAAAAATTAATTGACATAGAATATAGACAATTTAATTCTTTACCAAAAAGTATTCGTTAGTTTTTTTGTCTGACCCCCCAATTACCCCCCACCACAAAAAAACCTCCTATCTCCGTTATTATTATCTACAAAAAAAATATTCCCTGTAAAATTAATGAAAATTTTATTTTCTATTAAAAATGTTGGTTTATTTTTTGTAAAGTTAACCAGTAAGGTTAAAAACACAAAAAATAAACGATTTCAGTAGCAAAAAAACTTCTAAGTCCTAATTGCGTCACAAGTCGGTCAAGAAGGCCATGCAAAAAATATTTCAACCAACAAAACAAAAGCAGCTGTCAGAACAAATAACCTCACATAAATATGTTAAACGTCAAAACTGACGTTTATCCACTTCGTTAATGAAATTCTTCATGTTTTCTGTCAATAGTTTTCCCTCTTCGCAGATTTTTTTAAATAAAATTTGTTTTATTAAACAAAAACTATTATCCTTCAATAGTTTTCTTGCGAAGAGTATGCTATAGAATGTGTAGCAATTATATAAAATACTAATTTAGCTTTGATTTAAAGAATATAAAGTTACACTTCTACCGAATCCGAATTCTACTTAAGCTACTCATTTGCGAAGAGTAATTTCTACGCGTTTCGACTTCTACCAATTCCGACTTCTACCCATTCTAGTTTGTTCTGACAGCTGGCTTTGTTTCTTTGTTTGAAATATTTTTGGCATGGCCTCCTTGACCGACGCGGGACGCTATTTGGACTTAGAAGTTTTTTGTTACTGAAATCTTTTAGTTTTTGTTATTTTAACCTTACTGGCTAACTTTACAAAAAACAAACCAAGATTTTTAATAAAAAATTAAATTTCCATTAATTTTGTAAAAAAGATTTTTTTTGTAAATTGAATAATAACGGAGATAGGAGGTTTTTTTGTGATGGGGGGTAAAAGGGGGGTCTGACAAAAAAACCAACGAATACTTTTCTGTAGAGAATTCAATTTCCTATGTTTTATGTCGAATAATTTTTTTTGTAAATTTAATAATAGTTGAGCTACGATTTTTTTTTCATTTGGGGGGCCCAGAAGGGGGCTTTGTAGTGATGGGATTCTTGTCAAAAACAATAGGGTTCTTCCTCTTATAAAGGTTGATTTTTCCTTAAAATTTGAGTTTGATATCCCTTTTGGTTTTTGAGATAGCGTGTTTACAAGAAACGTGACATACACCCTACCGACCGACCGACCGACCGACAGACGGACGGACAAAAAATGAAAATCTTAAAAAGTCATGAAACGCACGAATCTGCAAATTTTTGCTCTACGACGAAAATTGACGATTTTAGGATTTTCTGATCGATTGCAATATACTCTTGTGAAGAGTATAATGAAGAGAACTAATGAAAAGTAGCCTGGCTGTTTATCAAAATTTTGCACAAAGCCTAGTTAAGGGTGTTAAAACTAATTTTTAATTATTGAAGCCCCATTATTTCAGAAATGGGGCACACTACGGAAATCATTTTTGGCACATATTTTTTAAATGTGATTAGCAAGCTGCATGTCAAATTTCAAAGCTCTAAGTTAACGTGAACCAGAGCTATTTGAACTAATTTGTATTTAATTTTATTTGCTATTTTTTTTAATTTTAAAAGTAAGTTGAATATTTTTTTTTGCAGGCTTATATCATGAAATGTTGTCAGTTTTTGAAAACGTTATTTTACCAACGTATAACATACATCATGTTCAATTTTGTATGTTCGTTTTATGTAGTTTTAAACCCACGATAGCTGAGGCATTTTTGAATTTTTTATGGAAAAAAGTTTGCGATCCAAGCGTTGCAGCTATTTTAAGACAGTCTGCTATTGGATATATTGCAAGTTTGATTGCTAGAGCCACTTATGTGCCTTTAATGTAAGTAAAACAAAAAAAATTGCTAACAGAAAATGTCGCGAAGCATGGAAACTGTGGTTATTTAATGTTGGTTGCCTAAAATCAACAAAAAACAGCAATTTCTGGTCATTACTCAGTGGGTTTATAAGAGTTAATTTTAATTCACAATTGTGCTTACCAGCAACATAAATAAACAAAGCACAAGTTGACATATTTTAAAGGTCCATCAATAAGCGTTTTAATACAGAATTTTGGCAATTAAGAAGCACTATTTTTGCATTTTAAATTGCCAAAATTCTGTATTTAAACGCTTATTAATGGACCTTTAGAATATGTCAATCAGTGCTTTTAGTTCATTTCTCTAAAGGAAATGTACTATTGTAATTGCAATTTCTGAAAATCGATGTTTTTTTGAAACTGTGCCTAAACGAAGCAAGATACGTAAATGTTGGAAAGATGCTACAAAAAATTACCGATCTTTTGATACTAGAATCATATCGATCGGACCATCCACTGGGTTGTTATTAAAAAATATCACTTTGGTGTATGTTAGGATGGATGGATGGATGGATGTACGGAGCAAAAAATTTCTTTAACCGTAATTTACTCAATTAGGGTACTAGGTAGAAGGTTCAAACTTGGCATAAGTAAATACCAAAGTCTTGTGGTCAAGATGACCACAAGGTCATACTGACCACTGGTCAAGGTTAGTAGATATTGCATGCAAAAAAAAATCTAGCCCAAAATATTGTGATTTTTTTTTGCTTAAACATATTCTTTCGGAGGGCCCTTTGTGTTAAAAATTTTTAAAAAAAATTCTATGTCTAGGAAAAGAGCTATGACGTTTTCAAATGTCAATGTTTGCATTGACATAGCTCCAATACTTCAATAGTTAGAGGACTCGAACTAGGAGGATGGATACACAAGAGACAGGGGTTCAAGGTCATATCTTTTTGAAGGTCAATAGCATTTTTATTATTAAAAATGTATGTTAAGGTAAATGCAAGGTAAATGTTGGACATGTTTTTGAAAACACAAAAGCTTGTTCTTGTGTTTCGGACTTAGTAAGCCATCTTCAGGGAATTATTTATAGTTTGACTTTAATTATCTCATACACCATAATATTTAAAGGTCTCAAACTTGGAGGATGGATAACCAAAAGATAAGAGTTCAAGGTCATGTAAAGGTCATATTGATTGAAAGGTCAATAGCATTTTTATTATTAAAAAGCTATGTTGAGGAAAATGTTGGACATATTTTTGAAAACACAAGGAGTTGCTCTTGTGTTTCGGACTTGGTAAGCCATCTTCAGGAAACGATTTATAGTTTGACTTCAATTATCTCATACACCTTAATAGTTAGAGGTCTCAAACTTAGAGGATGGATAACCAATAGACAAGAGTTCAAGGTCATGTCAAGGTCATATGGTTTAAAAGGTCAATAGCATTTTTATTATTAAAAACCTATGTTAAGGTAAATGCAAGGTAAATGTTGGACATGTTTTTGAAAACACAAAAGCTTGTTCTTGTGTTTCGGACTTGGTAAGCCATCTTTAGGAAACGATCTATAGTTTGACTTCAATTATCTCATACGCCTTAATAGTTAGAGGTCTCAAACTTAGAGGATGGATAACCAATAGACAAGAGTTCAAGGTCATGTCAAGGTCATATGTTTTAAAAGATCAATAGCATTTTTATTATTAAAAACCTATGTTAAGGTAAATGCAAGGTAAATGTTGGACATGTTTTTGAAAACACAAAAGGTTGTTCTTGTGTTTCGGACTTAGTAAGTCATCTTCAGGGAACGATTTATAGTTTGACTTCAATTATCTCATACACCACATTAGTTAAAGGTCTTAAACTTGGAGGATGGATAACCAAAGGACAGTAGTTCAACGTCATGTCAAGGTCATATTGTTTGAAAGGTCAATAGGATTTTTATTATTAAAAAACTATCTTGAGTTAAATGCAAGGTAAATGTTGGACATGTTTTCAAAAACATAAAAGGTTGTTCTTATGTTTCGGACCTAGTAGGTCATCTTCAGGAGACGATTTATAATTTGACGAATAGTCAAGTCAAACTTAAAGAATAGATAATTAAAAGACAAGGGTTCAGGGTCATCTAAAGGTTTTATGGTTTAAAAGTTCAGTATAATTTTCATTATTCCAAAACTATTTTTTGTTAAATGCAATGTAAATATTGGACATGTCTTTAAAAACATAAAAGGTTGTTTTTATGTTTTGGACCTACTGAACTATCATCAAAAAAACGCTATAATATATATAATTCTAACAAAAAAATGAATTTGTACGTAAGAAATGAACTCAAGAGTCGGATCTACCGGCCTCAACTCAGCTAGTTTTTATTTATGTTGCTGGTAAGCACAATTTTTAAATAAAATTAACTCTTTTAAACCCACTGAGCAATGACCAGAAAGTGATGTTTTTTGTTGATTTTAGGCAACCAACATTACATAATCACAGTTTCTATGTTTTGCAACATTCATCGTTAAATAATGTTTTTCTTAATTTTTTTTTTATTTTAGAATGTTAAAAGGGACTCTTCAGCAAATTTCTTCCTGGTTACATGCTTATATTGCTCAACAAGATGGTCTAGAATGTGTAAATTCTGATGTAAGAGTTCATTCAGTTTTTTACAGCGTTTGTCAAGCCCTTTTTTATGCTGTTACGTTTCGGCATAAAGATTTGGTCTCCACGAAAAAAAGTAAGTTTTACTAAATTCATACAGTATTTTGGTAGATTTATAATGTTTTATTAGTGGCCCCACGAAATAAAACAGAAAATAAGGATTATTTAACTCATTTGTTACCCTGCTCGCTATCGCTCGCTACTTAAAATTGCCCAATAACTTTTAAAAAACTGGTTAAAAAATTAATCTTTCTGCAAAATGTAGGGGAATAGTGCCTAAAATGACACACTTTTAGTTTGAGATTAAATAATTCCATTAATTTATGTGTTAATGCTTATATTTAGGGTGTTTAGGGAACATTAGCTAATTGGAAACGAAATTAAGAAGAACAATAACTATTTAAATAAAAATTAAACATGTGATAAATTTTCAAAAAAAAGTGTTGTTGGCGTCATTTTACCCAAGTTCTTGGGTAAAACAACCTGGTATGTCATTTTACCCTATTTTGGAAAACTTGGGACATACTATGTCATTTTACCCAAAGCCTTTGAAAGCCTTCCAAAATTCGTATGTCGTTTTACCTAAGTTGGTGCCAATGATTAAAAAATCATTTTTGATAATTTTTTAAATGCGTTTTTTGGTTAAATTCTATCATTAAATGCTTTTATTATTATAGTAGTTTGTATAATTATAGAAAAGAAAATTATTTTGCTATTTTTTATTTTTGTATACACTTTTATATAAACGCAAAATAAAAAGTTTGGGAGGGTCCAAACACAAAAAAGTGCTGTTTGTTTATTGTAGGCAATACGATTACCAAACTTGTTCACAACCTTAGAAGTCATTTGGCGATGTTAAATGAATAAAAGCGGAATTTTTACAAGCCACCACTCAATATTAGCACCTATACATATAAGTCGTTTTATCTGACTGCCATTTTAAGCACAATGGAGCGTAATGGCACAAAAATTGGTTGGGGTAATCTAGGACATCTATCGTACCACACGTCGGTTCAGATGCTAACTGACATTACTTCTGAATTTTATATTTTTTTCAAATATAAAGCTATTATACCAAAAAACAACAAACTGCCGGTTTAAAACATTCAATGTACCATCTAAAGGGTTTGTATAACATTTAAAGAGTGCTTTACATCTTTAATTCTTTATAATTATGTAAAAAAGAAAATTATGACTCATTTACAAAAGGATTTCCGTAAATGTTTAAAATAATACGGCTTTTTTTGGATGCACGGATTTTGCATTAAAAGTACCATTGTAAATGAGTCATTATGCCCTATTTTACCTAATTATGAAGAATTGAAGTTGTATAACACTCCGTTAATGTTATACAAACCTTTTAGCTGGTACGTAGAATGTTTTAAACCGGCAGTTTGTTGTTTTCTGGTATATTAGCTTTATATTTGATAAAAGTATAAAATTCAGAAGTAATGTCAGTTAGCATCTGAAACGACGGGTGGTATGACAGATCTCCTAGCTTACCCCAACCAATTTTTGTACGAATACGCTCCATTCAAATCCAATTTGTGTCTTTATAGATATGGTATTTTTGGAAAGTTTGAACCTTGCCAAAATGGTAACCTGTCGTTTAAATCCACTTCGCGTGTGCCAACCTGCCGTTGTCCAAAATTTCGCTGCAGTTACCCGAAAATACCAACTGGCCTACTGTTACTCTGTCATTGAACATAATTCAAGAAATGTGATCCCAACAATTTATCAAGATGAAAAAGGCTGCGTACAAATGTCCAATAACGTCCTTGACGCGTTTTACCCCTTCGACCCGTTTATTTTGGAACGATCCAGTAAAAATATCCACCCATTTTATCGAGAATATCAAGAATCTAGCGAAGAAAATTCTTCGCCAGTTAAAGAAGTGAAAGAATCTGGAGAGGTTGATGATTTCTTGGAAACACACGCAGAAATGTGCGTTTCGCCCAAAAACAACGATCAATTCTCCTACGCCACGTCGCCTGGCTTCAAATTCTTAAATTAAGCCTAAAAATGTGTTTTTCAAACGCAAAAATGTGATTTTATACTCAAAACAGTTATTTTTTGCCTGAAATACATAGTTTCTATATGTATTTTTTTACGTTTTGACTTATATTTTAATTATAACATGCGTTTTCACTAATTTATATGTTAAATTTGCTAAAAACTACAATAAAATCGTTAAAAAACAACAAAACTCCTTTAATTTGCGGAAAAATCGCACAACATGGCAATGCTGTTTAAAAAACGACGTGGCAACGCTGTCAGTTGGCACCCATGCGCTTTAAACCTCGCGTTGGCAACACTGCTCCAATTTCCACGTCTATGGTTTATTTTTGTAGCGTTGGCAACACTACAAATCAAATCCTCTTTAATTTTAGGGTTATGTGTCTAACTAGCCCTAAATTTCGACAATAAGGCAGTTTTTCATACTTTTGGCCCCTTAAAATGACGGCTTGTAGTGAATTCATCGAAAATGCATTTCCTTTAATAGATGACGATGTGAAACAGTACGTGCAAGGTTTGTATTCGTGGTAAAACTGTTTTTTCTGTGCTAACAACAGATTCAAGATGTTTTAGTAAACGGGGCTGATGATTTTGAAAACAGCGAAGAGGTTTATGAAGCAGTCGGGGAGGTTTTGCAGGAGATTTCAATAGACAAAACCGAGGAAGATATACGGTATGTTTTAATTTAGTTAAATGAGAAAGATTGCGATATGTTACAATGTTGCAGACTGATTTGTAATGAGCTTCTTCGAATGCTGAAGCCGGAAAAAAGCAAAACGCTGTCTTTTAACCAACACAAAGTGCTAAATGCTCCGGTAAATCTGGGCACAATGGCCAGCAACGTTGAAAATAATGTAGATGACGTTAAAAGTATTTGGCTAATGCAACGAGATGACTCCTTGGTAAGCCCCCTTTACAAGATATTTTAGGTAAAAAACTAATGTTTATTAAAAACCAGAAAGTAGACGCTAGAAAACTAGAAAAAGCAAAAGCCAAACTACAAGAAAAGCAAGATAAGAGATCAAACGTAGTAAAAACAACAGTTATTCCAAAACTCGAATCTGCCACAGCATCGCAAGTTACCAGCAAAAAAGAAAGCAAACAGGAAGCTAAAGGCACAAACAGGGCACAAGACATACGCATTGAAAACTTTGACATTGCCTATGGAGACAAGTAAGTCACAATAGAGACGGTCAACTCCTACGTCACAGATCCACATTAAAAAACTGTCTGTGAAGTAGAATTTTGATTCTGTCAGATTAAGCCACTTTTTAGAACAATATTTTGTAAAAATTAAAGGCTTTTTTAGGAAACCCTTGGTATAAAAATGTACTATAATGTCTTAAATTCAATATTTCAAGTTTAGTTCATTGTAAAATTCTATAATATACAGTTTATGTGTTAATGTTGTGCACCCTTCAAGATATGAATTTTAAACGCAAATTGCTTAAGAAAGCAACCATATCAAGAGGTCTGGTACCTTTGTAAAATTAACATTTTTTTCTATTACCTAGAATAAACCATACCCCTTGATAAGGTTGCTTTCTTAAGCAATTTGCGTTTAAAGCTGACATCTTGGTGGGTGATCATCATCATCAGATTAATAAGGGATTTTTTAATTCGGGTAATTTTAAATTAAAATATCGTAAATAAGATATAAAGGAACATTTTTACACCAATGGGACCTAACAAACTCTTTTTTATATTTGCGTTCTATAATATGCACATTATGAAACCCAAAATTTGGTTTTTCAAAGTTTCTGAATTGCTTCATTATTAAACCCAAAATTTTATTTTATTAGTTGGTTTTCCTGATGCAAAAAGATGAATTCTTTTCTTGCAAGGTACTTTTTATTTACAAATTTTACTATTAAAATCAATCGGGGGACGTAGTTTCTTTGTAGAGGGAATAACTAGAAGAATTGGAGAAACGATATCAATGGTTACATTTTCTCAAAAACGCCTATTCATTTAGTATAAAATGAGTAAAGTTTACAAATGTCATTATTCAATATGTCTAACTTTAATTTATTTTTTACTTCAAATAGTGTTGTGAGAAGGTTTTTTTACCGGATTTTTTACCGGTCAAAAATGATTTTGACCGGTCAATTTGGCTAAAAATGATTCTAAAGCTAAAACAATTGTAAGAAGAAGAAGAAATGGCTGTCAAATGTCAATTTTTGATTTTTTTTAAGGGGGGTTCTGTGAGTTATACTTTTATTTGTTTAAAAACCTAAAATAAAAATAATAAAAAAATCGACGAATGAGAAATTAAGTTATTGAAATTAGTTTGCGAAGGTTATCTTAGTTTTATATGTATATGTAATTACCAATGCAGACAAATGTATAGCAACATTTTGATTTTTTAAGGTTTTTTACAAATTTTGGTAAATGTGGGCAAAAAAATTACAAGTATTTGGTCATTTTAGAATCCCCTAGGCAAAATACATCCATTTTTGAAATAAAAAAATAAATCATTTTTGACCGGATTTTTTACCGGTAAAAAAACCGGTCAATTTGGCTAACTACGTTTTTGACCGGTAAATTAACATCACTACTTCAAAATGTCAATGTTATGCTATAAGGTTGGTCATAAAAACAAAATTTCATCTTACGTTTTTAATTCAAATTAAAAATGCTTTTTAATGAATAAAATGAAGCAAATATAAAAAATAGTATAAAAAACTCGTTTTATAAGGCGTTTTTTATCACTTGTCCATTGGAAAACTCGCCGCTACGCGGCTCTTTTTCCAAACCTGGACGCGTGCTAAAAAACGTTCCTTATAAAACTCTATGTTTTAATATACTATTATTTTTCTTTAAATAATGTTTTAAAAAGACCAATGTTGGAAACACAGAATAAGAAAAAAATGACCATTTTCTCTGGTCCGTAATGTTGGTAGCCTAAAAAAATGTCACAGATAATATTTTAATGCACTTAAACTTTGACGTAGGGCTTGACGATCTCTGAACATACTAAAAATGACGATACTTTTTTTAAAGGGTCTTACTCCAAGGGGCCGATATTGTGCTAGCTTTTGGCCGCAGGTACGGCCTTGTGGGCCGGAATGGTTTAGGAAAAAGTACACTTTTGAAGATGGTTTCTGATGGACAGTTGAGAATTCCAAGCCATATCAGTATTTTGCATGTTGAACAAGAGGTAAAAATAAATAATTTTTTTCACTACTACCTATAGAAGAGGCAATTTTTGACCGATTTTATACCAATGAAATCACATTTCTCTACCTTGGTCAATAATAATTTCCATGTCTATGTACACTGTACAATAATGAAATGTCAAAGCATATGTCAAGGGTTTATCATAAATAGAACGGTACTTGCAGCACTTTTTGTGAGTTTTTTACGAAGATTTTTTTATTTTGAAAACATAACTACTTTAAAATTCTTGAAAACATTTTATTGCACAAATATATTAACGAAAAAAAAAAATTGTACAGTTGTAAACATGTCGCACTTTTTTCTGTAGCTGTGTCAGTGTTCTATCATTATCATTATATTTACAAATTCCTTATCAGTGACCATCATATTATTTAAATCATTTACGCCATTTACGTGCAAATTATGAGTTATTTTGGAAAAAACACCCATTTGAAGAACTTTTTATTGTTTTGATTGATTGAACATATTTTTAAATTAACATTTTTCAAGAAAATGCCAGTAGTGAAAAAAATAGTATATAAACCACGGTAGAGAAGGTCATTATTGACTACGCGCAATTGTGTCCCTTGCCGCTGCGCGGCTCGGGACACAATCTTTGCGCTAGGTCAATAATGACCCTCTTCTCTACCTTGGTTAATAATGTACTATTTTCGCTTGGTTTTTATTAGGTTATAGGTGATGAAACGATTGCTTTGGACAGTGTTTTGCAATGTGATTATGTACGTGAAGATTTATTAAAAAAGGAAAAGGAAATAAGTGCAAAAATAAACGCTGGGTAAGTGTTTTTCAATTTTTTTCCTACCCCAATACAAGGGTTGTCTTTTATATTATTCATATAGACAAATAGGGGGCACCACCTAAGGCAGCACAATTGCCAAACAAAACCTTTAAGTGTATTACGACTATACCGAAAGTTTTGTTAAGATACGACAAGTGGTTTCGCCACAATAAATTATTTAGTTAACCTCGCGAGCTGCAAGGAAACGTATACCGCTTTTTGGCTTATTCTTTACATGAAACCCCCTAGAAGCTTATTGTCAGTTATTTTCAATCTTTTTATGTAAATTCATGATTGGTAATCACTCTCGGTTTTGTATGCGATTTATGAAATTCCACTGCCAAACAGACTCAAAATCCTGGGTCACTAATAAAGCCAGTCTACTTTTGTGCCTCGCTAAAAAATTGTCTGTCCAACCGAAATATTTTTTTCACTTCAACCGTTTATGTAAGATTCTTTAAATTGGAGTTATTTAATTGCCTTTGAATGTCTTAATCTTGCGGTGTGCCACTTGAGCATTTTCCGCGGGTTTTAACTGGCGCAAAGCATCCATGTATTTCCGGGACACTCCTGCTTTTGGTAGACCTGTCTTAGGATGGGCGCTAAGACTGGTGGGTCCATGTTTGAATTTCGAGAATCAGCAGGAAATAGTCTATTGATGTGGTGCATCGTCGCTAAAAGTAAAAATCAACTCGGCAAGACATTGTTGTTGAGATAATTTTCTTTGAAAGAAGTTAAAAATGTTCTCGCCACAATTAAATTTTTTTAAAAACTCTCCAACTTAAAATTATTGTGGCTAAAATACTTGTCGTATCCTAACAAAACTTTCAGTATAGTCCTAATAAACTCGAAGGGTTTTTTTGGCACTTGTGGTGACGTTGGTGGCGCCCCCTATTTGTCTATATGCAAAATGTAAAAGACAACATGTTAAGCAATTTTTATTTTAGTGACACTGATCCCGAATTAAGCACAATTCTCACAGAAGTTTATACCTCTTTACAAAACATAGACGCTGATAAAGCACCGGCTAGAGCGTCTATAATTTTAAACGGTTTAGGATTTACAACAGATATGCAGAGCCGGACTACTAAAACATTTTCTGGTGGTTGGAGAATGCGTTTAGCTTTAGCTAGAGCCCTATTTTCAAGGTATTTCCCATTTATTTCGTTAAAAAAGATGCCTTATAAGTATATAAAAACAGTTTTATAAGGAACGTTTTTTAGCACGCGTCCAGATTTGGAAAACGAGCCGCGCAGCGGTGAATTTTCCAATGGACAAGCGCTAAAAAATGCTTTTTATATTTGCGTTCTATAATATGCACATTATGAATCCCAAAATTTGGTTTCTTTAAGTTTCTGAATTGCTTCATTATTAAACCCAAAATTTTATTTTATTGGTTGGTTTTCCTGATGCAAAAAGATGAATTCTTTTCTTGCAAGGTACTTTTTATTTACAAATTTTACTATTATAATCAATCGGGGGACATAGTTTTTTTGTAGAGGGAATAATTAGAAGAATTGGAGAAACGATATCAATGGTTCCATTTTCTCAAAAACGCCTATTCATTCAGTATTAAATGAGGAAAGTTTACAAATGTCATTATTCAATATGTCTATCTTTAATTTATTTTTTACTTCAAAATGTCAATGTTATGCTATAAGGTTGGTCATAAAAACAAAATTTCATCTTAAGTTTTTAATTCAAATTAAAAATGTTTTTTAATGAATTAAATGATGCAAATATAAAAAATAGTATAAAAAACTCGTTTTATAAGGCGTTTTTTATCACTTGTCCATGACGCGTGCTAAAAAACGTTCCTTATAAAACTCTATGTTTTAATATACTATTATAAAACGAGTTTTGTATACTACTTTTTATATTTGCTACATTTAATTTATTAAAAAGCATTTTTAATTCGAATCAAAAACTTAACTTATAATTTTATTTTTATTGGATTGGCAACATTGACATTTTGACGTAAAAAGTAAATTTAGGTCAGACATATTGAATAATGGCATTTGTAAACTTAACTCACTTAATACTAAATGAATAGGCGTTTTTGCGAAAATGTAACCGTTGATATCGTTTCTTCAATTCTTCCAGTTATTCCCTCTGCAAAAGAACTGTCCCCTGATGTTTATAATAGTAAAATTCGCAAATAAAAAGTACCTTCAAAGGGAAGAATTCATCTTTTTGCTTCTGGAAAACCAACCTAATAAAATAAAATTTTGGGTTTAATAATGAAGCAATTCAGCAATTTTAAAAAAACAAATTTCGAGTTTCATAATGTGCTTATTATAGAACGCAAATATAAAAATGTTATTTTCAGACCTGATCTACTACTTCTCGACGAACCTACTAACATGTTGGACATAAAAGCAATCATTTGGCTTGAAAATTATCTTCAAAATTGGCCTACGACACTTTTGGTCGTTTCTCACGATCGCCACTTCTTAGAAACAGTTCCAACCGATATTTTGCATCTACATTCACAAAGAATTGACACCTACAGGTAAAATTGTCTTCACCCTGCTTAAAACTAGCAAAAAATAATTTTTTTTCATTTTTAGAGGAAATTACGAACAATTTGAAAAAACTAAAACTGAGAAACACAAAAACCAGCAACGCGAATGGGAAGCACAGAACGCACATAGACAACACGTCCAAGAGTTTATTGACCGATTTCGGTACAACGCTAATCGAGCTGCGTCAGTACAGTCTAAGATCAAGATGTTGGAAAAATTGTAAGTCATTACCTTTTGTGTAATATCTTCGGTGTTCTTGCGAATAATTTAACAAAACTTGGAACTTTGCCTTTTGAAATAATGGTAATGGTTGCCTGAAAATTTGGCTAAGAAATATTAACAAATGACGAAGTTATAGCGCGTTAAACTTTGACGTTTTTATTTAGGTTAAAGGTCAAACAAGGTTAATTTTTCAAATCTCTGTAGTTGGCTTATTTTTTGCACGATTCTGGTGAAACAAAAAATAAAACGTTGGCTTGTCTTTTAATTTGAAGGATATGCAGTTATGTTTCAGTTTTAGCGCCATTTGTAGAGGGCACCACTGTTCAAAACTAGAGGTGTAAAATCAGAGACACGAAATCGCGGTTAGGGGCTTAAAACATTGCAACTTAATTATTTAAAGATGTTTTGATGCAAATTAAACGTATTTTGGCTTTTAAAATGTTGTTTTAGGTGTAATATAAATTTGGCGCAAAAATATTTCAAATTAGCCGATTTACAAGGGTCCAAACTTTGGCAATTTTTTCGCCCTTGTAGTTTTGTAATGCTTGGATAAAAACTGTCGTAACTTTTACATTTTTGGCCATAATTTATTAAAACTTGCTACCAAGTCGTATCAACCCTTATTTTATACCCTAAAAAAGTTGTACCGCAAAATAAAGCCAAATGTCGGATATATAGCTTCTCTAATGTTCCAGACCAGAGCTAAAACCAATCGAAAAAGAAGTCGATGTCGTTCTAAAATTCCCAGAAACTGAAGCTCTCTCACCCCCTATTTTAACCCTAAACGAAGTGTGCTTTAGATATGTTGCTGATAAGACCATTTTGACTAATGTTAACTTGGGGGCTACTATGGAATCCAGAATTTGCATTGTATGTATATTTTCAAACCGAAAATGATTTTTGCTACATTTTTTTGGTTTTTAGGTGGGAGATAACGGAGCTGGTAAAACCACCCTTTTAAAAATAATAATGGGGCACTTGTCACCAACTTTAGGGGACAGGCATGTGCACAGAAATTTAAAGTTTGGCTATTTCAGTCAACATCACGTTGATCAATTAGATATGAATGTAAATTCAGTTGAACTTTTGCAAAGTGCACACAAAGGTAAATTTTTGCACCCCTAAAATCAAGGGTGTAGTTTTTGCAAAAATGTTTTAATTTTTACAGGCAAAACTGTCGAAGAATATAGAAGACAGCTTGGAAGTTTTGGCGTATCCGGTGATCTAGCTCTTCAAACAGTGGCCAGTCTTTCAGGGGGACAAAAATCTCGTGTCGCCTTTGCTAGTATGTGCTTAGGACAGCCTAACTTCTTGGTTCTTGATGAACCTACCAATCATCTTGATATCGAGACCATTGAAGCGCTTGGGAAAGGAATCCAAAAATACACCGTGAGTTTTACACTCTTGTGTATAAGGGTAGATTAAGGCGCCATTTTGGAAAATCATTTGGTCAAATTAACTTAATTTGCCTTTTGAATGTATGCTTAAGGTGTTGTTAAAGTTTGATGAAGAAATATTAACAAATGGCGACGTTATAGCACTTTAAACTTTGATAAGTTTTAATTAAAGCGAAGGTCACTCAAGGGTAATTTTTAAAACACTCGTAAGTTGCTTATTTCTGGACCGTTTGCAACGAAAAAAAAAACAAAATGTTGAGGAAGGTTTGAATTTAAAAGTTATGCACTGCTATTTTAGGTTTAGGACCAATTGTAGAGGGCGCAATTGTTTAAAACTAAACTTTTATATCTCTCGACATGTTATCGTAGTTAGCTCTGCAACTTGGCTATTTTTGAGGATAAATGAACGCAATTTTGGAAATCGGTTTTTGAAACATGGTTTCTACTTTTCGGAAAGTTTGGTTAGGAAATTATTAAAAATGGCTGACTTATGACATATTAAACTTTGTCAATTTTTGCGTTTTTGCGATATTTTTGCTATTTTTTTTCTTTTTGTTTAGGGTGGTGTTATTCTCGTTTCTCACGACGAACGTCTTATCCGAATGGTTTGCAAAGAGCTCTGGATTTGCAGCAATGGGTCTGTTAAAAGCATAGAAGGCGGATTCGATGAATACCGAAAGATCGTTGAACAAGAACTAGAAGCAGCGAGTAACTCAAAATAATGATTTTTCTTGACTAAATAAAGATAATAGATTAATTTATACATATTATAAATAATTATTATTGCTAATACAAACAAAATTATTTATTTTTTAATGCTGTTAAACTTATTCTTTTAACATGAAAAACTGCCGGTTAAGTCGTACACTATTTTTGGTTGGTATTACTGTTAAGGAGCTATTTATACGTGAAAAATTTAAAATAAACATTTTTACCAAAAAAAAGGTTTTTTATTTATCCTATTAAAAAAAACTAAATTTTTATTGTTGAAGTGTTTTTATTATGGATAGGAAATAGTGAAAGATAAAAAATATGTACAATATACTATTTTTAAGACTAGAAATTGATTTTTTTAAATACAGAGTGACCCATGTAAGTTTATTTTTTTGATTTATGCCACAAAAAAACTTTTTAACAACTTTTTCCTAAAAAAAAATGCTTATTTAAGTTTTTTTTTACTTGTGGTCACTCTGTATAATAAAAAAAATATACAGGGATTCCAAAAAGACAAAAACATTAATTGGAGTCTTTTCCTTACATTTTGTCAAAAATTTGACAGGATTTTAATTGAAATTCAAAAAAATGATATGAAAAGATTTTACATGGGAGACCGCTAACATTTACTCAATATCACAAATACATTTTTATTTTTTAAATCAGGGACTTGCTTGGTCCCTCTACTTTAATCTACTTTTAAATTAAACAAAGTTTTAAGGCAGAATCACAATAAAAAAAAATTGAAATTTTGTCACAAGCAAATTTTTTAAATTGATGATTCCACCTTAAAAAAATCAGGTAAAATTCTCAAAAATATTAATCTCTAACTTTATTGAAGTGTACCAAATTTTTTTACATGATATTCGGGTACACTTAAATTGATTGTCATAACAAATACACCTATGGAGCTTTTTGGAAAATAAAAAAATAAATATTTAGACAAAAATCTGATTTTTAACCAAAGTTAAAATTTTACTTCACATTTTTTAGTAACGCTTTTTTAAATTTTATTGCTCATACTCATAGGTTAAAATATGTTTTAATACTTATTTTATTTAAAAGCACTACAGGCCGAGATAGAAAAAATGTAAATGACAAATTCCAAAAATTCATTTTTTATATCTCACCTGTAGATAGCTATAACGACAAGTCCATATTAAATTACACAAAACTAAAGAAAATATTTTTCTTTACAAGATCCTATTTAACTATTTTATTTTTCAAACAAATAAATATATTTTTTATTTAATTTTGAAAAAAATAAATTTGAGTTTTGAAGAAAAATATTTCTTTTAGTTTTAGAAAGTAAATAGGGTGCCTCAATTTTAATTAATTAAAAGGGTTATTTATTTGCCTAAAAATACAACTTATCTTTAATTGGGTAAAGTGTAATTTTTAGTTTTTTTTAATCTTACAAGTTTAGAATATTTTATAAATAGTCCTTAAAAAATTTAAATTGCGACACCCTATATTTTTATTTTATTTATTAAACTATGTATCCTTAACTTTTACAAGAATATAATACTATTAAACACATACTATTCTAATGATTGTAAAAATTTCGTGTCCACAAAATTAAAAACTAACTTAAATCAAAGTTCAAAAAAAAAAGATTTTTTTTGCTTTGACTCATAAGATATTTTATAAAAAAAACACTTGTACTGTCTATAAAAAATAAATCACAATTCACAAGATAGATATTTAAAATTCAAGCAATATAAAATTGTGCCCTCCTAATTATTTTATTTTAGTTAATTAAATATGGGGTTTTTTTGGGGGGGGGGGGGGGGGGTGAGTTAAGAATTTTAATTTCATCAAAGGTGCACTATAAATCTTCATTATTTCTAACCTACAAAAGGTGTAAAATTTGATTACTTTTGGTGCTTTACTAATTTTTTTATTTTAAAAAAATTCCAAAATGCTTGGCTGTCATAAGATATTTTTGGCACCTATTTAATAAAATAAAAGAATAACTTTTCTTCTAGTAGAGTAATGCCTTATCTTTTGAAATAAAAATTTAACACAAACAAAAAATCTTCCGCGTTCTTATGGTGTACTTTTACAGAAATCATCTGCCCACTGATAAGTGTAAAAAAATCGTTCACTGCAATTTTTGAAATTTCCCCTGGGTGTCAAAAAATTGGCGCATAAACGCGACGGTTCGTCACTGGGGCATGTCTAGGGATCCCTAGAAAAATGTTAAAAAAATCCATCTCATATACCCTTGGAGATATGAGGTCCCAAAGTGCAAAACTTCGAACGCTTATACCTTGAAGATAACAACACATATTAACGAAAAAATGGTTTAATTCAAAGCTACAGTTTATCTTAAACCATTTCACCATTTGTTTATCTTTTAAATGGTTGAATTGCATTTTTATAATCAATTTAATTTTACAAAATTTTCATGAAATGAAGACAACAATGTCAATAAGATCTAATGCAAAAGTGTATGATCAAGACTCATAGATGGGATTTTTAGATGTATTTTTCTAGACTGTGTTGCCGAATTTATGCAACTTTGTTTGCATTTTCCTTAATGAATATAACAGATGGATTTTTTTTTACAATTTTCCAGAAATCCCTAGGCTTGTCCCAACAACGTACCATCGCTTTTATGCACCAATTTTTGGAAATATAGTGTAATTTTTTTATTGCTTCAAACTGTGTACAATTTTCTCACTTATCCGTGTAACAAATGATTTCTTTGTATGTCATACATACGCAGGTTGTGGTCTATAAAAGGCAAACGGAAATATCGGACAAAAAAGACAACACTTCCACCCGAGATATTGGACTACTCTAGTAGAAAAAAATAAATATTGCCACTAAGAACGACGAGGTTCTAACTTTTGAGACATACTCGTCAGCACTTTTTGATTGTCTATTACTCGTAAACACGATATGTATGACTTTACTTCTCCTTCGCTTTTGGGGGAAGGAGGCTCCAATACTAAAACAAAAAATAACATTTTATTTTATTGCGTGACGACAAGCTTCACTATAAAAGGGCATATTTATATGAAGGCCCCCTCGTACATTAAAATTAAAAACAGTTTTAAAAACTAGAAACATTATACTTTAAAAAGGTTGTTGTTTTATTAAAATCGGTTAATTCATTGTTATAAAAATTACACGCCAAAAATTAGCAACATTTTTGTTTTTTTTTTTTTGAATAAAAAGTAAATGAAAACCCCCCCGTAAAATTTAAAATTTGGGGTCTTATGTAAATTTCTGTGTCGTTTATTATCCACTAGGATATACTTAAAATGATGCATAAAAAATCGGTATAGTGTAATGCTAAAAACGACTCCTTAAAATGACCTCAAGTAAGTATGTGTAAAATGCATTATTATACTCTTCACAAGAGTATATTGCAATCGATCAGAAAATCCTAAAATCGTCAATTTTCGTCGTAGAGCAAAAATTTTTGCAGATTCATGCGTTTCATGACTTTTTAAGATTTTCATTTTTTGTCCGTCCGTCGGTCGGTCTGGTGTATGTCACGTTTCTTGTAAACACGCTATCTTAAGAACCAAACCTCCAATCCAACTCAAATTTTAAGGAAAAATTGATTCCTATAAGAGGAAGAACCCTATTGTTTTTGACAAAAATCCGAGTACTATAAAGACCCCTTTTCAGCCCCCCAAATGAAAAAAAAATCGTAGCTCGACTATTATTAAATTTACAAAAAAAAATATTGGACATAAAATATAGACAATTTAATTATTTGCCAAAAAGTATTTTTTAGTTTTTTTGTCCGACCCCCCAATTACCCCCCAGCACAAAAAAACCTCCTATCTCCTTTATTATTCAATCTACAAAAAAAAATATTTTTTACAAAAATAATGAAAATTTAATTGTCTATTAAAAATGTTTGTTTATTTTTTGTAAAGTTAACCAGTAAGGTTAAAAAACAAAAAATAAACGATTTCAGAAGCAAAAAACTTTTAAGTCCGAATCCGTCACGCCTCAGTCAAGAAGGCCATGCCAAAAATATTTCAAACAAAGAAACAAACCTAGCTGTCAGAACAAATAACCCCAAATCTCTGAAACGTCAGAACTGACGTTTATCTTCTTCGTTGACGAAATTCTTCGTGTTTTCTGTTAATAATTTGTACTCTTCGCAGATTTTTTTTAAATTTGTTTTATTTTAAAGAAACTATTATCCTGCAATAATTTTCTTGCGAAGAGTATACTATAGAATGTGTAGCAATTATATAAAATATTAATTTAGCTTTGACTTAAAAAATATAAAATTATACTTCCACCGATTTCGAATTCTACTCAAGCTACTCATCTGCGAAGAGTATATTCTACCCATTCTAGTTTTACTTATTATCTTGTTTTGCATAAATGTAGCCAATTTTCTGTTTAAAGTTTACGTTTTGCATATTCTGAATTAATTAAATATTTGGACATCTCTACTGTTTATAAACATACAAGTAATGCCAGTTTTTGTTAGTTCTGTAGGTTACCTTTTTATAGAAAGGCATTATGCTAAGTTATCTTGTTTTTACTGTGGGACAAATGCAAACGCAATTATTTTAGGACATTATAAAACATTAGTACGTTTTTATCGAACCTTATTTAAACTTTTTTAGTTTTAGGAAAGTTTGTTTGAAATATTTTTCATTTTAATGGCTACACGCTTAAATGGCAATGTCCCGAAAAATAGAAACTGTGGTTATGTAATGATGGCTGCCTAAAATCAACAAAAAACAGCACTTTCTGGTCATTGCTCAGTGGGTTTATAAGAGTTAATTTGAATTAAAAATTGTGCTTACCAGCAACATAAATAAACAAAGCACAACTTGGCATATTGTAAAGGTCCATCAATAAGCGTTTAAATACAGAATTTTAGCAATTTGGAAGCACTATTTTTTTGCATTTTAAATTGCCAAAATTCTGTATTTAAACGTATACTGATGGATCTTAAGAGTATGTCAACTTGTGCTTTGTTTATTTATGTTGCTGGTAAGCACAATTTTTAATTAAAATTAACTCTTATAAACCCACTGAGAAATGACTAAAAAGTGCTGTTTTTTGTTTATTTTAGGCAAAACCAATATTACATAACCACAGTTTGTATGCGCGACATTTCTTTTTTAAAAATAAAAAATCTAGTTTTTGTTGTTTTTTAATTCATTGGAAAACAATCTAATTTTAAAATAAATTGACTGCGCAAAAATTGTTTTGTCTTACTTAAATTCGCATTTAATGAATAGCAAAAAAGTTGCTTATTTCCTAAAATTTTTATAAAAACCAAAAAACCTCAAAAACCCAAAAATAAATTAAAAAACACCAATTAAAGTAGTGTATTCAAATAAAAATAATGTTTTTTCAGTTAAAATAAATAAGTTGCTCCAAAATCAAAATTTTCAAACCTTAAATGTAAATTTGGACTTAAAAAATTTAAACTGTTAAAAAATTAAAAAGTGGGACATTTTAAAGAAATCTATAAATAATAATAAAATAAAAGCAGTACTCACCTAAATGTCGGCTTCTACAAAACCGAATTGTCCGCATAGTTTGAGCCAACATGTGCATTTTTTCAAAATTAACCAATCCATCCAAACACGTTTTATTTCCCTCATGTGTAAAAGTCATGTCTTTTAATAAAAGGGGCATAAAAGGAACTACAGGGGGTTGTAATTTTCCAACACTGACCCTGTATGCTCTATGATTTCGACTAGGGTCAATTAAGGATTCAAATTCTGTGTAAAGCTTCCTGAATTTTGAGGGTAGTTTTTCCCAAGTTAGGGATAAACGAGAGACGGCAACGTTGCTTAACCCCATGACGATTGCACAAAAAGCGTTTAAGTTTTGGTATTCTTTACAGCTAAAAAAATGGTTATTTTGTAATTTTAGCAAAAAAAAAATAAAATGTAAAAAAAAAATGTTTTTAACCTTAATAAAACATTATTGCTAAAATTATATTGGGTTGTTCTTTATACTTCGCATATAGAAAATTAGGACTGAATATTCTTATCTGGGTCATTAATTAAAGCCAGTCTACTTTTGTGCCACCCTAAAAAATAACCTGTCCAACACAAATTAATTTTTTTCACATTCAACTCTTCATGTAAGATTCTTTAAATTGAAGTCATTTAATTGCCTTACAATGTCTTAATCTTGCGGTGTGTCACTTGTGCATTTTCAGGTTTTAACTGGCGCAAAGCATCCATGTATTTCCGCGACACTCCGCCTGTTTTTGGTAGAGCTGTCTTAGGATGGGCGCTAAGACTGGTGGGTCCATGTTTAAATTTCAAGAATCAGCAAGAAATAGTTTATTTATGTGGTGCATCGTCGACAAAAGTAAAAATCAACTTGGCTAGACATTGTTGTTAAGATAATTTTCTTTGAAAGTAATTTTGCATAAAAATTTTCTCGGCACAATTTTTTCAAAAGTTCTTCAACTTAAAAAAATTATTGTGGCTAAAATACTTGTCGTATCTTAACAAAACTTTTGGTATAGTCCTAATAAACTTAAAGGGTTTGATTGGCACTTGTGGAGCCGTTGGTGATGCCCCCTATTTGTCTATATGCATAATATTAAAGACAACCCTCTCAAAAAATGTTATTTTAAATAATTTACTTACTAAGCAGCTAGTTTAATAAATTTTCTTAATATAGCAACTCTTTTGCTAAGACTAGGAGTCATGCATATTTCAGTAACGACCCAAAACTGTATCTCGTTAAATCTTCGTAGAAAAACATCCAAATTTGCTGTTATTTGGCCAAAATGATGTCGCCCAAAAGTATGGTATAATAATTCGTATTCGTGGACACACCTAAAAAAAAAGTTTACTTAAAAATAGGGTTTTATCATAGAACACACAAATCTGTGATTCTGTGACCCAAGCTATTTGTAGACGACAGCTTTGCAGTCACTTGTATAAAAGACCATATCTATGGAAGGTCCCATCGTATTTTAAAAATAGGAATAGTTTTAGAAACTAGAAAAATGATTCTACAAAACTAAGCTGGTATCATGAAAATTGGGCATTTTTTTGTAGTAAAAATTTGCCTTTAAAAATCATTTTTGATTTTTTTTTCTTGGGAATTATTTTTGGATATTGTAAAGTTAAAAAATCCTTGCCAAAAGTAGCACAGTTAATTTTATAAAGTCTGCTTTATATTTTAAATATCTAGTTTAAAAAAAAAAGATTATTTTTGTCCTGATAGAGATGTGGTCGGTTTTAAAGAAGACATAAAAAAAGCAAACCAAATTTTTATGATTTAGCAAAATATGCATCTTTGGAGCACAAACAATATTTTACCACTTTTTTTAACGACTTACATATTTTTTCTTTTTTTTAAGTTTTAAAATATGTTCCAAAAATCAAACTTTTTTTTACTGCATTGCTCCACAAATTTAAAATAATATTAATTTTTTTATTTGTTAAGCTCTAATATTTTGGCCTTTTATATGTTAATTTTTGATTTTAAATCAAACTAAAGAATATAGTAATTCCTTTTGCTTTTAAAAGTTTACTTAAAATTTATAAAAAAAAATTTAATGGCTTTTTGAAAAAATGCTTACCAAAATAAATCCCAATCAAAAACTGTCATGTAATAAGCAAGTTCTTTAGTTGAAAAAAGTTCCAAATCAGCTTCTATTCCTTGTGTCGCTTCTTCTTGCTCAGATAAACAAGTCTGCAAAAAAATTTCATTATTTTTTTCAAGAAATAAAATTAAGACAAAAAAAATTATTAATGTCCCGAAGCATAGAAACTGTGATTCTGTAATGTCGGTTGCCTAAAATCGACAAAAAACCGCACTTTCTGGTCATTACTCAGTGGGTTCATAAGAGTTAATTTTAATTAAAAATTGTGCTTACCATCAACATAAATAAACAAAGCACAAGTTGACATATTCTTAAGGTCCATCAATCAGCGTTTAAATACAGAGTTTTGACAATTTAGAAGTCATATTTATGCATTTTAAATTGCCAAAATTCTGTATTAAAACGCTTATTGATGGAATTTAAGAATATGTCAACTTGTGCTTTGTTTATTTATGTTGTTGGTAAGCACAATTTTTAATTAAAATTAACTCTTATAAAACCACTGAGCAATGACCAGAAAGTGCTGTTTTTTATTAATTTTAGGCAACCAACATTACATAACCACAGTTTTTATGCTTCGCGACATTCCTCGTTAACAATCTTCTTACCAATGCATCTAAATGATCTTTAGGAGACACAAAAATCCTTCCATTCAAACTTAAAGCTGTAGGTATGCTAATATCGTTATTTCTGAAAACTACCCTTTCCCCATTTGATTTTACTTCCACTAATAATAAATCGTCAGTGGTTCGCATTTTTAATTTATCAGCCGCAACTAAATTTATTGTTTCCGCTGGCGTATCAACCGGAAGTCGTAACGTGCAATATGTGTGATCTGCGCAATATACTCGAAATATTACTGCAAAAAAAAATTACAATTAATATAGGGTGTTTCCTAAACATGTGCACAAAATGAAATGGGTAATTGGTGACCTCATTTTAAGAAAAAAGTTCATATAAAGTTAGGTCCGAAAATGCTTTCTTACAGAAATACAGGCGGTCAAAATTTTGTTGTTTTTGTTAAACAAACAAATTACCCTGTATCGTCCTTTTTTTTAATCACCAAAGCAAAAAAAAATTATAGAATAACCCAAAAAACAAGCTTTAATGCTTATTTGCTTTATTTTTATTTTTTTGTTTAATTTTTGTTATTTTGAAAAATAGACATTTCTCTTTTAACAAAAAATATTGGAAATTATTAGTTATTATAAAACAAATCCAAGACAAATTCGGTAGCCAGAATAGAGAAGTATCTATTTATGGAAAAAAAGTTGCAAAAAAATAGGGCCCCAAAAAATTGGAGCCTAAAAACCCCCACGATACCAACAAATGTACCCCCATGGTTCAACATTTTTAATTTTTTCCTAAATTATTTTAAGCCACATAATAAATAATTACTGCGTACCAAATATCAAATTGATATCTCTATTATTGTCGAAAATATTCGACATTTTTATATTTTTTTTTTTTTAAAATGTTGACCCCCTGTATTTTTGTAAGGAAAGCATTTTTGGACCTAGCTTTATATGAACTTTTTTTCTTGAAATGAGGTCAGGAACTACCCATTTCATTCTGTGCAGATGTTTCGGATCCATTTTAAGAAAGAAAATTCATATAAAATGTATCCGATTTTGCCACCTTAGTTACTTACAGCCTTCAGAAAAACCCCCAAAAATTATTTTTTTTGCGCGCTTTATTTCCAAAACGAATAATTTATTTAAAAAATGTTATAGGACCTTTTTGATGCATCCAAATACTGGCGATAGTTATTCATTTGTAAAGTTTTGAAAAAAGTGTTTATACCCGTACAACCAATAGATAGAGAATAGATAAAGGTTATCTTTATACCTTTAAAGATTATCTTTACTTAATTGTTATCAAATGGAGACAGAACTCATAAAGATTTTGGTAGAGATTCGATAAAGATTTCTTTACAGGTTAAATAAAGATTTATATTTAAAGACTCTTTAAAGACTATCTTTACTTACTCTTTATAGGTTCTATAAAGATACAATAAAGGGTTTCTTTACTGATTTCATTGACCAAAAAAATAAAAATTCTCATTTTTGCTCTTTTTAGTACCTTTTAAGTATTTGTAGACGTTTTATCATTTTATAACCATGAGTTTTTGATATAAAGTGTTCATTAACGAAGATATATTATTTGTTAAACCCTGTGCGACCTTCGGACCTCCTGAGATTTGAACGCACTACCTCCGGCTCTGCAAGCGAGCACCTTTACCGTTAGACCATAGCTGCTTCCTTTATGATCTTATAAAACGTAAAGAGTATAAAAATACCAAGTCATATAGTCATATACTGTAATAATTACTTAAATGCTATTAAGTACCTGTCAGCTCCTGACCATTATATTTCCAAGAAAACATAATTTAAATAGATTAAATAATATTAGGTGATTTACCTAATTCTTGCTACCTCTAGTTAGTTTTACCTGCAAATCCATTAAATATGTAATTGCAAAAATTTTCGTTATTGATACCAAATGTAAAGATTCTATAAAGACAGAAAAAAGACTTTTCTTGTAAACTTTATTCACCGAATAAATTTTTGAGAAAATGTAGTCGTTGATTTTGTTTCTCTTTTCTAATTATACGAGTACTACAAAGAAAGTATGTCCCTCAAATGTTTTTAGTAGGAAAATTTGTAAAGGAATAGTAATGTAATAGTAAGAGTACATTTTATCGTTTTGCATTTATAAAACAAACCTTGTGAACAAAATTGTGGGTGTAATAAGAAGCAACTTTAAAAAACAAAATTTCGAGTTTTATAATGAACGCCTTAACCGTATTCTGCCTTTATAGAATCTTTATATTTGGTATCAATAAAGAAAAGTCTTTACTCTGTCTTTATAGAATCTTTATATTTGGTATCAATAAAGAAAAGTATTTATTCTGTCTTTATAGAATCTTAATATTTGCCAATTTGGTATCAATAAAGAAAAGTCTTTACTCTGTCTTTATAGAATCTTTATATTTGGTATCAATAAAGAAAAGTATTTATTTTGTCTTTATAGAATCTATAGGTATATTTGCCAATTTGGTATCAATAAAAAAAAGTCTTTATTTTGTCTTTATATATTGAATACCAGGAGTCAGTAAAGAAAAATTTTTATACTGTGTTTATAAACCTTCATATTTGGTACAAAGATTCAAAAAAGAAAAGTCTTTTTTTTTGTCTTTATAGAATTGTTATATTTGGTATAAATAATCAATAAAGAAAAGTCTTTATTTTGTCTTTATAAAATTTTTATATTTGGTATCAATAAAGAAAAGTATTTACTCTGTCTTTATAGAATCTTTATATTTAGTATCAATAAAGGAAAGTATTTATTCTGTCTTTATAGAATCGTTATGTTTGGTATAAAGATTCAATAAAGAAAAGTCTGTATTGTATCTTTATATATTGAATACCAGGAGTCAGTAAAGACAAATCTGTATGCTGTCTTTATAGAACCTTTATATTTGGTATAAAGATTCAATAAAGAAAAATATTTATTCAATCTTTAGAGATTCTTTATCCATTCTTTATTTAATTTAAGTTAAAGATTAGTATAGATCTTCTTTGAAGCATCTTTAAAGATGCTTTAAATATTTTCCTTTAAAGTTAAACCTTTATCCAAGCTTAACGCAGGAGTATCTACAAAATTTGTCTTTACCAAATGGTTGTACGGGTAGTAGGATTCTTGGGGGGTTGTAAGTTAAAAAATAGTCAAAATTGGACACAAGTTTATTCAAACTTATTTTCTTAAAATGGGTCTAGGAATCACCCCCTGATTTTTTCAATTACATTAGGAAACACCCTGTAGGTAAATAAGAAAAAAAATTGATTTTTTTTACTGATTTAAAAAAATTGTAAAATTAGGAAATTCTTACTATCGTCCTGCGGCATAATAATAGTTCGATTGGTGTCATTCCCAGAAAATAAACTTATTGGTTGTCCTTGTGGAGGTAGCTTCCATTTTTGCCCCTCATGAGCTTTTCTATCTTCTTGGTATCTGCGACAAAATTTTTATTATTAAAAATGATTTTTTTTTAGAATACGTTAATTTTAATAAAATATTAAAAAATAAAGCTCAAGCTTTGTCATTTTAAAATGTTACTGGTTGCGAAATTGTATATTAATAAGGATAATAATTATAAAGCGTAGGCTAAAATCAAACAAAATCCTATAGTACTACAGTAATCATCGTTGGTTTTGAATATATCTTTCCCAATTAAATTTAACTAAGGCATTTTCCACACGAGAGCTTTTCTAATCCTGCATTTACGTCATTCTGTCTATCTATATTCGACATTTTCTAAAACAGTATACTACCCTTTTTCTCTGATCTATTTATAATATTCATATACTACTCAAATTTGCATGTACAGCGTGTCTAAAATTCGGAAACCTTTTTTAAAATCGTGAATACATACTATCGTGGACATGGAATTTAAAACGATCAATTATTGCATTGTAAATATGGTCAAAATAGTGGCTTAAACATCTCAAGTTTTATGCGAAGTGGACACTAACAAGATACATTTCTCTAATGTTTTACGAAGATTAGAGCTCTATTGTTATCCTAAAACAAAATTATTTAAAAAAGGAAATATCTTCTTACTTTTTTTCTCGCCGTCAGCACATTTTACTTAATTTATTTTAATAAAATACATTTGACGCATTTGTTGTCAAAATAACATTCGAAAACTGACATAAAAAAAACCCATTCACAATAGAGTAAAATTCAAAAAATCAAAGGTGGCTGATAAAAAATTGTTTTATATTCCATGTCCACGATAGTACATACAACAACGATACCTACTATCGTGGACATGGAATTTAAAACGATTTTTTATCAGCCAGATTTTTTGAATTTTACTCTATTGTGAATGGGTTTTTTTTATGTCAGTTTTCGAATGTTATTTTGACAACAAATGCGTCAAATGTGTTTTATTAAAATAAATCATGTAAAATATGTTGCCGGCGAGAAAAAAGTAAGAAAATATTTTCTTTTTTAAATAATTTTGTTTTAGGATAACAATAGGTCTCTAATCTTCGTAAAACATTAGAGAAATGTTTCTTGTTAATGTCCACTTCGCATAAAACTTGAGATGTTTAAGCCATTATTTTAACCATTTACAATGCAAAAATTGAGCGTTTTAAATTCCATGTCCACGATAGTACACTTAGGCCGCCAATTTTGGGACACCCTGTGTTTATTCTAGGACAACATTTTTTCAGATTCGTTCGTTTCATGAATTTTCAAAATTTTTATTTTCTCTGTCTGTCTGGAACGAAATATATGGCCACTATATTTAATCCAATCTAAATCCTACAAAAAAATCTATCTTTTAAAAAAAGGAAGCCTATTTTTTTTGATATCGGATAAAAATAGGCGTTAAAAAGCATCTTCAAAGCTGAAAACAAAAATTATTTATTTTTGAAGTTTGGTTTTTATAAAAATGCGAAATATTTTAACCAAATAAATTCAATTTACTAAAAGGGCTTTAGTTTAAATTGATAGTTAATTAAACGTTTACATTTTGCAACATCCTTCAAAGTGCAAAAGGATTTTTTTACCATTAAAGTAATAGGCCAAATATTGGTTAAATAGATCCTTTGAAAGTGCCCTGTATAAATTGTAGAACACTCTATGTTTACATATAACGTAGTAGGTAGTCCACACATGAGGTTCTCTGTTATATTTTGATTTCAAAGGTAGATATATTGTATTGATTGACGTCACGTTTAAAATAGACTGTTGCAGGAATTACCTTCTACCTACACCAAGCTTTGACGACCTTACCTATAGTATACGTTGGTATAAAACAAAATACAAATACGTACATACGATGCTACCAATTTAATTTTCACTTTATTTCCGTATCATCTTCTAAGAAACTTTATGTCAAAAAATGTATTTATGAAGAACTGAAACTGCCATATCAATGCTTAATGCTGTCTTATAACTTGGAAGGCAAGGTTGGAAATTTAAACTCACAAATTCTAAAGTCTGTGCTCCTAAAAGCTCGTGTAGCTCATCCCTACGTAGCCCTACGTCACAGTTCACAGAAGTGCATTAAAATACTATCTGTGATATTTTTTTAGGCAACCAACATTACGGACTACAGAAAATGGTCATTTTTTTCTCATTCTGTGTTTCCAACATTGTTCTTTTTAAAACTTTATTCAAAGAAAAATATGAGAGCTTTTTAGGTCCCATTGCTGTAAAAATGTTCCTTTATATCTTATTTACGATATTTTAATTTAAAATGACCCGAGAATCTACCGCAAAAATTAAAAAATCTCTTATTAATCGATATGATGATCACCCACCAAGATGTCAGCTTTAAACGCGAATGGTTTGAGAAAGCAACCATATGAAGAAGTATGGTTTGTTTTATGTAATGGAAAAAAATGTTAATTTTACAATGGTACTTACCAGATCTCTTGATATAATTGCTTTCTCAAGCAATTTGCGTTTAAAATTCACATCTTGGATGGTGCACAACGTTCACACATTAACTGTATATTATAAAGTTTTACAATGAACTAAACTTGAAATATCGAATTTAAGACATTATAGCACATTTGTATACCAAGGGTTTCCTAAAAAAGCATTTTATTTTCTCAAAATATTGTTCTAAAAAAGTGCCTAAATCTGACAGACTCAAAATTCTACTTCACAGACACTTTTTTAATGTGGATCTGTGACCTAGGAGTTGACCGTGTGTATTGATGGGAACTCAACGAAGATGACTTGTACGAGCTTCTAAAAGCACAGATCTTCAAATTTGTAAATTTGCATTTCTAGCCTTAAGTAAATAAATTTTAGAAAATTATTCTTGATGGCAAAATAAAACACAGCTACTTCAGTAATACGCAAAAAAGTTTTTGTAAAACTCCCACTGACATACAAAAATAGAAACAAAATTATTACAATTAAAAACTCACCGTCTAAGTTGCGACATAACATGATGCATCAAAGTAGCCTCTTCTTGAAGTGCCCCCGAATGAATACAATCATTTTCCAAATCAGCCGCCAAGTCCTCAATAAAATCTGTCACCAAGTCGTCTTCAAAAACCACTTGGCGGATTGTAGTCACCCAACGAAAAACGAAATGTATCACTCGTTTTTTGCACGCAAAGCCAAAATCACGATCCTGATTCGTTGGGTCCATTCTATAGGTATGTATCATTAAGGAAAAAACATAAAAAAATAGGCATTGTTCCTTTAAAAAAAATTATGCAAAGTTTGCGCAAAAATTACATGTTATGTTAAAAATAAAACATATTGGACCATGAATAGTACCTTGGGGTACACCTTAATTCATAAAAAAGTGATATTAAAAAGGATATTATCGATCCAGCTCTTCAATAAGTTGATTGGTGGGTAGAAAAACAATATGGGTTAACAAAAAATCATCCATAAAGGGGTCATGGGCACTGGTCAGCATTAGCGTATCAATCCCCCCAATAGACCCCCTATTATCCAATCTGGTCTCCAAAAGATGCTCCAACATCTTTTGTGGCGTACCAGCCATAACTGTGTACCTAAAATATTACTTTTAATTACCATTTTTGCCTTTAAACTTTACTAATAGTACAGTCAATCTGTTCCATAAATAATGAGGGGACATCGACAAAATTCCGGGTAGTAACCCAGGAAAATAAAACAAATATTAATGCAATCTGCCGAAAAATTATTTGTTAACTTTTTTCTTTACCATTATCTTTATATTGTCATAATATACAACATATCAGAAGTCCCCTAAGATCCCGTGCCGGCGTCATGCCATTTAAGAGGGTCAAAGGTCGAAGAGGACAGTTTTTGGTGAATAAGTCTCTTTCTATTGGTCTCACAAAAAAAATGTGATTGTAAATTATAGATTGGACAATTATCTACTAAAAAATTCATACATATTTTTCCATCGAGCGACCGTTATTGCGTAGTAGTGTCAATTCTGCATGACGTTGGTTTATTTTAACACCGGCCGAAATACACAAACGTGGTAAATTTCTTTCAAAATTTTTTAACCAAAGTTTTAATTCAACCTATAAGATACATAATCGGCAATAAAAGGTCTTGTAAATTATTAACTGCATGTATACAGGTGCTCCAAAAATGAATTTGGAAATGTCTGTAACTCCTCAGGTTAATAAAACAAAGTAAAATTTTTACAATAAGGTGTTAGCTCTTGTCCTTTCAATAAGTTACAACCCTCTAAAAAAGCCCCAAAGCATTTATTAATCTTAAAAAAAAATAAGATAAAAAAATGTGCCAAAATTTTCAATACAAAGCAAACTATGTATTGAAGGCCTGTTCAATAAATTGTATGGAATTTTAAAGTGATGGGACCATTATCTTGGGAGCAATAGAAAACATGATCATGTTAAACACTATGTAATTCCATTCAATTTAATGAGAAGGCCTTAAATACATAGTTGCTTTTTATTGAAAATTTTGTCGCATTTTCTTATATTATTTTTTTTTTAAAGATTAATAAATACTTTGGGGCTTTGTTAGAGGGTTGTAACTTATTGAAAGGATAAGAGCTAACACCTCTTTGTAAAAATTTTAATTTGTTTTATTAACCTGAGGAATTATAGACATTTCCAAATGCATTTTTGGAGCACCTGTATACACGCAGTTGATAATTTACAAGCCTTTTATTGCCGATTATGTATCTTATAGGTTGAATTAAAACTTTGGTTAAATAATTTTGAAAAAAATTTACCACGTTTGTGTATTTCGGCCGGTGTTAAAATAAACCAACGTCATGCAGAATTGACACTACTACGCAATAACGGTCGCTCGATGAAAAAATATGTATGAATTTTTTTGTAGATAATTGTCGAATCTAAAATTTACAATTACGTTTTTTTTTTGTGAGACCAATAGAAAGAGACTTATTCACCAAAAACTGTCCTCTTCGACCTTTGACCCTCTTAAATGGCATGACGCCGGCACGGAATCTTAGGGGACTTTTGATATGTTGTACATTATGGCAATATAAAGATAATGGTAAAGAAAAAAGTTAACAAATAATTTTTCGGCAGATGAATTCCTTAATCACTGGGTTATAGGTCCACCATTATAATATGTTATAACTGGAGGTCCAAAATGTAAAACCTTAAATTGTCGTATCTCTACCTGTCCGGTTTTAAAATGATTTTGGTAAAAAACTTTTCTCAGAAAAAATTCCTTCACCCCCTAAATAGCCATAGCAAAGAATAATATCCAATCACGTTGGATTAACAACAAATATTTTGCAAATAGATACAAAATAAGGTGCTAAAAAACTTTTTCTTAATATTTTTTCACCAAAAAAAATTCATTTCCCCCATAAACAAGGTTCATAAAATTCGTTTTGAAAAAAAGTTATATAGAAATATTTTTTGGCATCTTTTTATATTTGCAAAGTTTGGTGTAAATCCAACGTGATTGGTTATTACTCTTTGGGGGCTATTTAAAGGAATTTTTTCAGAGGTAATATTTTTACAAATATCTTTTTAAAACCTTATTTGACATCTATTTGCAAAATTTGGTGCAGTTCCACTGTGATGAATTAAAAGGGGTCCTTTGGGGGCCATAACTTTGTTTCTGCAATAGGTAGAGATACGCCAATTTAGGGTTTTACTCTTTGGACATTCAGTTACATCATATAAAAAAGGCGACCCTACCAGGAATTTTGTCAATGTGACTGCACAAGGTATTGTAAAAAATGAAGACAATCATTTTGCAGCAAAAAATGATTTTGCATCAAAAAAATGATTTTTTAGCTAGATCTTTTGGCAAACTTACTTGAAATGCGTCATGAAGACTTTTTTATTCGGTGTGTGTATTTTTTCCAAAATAAGGACATCTCTTCCGTGTTCCTTAAGACGAACTGTGTTAGCTTCAACATCTCTAAGAATACGGTTAAAGTTCTCTTTGTCAACTCGTAAAAAATGACAATTATTTTCCCTTAAGACTATCGTAGCTGCCCTTGGAGCATCATTTATAAGGGCTAGTTTACCAAAATCATCGCTTTCGTGAAGAGTATTTAAGGTAAATGTCCCGAATACCGACCGGTGCCCGAATACCGACATGTTTAGGACATTATTTGTTAAAATAAGAATCCAAGACCCGAAATATCCTAAAAAATATTTTTTTGGGAATCCTTATACCCTTGACCATTCCTCCTAAAAAAATGGTCTAGTGGTAGTAAAAACTATGTACACTGCAATTTATTTTTTATTCGTATGTTTGCCTGTGTAGTGAAAACATCACTTTTCTTAAGCTGGCAAATAAGGAATTAAGTTTTTTAAATTTATTTCAATTTAAAAATCTCACAATTATTTTATTATTAAAATATGTTTAATATAATCCAAACAGAATAAGGAAAGATAGTTTTAATTTAAAATTAACATTTTCTGCTTAATTAAACAAAATAATGCCATGTCGGAATTACGGACACAAATTATTTACGTTGCCCGATTACCGACAGGGGTGTCGCTGTTACGGCCATAGTCAGATTATTTTATTTTGTTAAAAAAAGCTCCCATATGGCAATAGTTAAAAAAAATTATGGTTGTATATCAAATAAATATATCTAAATTTTCCAATGCCCAAATTCCGACACCCCTTTTTCTTCTTAATAAATGAAATAAAAATTAAAATAAAAGTATGTCGCTTAATGGGACATTAGTATGTCGGTATTTGAGCCATACATACATTTGTCCATTAAAGGCCTATTCCATGTATAATCGACCAAAATTCGGTTTTCGAGTTGCTGCATGATTTTAAATTCTTTTGAGGTTTAGTCCAGTGCTTACTCCTGGTAACTTCTTTCTATTAAAAAATTAGCAGCTGCATATTTGCACTCCTTCCCCATCAGTTAGCACCTTAAACTATGAAAAATGACCAAATTTAGGTCTAAAAAATGCTATGTGGGAGTGAGTAAATTTTTATTATTTTTATTTTAAAATGTTACCAAGGACATAGTATACAATAAAAAAAAATAAACGATATTGTGATTCGATTTTTTGTAAAGGTAGCATATTAAAACCTTTGCTGTTTCTAAACGAGGTTAAATCACAAACATTTTTTTTTACTTAATGCGTCTCTATTGTCACATCAACATTTTAAAATTATTAAATAAAAAATTTACCCAGTCCCACATAACTTTTTTTAGTGCCATATTTGGTCCTTTTCCATAGCTGCCTGGTAGAGAAGGAGAGCAATTATGCGGTTCATATTTTTTTGTAGAAACATATGTCTATTGTCAACTAAAAACTACCACTAATTTTAATCTTCCAAGAATTTAAAATACGATTCGATCGTGTTTAAATTTAACGTAATCAGTAACATTTTACAATCAATGCTGTTTCTAAACGAAGTTAAATCACAAACAAAATTATTTTTATTATGAATCTCCACTAGCACAATAACATTTTAACGTAATCAAAAAAAAAATTTACCCAGTCCCACAGAGCTTTTTTTGGACCTAAACTTGGTCATTTTCTATAGTTTGGGGTAATTAATAGTAGAGAAGGAGTGCAAATATGCAGCTGGTGTTTTTTTAATAAAAAGAAGTGTCCATTGTCAACTTAAAATTATTACCAATTTTAATCTTCCAAAATCGTAAAATCGGAAAATTCGATTTTTTGTCTAAGACAAGAAAAATTGTGAAAATTTAGAAAATTGTTTTTTTTACTACCTTTACCATGGGTAAGGATTGTACCTACCAAATATGAAATAAATCAAATAATAGCAACTACGATTGGTCGATTTTACATGGAATGTCCCTAAAGCATAACAAAGATTTTTGTTTATTTTTTAATTTGGTATAAAACTTCAAATTGTAATTAAAAAAAATATAGTCAATAATAAGTGCATGTTACGTATAGAAAAAAATAATTATTTTACCTAAATGCCCTGTGTAATACTGAAATAAGCACAGGAATCTCAAGAAGCTTTTTGATTTTATTGAAGTTAGTATAGACGTAATTTTTAAAATTGAATCCCCAAAAATGTTACATAAAAGGGGTGTTTTCGAGGTTCCAAAAATATTAAACTTATAAAGTGGTGGTGCCAATTACTTTTATCAATTTAATTCATATAATTGTCTCAATAGTAAAAACATTTTTTTTAATAAAAAAAAATATTTAGAATTAATAAATTTAATTCACTAAACTTTAATATGCTTCTTTCTCTTTCTCTATTTTTATTTTTTTTTCGTTCATCTAGTGCAATAAGTAAATATGATAATTTTTTTTGAATTTTTTCTTAATTACTTACTTTATTTACTAGAATACATTTTATTACGACACAACATTGCTGCTATTATTTGTTATAAATACTTACTTAATTGTTTTCCCATATATTTGTGGATGTCGGTAAATGGGACATACATATGTCGCTATTAGGGACATTCACTTTTCTAGCTATGTCGGTATTCGGGACAACTGACATTTTTTAAAATATAATTAAAATAAAATAGTAGATCAAAAAAACATAATATAAAATTGTATTGTATGATTAAACAAATAAGCATACTATACAAATGCAGCAAAATATATTTAAAAACCTGTATCATGTCATTTTTATAAGCGTGTAAAGTTGATATTTGCTCTTAACATGTCGGTATTCGGGACATTTACCTTACTGTGCCCTTTCCGTGAATGACTACATCTACAGAACCTCGGACAATTATGTACCATGAACGTCCTTCGTCGCCTTGGTGAAAAACTATACCAAAAAAGGGGTTAAGATAGGTACAGAGTGGTTTTTTTTTAGACCAAGACCTTACCTTACATAAAATATACAACATTTTTTATATGTGCGGTTAGAACATCTATTCAGGAAGCTAAATCCACAAAATGCTCACTAATAAGAGTTTAGGGTTGGCGTAGTAACCCCCTAAGAAGCCCCGTTTAGTTTGCAACATTAGATCTTGATGGATCTGCTCCAAATTTTACAACTAGGTGCTTAATAAAATTTAAAAATTATTCTGAAAAAAATTTTCCTCTAAAAAATTCCTTCTCCCCCTAAATGACCCCCGAAGAGTAATATGCAATCACCAAACCTTGCAAATAGATGCAAAATAATGTTCAAAAAAACATTTTCTCAAAACAGTTTTTTTCAAAAAAAAAGTAGGTATTAAGTTTTTTAGAAGCTTTTTTTGCATCTGTCTACAAAGTTTTCTGCGAGGGGCAAATCAGATGAGCAACTTGTGTACACTATTTCACAAATTCTTAGCAAATTCTAAACAAATTCTACAAATTCTTAACAAATTCTACAAATTCTTAACAAATTCTGCAAATTCTTAACAAATTCTTAACAAATTCTACAAATTCCTAACAAATTCTTAACAAATTCTACAAATTCTTTCCAAAATTCTGCAAATTCTTAGCAAATTCTTAAAAAAATGTACACTAATTCTTTCATTGAATTGCCTTTCGGTTTGGTGTAATCCAACATAATTTAATATTACTCTTTGGGGGCCATTTAGGGCGAGTTGAAATTTTTTTAGAGGAAACATTTTCCAGAAATCTTTTAAATCTTCTTCAGCACCTATTTGTAAAATTTGGTGCAGATCCATCGTAATCTAATGTTGCAAATTAAAGGAGGCTTTTTAAGGGGCTACCACGCCAACCCTGAACTCTTTTTTGTGTACATTTTGTTGATTTAGCTTCCTCAATAAATATTAGTGTAACAAAAATTAAGTATGAGAACCTTATTTTGCGTCTGTTAACAAAATTTGATATAAATCCAACATAATTGAATATTACTCTTCGGGGGCCATTTAGGGGGCAAGGGAATTTTTTTGAAAAATAATTTTCCATAAATCTTTTTAAAATCTTATTTAGCACCTATTTGTAAAATTTGGTGCAAATCCATCTTGATCTAATGTTACAAATTATAGAGTGCTTTTTGGGGGGCTACCACGCCAATCCTAAACACTTATTTGTGTGCATTTTGTGGATTTAGCTTCCTGAATAGATGTTCTAACCGCACATATAAAAAATCTGGCTGTTGTATATTTTTTCCAAGAAAAAAAATTATTTGTTTCGGCCTATGGAGACCAAATAAATAAGTATGTTTGTCAAAAAAAACTTACGAACTGTTCCTGATCTAGGGTGAGCTTCAAAAACAATAACGGAGGCCAGCTCACGTTTTACTGAATTTGACAAATGTGCTAATGCTCGAATATGTAAAAGTTCTTCATAAATTGTTTCCATGTCATCTGGCGTTCGTTCATGACTTCTAGAATAAGAAAATAGTAGATTTTAGTACTAAGAATTAAAGTGATGCTTTGTGTGACGAGGCAGAAAGATTGTCTGGTGAGCAAAGCGAGACAGACAATTCTGCCGAGGCACACAAAGCCACTTTAATTCTGTGTAGTAAACGATACTTTTTCTTAACACTTCTAAATACAATGGTTTTATAATAAATTTAATTTACTTATTTTAGTTGACTTTTATTTATTTTAAAATAAACGTCATTAAAGTGATGTTTATTTGACGTTTTAAGAGAAAAAAATTTGGTAGCGTCAGTAAAAGTTACTTTTACTGTCGCCGGCAGTAAAAATAAAAACTCTATGATACAGTTTAGACAAGTGCTACTTTATGTTCGCCATATGATGTTTTTTTATAGTTTTAAGAAAAAGCATTTTTTTGCATTTTGACAAAAAAGCAAACCAAAAAATAAAAAGTCGAAATCGAACTTTCTGTTTGACCAAAAAATAATTCTATTTGTCTTCGGTAAAACTTAATGAAGTATAAAAAAAACAATAAAGAATAGAGACGGTATAACGTTTTAAAATTTTAATTTTGGACGACACAAAAAGTGCTTTATAAAATGAAAATAAAAAGTTATTTTATTAGAAATGTGTATCCATTTCAGAAACTTAAATGTAAAATAAATATTGCTTTACGCAGTCTCTAAATTGTAATTTATGGAATAAAAATAAATAATCTCAGTTTGCAAAGCGCAATTTAACATTTTGTAACGTACTTAATAAAAAGTTTAAAATTGTTGGACTGTTCGAGTTATTAAAATAGAACTACATTTAAATTAAATTGTGAATAAAATTACCTTGCTTGTATATTTTTTTTTCTACAATGCTTGCCTTTAACTTAACATAAACATTTTTAAACAAGTTTAAATTTTTATTTTTTTTGCAAAAATTCTGCTTGCAACACGAGACACATCATTTTATTTTTAAAAAGTTTGCAATAACAAACTGACAGTAGCATTAGCTTGTTATAAACTTTGAAAAAACTTTGTTTTGTCTTATAAAAGTTCGAAAAGTCGGCAACTAAAAACCTTGCAGGTAGGTAGGGGAATTGTGCCTAAAATTACATACTTTTTATTTGACATTAAATAATTTCATAAATTTATGAGACAATGCTTATATTTAGGGTGTTTAGGGAAAACTAAATTAAGAGGAACAACAATTATTTAAATAAAAATTAAACATGTGATTAATTTACAAAAAAAAATTGTTGTTGGCGTCATTAAGTACTTTGGTAAAACAACATTTTGGAGAACTTGGGACATACTATGTTATTTTACCAAAGCCTTCGAAAGCCTTCCAAAATTCGTATGTCGTTTTACCTAACAGGTTAATTTCAAGTCAGAAAAATATCGAAGCAGTGCAGTGCTGTAAGTTGCGACCCGGTTGCAGCACTATTTTGTTTAAAAGTAAAGATTTTTTGGCATAGAATTGTAATTTACGCATTAATAAATACAATTGACTAATCAAAACAGATTTTTTTTTACGACGTCGCAAATTTGCACTGCTTCAAAATTTATTGACTTGAAATTAGCCTGTAAGTTGGTGCGGTGCCAATGATTAAAAAATCATTTTTGATAATTTTTAAAATGAATTTTTGGTTAAATTAGAAATTAACCAAAAATTCTATTATAAAATGCTTTTAATATTATTTTAGTTGGTATAATTATAGAAAAGAAAATAATTTTGCCATTTTTTATTTTTTTATACACTTTTGTACAGGGTGTTCAAAAAATGGCACATTAACGCGATGGTACGCTCTATGGGCATTCTCAGGGATTCCTAAAAAATTGTAAAAAAAAATCTATCTGTTATATTTATCGAGAAATATGCGAACAAAGTTGCATAAGTTCGGCAACACAGTCTGTAAAATACATCTTAATAACTCATCCAGATTCTTGACATTGTTGTCAGCTTCATTTCGTAAAATTTTTGTAAATTTAAATTGATTATAAAAACGTAATTTGACCATTTAAAAGACAAACAAATAAAAAAATAAAATAATTTTTGATAGATTGTGCTTTTGTATTTAGCCATTTCTTTCGTTAATATGTGACGTATCTTCAAGATATAAGCGTTTAAAGTATCGCACTTTGGGGCCTCATATCTCCGAGGGTGTTTAAGATAGATTTTTTTTTAAATTTTCTTGAGCCTCCTAGACATGCCCCAACAACGTACTATCGTGTTTATGCGCCATTTTTTGGACACCCTGTATAAACACAAAATAAAAAGTTTAGGAGGATTCTAAACACAAAATCTGTTTGCGTATTGCAGGCAATACGACTACCAAACTTTTTAACAACCTTAGAAGTCATTTGGCGATGTTAAAAGAATAAATGCGAAATTTTTAAAAACCACCAGTCACTCAATATTGGCACTATGTCTTTTTATTTGATGCCATTTAGGGCACAATTCCCCTACTAAGCTTTATTAAAACAAAATTTTAATTTTGTCCCAAATGAATACTTTATTAAAACAAAACTGAAGTCAGATAAGTTGCTTTTTTCAATAGTATGTTTTCGTACTTCCTAACTCATTCAAAATTAAATTCCAGAGACAACAAACACTGTTTTCTAAGAAATCTAAATGTGCACAATTTCTTTTTAGCAATTTTTCGCAGAAAACATTATTTTATTATTCTAAAAAGGTACCTATAAAGACCCAGATATAACTTACTGCTTCCTAAGGATCATTCTAAGAAAAGCATCCGGTCCTCGATGTATTAAAGCCCCTAGAGACTCCTGAATCTGTTCTTCTGCCGTAATAACATCTTCCACCGGCGGAAGTGCAGTGGCGCCATCTTCATCCTGCCAGAAACGGTACAGGAAACACTTATCCTTGAAAGGCTGCTCTTTATTCACTGCAAAAAAATATAAAAATTAGCACGCTTTACATTAGCGTTAGTTTTTTTAAATTAGTCCGTCTTACACCGGTGTATTTCTACACAAAGACAGTCTGCACCTGTATTAATTTATAACGTAATTCAAGGTCATATTGCGTCAGAATTATTTAAAAAACATTTTGTTAAGAATGGAATATGACCGAAAATATCGAGGGGCAATTCAATGAATGAATAAGTGTACATTATTTTAAGAATTTGTTTAGAATTTGTAAATTTGTTTAGAATTTGCTAAGAATTTGTAAGACTTTGTGAAGAATTTGAAAAAAATTTGCAGAATTTGTTAAAAATTTGCAGAATTTGTTAAAAATTTGTAGGATTTGTTAAAAATTTGTAGAATTTGTTAAAAATTTGTAGAATTTCTTGAGAATTAGTAGACTTTGTTAGGAATTAGTGTACACAATTTTCCCATCTGATTTGCCCCTCGGAAAATACTATCCATTCAATTTAAAAATAACCAGAGTAGGCTAGCCATAGGGTGACATTTTACCCTGTATATTGTCATTAATGTCACTTGTATTTGCTGATTATGTAAGAAAAGTCAAAAAAATTAGAAAATGCATTTTAAAACATGTTCAAGGCATCTGACTCAATAATAATGGTCTCAACATATACAGAAGTATTTATCTTTTCATTAAATTACTTTATAATGCACTAGTCATTAAACCATTTAAAAGTTTACACACAAAATAGGAATTATTTATGTAAGTACTCACTGTTAAGAAGCCCTTTTAGGTATCATAGGATAAATTAGCACTTTTACAAAAATGTCTGCAATTTTCTTTATAAATTCTCAGATCTCAAGCAAAAATTGTTTTTTTTTTAATTTTTACGCCTGTTTTATGTAAGTGTCATATTATTTTTGGCATTTTTAATTTTTAATGACAGTTAATTTAAAATGTAATACCAACTTTGTGGAAAATTAAACTTTTTAAAGAAAAAGGTTCTAGTTTTCATAGGTGACTCTGGTTTTTTTAGACAGTGAATGGATAGTAATTCTAGGTCATATTGCGTCGAAATCATTTTAAAAATTTTGTCTACAAACACAATGGAATATGATCAAAAGAATGTTTAATTAGTTGCCGTAAATCAACGATTTTTTTCAAGGTCATATTAAAACATTTTAAGAGCAATAATAAAACAAACAAAGTGCTCAATTTTAGGTTATATAAGTTCAAGGTCATTTAAATCATGTCACAGCTTAAAAGTAAAATATTCTTACCATGTGAAATGACACCTTCTTCTAAAAGGGCTTGCCACATACCAGCTGCTTGGGCCCTAGTCTGGACGATTGGTGATAACTGAAGTAGCCAATCCACTAATTCTGTACCTGGTGCACATCTTCGAACGAGTCGTCCGGACACTTTCCTGTCTTTAAGACATGTGTTTTGTGCTTTAAAAAAAAATAGAAATGAAAATCATACACAATTACATGCGCAAAAAAAGATTTTTAAATTTCCGGTCCATCGGCCCGAAAATCCGGTCTGAAGGACCGAAAGTCTTAAATTTGGTTATTCGCACATCGTTTATTGAAGACATTAACGCACTCCAAATCGTTGATTAATGACCCCTATTAATGCATGGATACGAGCCCATAGTAACGCTCTTCTATGTTTAAAATTACGATCTATGTTTCTACATTACAAATGTTAAAGTAGCTTTAATTACGGTTCAAGCAACAAAAACCAACAGAAATTAAATATTTACCGTTGGAAAGAATGAGAAGCAGATCCTCTTACCACATTTTTAAGAAATAACGTTCATTCTCTATTCCCAATTAATAAAAGTTCGGGGACAGCTCTTCTTCTTCTTCAACTTTAATAAATTTGAATGGCCTACGCATTGTTTCTGTTAGTTGGTGAAATAACTGTTTTATTTTATAATTTATTTAATAATGATCTACGATGTGCGAAAAAGCATTGTAACCAGTTCGTATGTTAAATGGCGATTAATAAACTCACTTATTAACAAGCTCGCTGATTGTTCGCTTGTTAAAACCGCTCGTTTATTAATCGCCTTTATTAACACACTTACTGGTTAAATAACTATTAATGAGGATCTTACATAATAAAAGGGTTCGTAGGGCCCACCCAATTCGGCCAACTGTGGTACTGGGTGCTTCGGTTATAGGTTCTGCCGGATTTGGGTGGTCAGGGGAAATCGAACGAGTGGGGGGTGACGTTTGCATGTTATTGCCCCCCTTTGAGCCGCCTATGCCAAAACCTGAAAAAAATACATAAATAAGCGCCTTGTTATACTCTTATTGCGATGGAAATAGAATGACTAGAAATGAATTGCTTATAATCATAACATTACCAGTGTTTGGGTCCAAGATCTAAAAGGCTAGCATAGGGAAGTTCCATTGAAAACGTTTGTTTATTTACGTCCACTTACTCATTAGTCCATATAACTTACATTGGGGTAAACAAAAATATCTTGGCCCCAAACAATGAATTTTTATACCTTCTCTATTGTAAATATAAAATCTCAGTGCTTATTGCAGACAAGTGTCAAAGAGTATATTACGTTTGGTCGGACCATCTCTAAAATCGTTAATATTCATCCTAAAGCAAGAATCTTCGCAGATTCGTTTGTTTTATGACTTTTTATGACTTTTTAAGACTTTTTTTGTCCGTCTGTCTATAACGAAATTTGTTACCCCAATAACTAAAGAACGGTTTATTGGATCGACTTGAAATTTGGTACAAAAATCAATCTCATTTAGGGGAAGAATTGTATGGTTTTTGGAATAAATCGAACAGTAAATAAAGGGTTAAAAGCACCCCCAAAGTTGAGAACAATTCATAATTCAGCTAGTATTTATAAAAAAGTGATCTTCATAGAATTAAAGATTTTATTTTTATCTATCAAAATGCATTTTACGATTGTTTATACTTCCACACCCGTTTAGAAAAAAATCAAATTTTAACTATTTCTAATTAAATAAAAAAATGCGAATTTTTTTGCAAATAATAATGCTTTGGATTATTACTGTAAAGAGTATCTTATATTTACTTTTATAAAAAAAAATCAAAAAATCAACTTTTGCAAAAAGTATCTTTAACCCATATACTGATTTAACTCTCGGAGGCCGATTTATAGAACGTAACTTTCACTTTACTTCCGCTTACTTCGACGTAACTTAACCGAAAATTAAATAAAATACATGGGAATGTATTAGCAAATTTATACTTCACGTTAGCGCTACTTTGTTGATTCATTTAGCTGTAAGTTGTATTGTCGAAAGCCAAGCTCAGCCGATCATGCGCAAAATTTGCAAAAATGAGATATTCACCCTTATTGTCAAAGGTGGTGATTACGGAATATCGCTTCGTACGAAACCTGTTAGGTCTTCTTATAAAGGTTTCGTACGAAGCGATATTCCATAATTACCGCCCAGGGTAGTGATTACGGAATATCGCTTCGTATGAAACCTACATAAGAAGGCCATTAGGTTTCGTACGAAGCGATATTCCGTAATCACCCCGCTGGTGTAAATAGTCAGAAGTTGCGAGTTCAGACACATGCGCATAACTGTTCCCAATTTCACGTAACTTTACAATCTATAAATTAAGCAAATTTGTTAAGTTACGCGGAAGTGAAGTTACGCCGAAGTAAAGTGAAAGTTACGTTTTATAAATCGCCCTTTTTGCTTAAATTTAGAAAGCTATTTTTAAAAATCCAATTTTCCATAAATTAATCTACATCCTAATTGTAAAAGCAGTGTCATTATAGTATCATCTTTCTTTACCCAAAGACGTATTCTTTTTATAAAAATCGATTATACCTCCTTTATGAAAAATAAAGAGATTAATTTTAAAAAGGCTCCAGAGATGTTTTGATGTTTAAAAATAGACGATAACTCGAGATGTCCTTTTTGCAACGTATATTTTGTAGAAAAGAGTAATATTAACCCACATTGTTAGACCTGTATCTATTTTTAACTGACATTTTAAGTTTAGAGAATAATTGCCATGTGCCCTTTTAAAAGTCATTAGGTCACCTGTGAAAAGCAGACAAAAATAAACAACGTAGGTTGTATTTGTATATACAGGGTGTTATTTTGTAGACTTTACTAGCGTTTTGCTCAGCTATGTGCAATTTGATTTACATGAAAATTTCTGGAGTGACCATTTAAGAACTGTGCTTGCGACTGGTAAATACGAAATTTTAATTGGTTTATTACTTTTGCAGAAAAGGACAGTCATTAGCTTTTTCTTACATTTTTCTGGTAATATTTATTTTTTTTCGAAAAATCTTTATTATTTTACATTTAAATCAGTTTTTAAATATTAATTAAGAATCTCTGTTGTTTAAGAATAAATTCATCAAGTTCCTTAAAATACCTGGCTAAAATGGTCCTTTTTTTTATTTAGGCAGGCGTTGAATTTGTTTTGCTCTTATGACACTCATTTTTTGACGTTATTAACAATAAATCACGATTGTCATAATTTGTCACACAATAAATCACAGAAAATTTTTAAATCTGTAGCACACTTACCTAAGATAATTAATAAACAAAGACTAAATCAGCCGACTATGTTAGGAAAACTTATTAAATTAACTAAATCGATTATGAAACAATGGTAAGGTTTATTTAAAATGTAAAAAATGATTTGTACGTAAAATAATCCAGATTTTCCGAAAAAAAATTATTATTAACCTAAAATTCGATAAGTATGATTGTTACTGTCATTTTCTGCAAAACCAGTAGAGCAATTAAAATTTTGTATTTACCAGTCGCAAGCAAAGTTCTTAAATGGTTACTCCAGAAATTTTCACGAAAATCGAATTGCACATAACTGAGCAAAACGCTAGTAAAGTCTACAAAATAACACCCTGTATTGTATATTTTTGCAAAAAATTTGCTTATTTAAAAAGTCCCTTTTAAGGATTGATTGATAGTCGTCAAGTAGTCACGTCAAGCCCTACGTCACAGTTTATAGAAGTGCATTAAAATACCATCTGTGAATTTTTTTTAGGGAACCAACATTACGGACCAAAGAAAATGATCATTTTTTTCTTATTCTGTGTTTTCAACATTGGTCTTTTTAAAACATTATTTAAAGAAAAATAAGAAAGTTGTTTAGGTCCCATTGGTGTAAAAATGTTCCTTTATATCTTATTTACGATATTTTAATTTAAAATTACCCGAAAATTTACCGCAAGAATTAAAAAAAATTCCTTATTAATCTGATGATGATCACCAACCAAGATGTCAGCTTTAAACGCGAATGGCTTGAGAAAGCAACCATATCAAGGGATATGGTTTGTTCTAGGAAATAAAAAAAAATGTTAATTTTACAATGGTACTTACCAGACCTCTGACCTCAAGCAATTTGCGTTTAAAATTCACATTTTGGAGGGTGCACAACATTAACACATAAACTGTATATTATAGAGTTTTACAATGAACTAAACTTGAAATATTGAATTTAAGACATTAGAACACATTTTTATACCAAGGGTTTTATAAGAAAGCCTTTTATTTTCACAAAATATTGTTCTAAAAAAGTGGCTAAATCTGACAGAATCAAAATTCTACTTCACAGACAGTTTTTTTATGTGGATTTGTGATCTGTGACGTAGGAGTTGACCGTGTGTATTTCAAACGAGCGTAAGTAAAAACACCCTTATAAAGTTTAAAGTACTTTCAAAATCAAAATTATTAAAAAAAAATTTAATTGCTTAAATTGACCCTATTTAAATGCAAATATTTAAGAAATGTTAAAAAGTATCCTCCTAAAAACGATTAAATATGATCTAAAAATACTTCATTTTGCAAGGGTTGCTAAAAAATTACCCTTATTTAACGAAAAATAGAACTTGTGTCATCAGAATAAATAAACCAATGTTTGAAGCAATATTTACCTGGTTTCCTTACAAATTACAATTGGTGAAACCCACAACAAACAAAAACTAAAACAATCAATCTTTATCTTAAGGGTAGAAATCCCTTGAATACCCAAAACTAAATAACTGTCGAGACAGGCCTTCTATGATGACTGAGTTAACTAAACCAAAACAAATGAATGTTAAGGGGTAATAGGGTGATCAATCAACAAAACTGCTGAAATTAGTCAAACCCTGTTTCGCCCAGAAAGTTAGCAGGAGGCCGACCAACTAATTCAAAGCTGACTCAACCTAAACTACCCCAAACCAGACTTTAAGGGGTGAGTAACAAATTAATTTATTCAGTTGGGATTTTAGAAGTGACTAATTTTACTTTATAGTTGTTTCAAACCACTTTTTTGACATGCTAAGCGGAGCATAAAGTATTAGGAGAACATACAATAAAAAAGTTGCGTTTTTTTATTATTAACATAAATCATTTAAGGGCGATTTATAGAACGTTACTTTCACTTTACTTCCGCTTTACTTCGGCGTAACTTTACAGAAAATTAAATAAAATACATGGGAATGTATTGGCAAATTTATACTTCACTTTAGCGCTACTTTACTGATTCATTTAGCTTTAAGTCGTACTATGTCGAAAGCCGAGCTTGGCCGATCATGCGCAAAAATTGCAAAAATGAGATATTCACCCTTATTGTCAAGGGTGGTGATTACGGAATATCGCTTCGTACGAAACCTGCTGGTCTTCTTATGTAGGTTTCGTACGAAGCGATATTCCGTAATTACCGCCCAGGTGTAAACAGTCAGAAGTCGCGAGTTCAGACACATGCGCATAACTGTTCCCAATTTCACGTAACTTTAAAATCTATAAATTAAGCAAATTTGTTAAGTTACAGGGAAGTGAAGTTACGCCGAAGTAAAGTGAAAGTAACGTTCTATAAATCGCCCTTAAGCATACAGATTATCCAAAAATTGGCGCATAAACGCGATGGTACGTTGTTGGAGCATGCCTAGGAATTCCTGGAAAGTTGTTAAAGAAACCATCTACTATATTCATTGAAAATAAATGCGAACTAATCTGCATAAATTCGGCAAAACTGTCTAGAAAAACACATCTAAAAATCCCATCTATGAGTCTTGATCATACACTTTTGCATTAGATTTTATTAACATTGTTGTCAGCTTCATTTCATAAAAATTTTGTAAAATTAAATTGATTATAAAAATGCAATTCGACCATTTAAAGGATAACCAAATGGTGATATGGTTTAAGATAGACTGTAGCTTTGTATTACCATTTTTTTCGTTAATATGTGCTGTTATCTTCAAGGTATGTGCGTTCGAAATTTTGCACTTTGGGACCTCATATGCATATCTCCAAGGGTATATGAGATGAATTTTTTCTAACATTTTTCTAGGTATTCCTAGGCATGCCCCAATAACGTACCATAGCGTTTATGCGCCAATTTTTGGACATAATGTATTTTGTGTATTAATCAAAATTATGTGTTTTACTTACCATTTTTAAATTTGCAATTGGAGACAAATTCGTTCATAACTTCCTTGTTCTTCTGAAAACAAGAAATAACGTTAAAAAACATGTTTTTAGTGTTTTTTTTTTTACATTTTAAAACACAACAAAATTTTATGCATGGTTTGTCAGTCTGTATTATTTTCTTACTGAAGCCAAAATCTATAAATATACAAATATTACTATTTGTACATTCAATATTATTTGTTTATAAATATAAATGGGCAGACTGATAGATAGACTTTTAAAGTGTGTCCACTTAGTAGAAGGAAAATTTCTTTGAAACAGGAAAATTAAATTTATATAAATATTAAAATTGGCGACTTACTTTTTTTAACATTTTTCTGATACAGCAAAAACACCTTTCTAGCCTCATAAGTTTGATTTTTTAGAACAAAAAAGGCAACAAATTTGCATACTAAATAAATTGTTTACGTAAAACTATGTAAAGCTATTTTGTTTATTTAATGATATTCAAAGATAAAATTATAATACATTTTACGTATTAGAAGATATGCCTTATTATTTAATCGCATCAACATTGTGATAGACATTTTTAATAGGAACTGTTTGCCAAAAAATAAGGAGAAAATACAGGGTGTCCAAAAATTGGCGCATAAACGCGACGGTACGTTATTGGGACATGTCTAGAGATCCCTACAAAAATGTTAAAAAAAATCCACACTCATATACCCTTGGAGATATGAGGTCCCAAAGTGCAAAACTTCGAACGCTTATACCTTGAAGATAACAGAACATTTTAACGAAATGGTTTAATACAAAGCTACAGTCCATCTTAAACCATTTCAACATTTGTTTATCTTTTAAATGGTTGAATTACATTTTTATAATCAATTTAATTTTACAAAATTTGCATGAAATGAAGCTGACAACAATGTCAATAAAATCTAATGCAAAAATGTATGATCAAGACTCATAAAAGGGATTTTTAGATGTATTTTCCTAGACTGTGTTGCCGTTTATGCAGATTTGTTCGCATTCCTAGACATGCCCCAATAACGTACAGTCACGTTTATGCCCCAATTTTTAGACATCCTGTAGTATATTAAAAATTAATAGAAAATTTACAAAAAAGGTTCTAAAAATAACTTAAACTTGTAATATAAAAATTAAAACCGTGGGTTTCAAAAGTGGAGTAAAAATATCCTTGAAAAAGGGACCTCTTTGTAAGAACCTCTTTGTAAAAATCTTGCACATTTATTTTTGTATCAAAATCGTCCTATTTTTGATATTCCAAGATCTAAAGTAAAAGGATAACAGGTAAATTCTTTATGTTTAACTATAAGCTTTTTATTTGTTCTTTTTATACCAAAAATGTCAGTAAAGTCTGATCGTGACGCAAGCTTGCAATTTTTATACAATATCCTTGTCTCTTGGTATGTAAACAAACTTTTTGAGTGTATGCAAATAAGGATTCAAGGAATTTATTTCTTTTGCTGCTGCTTGGCTTTTATCTTTTGTCAATCTTAACATTTTGCTACCTGAAATTTCCATTCAAAAAGTTGGAAAACTCTAAACATTCCGGTGCGTTTGCATTTGAGATTTTCCTTTTATTTTTTTGGTTATTTAGCTACGTGCTTGTTTGTTGTCACTCGTGAATTTTTATTCCGCCTTAGATAGAAGAATAGATTAGAAAATGTTTTCTTAAAAATTTAACCTTTAAAAGTTTATTCTTGGAAAAGTAAAAGAGATACAATCAAGAATTAAATATACAAAGAAATATTATTGCTTTTAGTGACAAAGGCCCAAAAGCTTTATAAACGCTTCGTTAATTTAGTTGGTAGAAAGGTCGTCAAATTAATACCTACCGAGCCTCGCGTAAATTCTAAAATTAAAATGCGGTGGTTACTGTATTGTTGTTCACAAATTTATTATTGATCGTTACATTTTACGTGTCAACTTTATATCTTTATACAAGGTGTTTTAAAAAAACATTATAAATAATTAAGACATGATAATAAAAGCATCATTTCAAAAACATCCCCTCTTCTAGAAATGTCCCTTTTTTAGGAATAGTATTTGCAAAAAAAAATATCCTAAAAATGTCTAAAATCTGATAGGTGTTTTTTTATAATAGTTTGTGACAACTTTAAAATTTAAAAGAAATAGAAAAATGTTTTACCACGAATTCTTTAAATGCCTAAACTAAAAAGCTAAAACATGCAAAAGTCAAAAGTTGTTATTTAATTTTAATGAATCACTCTATATACAATTTCTGCAATAAAACACCACAATATTTTGTTACCCTTACTGTTTTTTTATTACGCTATTACTCAATGATATTAGCTTTGTCATTTCCTTTTTAATTATAGGGGCCTTTCCCTTAAAAAATAAAAACTAGCCTGAAAATGACTAATAATGGCACAAAGTCTACTTTTTCGTATGCTATTTTTTTTAAATTATGTTTAAAGGGGAATGTCGCGAAGCATAGAAACTGTGGTAATGTAATGTTGGTTGCTTAAAATCAACAAAAAACGGCACTTTTTGGTCATTGCTCAGTCAGTTTATAGGAGTTAATTTTAATTAAAAATTGTGCTTACCAGCAACATAAATAAACAAATCACAAGTTGGCATGTTCTAAAGGTCAATAAGCGTTTAAATACAGAATTATGGGCATTTAAAATGCAAAAAAATAGTGCTTCTAAATTGCCAAAATTCTGTATTTAAACGCTTATCAATAGACTTTCAGAATATTGTGCTTTGTTTATTTATGTTGCGGGTAAGCACAATTTTTAATTAAAATTAACTCTTATAAGCCCACTGATCAATGACCAGAAAGTGCTGTTTTTTTGTTGAACAACGTATACTTACATTTCTTCTAAAAAAATTTGAGCTACCTCGGTAGAGACAAAAAAAAGTATCAAAGTGGTTATGTAATGTAAGTTGTCTAAACTCACATTACATAACCACTTTGATACTTTTTTTTGTCTCTACCGAGGTAGCTCAAATTTTTTTAGAAGAAATGTAAGTATACGTTGTTTAAAACCTCATTTTGCATATAAAGTTTTCCAAAAAAAATTACCAAGTTAAAAAAAAGTAGAAGTTTTTTGAGTCAAAAATACATGTTTTAAAAAATGGCCATTTTAAAACCTTCCCGAACTATACATACAGATTGCCAATGACGTCACGGCTAGAAATATACGTAAACCGTTTTTTTCCATTTTTCTTACCCGAAATTTAGTTTTTTAATTTTTTTAACGAATGAGTATAGCCTAATTTTTATAAACTGTACGTTTGTATTTTTACAAATAGGCGCGGTTATTATGTTCCCCAAAAATCGGTTTTTAAAGTTAAAACATTTTTAAAAAAATAATAAAGCGCATTTAATATTGTTCAAAAATGACAAAAAAAAATAAAGTTTCATGAAAAAACTAATAAAACAAAATTTAAACTTGATTTTTATATTTGCGTTCTATAATATGCACATTATGAAACCCGACATTTGGTTTTTTAAAGTTTCTGAATTGCTTCATTATTAAACCCAAAATTTTATTTTATTGGTTGGTTTTCCTGATGCAAAAAGATTAATTCTTTTCTTGCAAGGTACTTTTTATTTACAAATTTTACTATTATAATCAATCGGGGAGCATAGTTTTTTTGTAGAGGGAATAACTAGAAGAATTGGAGAAACGATATCAATGGTTACATATTCTTAAAAACGATTATTCATTTAGTATTTAATGAGTAAAGTTTACAAATGTCATTATTCAATATGTCTAACTTTAATTTATTTTTTACTTCAAAATGTCAATGTAATGCTATAAGGTTGGTCATAAAAAACAAAATTTCATCTTAAGTTTTTAATTCAAATTAAAAATGTTTTTTAATGAATTAAATGAAGCAAATATAAAAAATAGTATAAAAAACTCGTTTTATAAGGCGTTTTTTATCACTTGTCCATTGAAAAACTCGCCGCTGCGCGGCTCTTTTTCCAAACCTGGACGCGTGCTAAAAAACGTTCCTTATAAAACTCTATGTTTTAATATACTATTATAAATACTTTTTAGGAGCAGACATACACCAGACATACCTATTTCTTTCCACGACACAAAAAGACAATTTCAGTTCATACCCAACGAAATAATTTAAAAAACTCTTCCATTTCGACTTAGGTAGTCTACAAAAAAAAAAACAAGAACCAAATAGTATATTAAAACATTAAGTTTTATAAGGAATGTGTTTTAGCACGCGTCCAGGTTTGGAAAAAGAGCCGCGCAGCGGCGAGTTTTCCATTGGACAAGTGATAAAAAACGCCTTATAAAACGAATTTTTTATACTATTTTTTATATTTGCTTCATTTAATTCATTAAAAAGCATTTTTAATTTAAATTAAAAATTCAACATGAAACTTTGTTTTTATGACCAACCTTATAGCATAACATTGACATTTTGAAGTAAAAAATAAATTTAAGTTAGACATATTGAATAATGGAATTTGTAAACTTTACTCATTTAATACTGAATGAATAGGCGTTTTTGAGAAAATGTAACCATTGATATCGTTTCTCCAATTTTTCTAGTTATTCCCTCTACAAAAAAACTATGTCCCCGATTGAATATAATAGTAAAATTTGTAAATAAAAAGTACCTTGCAAGAAAAGAATTTAACTTTTTGCAACAGGAAAACCAACCAATAAAATAAAATTTTGGGTTTAATAATGAAGCAATTCAGAAACTTTAAAAAACCAAATTTCGGGTTTCATAATGTGCATATTATAGAACGCAAATATAAAAATACATTTTAAAACAATGAAAGCACGTTACTTAGGTATACACATACCTGTTGATGAGACCTAGCAGGATGTCGCATCGCACGCAACTAAAACCTCTCTGTATTTTTTAGTTTTTAATTAGCTACAAAGTAAGGATCAAAGTAACTGCACGTAAAAAAGGACTAGACTAGTTTTTAGATGAATAGTAGACGTTATCAATAGGGTATATATTGTATCTCGCCGCGCGTATCGTGTCGGAAACTGAATGTACCTAGCGTAGACTGGGAGTCACAAACAGGACAAGGTAATAGCGCGTGTTCCTACCTCCCAGATAAGCTTAAAATCCTGTTGCTCGACCCGGAGTAACTCACAGGTGGTAAGAGTGATGACAGTGCTCTCTCGTGGCAAGTCCTGGAGAACGCTTTCCCCGAATGTGGCGCCCACTCCTAGGGTGCATAGCGTCGCTGGTGTACTCTGCAACAATAAAGAAACCTTTATTTTCGTCCTTTAAGGATCGAATATACACTGCTGTTTATTGAAAACGAGTACACTGTCACAATTTGTCAAAGTTTGTTTAAGTAAATTTGGCCATAATTTAATCATATTTATGATGGTTGCTTCGTTACTTAGCCATATTTTATGAATACAGTGAAGAAATACCCAGAAATTAAGAATATAATGCTAAATTTAGTTAAACTTTGACAAATTGTTACAGTGTACTCGTTTTCAATAAACAGCAGTGTACTATCGTGGACATGGAATTTAAAACGATCAATTTTTGCATTGTAAATAGGGTCAAAATAGTGGCAACATCTCAAGTTTTATGCGAAGTGGACATTAACAAGAAACATTTCTCTGATGTTTTACAAAGATTAGAGCCTCATTGTTATCCTAAAACAAAATTATTTAAAAAAGGAAATATCCTCTTACTATTTTTCTGGCCGGCAGCATATTTTACCTAATTTATTTTAATAAAATACATTTGACACATTTGTTGTTAAAATAACATTTGGAAACTGACATAGAAAAAACCTATTCACAATAGCGTAAAATACAAAAAATCAAAGGTGGCTAATAAAAAATCGTTTTAAATTCCATGTCCTCGATAGTATTTTCCTAGAGTGTGTTGCCGAATTTATGCAACTTGGTTCGCATTGCATCGAGCAATGAATTTAATGAGGTTTTTTTTGTACATTAGGTTTAAATTAAAAGAAGGTTGAAAGGATTAAGTACCGCTAAATAAAATTAGTAAACGAATCCGGTGTAAAATTAAGTAAAACTGTTTTTAAACACAAAACATGTCTGCATTTTTGCTTAAAGGGGAATGTCGCGAAGCATAGAAACTGTGGTTATGTAATGTTGGTTGCCTAAAACAAACAAAAAACAGCACTTTCTGGTCAGTGGGTTTATAAGAGTTAATTTTAATTAAATATTGTGCTTACCAGCAACATAAATAAACAAAGCACAAGTTTACATATTCTAAAGGTCCATTAATAAGCGTCTAAATACAGAATTTTGACAATTTAGAAGCACTATTTCTTGCATTTTAAATTGGAAAAATTCTGTATTTAAACGCATATTGATGGACCTTTAGAATATGTCAACTTGTGCTTTGTTTATTTATGTTGCTGGTAAAAACAATTTTAAATTAAAATTAACTCTTATGAACACACTGAGCAATGACCAGAAAGTGGTGTTTTTTATTGATTTTAGGCAACCAACATTACATTACCGCAGTTTCTTTGCTTCGCGACATTCTGCGTTAATATTGGGGGTTTTATAAATTGGCGAAGGCGCCGGGTACGCATTTATGTATATTTTTACAAGCAATAGGAACATTTCTTTTTATATTTATTTTTAAAGGCTGTCCCATAATTTGAATAACCTAATTATCCTTTTCCAGTTTATTTTAGCTCTAAAAAAGTACAAGATTTAGCAAACTGATTTAAAATTTGGCAAAAAAAAAATAATTCTTGTAAATAGTAAGAATCCAAATATTTTTTGCAAAATCGTTGTAAACGAGGCTTAAATCCGTTATGATGCAAATCCTTTATTTCCGGCGCTTCATTAAACACAAGCCACAGGTGAATTCCATTTTATTGATTCAAAAACAATAAACACAACTGTGTCTGCTTTACAATGACAAATTTGATGTAGATCCCATAAGTGTACATTCCACAAAATAAAAACAACAAAACAGCTACTATAAACATTGGTATTCCTTGGTGGTTTTAAAAAACATTAAACAGGGTGAATAAAAAATAGGAAATGGGGTGAATAACTTTAAAATATTTGTCCTAAAAGCAAGAAAAATGTTAAATTTATATTTACGTATGTGCACTCCCGGCGCATTCGCCATAATACACACGGTCAACTCTACGTCACAGATCCACTTTAAAAAACTGCCTGGGAAGTAGAATTTTAATTCTCTCAGATTTAGCCACTTCTTTAGAACAATATTTTGTGAAAATCAAAGGCTTTCTTATGGAACCCTTGGTATAAAAATGTGCTCTTATGTCTTAAATTCGATATTTCAAGTTTAGTTTATTGTAAAACTCTACAATATACAGTTTATGTGTTAATGTTGTGAACCCTCCAAGATGTGAATTTTAAACGCAAATTGCTTAAGAAAGCAACCATATCAAGAGGTCTGGTAAGTACCATTGTAAAATTAACATTTTTTTCTATTACCTAGAACAAAACATACCCCTTGATATGGTTGCTTTCTCAAGCAATTCGCGTTGAAAGCTGACATCTTGGTGGGTAATCATCTTATCAGATTAATAAGGGATTTTTTAATTCTTGCGATAGATTCTCGGGTAATTTTAAATTAAAATATTGTAAATAAGATATAAAGGAACACCAATGTGACCTAATATCTTATTTTTCTTTAAATAATGTTTTAAAAAGACCAATGTTGAAAACACAGAATAAGAAAAAATTTACCATTTTCTTTGGTCCGTAATGTTGCCTAAAAAAATTTCACAGACAGTATTTTAATGCACTTGCGAACTGTGACGTAGGGCTTGACGGTGTCTATATGACAAATTTTTGTATAAAACCCTGCAAAAGTAACTTTACAAAATGAATCATGTTGATGTGTTAAATTTTGCATATGTAAATTGAATAAACACGGTTGTTTTGAATGCAGCATTCAAGCACAGGTAAATATTCTGGCAAAGGTATACAGTGAGAGGCAAAAGTCCCCCCCCCTGGCCTTAACTTTTGAACGGTTCGAGATATTGATTTCCAAAAAATTTTAGGTTAATTTACACAAAAAAAACTACCTTTTGACGAAATTGGTTTTTCAAAAAATAATAACCCCCACATAGGGGGACTATCTACTTAATTTTTTTAAATGTAAAGGGGGGTCAAGTGACCCCTCATTTGAAAGCTATTTTTATTTCTAACACAATGATGTTTACCAATTTAAGATATATTTATTATTTTTTTGGCTAGGAGCTTCTCAATAAAAAGAACGATTTCCTTAATAAATGCAACAGTGAAAAAATAAAACTATTTGAAATTAGGTAAGGGTGCATGTTTTTCTTTAATTAAAAAAAAAATGTAATATTTTTTTGTTAAAATGTGTTATACCCTGTGTCCCGACATAAAATACAAAAAAACAAAACCTTATGCTTCTTAATATTTTTTTTTTTAATTAATTATATTTTTTAACCCTATTTTACTTCGTTTTTTTGAAAAAAAAAATAATTTTGGTAGGTTATTTTAAAACATTTGTTATAAAACATACTAACAAAAAAAAAAAATATTAATATTTTTAAATAAAAAGAAAACATACACACCCTACTTAGTTTGGATTCACTTAAGTCTTTTATTGTTGCATTTATTACGTAAAACAGGATTTTTGTGCTTTATTTTAAAACACACAGTACAATAGAACTATACTGAATCAATCTAAAATTTGCAAACGTCATTGTCTTGGAAATAAAAATAGCTTTCAAATGAGGGGTCACTTGACCCCCCTTTACATTTAAAAAAATTAAGTAGATAGTCCCCCTATGTGGGGGTTATTATTTTTTGAAAAACCAATTTTGTCAAAAGGTAGTTTTTTTAGTGCTAATTTGCCAAGAATTTTTTTTAAATCAATATCTTAAACCGTTCAAAAGTTATGGTGGGGGGGGGGAGACTTTTGCCTCGCACTGTATATTCAAATTATTATTCTGCAATGAGAATTGCCAATTTACACACCAATTCGTTTTTATACGTAAATAAGGCTTTTTAAATAAAAAACTACATAAACTTGGTTTATGGTTCCAATTATTTTTTTGCATTTAATTTACTATCCATTCACTGTTTAAAAAAACCAGACTCACCTATGAAAACTAGAACCTTTTTCTTTAAAAAGTTGAATTTATCACAAAGTTGGCATTACATTTCAAATTTACTGTCATTAAAAATTGAAAAATGCCAAAAATAATTTAACAGTTACATAAAACAGGTGTAAAAATTGAAAAAGCGAAGCAATTTTTGCTTGAGATGTCAGAAAGAAAATTGTAGACATTTTTGTAAAAGTGCTAATTTATCCTATGATACTTAAAAGGGCTTAACAGTGAGTACTTACATAAATAATTCCTGTTTTGTGTAAACTTTTAAATATGTTAATGATTAGGGCATTATAAAGTAATTTAATAGAAAAATAAATACTTCTGTATATGTTGAGACCATTGTTTTTGATTCAGATGCCCTGAACATGTTTTAAAGTGCATTTTTTAATTATTTTGACTTATCTTACGTAACCAGCAAACACAAGTGACATTAATGACAATATACAGTGTAAAATCTGCCACTTTATGGCTCGCCTGCTCTGTTTTTTTTTAATTGTGAATGGATAGTAGGTATTATCAAATTATTATTCTGCAATCCAATTTACAATTTTTATTTATACGCAAAATGTGTTTAAATTAAAAAGAACATAAACTTGGTTTGTGGTTTCAATTGTTATTTTGCATTTAATTCAGAAAATACAATCATTCATGTAAAACAGAATCCTTATGTGTATAGAATAACGTTTTTAATTATAGTACGAGAGCTGGCAACCAAAAACACACATCATCGAACGTTGTCATGATTTTTTGTGCATTGCATTATATTTAATATTTCTTTATTTTTGTCCAATGAACTTTTAGCGCTAACAGGTAGCGTTTTTTTTTTAAACATCATAAGTGGGATATTTTTTTTTGAAAAAATAAATTAATATGTGCAAATATGAGCCTTAACACTGCCAACCATTTATGCAGTGAAATTTTTTAATTTTGTGTAATCTGTAGACTATTATGCGTAAAATAAGAAATTTTTATTACAGGTTTTTTTGTCCTTGTAAAACACATTTGAAAAGCGATTAACCCATCATAAAGGGTTGGCAGGGTTATAGCTCGAAGGTGCAAAAATCAATTTGGTTGTACGAAGAAAACGATCCCACTTATGATGTTTTTACCTTAAAAAAAAACGCTCCCTGTTTGGCCTGCCATTTTGTTGGATTAAGAAAAGTTATATTAAATATTATGTAATATAAACAAATCATGACACCGTTTATGATGTGGATTTTCAAGTTGATTGCTCCTATACTAGTATGATACATGAAAATCTTTGTGCTCTTCATTCTAAATTTAAAAAAGAACATCCTTTTTAATGTCTATATTTATATTTACCCTTTGACAACCTTAAATCAACAAAAATGTGCCTGTTAAATATAAGGACGTCTAAAATAAAAACATAAGCTCTAGTTTACGGGCTGCTTGTGAATTTTTTATTTTATGTGTGCAAGCACACGTTTGAAAATTTATTTTTAGTCCACAATCTGCTTTAGTCAGTCGTAAATCTTAACTTAATTAAATAAAAAACACATTAAAAAGGAGTTAAATTTAAACTTTTATTTAGCCTGTCGCAAAAAGTTAATAACTGAGTTATCTCTTGGCATAAAAAATTAGACTTTGACCCTATAAAAAGCATTATTTTATTATAGGTATTTAATATTTTATTCATTTTGGGCGTTTTTAAAACCATACTAATTTTTTTTATTTTTAGTTAAAAAGGTTCTAAAAATTTTAACTAAATTAAAATTAGAGCATTTTAAAAGCACTAAAAAAGGCATAAAAATAAACTTTGGTAGAACATATCAATCCGATCCAACGTCGCATCATTGAATTTATACAATTGCATTTTTGTTTGCTCATTTTTTTTTTATTTATCAAACAAAAAAGTCGTGTATAGGTTTAGCACAAAAAAACCAACATTTCAATAGTTGATATCGACTATACGTGAGGCTTAAGGGCGATTTATAGAACGTTACTTTCACTTTACTTCGGCGTAACTTAACTTCCACTTAACTTAACAAATTTGCTTAATTTATAGATTGTAAAGTTACGTGAAATTTGAAACAGTTATGCGCATGTGTCTGAGCTCGCGACTTCTGACTATTTACACCTGGGCGGTAATTACGTAATATCGCTTCGTACGAAACCTACATAAGAAGACCTAACAGGTTTCGTACGAAGCGATATTCCGTAATCACCACTCTTGAGAATAAGGGTGAATATCTCATTTTTGCAAATTTTGCGCATGATCGGCCAAGCTCGGCTTTTGACAGTACAGGCCGATTTATACCACGTAACTTTCACTTTACTTCCGCTTTACTTCGGCGTAACTTAATCGAAAATTAAATAAAATACATGGGAATGTATTGGCAAATTTATAGTTCACTTTAGTGCTACTTTTCTGATTCATTTAGCTTAAAGTCGTATAAAGTCGTACTAACTCGAGACCCGAGCTTGGCCATCATGCGCAAAATTTGCAAAAATGAGATATTCGCCCTTATTGTCAAGGGTAGTGATTCCAGAATATTGCTTCGTATACGATACCTGTTAGGTCTTCTTATGTAGGTTTTACAAAGCGATATTCCGTTATTACAGCCCAGGTATAAATTGTCAGAAGTCGCGAGTTCAGACGCATGCGCTTTACTGATCCCTATTTCACGTAACTTTGCAATCTGTAAATTAGGCAAATTTGTAAAGTTAAGTGGAAGTGAAGTTACGCCGAAGTAAAGTAAAAGTTACGTAGTATAAATCGCCCTTACTACTTACAGCTAAATGAATCAGCAAAGTAGCGCTAAAGTGAAGTATAAATTTGCTAATACATTCCCATGTATTTTATTTAGTGTTTTGTAAAGTTACGCCGAAGTAAAGCGAAAGTAAAGTAAAAGTAACGTTCTATAAATCGCCCTTTTCTTCTCTATTTTTACTAGTATTTTCATGAATGCAGTTTTTCTGTTCTCATTTTATTTCATCATATTTCTTTTCAAATTGCATTGACGTTAAAGATAGCTTGGAAGCACGACCACTATTTATTTGCACAGAAAGAAAAGTGAAAACATGAGAGTTGGAAAAAAGCTAAACACAATCCATTCACAGTTTAAAAGAACCAGAGTCACTTATGAAAACTAGAATCTTTTTCTTTGAAAAGTTGAATTTTCCTTAAAATTGGCATTACATTTCAAATTTATTGTGATTAAAAATTGAAAAATGCCAAAAATAATATGACGGTTACATAAAACAGGCCTAACAACTGGAAAAACCATGCAATTGTTGCTTGAGATGTGAGAATTTATAAAGAAAATTGTAGACATTTTTGTAAAAGTGCTAATTTATCCTATAATACCTAAAAGGACTTCTTAACAGTGAGTACTTACATAAATAATTCCTGTTTTGTGTAAACTTTTAAATGGTTTAATGATTAGTGCATTATAAAGTAATTTAATAAAAAAATAAAAACGTCTCTATATGTTGAGACCATTGTTTTTGTTTCAGATGTCCTGAACATGTTTTTAAATGCATTTTTTAATTTGTTTGACTTTTCTTACATAACCAGCAAACACAAGTTACATTAATGACAATATACATGGTAAAATCTGTCACCCTAAGGCTCGCCTACTCTGTTTTTTTTTAATGTGAATGGATGTTTTTTTTAAGGAAGTGTCTATGTGCACGTTTTTTTGTAATAGGAAGTGGCTGTGGACACGTCGCGTGGTTGTTTGTGCATTATTGCAATTTTTTAACAATATAGCGCTGTTTAAGTTTAAAAAAATCATAAATCATATTTTTTTAAACGGAAGTGTCTAAGAAATCGTGAAACGGTGTAGAAATTCAGTCTTTTGTTGTTCTATTTCATTTAATCTCTGTTTCTTTTCTAGTTACAAACATAATAAATAAAACACGACGACTTGTGAATGTTACATTTGAAGAAATTTCCATTTTTCTCTCTCACTGAGTTTTCTTTGCGATTTTCCATAGGGAAATAAATATACTTTATTACCAGTGTTTTTCCGAAGCCAGATTGTAAATTTATACACTAGGTATAGGCTTGTCTTTTCTGAATTTTTAATGGAACTATCTCGACCCTTTGGTAATGTAGCATTCAAATGGAGATCCGTTGGGAAAATATTTTGAATTTAGGAGTCTACAGCAAAAAATAAACAAAGAAACATGTTTTCATAAGAATTTTATTTTTGCTCTATCTACATGTCCAAAAATTGGCGCATAAACGCGACTATACGTTATTAGGGCATGTCTAAAGATCCCTAAAAAAATGTTAAAAAAAATCCATCTCATATACCTTTGGAGTTCCCAAAGTGCAAAACTTCGAACGCTCATACCTCGAATATAACAGCACATATTAACAAAACAAATGGCTTAATACAAAGCTACAGTCTATCTTAAACCATTTCACCATTTGTTTATCTTTTAAATGCTCTAATAAAATTTTTATATTTGCGTTCTATAATATGCACATTATGAAACTCGAAATTTGGTTTTTTAAAGTTTCTGAATTGCTTCATTATTAAACCCAAAATTTTATTTTATTGGTTGGTTTTCCTGATGCAAAAAGATGAATTCTTTTCTTGCAAGGTACTTTTTATTTACAAATTTTACTATTATAATCAATCGTGGGACAAGTTTTTTTGTAGAGGGAATAACAAGAATAATTGAGGAAACGATATCAACGGTTACATTTTCTCAAAAACGCCTATTCATTCAGTATTAAATGAGTAAAGTTTACAAATGCCATTATTCAATATGTTTAACTTAAATTTATATTTTACTTCAAAATGTCAATGTTATGCTATAAGGTTGTTCATAAAAACAAAATTTCATCTTGAGTTTTTAATTCAAATTAAAATTGCTTTTTAATGAATTAAATAAAGCAAATATAAAAAATAGTATAAAAAACTCGTTTTATAAGGCGTTTTTTATCACTTGTCCATTGGAAAATTCGCCGCTGCGCGGCTCTTTTTCCAAACCTGGACGCGTGCTAAAAAACGTTCCTTATAAAACTCTTTGTTTTAATATACTATTTTATAATCAATTTAATTTTACAACATTTTCATGAAATGAAGCTGACAACAATGTCAAAAAAATCTAATACAAAGGTGTATGATCAAGACTCATAGATGAGATTTTTAGATGTATATTTCTAGACTGTGTTGAATTTATGCAACTTTGTTAGCATTTTCCTTAATGTATAACAGATGATTTTTTTTAACAATTTTCTAGTATTCCCTAGGCATGTCCCAACAACGTACCATCGCGTTTATGCGCCAATTTTTGGACAGCTGAATAAAATAAAAATAGGGTTTATTTTTTAGTATTTTTTAATTTACGTGCAAGCTCCAAAATGAATTATTGCCATAAAACGGGGTAGTAAACACTCTTTAATATCATTAAAATTTTATATCGGTTTTTGATGGCAGCTTCAGGTCATGTATTTCCAAAACACATAAAAGGGTATTAAAAATTATTAAATTACAAAATGTGCGACATTTTAACAGAAAAACAATGTGGAAAAATAATTGCTCATTCATTTTGGTGGACGTGATAATTTAAAAATAATAGTATAGGAGCTATTAACTTGAAAATCCACATCATTAACGTTGTCATGATTTTCTGATATTACATAATATTTATTATCATTTTTCTTAATCCAACAAAATGGCAGACCAAACAGGTAGCGTTTTTTTTTTAAATTAAAAACATCATAAGTGGGATCGTTTTCTTCGTACAACAAAATTGGTTTTGCACCTTCGAGCTATAACCCTGCCAACCCTTTATGATGGGTTAATCGCTTTTCAAGTGTGCTTTTCAAGGACAAAAAAACCTGTAATAAAAATGTCTTATTTTACGCATAAAAATCTGCAGATTACACAAAATTAAAACTTTTCACTTTATAAATCTTTGGCAGTGTTAAGGCTCATATTTGCACATGTTAATATATTTCTTCAAAAAAAAAATGTACCACTTATGATGTTTAAAAAAACGCTACCTGTTAGCGCTGCCAGTGTATTGGACAAAAGTTAGGAAATATTAAATATAATTTAATGCACACAAAAATCATGACAACGTTCGATAATGTGTGTTTTTGGTTGCTAGCTCTTGTACTATAAATTTAAATAGCATCAGAATATTATTTTATACTTCAGTTGCATTTAAATATCGACTGCGCCAATTAATTTTATTTTGACATACGTTTATTCTGCGGAAAAAAAGCAATTTTTATTAATTTTAAATAAACATTAATTCTGGGAAATTTTAAACGAGTTATAAAAATGTCTATTAAATATGCAGCAAAAAAAAAACAATTTTTAATAGTTTTAAAACAATTAAATTTTAGTTGGGAAATAAAACAAATGTCATTTAAATTTTGTTTTACGCAGTAGAAAGTTAAGGCTAGAGATTCAAATTCACAGATCTTCTAACTTGTGCTTCTAGAAGTTCGTATAAGTCATGAGCTTCCGTCAATTCTACTAAATAGCACATCTACATGAGAGCCCCATCGTATATTAAAACTAAATGTAGTTTTGAGAACTAGAAAAATAGAACTACAAACATATTATGGTTTTATATAAATCGCATATTTCTTTGTGTGGAGAATATGACAAAAATAATTACAATATTTTTGTTTTTTAAAGTCAGATTTTCGACACAAAAGAATAACCGATTTAAATAAAACCATAATACGTTTGTAGCCCTATTTTTCTAGTTTTCAAAACAACATTTAGTTTTAATATGAGATGGGGCCCTCATGTAGATGTGCTACCTAGTAGAATTGACGGGAGCTCAACGGAGATGACTTATACGAGCTTCTAGGAGCACAGATCTTCGAAACTGTGAATTCGAATCGCTTGCCTTAAAAACCGATTTTTGTATAAAAGCAGTTTGCATATTTTTCCTAAATTATGCTATTTTTGAAGGTACTTTAGAGGTCACAAATCGTCCTTTTCATTTTTAAATAGTATCAATTGTGTTTGTAAAGATCAATATTTAGAATAGCGATGAAATTAACAAAGAGTTTAATTAAGTTTGCAAACATTTTGCATAATTTCGACAAACTGAAATGGTTATTAAAACCTCAATACAATTGGTTAATAATTGAAATTAAATCCACAATTAAATTCACAAAGCTTTCCTTTATTATTCCAAAGAGCATTAAGAAACCCACTTAAATATTAAAAGACATCTTTTTTTAGGGGATAATGAAACTCAGATTTTTAAATTTTTTCATTTAGTGTAATTAATGAAGAACAATTTGCATTAAAGAGCGATTTAGAGAACGTTACTTTCACTTTACTTCGGCGTTACTTCACTTCCGCGTAACTTAACAAATTTGCTTAATTTATAGATTGTAAAGTTACGGAAAATTGGGAACAGGTATGCGCATGTGTCTGAACTCGCGACTTCTGACTATTTACACTTGGGCGGAAATTACGGAATATCGCTTCGTACGAAAACTACATAAGAAGACCAGCAGGTTTCGTAAGAAGCGATATTCCGTAATCACCACCCTTGACAATAAGGGTGAATATCTCATTTTTGCAAATTTTGCGCATGATCGGCCAAACTCGGCTTTTGACAGTACTACTTAAAGCTAAATGAATCAGCAAAGTGGCGCTAAAGTGAAGTATAAATTTGCTAATACAATCCCATGTATTTTATTTAATTTTCTGTAAAGTTACGCCGAAGTAAAGCGGAAGTAAAGTGAAAGTAACGTTCTTTAAATCGGCTTTTACGCTTACTAATCAAATTTGAGAAAAATTGCTTGTAGAAAATAGCGCTTAACATTCAATTTGTTGCCCTAAATGAAAAACAAAACGAAAACTAATAATTAGGGTTAGATTACGTCATAAATGAGGTGCAATATATATCTAATAATATCCTTGAAAAAAACGCATTAAACTTTTATCAAGCCACGAAAAATTATCTACAAAAGCACCTACTTAACCTAAAAGACAGTCTTTATCTGTAATGCGAAGGTGCACGTTGCACTATTGAGTTATTTTTGATTGAACATTTTTTTTAACACCTAAAAATTACTTTTCTTATCAAAAAACATGTTTAAAATAATATTGATTATTTTGATTTTGGCCAGCGCAGTAAGTACAAAAAAACTCATTATTATAAGACCAAATTCTATTTTTAAATTACTTACTTAATAAATTTTCATAAAAAAAATAGGGGAATTGTGCCTAAAATGGCATAGTCAGATAAATCGACTTATATAAGTGCCAATATTGAGTGATTGGTGGCTTTAAAAAATTTCGCTTTTATTCTTTTAACATCGTCAATGACTTTTAAGGTTTTGAAAAAGTTTGGTAGTCGTATTGCCTACAATAAACAAACAGCACTTGATTTTGTGTTTGGCTCCTAAACTTTTTATTTTTTGTTTATATAAAAATGTATACAAAAATAAAAAATGACAAAATCATTTTCTTTTCTATAATTATACAAAGTACTATAATAATAAAAGCATTTTATGATAGAATTTGAGCAGAAACTAATTTAAAAAATTATCAAAAATGATTTTTTAATCATTGGCACCAACTTAGGTAAAACGACATACGAATTTTGGAAGGCTTTCAAAGGCTTTGGGTAAAATGACATAGTATGTCCCAAGTTTTTCAAAATGGAGCCAAATAACATACCATGTTGTTTTACCCAAGAACTTGGGTAAAATGACGCCAACAACACTTTTTTTTTGTAAACTTATCACATGTTTAATTTTTATTAAACGCGAAATGTCGCGAAGCATAGAAACTGTGGTTATGTAATGTTGGTTGCCTAAAATTAACAAAAAACAGCACTTTCTGTTCATTGCTTAGTGGGTTTATAAGAGTTAATTTTAATTAAAAATTTTGCTTACCAATAACATAAATAAACAAAGCACAAATTGACATATTCTAAAGGTCCATCAATAAGCGTTTAAATACAGAATTTTAGCAATTTAAAAGCACTATTTTTTTGCGTTTTAAATTGTCAAAAGACTGTATTTAAACGCTTATTAATGGACCTTTAGAATATGTCAACCTGTGCTTTGTTTTTTTATGTTGCTGGTAAGCACAATTTTTAATTAAAATAAAGTCATATAAACCCACTGAGCAATGACCAGAAAGTGGTGTTTTTTGTTGATTTTAGGCAACCAACATTACATAAACACAGTTGCTATGCTTCGCGTCGTTTCTCTTTAAATTATTGCTATTCTTAATTACGTTTCCATCTAAATAATGTTCCCTAAAAACCTTAAATATAAGCATAAATTCATGAAATAATAGAATTATTTCTGTGGTAAATAGGCAAAAGGGGATAAGTATAAAACTGTCATTTGTACATGTCACTATAAAAATGATTTTCTTGCAAATATTAAACAATATTAATGCAATAGTGAGAATCTAACTTAAAATATAGGTTTCAAAGTACGTATATGGCTGATCCAAATTGTAAATATTTAAATGTTTCTATTAAAATTCGTTGTCCGAAAAACACATTTTTTTAAATGTCAAAAATACTTATCCCGTTTTGCCTCTTTTCCACAGATTTAATCCCGAAAAAAAGTATATCATTTTGAGCACATGTCCCCTTGTCCAAAGGAAAATCATTGTCAAAAAAGGTCCAAAACAAAACCTTGTACTGCACTACTGCATGAGCTAATTTTAATGCCAAAACTGTACCAAAAAAAACTCATTTCAAATCATTCTTTCAAGGTACGACCAGACACTACCGAAAAACCAAAAGCAGGAATATTAGCCCAAATGGGGGACGACCTACCAAGTATGTTAACAAACTTCATGTCGGACAGTCAAACAAGCAGTTTGGCACAGAAATACATGTCCGAACTAGCAAGCAGCATTAATCTTGAACACCTTGCCAAATACTTTCAAGACCCCGCTTATAGAGTCTGTTGGTTAAAAGTGTTCGAGCGCCTTATAAGGACCAAATTGGTGGATTACTCCAACTGTATTGTGCTTAACAAGGGACTTATTAATGCTGTTGGCAAACATATCCTAAACGGTTGTCGGGAGAAGAAAAACATGGTTGATTGCCTTTCGGTTATGCATATAAGTCTGTTCGACAATTTGGACAAAATTCATTTAGATGTCCTTGGTCTAGCTATCAAGGAGCTTTTTGGGGGAATGGACAAGAGCTGTGTTGGGGATTCGTATAAACAGGTCCGTCTTTACATCGGAATTATGAACGAATGTGAGCCTGACAACGAAGACGAGGACGATGACGAAACGCCGAAGAAAATTGACAAAAAAGAGGAGTTGTAAAATAAAAATGTTCTTAGTAATAAATTTCGCTATTAAAGTTTATTTATTATCATGCATAACTAGTTTTTTTACTGATAACACTAACTGCCATTTATTTTCGTTAAACTATTTCAGTTGTAAAATTGCGTCAGTGAATACTGAAGCAAAATATAAAAATAAAATGGCGGTTGTAAGAACACGTTTTTTAATTTTTGCTCTGCTAATTATTTTCCTGTGCAGTGTAAGTATTTTTTAATTGATCAAGTTTTCTTTCCATTATCGTTTCATGTTTGAACAATGTTCATTATAAAACAAAACAAAACAAAAAAGTTTTATGAAAATTTCTCTATACGTACTTTTATTGCTCAACAAATATAACAAAACAGAATTTTTTTAAGAAGCAGATGTTTATGTTTTTAAATCAATATTCAATAAAAGTTTAATCAAATGCTTTTGACAAAATTTTACTCAGACAAATGAAAAAAATGTCTCTTTCATTTAAACATTTTATATGGAAAGAGGCAAAATACTTTACAGTCAATCTGTCCTAAATAATAAGGGGACATCGACAAAATTCCGGGTAGGACCGCCATTATAACATGTTATAACTGGAGGTGTCCAAAATGTAAAACCCCAAATTGGCGTATCTCTACCTGTCTTGGAAACGGGGTTATTAGCCCCCAAATGGCCCTCTTTAATTCGTTATGTAAGATCACGGTAAAACTGCGCCAAATTTTGTAACTAGATGTCAAATACGGTTTTAAAATGATTTTCATAAAAAAAAATCTTTAGAAAAAATTCCTTTACCGCCTTAATAGCCCTCAAAGAGTAGTATTTAATCACGTTAGATTACCAGCAAATTTTGCAAAGAGATACAAAATAAGGTGCTAAAAAACTTTTTCTTAATATTTTTTCTCCAAAAAAAATCCCTTTACCCCATAAACAAGGGGGACCCTTAAGAGGGTCATACATTTTTTTTTAAATAAATTATTAAGAGATATTTTTTGGCATTTTATTATTTAGGGGGTAAAGGAATTTCTTCAGAGGTAATGCTTTTATAAAAATCTTTTTGAAACCTTGACATCTATTTTCCAAATTTGATGCAGTTCCACTAGGATGAATTAAAGGAGGCCTTTGGGGGGCCATAACTCCATTTCTGCAATAGGTAGAAATAGGCCAATTTGGGGTTTTACTCTTTGGACATCCAGTTACATCACATAAAAAAATCGATCCTACTCGGAATTTTGTCGATGTCCAAATACGGATTGATTGTACATAGATAATTTTTCATCTTGCAAAAAATATATAACAGCCAGATTTTTTATATGTGCGGTTAGAACATCTATTCAGGAAGCTAAATCCACAAAATGCACACAAATAAGAGTTTAGGGTTGGCGTAATAGCCCCCCAAAAAGACTTCTTTATTTTGCAACATTAGATCCTGATGCATCTGCACTAAATTTTAGAAATAGGAGCTAAGATTTTAGAAAAATTTTTGGAAAAATTCCTCCTTTAACAAAATTTCTTCGTCCCCTAAATGGCCCCCAAAGAGTAATCATGTTGGATTAACACTTAACTTTGTAAACAGATGCAAAATAAGGTTAATACTTCTTTTCTAAACAAAGTCATTTATCCCATTTAAGAAGGGAGTCCTTACACAAAATTTACTCAGCCAAACAAACATCCGACAAATACATTCATATGTCCTTTTGTTTTTGAAGGTAAACGCTGCAGAAAAAGAGTCTAAGAAGTCCCGCAAAGAACCAAAAATCCCTCTAGAAGAAGAAATGATCAACAGCTTTTTGTACGCCTTCGTAAACAGCCAACAATCCGTCATACAAAAACTAGTATCTGATTTCGTGAGCTCAAACAACATGCAAGACTTTATGCGGTATGCCCAGCACCCTGATACTCGACAATGTTGGTCAAAAGTCCTTGCACGCGCCATGCAAAGCTCAGCAACAGAACTCAAACATTGCATAACATTCCACCACAACTTGATTAACATAATCGGCAAGCCAGTTTTGCAGAACTGCAGGACGAAGGATTCTATGACAGAATGCATGAACACGGCTCATGTTGCTATTTTCAGAAACTTCGACAAGTTGTATCTTGAACTCACCAGTCTTGCGCTTAAGGAGTTTATTTCTGGAGTGGATAAATCCTGTTTTGGGGACATTCAAAAACAGCTCAAGGATTATATTAAGATAATGAACGATTGTGGAGCTGAAATAGCAGCAAATTTGGAAAAGGAAGGCAATTCTACCTTAACAGATAAGAAAGATGAGCTGTAGTTAAAAAATAATTAAGTTTGATAAAAACAACTAGTTTAACCTTAATTTTTATCAAATGTTTATGTCATTATTATCGCAACTAACCTGGCAATTATGTTGAGGAAAATAAATGCGTTTTAGTAAAGTTGACGTTACTTGTTTGTAAAATATGTATTTTTTTAACGCAGTGTTGGTTTTTTTATTAATTTCTTCGCAAACCGTAAGTTTTTTACGATCAAACCGAGTTTAATCGACTCTTGCCATGGACAAAGAAAAACATGTCGTCCAATAATCTTTGACCTTGCAAAAAACTCCAAATTTTGTGTTATCTATTCAGGAAGCCGAGAGTTTAGGGTTGGCGTAGTAGCCCCCCAAAAAGTCCCTTTAATTTGCAACACTATATCACGAGGAATCTGCACCAAATTTTCAAATAGGTGCTATAAGATTTTAAAAAGATTTTTGAAAAAATTATTACTCTAAAAAAATTTCTTCCCTTCCTAATGGCCCCCGAAAAGTTTTATTCAATAAGGTTGGATTTACACCAAACTTTGTAAATAGGTTCTAAAAAATTTGTGCTTAGTATTTAAAAAAAACGTCTATAAGGGCACCCTTTTTAAATGGGTTAAAAAAATTAAATATGTATAAGTTATTTAGTCCCTTATTTTGCATCTCTTTAAAAATTTGTAAATTTAACATGATTGAATATTATTCTTGGGGGCCATTTAGGGGAAAAAGCAATTCTTAAAGGAATAATTTTTTCAGAATTTTTTTTTAAATCTTATTAGCACCGATTTGTAAAATTTGGTGCAGATCCATCGTGATCTAATGTTGCAACTTAAAGGGGGCTTTTTGGGGGTCTACCACGCCAACCCTAAACTTTTATTAGTGTGCATTTTGTGGATTTAGCTTCCCGAATAGATGTTCTAACACATAAAAAATTCTGGCTGTTATAAAAACGCGATGGTACTCTCTTGGGGCATTCTCAGGGATCAATAGAAAATTGTCAAAAAAAATCCATCGTTTATATTCATCGAGAAAAATGCGAACAAAGTTGCATAAGTTCGGCAACACAATTTGTAAAATACATCTTAAAAACTCATCTAGATTCTTGAACATACATTTTTGCATTAGATCATATTGACATTGTTGTCAGCTTCATTTCATAAAATTTTTGTAAAATTAAATTGATTATAAAAATGTAATTTGACTATTTTAATGATGAACAAATGGTAAAATAATTTAAGATAGATTGTGCCTTTGTATTTAGCCATTTTTTATGTTAATATGTGCTGTTTTCTTTAAGATATAAGCGTATAAAGTTTCGCACTTTGGGGCCTTATAAATCCAAGGGTATTTAAGATAGATTTTTTTTTACAATTTTCTGGGGCTCCATAGACATGCCCCAACAACGTACCATTGCGTTTATGCGCCATTTTTTGGAAAACCCTGTATGTGTATTTTTGCAAGGTAATAATTTATCTATTTTGGTCCAGCTCCCCCTTTTTATTTTAGGTTCAAAGTGCTGGACCCGTACCATTATTCGAGCAAGAAATCTTCCAAAGTATAACATCTCTTATGAAGGGTCTATCAACCAATCAAAATTCTGTTGTGCAAAAATTCATCACTGACTTTTTGAATACTATGAATCTGGCTGATTTTTTTTTAAATGCTCCTAACCCATTGAAATTATTTCAATCTTCAGTTAATGGTACAAACGCTGCAATAGCTCCTAATCCAAGATGTCTAGCAATGCAAAAAGGGATGATGAACGCCATTGGAGGACCAGTTTTGGAAAATTGTAAAAAAACGGATTTGCTAATGAACTGTATAAACGAAGCACATGCCATAATTTTTAAAAATCTGAAAAAAATACGAATGGATATTTTTGCTCTTGCCCTAACCGAACTTATCAATGGGACTGATAAAGAATGTTTTACACAGCTTTATGTGAATGTTCTTAATTTTGCGTTCATTGCAGTACTGTTTCTTTAAATAAAAATTTAAAAAATTTTGTATTAATAAATAAAAATATATTTCCCAAAAAAAATAAGGTATATTTTGAAAAAATCGAATACACACGGTCAACTCCTACGTCACAGATCACAGAAGTGCATTAAAATACTATCTGTAAAATTTTTTTAGGCAACCAACATTACGGACCAAAGAAAATGGTCATGTTTTTCTTATTCTGTGTTTTCAACATTGGTCTTTTTAAAACATTATTTAAAGAAAAATAAGAGAGTTTTTAGGTCCCATTGGTGTAAAAATGTTTCTTAATATCTTATTTACGATATTTTAATTTAAAATTACTCGTAAATCTACCGCAAGAATTAAAAATTCCTTATTAATCTGATGATGATGATCACCCACCAAAATGTCAGCTTTAAACGCGAATTGATTGAGAAAGCAACCATATCAAGGGGTATGGTTTGTTCTAGGTAATAGATAAAAATGTTTAGTTTACAATGGTACTTACCAGACCTCTTGATATGGTTGCTTTCAAAAGCAATTTGCGTTTAAAATTCACATCTTGGAGGGTGCACTACATTAACACATAAACTGTATATTATAGAGTTTTACAATGAACTAAAGTTGAAATATCGAATTTAAGACATTATAGCACTTTTTTATACCAAGGGTTCTCTAAGAAAGCCTTTTATTTTTACAAAATACTGTTCTAAAAAAGTGGCTAAATCTGACAGAATCAAAATTCTACTTCACAGACAGTTTTTTAATGTGGATCTGTGATCTGTGACGTAGAAGTTGGCATACACACAAAAAGCTCGTTCAATTAATTCGGATTCAGCAGCTCAGAAATTCAAAACATTTTGTAAATGTGATGTTTTTTTAATTATAATGAAAGTTTTTAACGAAGCTGTATAAATTCCTTAATGACTTGAGTATTTAAATAATGAAATGAAAGGGTTACCTACATTGTAATCATTCTTTTGTGTGTAAAATAGGAAATGAAAATGTAAAAATTGTAGAGCAATGTTGCATTATCCTCTCCAGGCTCTCCCTCGTTTTATTATCATGTAGATTACCTTTCTGGGATAACAAGAAGGGTGCTTAAGAACGCGAGATAAGCTATCAAGTACAAAAATACGTTTAAATAGATGCTAGATTTAAACATTTACTGTATAAATCTAGATCTGTAAAATTAGACCAAAGATTTTGCACTATAAGATGAGACTGTTTTAAAAAACTGTCTGTTAAAAAAAGAACATGGTTAAAAGAAAAGTTCTATTGGTTAAAATTTGGTATTAGGTTTGAGAAACAAACTTTGACCCCAAAAATGGAAAATCAAAAGAAAATCGCATTTAGTTATGTAAAGTCTTTAGGATTACTACATGGTATTTTTCCAAGGACTCTAAATGTATAGGTTACGCCGTTGTATTTTTCGAAACACGCCCAATCAGATTCAACCCCTCTAATGGGAATGTGACGTCACGCAAAGTATCGTTTAGAAAATCTATGTCAACATTCTATGTGCATCATTTATCTACTTTTGACAATGTGTCATGTTAATAAGTCAAAATTAATTTTTTTTACAAGTTTGCATTTTTATAAAAACTTTTGGTAAATACAAGTTATATTTATTATCATTGAAGAAGAACAATTTATTTTACTCGCAACAAGTACTACTTTCTAGAATTTAAGAAAAGAGAAATGGCAGTATTGTAACTAAAAAATCAACTCCAGAAATAATTTATCAGAAAATCAAAACCAGAATCAATATTCTAAGTAAATTAGCGGAAACGAATTGGGAGGCGGATACCCATACTTTGAGAACAGAAGGAATAGCACTTGTTTATTCTACGACGGAGTACTGTTTCCCTGTTTGGATGAATAGTTGTAATGTGAACAAAATTGACCCACAATTAAACCAAATTTTGAGAATAATCACTGGTACACCAAAATCTACACCAGCGCCTTGGTTGCCTGTGCTAAAAGGGAACAGGATAAGGTTCAATTTGAGTTGGAAAAATTCTCCTTACATATTCATTTGCAGATGCTGCCACCTAACAGACTTAAATTAAGAACGCCCATATGGCAAGAGGATTTTATTTATCAGCCCTTTTCTGTTACTGATATGTGGAAAAATAAGTGGCAAGAAATTCATGATTTAACCAACAGAATTGATTGAAGATCCAACGAAGGTAGTTCCAGGGTTTGATCAGCCCAGAAAAGTTTGGAGTGTTGTTAATCTCATTAGAACGTGTCACGGATGTGTAATGATATCATACGAATTAAACTGAAATTATAATATATTTATCTGTAAATGAATTCCTTTTTATTTTTGAAATAATTTAAACAACCGAATTTGTTGGTCTTTAATAATCTACATGACAAATTTAACACAAATCGTTAGTTTTATTTGGTCTACCAGAAATGTACTTCTTACGATATCCTCTAAATAGAAATTGTTCTTTTATCTTCACATAATAATTATAAAATAAGGAATATCCCTCGCAAATTTGTATTTTCTTGTTTTATTATTTGATTTCCTTTTGCTTTCCAAAAATTCCAACGTAACTTGTTTGAAAGCCCATTGAATCCTTCCTTTTGTGTATTTTGTATACGGTCATCTTATACATCATTCCTACAGAAATGGTTTCCAGAGATTTTGGGAGTTGTAAATGATATTTTGCTTTTTTGTCGCAGAAAATGCGTCCAAAATTTTCTTAGAGGATCCTCTAGTCGAAAACAGGAAAACGATAAAAACTTCCAGTTCTTTTTGCCTTAAGCAATCTGTTATTCCATAAGGGTACACAAGCGCGTTCCTAACCACTCTCATTATGCATTTTAAATTAATATAACATATTTTTGGTTACCAAAAATTACATGTTGACATTACAATGACAATAGTTTTAAAACTTTTGAAATAGCATCAAGTTAGTTTACTTAAGACTTGATAGCAGATACTTTGGGTGACGTCACACCTCCCCTCCACCCCCACTCTTGAATTTTTTTATACCGTTGCTATTGCGAACGGAATAACCTATACATTTAGAGACTTTGGTATTTTTCTTTGTTTGTTTCTGTTTTTGCGGCGTATTCTTTACAATATATAATCCTTTAAATCCAAATGTAACATACGAAGGTTTCTAGAAGTCGAATTAATAATACCCAGTAATATACACCGGTATTTTTCTAAATATGCAATTAATTTAAGGAAAATAAGGAAATAAATTATATTTTTTTAAACGCAACTAAAAGAAACTGTAGCTACTATCCATTCACATTTAAAAAAAAGCAGAGTAGGCGAGCCATAGGGTGACAGATTTTACCCTGTATATTATCATTAACGTCACTTGTGTTTGCTGGTTATGTAAGAAAGGTCAAAAAAATTAAAAAATGCATTTAAAAACATGTTCAGGGCATCTGAATCAAAAACAATGGTCTTAACATATACAGAAGTAATTATTTTTTTATTAAATTACTTTATAATGTACTAATCATTAAACCAATTAAAAGTTTACACAAAGCAGGAATTATTTATGTAAATACTTACTGTTAAGAAGTTTTTTAGGTATCATAGGATAAATTAGCATTTTTACAAAAACGTCTACAATTTTCTTTAAAAATTCTCACATCTCAAGCAAAAATTGTTTTTTTTCCAATTTTTCCGCCTGCTTTATGTAACTGTCATATTATTTTTGGCATTCTTTAATTTTTAATGACAGTAAATTTGAAATGTAATGCGAACTTTGAGGAAATTTCAACTTTTCAAAGAAAAAGATTCTAGTTTTTATAGGTGACTCTGTTTTTTTTTAAACTCTGAATAGATAGTAGTATTAAGGTACATCAAAAAGTTCCTATTATATTTTTTTTGCAGATCCGTATTCTACAGGTGTCTAAAAAATAGCGCATAAACGCGACAAAAAAATTATTTGTTGAGCATTTTTGGTTTTTTTTTATTTGATTAACCTTAAAATAGTTAAAATAAGCACCTGGTAAAAACGTGTTAGCATATTTGTTTTTTACCCTCCTAATTAGCAGAAAAAGGCAGTAAATCAATTTTTCATAATTAATGACAAAATGAGTCAAAAAAAAATAAAAAGGTTAATAAAATTTAAATTACACATTAATTTTTCAACTCGTTTTTTTTAATTATTATTTGTTATTGCTTAAAAATTTTTGTTTAAAGCAAACAACGTACAAGTAAAATATGTTTGAAATTTTTACACTTGCTGGTTTTCTAGTAAGTACCCAAAATCCATCTATAATTGTTTTTTTAATGTTTTATAATTTTTAACAAAGCTTTTAGATTATAATTATTCTTATAAAACCATTCAAACCAGATTCGAGTTGGCCGAACCTTATTTGAATGCAAAAAGTGCTCAAGATGCCCTTAATACTTGTTTTTTACGTAATGGTATGTATTTAAGGCTGAAGATTCAAATTCACAGGTTTGAAGATCTGTGCTCCTAGAAGCTTGAATAAGTCATCTCCGTTGAGCTCCCGTCAATTCTACTAAATAGCACATCTACATAAAGGTCTCATTGTGTATTAAAACTAAATGTAGTTTTGAAAACTAGGAAAATAGGGCTACAAACGTTTTATGGTTTCATCTAAATCGGTTACTTCTTTGTGACTTTAGAAATCATTATACTATTTTTGTTTTTTTTTTTCGACTACGGATACATTTTTTGTTTTTAATACATTACGTGGTCTATGCCAAACCATAATACTTTAATTTTCCATGGTTTTTTAAGCTTGTAAATGATTAAACTTGCAACTTACGTTTTTCCCTAATATAGATGTGCTTTTTTTTTTAAATTTCAATGCAGAGAAAAACACCAAAAGTACTATTTTACCATATTTTTATTATGTTTTAGTTATTGATGTAGTACTCCGTATTTTTGTATATTTTGTTGAAATTTCGAAAATAGCTGACATTCAAAGAGATGACTTTTACGAACTTTTGAGTGCACAGAACATTCCATTTATGAATTTGAATCTTTAGCCTTAGAAAAATAGCCAAAATGGCTAATATTTTAAATAATAATCAATTTTTATACTCTTCGCAGACAAAGTAGAAGAGTATACTGCGATTGGTCGGACCTTCTCTTAAATCGTTAATATTCGCCCTAAAGCAAAAATTTTTACATATTCGTTCGTTTCATGACTTTTTAAGACTTTTATTTTTTGTCCGTCTGTCTGTAACGAAATTTGTGACCACCATAACTCAAGAACGGTCTATATCGGATCAACTTGAGATTTAACACAAAAATCAATCCCAATTAGAGGAAGAGCCCTATTGTTTTTGAAAAAAATCAAGTAATAAATAGAGGGTTAAAAACACCCCCAAAGTAGAAAAAAATTCATATTTTCGTTAATATCTACTTTACGAAAAAAAATATTCTTAATAAAATTAAAGATTGTATTTTTCCCTATAAAATAGCATCTGATAATTTTTTTGTATCCCCACCCGTTTACAAAAAAAATAAGTTTTACGTTTCCTTCAATGAAATAAAAAATGCACCTTTTTAATCATCTACTGCGAAGAGTATCATATAGAATGTGTAACAATTATATAAAAATAAAAAAATTGTCATAAAAAATGGGCTATCTGCGAAGTTTAACTTTTTAAATGATCTATCCCTCTCACTGACCTAACCCGCTCTTGTTTTTTACTAGGGTACGAAATTGCTTCTCTAGCAGAAACCTTTTTTAATGAAACTGATAAACTGGGCCAAGTTTTCAACTTTGATAAAGAAAATGTGGTTTCATGTTGGCAAGATTGGTGGTACGATCTTCCAGCTAAAAATTTAAGACACTGTGTGAACCTGTACCTAAAAATCGCAAACATTGTTGGAGACCCTATTTTGCAAAGTTGCACAAAATTAGAGAACTTTACCGATTGTCTAATGGAAATTCCAAACGTTATTTTACAAAACAGAGCTCAAACACAAATTTCAATAATGATGCTGCCATATAATGATTTTAAGGAAGAAGGAGATGACAGTTGTTTTGGAGCTTTAACAAGAGAGTTTATCAAGTCGACAGAATTTGTTAAAACATGTGCTTTACAATAAAAAATCATACATTTGATAATTTTCTTTTTTAGGCTACTACTAATGGAGCGTATTCGTACAAAAACTGGTTGAGGTTACCTAGGATATCTGTCATACCACCCGTCGTTCCAGATGCTAACTGACATTACTTCTAAATTTTATATTTTTATCAAATATAACGCTAATATACCAAAAAACAACAAACTGCTGGTTTAAAACATTCAATGTACCATTTAAAAGGTTTGTATAACATTTAAAACATTTACATTTTTAATTCTTTGTAATTAGGTAAAAAAAGAAAATTATGACTCATTTACAAAAGGATTTCCGTGAATGTTCAAAATAATACGCATTTTTTTAATGCACGGATTTTGTATTAAAAGTACCTTTGTAAATAAGTCATTATACCTTCTTCACCTAATTATGAAGCATTAAAGTTGTAAAACACTCTGTAAATGTTATACAAACTTTCTAACTGGTACGTAGAATGTTTTAAACCGGCAGTTTGTTGTTTTTTGGTATATTAGCGTTATGTTTGATAAAAATATAAAATTCAGAAGTAATGTCAGTTAGCATCTGAAACGACGAGTGGTATGACAGATCTCTTAGGTAACCCCAACCAATTTTTGTACGAATACGCTCCATTTAAAAAAATTAAATACTAGATAGTGCTACGCATTTTTTTAGGAACACGTCATCTTTTAGGCTAGAGTTTCAAACTCATAAATTCGAAGATATGTGCTCCTAGAAGCTCGCATAAGTCATCTCCGTTGAGCTTCCGTCATTCTACTAAGTAGCACATCTACATGAGGATCATATTGCATAGTAAAACTAAATGTAGTTTTGGAAACTAGAAAAATAGGGCTACAAACGTATTATGGTTTCATTTAAATCGCTTATTTCTTTGGGTCGAAAATCTGAGATCAAAAATCATTATAATATTATTTTTTGAAGTCAGATTTTCGACACAAAGAAATAACCGTTTGAAATGAAACCATAATACGTTTGTAGCCTTATTTTTCTAGTTTTCAAAACTACATTTAGTTTTAATATACGATGGGGCCCTCATGTAGATGTGCTATTTAGTAGAATTGACGGGAGCTCAACGGAGATGACTTATACAAGCTTCTAGGAGCACAGATCTTTGAATCTGTGAATTCCTAATATGTCAAATTGCCCTTGGTAATTTGTCTCCTAATTGGCATAAAAACATAGTATACATTTTTACAAATTGGCCCCCATTTTTTAGTTATAATACCAATAAACCTATTATATTAATTAAAAAAAAACAAGTTTATTGCATGGTTTTTTTTTTTGAATTTTATGTCTGGGTGGTAAAAATAATAATAAAAATAAAATAATAAAAAGTAGTGCATGCTAAAGTCCTTACAAAGTTCTTATCACTTTAATTATACCCTGATTACTGAAACATAATATAACAAACTGAACTGAAATTAAAATTGCACACATATTTTTAAGTAACTGTCTATCATTATTTACGTGTTTATCGAATATTCTTTAGTTATAACTTAAAAGCCAACAAGGTACAAAGAAAAATGTTAAAACTTCTTCTTCTCAGTGGTTTTTTTGTAAGTAAATATAATTTAGTAGCTTTATTTTATGTTTTGTAATTTTTGTCACAGTTTTTAGATTACAAAGCTCAAAAAAATTTACGGGAAAACAAATACGAACATGTCGAAGTTTATTTAAATGAAAGCAGCTTGCAGGACGTTGTTTTTACATTTTTAATGAGTAATGGTAAGTATTTATTTTAAATGAGCATTTAAAGGTATAAAATGTCACTGAAATTCCTTAATTAGAAAAAATGTAAACACATTTATTACTTTTATTTATTTCGTTGGAAATAAAAGGCCATGTTAGATAATATTTTTTCTTAAAACGTCAAAAAATCATTATTTTAGTGTCGTATATGACGAACATAAAGTAGCACTTTTCTGAACTATATCATAGAGTTTTTATTTTTACTGCCGGCGACAGTAAAAGTAACTTTTACTGACGCTACCAAATTTTGTTTTCTTAAAACATCAAATAAACATCACTTTAATGACGTTTATTTTAAATTAAATAAAAGTCATCTAAAATAAGTAAATTAAATTGATTATAAAACCATTGTACTTAGAAGTTTTAAGAAAAAGTATCGTTTACTACACAGAGTTAAAGTGGCTTTGTGTGCCTCGGTTAAAATGGCTGTCACGCTTAGCTCACCAGACAATCTTTCTGCCTCGTCACACAAAGCATCACTTTAACTCGTAGAACTAAAATCTACTATTAAAACGAAAATAAAAAACAAAAAAAAAGGTCCTCCTCAAAAATTTAAAAAGTTTTGAGGAGAACCTGTTTTTTTGTTTTTTTTTTAACACTCTGACACTATTTGTTTTATTGAGTGGATAATTTCTTTACTTGCAAAAAATTTATTACAACCAAATTTTTTACATGTGTTAGGACATCTATTTAGGAAGTTTTAACGGGAAATGTCACGAAGCATAGAAATTGTGATTATGTAATGTTGGTTGCCTAAAATCAACGAAAAACAGCACTTTCTGGTCATTTCTCAGTGGGTTTATAAGAGTTAATTTTAATTAAGAATTGTGCTTACCAGAAACATAAATTAACAAAGCACATGTTGACATATTCTAAAGGTCCATCAATAAGCGTTTAGATACAGAATTTTGACAATTTAAAATGCAAAAAAATGGTGCTTCTAAATTGTCAAAAATCTGTATTTAATCGCTTATTGATGGACCTTTAGAATATGTCAACTTGTGCTTTGTTTATTTGTTTCTGGTAAGCACAATTTTTAATTAAAATAAACTCTTATAAACCCACTGAGCAATGACCAGAAGTGATGGTTTTTGTTGATTTTAGGCAACCAACATTACGTAACCACAGTTTTTATACTTCGCGACATTCCTCTTTAACACATATGAAAAATGTAGCTGTTATATATTTTTTTTGCAAGGTAAAAAATTATTTTTTAAATTAAACAATTTTTTTTTTCAGGCGAAAATTTGGCAAACATTATAACCAAGCACTTAAACGCCGTTCAAAGTGCCCTAGAAGTATTCAACTTTGAAAACGAAAATGTGGCCTTATGCTGGATACAGCGTTCACATAAACTTCGACCAGAACATCTAAAAAAATGCTCAAATTTGAACACCAAAATAATAAACACAATTGGAGAACCAATAATGCGAACTTGCATCCAAAAAGAAGACAAGCTTACCGATTGCATTAAAAAAATACCAAGAATTATTTTCGAAAACTTGGGTAATATACAAAATTCTATAATCCAGTTGCCGTACAACGATTATTTGGAATTACAAGACCAAAGTTGCTTTAGTGCTTTGGCAAAGGAGTTTAGGGTATCGACGCAATTTGTTAAAAAGTGTGCTATGCAAAGACAAATACAATAAAAGTTGTTTTTTTGTTAAATTTGCTTTTTTTTCTGATTTTTGACGTTAAGTAGGAGTTAAGTGGGAGTTAAGTGAGAGTTAAGTCGTAGTTAAGAAGAAGTTAGGTCGAAGTTAAGTAGGAGTTAAGAAGACGTTACGTGTAGGTAAAGTGGACTTCAAGATTAAGTAAAGAGAAGGTTTCGTTCTCTGAAGCAAGCTTTACAATTAAAAGGGAATGTCGCGAAGCATAGAAACTGTGGTTATGTAACGTTGGTTGCCTAAAATCAACAAAAAACAACACTTTTTGGTCGGTGCTCAGTGGGTTTATAAGAGTTAATTTAAAATTGTGCTTACCAGCAACATAAAAAAACGAAGCACAAGTTGACAAATTCTAACGGCCCATCAATAAGCGTTTAAATACAGAATTATGACAATTTAGAAGCACTATTTTTTTGCATTTTAAATTGTCAAAATTCTGTACCTTTAAAATATGTCAACTTGTGCTTTGTTTATTTATGTTGCTGGTAATCACAATTTTTATTTAAAATTAACCCTTATAAACCCACTGAGAAATGACCAGCAAGTGCTGTCTTTTGTTAATTTTAGGCAACCAACGTTACATAAGCAAAGTTTCTATGCTTCGCGACATTTCCTATTAAAATAATTTATTTCTACTTTCACCTTTAAAATTACACTTATCGCACGACTAAAACAGTCCTTTAGCTATGTTTTACAAGCCATTGATAAAATGGCACTTTACCCACGGGGTAAAGTTGTTAGTGTTAGTTTTTACGGAAGTCTAATAGAAAAACACGTTGAAGCTAAAACCGTGAGTTGTTTTTGGAGTATTTTTATAATTTAGGAAAGTATTTAGTGCAGCAAAAGTATGATTTGGATTTAACATAACCGTTTATTGTATATTAAAATAAATATCTTCATTTCTACTTCTTAAATGTGTTTTCTAACCTAACTTTTATTCAAATCGAAAGTTTTTTTCTTCTAAAAAGTTCGATTTTGTTTTATTTTTGGGTCGAAGAAAAAATAAAGTTTGCAACTCGTATTATAAACGTCGTGTTTTGACAACTCGTGTATAAACACTCGTTTATAACACTAGATTCGAAAACTACTATTGTTTTGGGCTTTACACGTAGAACGCAGAACGGATATAAAAAAAACATAAAATCATTTCGCGTTCCATAAATTCATAAATAAATCGTCAGAAAAAATATTTTAAAATGTGAAAACGAAGCAAAAATGTAGCAGCTCTGCTAGCCCTATGGCAAGAATGTTTTATATGGCTTTTATGAAAAGTTTATTCGGTCTGAAAGTGAAGCTGCATTAGTTACTAAATTATTCAAATGAAGTTCCTTTGTGTAAAGGAAAACGAGAGAATTTCCACTAAAACTGACTAAAACGTATATCGTATACTTACTTTGGGTGTTTCGCCTACAAAATGCACTCTACTTTGTATGTATGAACATCTACTCAAAGGGGTAGCCTATATTAAAAAATGTGCACTCTTACTTAGGCCCCCATATAAATAGTCCGAGAAAATCTTACATTAGGTCAAGAAATTTTCCGGGCAGCACAATTTTTATGGGAAATTGTAGTATTTGATATCTAGAAACATAATTACCATGTGCGCACTCATGCGCATATTAGCATTTTGTGCTAGAGCCCCCCAAAGAGCTCCCTTTAATTGGTAATACTAGATCATGGAGGATTTAGACCAAATTTTTAATATAGACACTAAACAAGGTTCTAAAATGATTTTTGTAGACATTTTTTTCGCAAAAAAATTTCTTCACCCCCCAAATGGCCCCAAAATGAGTAATATTTATCATGTTGGATTTACACCAAATTTTGAAAATAGGTTCATAATAAGGTTCTACAGAACATTCTAAATAAAAAAATTCTGTAAAAAATTTTCTTCACCCCCCATGAGAAATAGCCCCCAGAAGAGGCAAAAAAATTTTTTTTTTAAAAAGGGTTTTTAGAACCTAATTTTGCATCTGTTTGTAAAATTTGGTGTAAATTGAACGTGGTAAATATTACTCATTTTGGGGCCATTTAGGGGATGAAGGAATTTTTTGGAATATTTTTTTTTATGAAATTCACTTTAGAACCTCATTTGGTGTCTATTTGCAAAATTTGGTGCAGATCCAACATGATGTAGTATTACGAATTAAAGGGGGCTCTTTGGGGGGCTCTAGCACAAAATGCTAATATGCGCATGAGGGCGCACATGTTAATTATGATTCTAGATATCAAATACTAACCTTTTTCACAAAAATTGTGCTGCCCGAAAAATTTCTGAAAAATAAGGATTTTTTGTAAGATTTTCTCGGACTAAAAAAAAAAACATCTACTTTCCATTCACTTAAAAAAAACAGAGTAAGCAAGCCATATGGTGATAGATTTTACCCTGTATATTGCCATTAATGTCACTTGTGTTTGCTGGTTATGTAAGAAAAGTAAAAAAAATTAAAAAATGCATTTAAAAACATGTTCATGGCATCTGAATCAAAAACAATGGTCTCAACATATGCAGAAATATTTATTTTTTTATTAAATTACTTTACAATGCCCTAATCATTAAAACATTTAAAAGTTTGAACAAAATAGGAATGATTTATGTAAGTACTCATTGTTAAGAAGTCATTTTAGGTATAATAGGCTAAATTAACACTTTTACAAAAATGTCTACAATTGTCTTTACAAATTCTCACATCTCAAGCAAAAGTTGTTTCTTTTTTACAATTTTTCCGCCTGTTTTATGTAACTGTCATATTAATTTTGGCATTTTTAGTGTCAGTAAATTAGAAATGTAATGCCAACTTTGTGGAAAATTCAACTTTTCAAAGAAAAAGGTTCTAGTTTTTATAGGTGACCGCGTTTTTTTTTAAATATGAATGAATAGTAGCAACATTTATGAAAATAGTTAAATAATGTCAAAACTGATTGTACACTTATTTTTAGAATAGTTCACCCCTTGATGCAAAGAAAATGTGCAGCTGCTAGCCCTTTTTGTGGATACATTGTTTTAAATTGAAACAAAGTCAAAACGTAACAGCATAATTCAACAGTTGGATAAAAATCGTTAAGGCAAAAAATAGAAGAATATTTTTTTTGTGAAAAACCCTATACAGGGTGTCAAAAAATTGGCGCATAAACGCGACGGTACGTTATTGGTACATGTCTAAGGATTCTTAAAAAATATTAAAAAAATCCATCTCATATACCCTTAGAGATATGAGGTTCTAAAGTGCAATACTTCGAACGCTCATATCTTGAAGATAACAGCACCTATTAACAAAAATAGTTTAATACAAAGCTACAATCTATCTTAAACCATTTTACCATTTGTTTATCTTTTAAATGGTCAAATTAAAATTTTATAATCTTGAATTTTACAAAATTTTCATGAAATGAAGCTGACAACAATGTCAATAAAATCTAATGCAAAAGTGTATGATCAAGACTCATAGATGGGATTTTTAGATGTATTTTCCTAGACTGTGTTGCCGAATTTACGCAACTTTGTTCGCATTTTCCTCAATGAATATAACAGATGGATTTTTTTAACAATTTTCCAGGAATCCCTAGGCATGCCCCAACAACGTACCATCGCGTTTATGCGCCAATTTTGAACACCCTGTACTGCAGAAAAAGTGAAAAACGCCCCCAAAGGAAAAATGAGTTAAACTTAGCAAAATTGCACTTCTACAATTCAAGACCATTACTCTTTAATACGAAATTCATGTCAACGTTTGTAATTTTAAAGGCGGCAAAACTTTGTTTCTAGTAATTTAGCTACAAAAAAACTCACTAAATATTCGTCATTCTGGAAACTGTTTTAGCTTCTTTATTTTTTAATGTTGAATTTATTAATTCATCCCACTCTAAACTGTGATTAAAGTGAACTTAGAAACTTTGAAGCACTTTTCCAATTTGCATAAAAATAATTACATAAAACGAAATTGCAAATTTTTGGTCTCTTATTTAGGCAATCGGTAGCAGGAATATTTTTAATTAAGTCACTCTAATATTAAAAAGCATAGATTAAGGCGATATAAAGCGATTTAATTTTAATCCTAATTAAAAAAAAAATGCTCAAGTTGGGTTGAAGTTTTAACAATAATAAGTTTAAAATATTGAATAAAACCATAATAGACACGGTCAAGCCCTACGTCACAGTTCACAGAAGTGCATTAAAATACTATCTGTGAAATTTTTTTAGGCAACCAACATTACGGACTAAAGAAAATGGTCATTTTTTTCTTATTCTGTGCTGCTATTTGGCTTTTTTAAAACATTATTTAAGGAAAAATAAGAGAGTTTTTTAGGTCCCATTTGTGTAAAAATGTTCTTTTTTATCTTATTTACGATATTTTAATTTAAAATTACCCGAGAATCTACCGCAAGAATTAATAAATCCCTTATTAATCTGATGATGATGATCACCCACCAAGATGTCAGCTTTAAACGCGAATTGCTTGAGAAAGCAACCATATCAAGGAGTATGGTTCGATTTAGGTAATAGAAAAAAATGTTAATTTTACAATGGTACTTACCAGACGTCTTGATATGGTTGCTTTCTCAAGCAATTTGCGTTTAAAAGTCACATCTTGGAGGGTGCACAACATTAACACATAAACTGTATATTATAGAGTTTTACAATGAACTAAACTTGAAATATCGAATTTAAGACAATATAGCACTTTTTTATACCAAGGGTTCCCTAAAAAAGCCTTTTATTTTCACAAAATATTGTTATAAAAAGTGGCTAAATCTGACAGAATCAAAATTCTACTTCACAGACAGTTTTTTTGATGTGGATCTGTTATCTGTGACGTAGGAGTTGACCTTTTCACCTGAAGGTTAAATTGGGGTCGAAACAGGTCCAGTTTTTTTACCATAGCAACAAAACCAAACAAGCTACCAATTTGCGGTTTTTATTATTCAGTTTAAAATTAAATTGCCTGTTTTAAACCGTATATCATACAAATTACATTTCATAAAATGGTATGCATGTTTTAGGATAAATATTCGTGGTCAGGATGCATAAATCATCATAGTATTATGATCTCCATCAAAATGAAGCTTTTACAATTTAATACAGAATTAGTACGAATCCCCTTGTTGACAAAGTTTGCAATAAACTTATGAATAATGTATTGGTTTAGTAATGCATTTCCGTAGCACTGCGAATAAAAATGCTAAACAGATCATTAACTTAGTTTTAAGGACACAGGTCGATCATTAAGGTCCTTTTTAAATACATATTTTTAAACTCTTCCAAAGAAAATTTTTTTAAGCTTTTTATCTGTTTATTAGATTAAAATATGGCCAAAAAACCTTATTTGTTTCGAACCTTTTGACCCCCTTCAAGGCTCAATACCTAAACTATCAAAAAACGTTCTTCTTCCTACGAAAATCGATTCCTATCGCATATGAAACTTTAAAACTCTTTTAAAACTCCAATTTAAACAAAAAGACACTATTTAACACCTTTATCTAAAGGTCGATTTATAGAACGTTACTTTCACTTTACTTCCACTTTACTTCGGCGTAACTCTACAGAAAATTAAATAAAATACATGGGAATGTATTAGCAAATTTATACTTCACTTTAGCGCTACTTTGCTGATTCATTTAGCTGTAAGTAGTACTGTCAAAAGCCGAGCTTGGCCGATCATGCGCAAAATTTGCAAAAATGAGATATTCACCCTTATTGTCAAGGGTGGTGATTACGGAATATCGCTTCGTACGAAACCTGCTAGTCTTCTTATGTATGTTTCGTACGAAGCGATATTCCATAATTACCGCCCAGGTGTAAATAGTCAGAAGTCGCGAGTTCAGACACATACGCATACCTGTTCCCAATTTCACGTAACTTTACAATCTATAAATTAAGCAAATTTGTTAAGTTACGCGGAAGTGAAGTTACGCCGAAGTAAAGTGAAAGTAACGTTCTATAAATCACCCTAAAAGAGCACTTTCGTAATCGACCCTAACTCACTCCTGCATTTTATAAACTAGAACGAAACCTATTTCAACCATGATGCTCCCAGGAAACCTAAGACCAATGCATCTCTCTTAAGGATATTGTTAAGGACAAACGGTAAATTGGAATCCTCCCTCTTACCTTTGTAGAATGTAATTTATACGTGCGAGAGTCGTAAAGTGGCATTTGGCCGTACACTTTCCTTCAAATAGGATATAAGATTGTATCGTATATAAGGGCGAGTCTAGACCCATAAATTTAATAGTTTTTGCTGAAAGAAATACTGTACAATTGACCACACCTATTCTTAGAACAAAACGTGGTTAAGAGCGAAGCAGTAGAGCTTAAATTAAGCTATTTAAGGTGTTTTTGTGCTGATGATTACTTTGGGGTCGAAACAAAAAGCGTTTTTGGGCCATAACTTTGGATCTAGGCGACGTACAGTGTTCTAGTTGGTGGCGTTGGGTTTTAAATCATCCACAGATGCATAATAAGTCTAGTTCATTTGTTTAACTTTAGAAGTTACTTGTTGGGACATATTTATAACCATATCTGTTGTAAATTGAATCTAATAAGGTTTAGTCAACAGAGTTTTGTTTTGATTTGACAATACGTAAGTTGTTTATAACAGAGTTGTGTTTGTGTTGCCTGAAGGTGTTATTTAACTCGAAACAATATTGGTTTTTCGCCAATATCTCAGCAACGAGTCGAGATATCTACCTGCGGTTTGTTTTATTTGATTTAAAGTCCTTTTCTGGAGATAACGTGATTCAAATGCATATCACAACTCAAACGAATATTCTTTCAGTTTCACGGAACATTTTTCAGTTTTATTCCACCCCGATGAGTCTACAAATCAAGCAAACAACTTTGAAATATTAAACTGGCTGAACTGCAAACGATTCAGCTGTATGATTTCGCTCAATATGCAGTACATGTCATGATTCACTAAAGCGTTATCTTTCGGTAATTTCAGATGACTTACCTTGGCATCTACTTCAGGATGTGATATCCTTACTTCTAAATTGCCTGCCAGGATCGCATACCAGCACTTTCCGGTGTCGCCTTGTCGAAACACTGTAACAAATATGACAAATTATTCACAACAAACCCACTGGGAATTGGGACCTTGTTTTGATTAAGGATTGTTTATGCTTGAACAGCATGTCCTAAAAAGGTCCTTTAAGAGCCCGATATCCCACCTTCTCTTATGCAAATTTGTGTACAACTTAGACCGCAGTTTTTAGAGTTATTAACGCAATGACTTTGAAATTTTGATAGTATTACATTTAGTCTATGGTATTACCTTAACTTCTTTTAAAATACTTATTGTTTGGCACATTTTGATCTGGGTCCCTAGTTTAGCAAAAATAACAGTTTAAAGATGGGTAAACCATGTCAAAAACAACAGCTATTTTTTTTAAGAAATTGAGCGCTCAAAAACAAATTTTAAAAAACAATAAGTATTACAAATTTAATTAGCTTTCCAATGACACCAAGTTTTTAAAAATCCGATAAGAATTAGTAAAGATATTTGTCTAAGTCTAAATTACGTGAATATTTACATAGGAAAGGGTTCCCCCTCCGCCAGACTCTACCGTGCAATGGAAAATAAATGTATTTGATTTTGACATGTTTACTGATTTATACGTTTTTTGGACCATGTGAAAACGATAATCATACTTTAAACATTATTTTATTGATAAATATTTAGATATTAATACGTCTGAAGGTGTACCTGCAGTTCAATGTTAAGCATATTGAATAAAACCTTATTATTTCAAAATCCAATTTTTGCACATACACTCATTTTCCATTCCACGGTAGGCTCTCTCATGCTAGCGTTCCCCGCACCGATTCGCCTCTCACCATGGTAGTCGGAGGAGATTAGAGTGCCTTGATGATTTTGACAATTATTGTCGCCTTATAGAGTGACGACATGCATCATTCTTTCTCTGTCATACAGATAACGTCATTAATTGTGATTGTAAGTTGTAATTGTTGTCACTTTGGCTATAACGTTGATGACGTTATCTGTATGACAGAGAAAGAATGATGCATGTCGTCACTCTATAAGGCGACAATAACTGTCAAAATTATCTAGGCACTCTAGAGGAGATATGAGGCTCTTAAATTGATTTCTCGGTCAAAAATCTAACTTTGCTAAAAGTTATTATACTCTTCGCAGACCATGTCGAAGAGTATATTGCGATTGGTCGGACCTTCTCTAAAATCGTTAATATTCCTCCTAGAGAATAAATTTTTACATATTCGTTCGTTTCATGACTTTTTAAGACTTTTATTTTTCGTCCGTATGTCTGTCTGTAACGAAATTTGTGACCACCATAACTCAAGAACGGTTTATCAAACCGACTTGAGATTTTACACAAAAATCAATCCCATTTAAAGGAAGAGCCCTATTGTTTTTGGAAAAAAATCAAGTAATAAATAGAGGGTTAAAAACACCCCCCAAGTAGAAGAAAATTCATATTTTCGTTAATATAAACTTTACGAAAAAAAATATTCTTAATAAAATTAAAGATTGTATTTTTCCCTATAAAAAGCATTTGGTAATTTTTGTGTATTCCCACCAGTTTACAAAAAAAAATAAGTTTTACGTTGTTTTCAATAAAATAAAAAATGCACCTTTTTAATTAACTACTGCGAAGAGTCTCATATAGAATGTGTAACAATAATATAAAAATAAAAAATAATTATAAAAAATGAGCTATCTGCGAAGTTTAACTTTTTAAATGATCTATCTCTCTCACTGATCTAACCCGCTCTTGTTATTGTCTACTGTTTTTTAGGTAAAGAAACATTTTTCAAAATTTAGTAGCTCCAATTTTAATAGATTTTGATTTTGGTATAATTAAACTAGACGAGAGACCTTTTAGAATAACAAATCTTCCTTTTCTGTGGCAGATTATTAGTTGCCAACTTGCTAACATTATTCACTAAGTTTAACACACAATCCAGATTAATTTGAACTATCTTAACTATTCGTTTGACTTAAATAACATTAAATGTTTATCTCTAATTAGTACTTGATTAGTAAAGCTAAATTTCTTACTAACTACGTAGTTTAAAATATCTTTGAAGCCTAATAAAAAAAGCTTTATTTAAATTTGAGGCAAGAAAATTTTTTGAATATTTTTTTTGCTATGGGCTTTTAGAGACAACTTCAACGCAACACTCGACTTTTTTAAAGTGCTCTAATTTTCAACAAGATGCTTTTGAGAAAAATCCGAATGCAAATTCGTATTCTAAGGCCAAAAAGTAGTCTACAAAATAAGTTTCATTTAAATCGGAAACAAACAAGAATTTTGCTAAGCTTTTTTAAAAATTTTTAAAATTTTACCACTTTTAAAAAGCTCTAGCAAAATAACAGAAGCACTTGGAAAATTTCCAATTGCAGATTTGTTTTGCACGACTTCTAATAAGCATAAAAACACAGTTTTAGGCAAATCTATTTTTTCAAAATTTACCTCATTTTGAACTAGGGGTAAGGGTCCAAATATTTTTAGTTTTTTTAATGTCACGGTCTTAAATAACTTTTGTCACCAACAAGTGATGCTTTTTTTAAATAAATAAAGCTTTTATGAGTTTTATGTAAAACGAGCTGCTGAATTCGAATTTGACGCTTAAATAGTTCCAGCGCTTTTAGTTTTTTTGCTATAAGCTTTTAAATGCAACTTCAAGCGCGTAACCCAATTTTTTTAAAAGTGCTCTAATTGGCAGAATTTTATTCTTACAAAATATTAAAAGACGGTTTTGTATTTTACATAGAAAAATTTATTTATCACCTAAGTTTTACTAAAATCAGAGCAAAAAAAAAAATTTAAAATGTTTCTATTAATTGATTTTTTTACATTTATAAAAACACATTTAAAAAAAATAATTATTATTTATGTAAAAGCAGTTTTCTTAAAGGTTTTCTTAAACACATTGTTAAATAAAACTGTACTAAAACGTCTAAAATTTCGGCAATTTCGACCTAATCTAGGGAGGCTATAATTATGTGTTAATTATCCTATAATCAAGAAGGCCGTATATGTTACCCTTCGTGCAAATAGGGGTGCAAATACGGGGTTACATAATGTTGTAATTTAGGATACCTACTAGACTAAATAACAGTTTCTGTTCGCCATGCGGCTAAATTATAAACTTGAGCTGTAATTTGTCAGTAAAGTTTGCCAGAAATTGCAATTTAGAGTACGTGAGAGACCGACGTGCCTCTGGCTTTTTGTAGTTCTTGTAACCCCGAGAGAAGAATAGATAACACAATTTTGGCAAGTGAGTATGTAAAAAAAGTTTACGAAAATTTTCAAGCAAGATTTTCGATAACAGTAAACAGTATGTTTCCTGTTATCGAATGATTCCTGGGCCCATATTAAGAAAAAAAGTTCATATAAACATGTGTCCAATTTTGATCCCTTAGTTAGTAACAACCCTCAGAAAAACCCCTAAAAAATTATTTTTCCCCTTTATTTCCATAACTTATAATTATTATACTCTTCGCAGACAAAGTGTAAGAGTATATTGCGATTGGTCGGACCTTCTCTAAAATCGTTAATATTCGTCCTCCTGGAGCAAAGATTTTTACATATTCGTTCGTTTCATGACTTTTTACGACTTTTATTTTTTTGTCCGTCTGTCTGTCTGTCTGTAACGAAATTTGTGACTACCATAACTCAAGAACGGTTTATCGGATCGACTTGAGATTTAACACAAAAATCAATCCCATTTAGAGAAAGAGCCTTATTGTTTTTGGAAAAAATCAAATAATAAATAGAGCGTTAAAAACACCCCCAAAGTAGAAAAAAATTCATATTTTCGTTAATATCAACTGTACGAAAAAAAAATATTCTTATAAAATTAAAGATTGTATTGTTCCCAATAAAAAAGCATCTGGTAATTTTTTTGTATCTCCACTCGTTTACAAAAAAAATAAGTTTTACATTTCTTTTAATAAAATAAAAAATGCATCTCTTTAATCATCTACTGCAAAGAGTATCATATAGAATGTGTAACAATTATATAAAAATAAAAAAATAGTCATAAAAAATGAGCTATCTGCGAAGTTTAACTTTTTAAATGATCTATCACTCTCACTGATCTAACCCGCTCTTGTTTTCTTAAAGTGGGTTTAGGAATCACCCCTTGAATTTTTTAAAGGTCATTCGAAAACACCTTGTATAACACTAAAAATAAAAATACATAAGTATACACCTTTCTTTAGACAAAGAAATTATTTTTAGCTTAAACAAATACTTTTTTCGGCTCAGCAAAGCACCCTTTACTGTCAATAAATTTTCAAACAATTCATGCTTCACAAACAGGAGTAGGTATTCAACTTAAAGGATAAATCTCGCTTTCTAGCTGTTGCTCGAGGTGCTTGCTTGCTATGGCATTTTTTGTTCGCTTCTTTTGTACGCCAATTTGGATTCAATTTAAGGACTTATCCACATTTTTATTGATCTAAATCAGCTGACTGAGCCGAGGAAATTGTCACTAAGCTTCACCGAATTTACGCCAATGCGGAACTATGCAAGAAATTCCCCCTTTTTTGTGTCCAAAAATTAGCACATAAAAGCAATGGCACAATCTATCTAAAATTCTTAACGAGGACTGTCGCAAAGCATAGAAACTGTGATTATGTAACGTTGGTTGCCTTAAATCAACAAAAAACAGCACTTTCTGGTCATTACTCAGTGGGTTTATAAGAGTTAATTTTAATTAAAAATTGTGCCTACCAGCAACACAAATAAACAAAGCACAAGTTGACATATTCTAAGGTCCATCAAGCGTTTAAATACAGAATTTTGACAATTTTAAAAGCACTATTTTTTGCATTTTAAGTTGCCAAAATTCTGTATTTAAACGCTTATTGATGGACATTTAGAATATCTCAACTTGTGCTTTGTTTATTCATGTTGCTGGTAAGCACAATTTTTAATTAAAATTAACTCTTATAAACCCACTGAGCAATGAACAGAAAGTGCTGTTTTTTTTTTATTTTAGGCAACCAACATTACATAACCACAGCTTCTATACTTCGTGACATTCCCCTTTAACCAATTTATTATCTTTTAAATTGTCAAATTACATTTTTGACATCCTGTATGTAGAAAAATACAATTTAAAAAAAAAAATATTTCTTTTTCCAACTTTTTAAATTTTTTTTTAACAGTTTATTACAAAACAATGAATATTTAAAGCTTTCAAACGCTCAAACAATACAATTTAACTTTTAACTTCTCCTTAACTTTGTAGAATCAACAGAAGCAATAAAAAGCATCGGCCGTTTGTTAAAGTAACTTTTTACGTCACTAATTACAAACAGGGGTGAAAAAGTTGCCAACTAAGTTTATTTAGACGCCGAAGGCAATTGAAACGTGACCAATTTTCACCGTGGCCGCTTTCCACCTTGCTTAAACGAAAATTCCAAAGCGACTAAAGGGCGATTTATACAACGTAACTTTTATTTTACTTCGGCGTAACTTCACTTCCACTTAACTTTACAAATTTGTCTAATTTACAGATTGCAAAGTTACGTGAAATTGGGATCAGTTAAGCGAATGTGTCTGAACTCGCGACTTCTGACAATTTATACCTGGACTGGAATTACGGAATATCGCTTCGTAAAACCTACATAAGAAGACCTAACAGGTATCGTATACGAAGCGATATTCCGTAATCACTACCCTTGACAATAAGGGTGAATATCTCATTTTTGCAAATTTTGCGCATGATGGCCAAGCTCGGGTCTCGAGTTAGTACGACTTCATACGACTTTAAGCTAAATGAATCAGCAAAGTAGCGCTAAAGTGAAGTATTAATTTGCCAATACATTCCCATGTATTTTATTTAATTTTCGGTTAAGTTACGCCGAAGTAAAGCGGAAGTAAAGTGAAAGTTACGTTCTATAAATCAGCCTTAAAGCCCTGGCTACAAAAAACTCATCAAACCTAAAACAATATATTCTTCGCGGCAAAAATTTCAAGACATACGAAAAATGGACGGTCAAAATAATATAAGAAAAGAAATAAGTCAGCTTGTCTCCTTTGACTTGTGAAATTATGGTGGCGTTGAAAGAAATTTATTTTAGGCCTGAATGTCACAGACATTATTTTAAGGCTAGAGATTTAAATTCTCAGATTTGAAGATCTGTGCTCCTAGAAGCTTGTATAAGTCATCTCCGTTGAGCTCCTACCAATTCTACTAAACAGCACATCTACATGTGGGCCCCATCGCGTATATTTAAACTAAATGTAGTTTTGAAAACTATAAAAATAGGGCTACAAACGTGTTATGGTTTTATTTAAATCGGTTTCTTCTTTGTGTCGAAAATATGACTTCAAAAATCATTATACTATTTTTGTTTTTTTTTTTTGACTACGGATACATTTTTTGATTTATATTCATTACGTGGTCTATGCCAAGCCATAATACGTTAATTTTCCATGGTTTTTTTAAGCTTGTAAATGATTAAAATTGCAACTTATGTTTTTCCCTAACATAGATGTGCTTGTTTAAAGATTTCAATGTAGAAAAAAAAAACAGTACTTTTTTATCATATTTTTATTATTTTTTGCACTCAGTACCACTTCAATGTATCACAAATATTATCCTAAATATTTTTAATCATAGTTATTGATGTATTACTCCGTATTTTTACATATTTTGTTGAAATTTTGAAAATAACTGACATTCAGGGAGATGACCTTTACGAACTTTTGAGTGCACAAAACATCCCATTTATGAATTTGAATCTATAGCCTTAAACAATTTTGTAGGTCCCTAAGCATTTAATTTAAGGACAGTCTGTATACGTTTGATAAAACTTTGGATCATCCGGGTCGCAATCCATCCGAAGTGCCAACGCCTTTTGCGTTTGTTTCCATTTCCAAGAAATTTAAATTCAGCAGAATGGAAAATAGCTAGAAACGCTCAGCAATAACATTAGTCTTAAACAAAAAGTGAATATATTCGTCTGTCACAGTCTACAAAGTCATACGATTTGCTTTCTGGCAACTAAGGGCTACCCACCGTCAAAAGGAATTTAAATATTCACTTTTTTTGCCTCTAGAAATACAGAGTAAGCGGGTTAGATCAGTGAGAGGGATAGATCATTTAATTAGTTAAACTTCGCAGATAGCTCATTTTTTATGACTATTTTTTTATTTTTATATAATTGTTACACATTCTATATGATACTCTTCGCAGTAAATGATTAAAAAGATGCATTTTTTATTTTATTGAAAGAAACGTAAAACTTATTTTGTTTGGAAACGGGTAGGGATACAAAAAAATTACCAGATGCTTTTTTATAGGGAAAAATACAATCTTAATTTTATTAAGAATATTTTTTTTTGTTAAGTTGATATTAACGAAAATATGAATTTTTTTCTACTTTGGGGGTGTTTTTAACCCTCTATTTATTACTTGATTTTTTTCAAAAACAATAGGGCTTTTTCTCTAAGTGGCATTGTTTTTTGTGTTAAATCTTAAGTCAATCCGATAAACCGTTCTTGAGTTATGGTGTTCACAAATTTCGTTACAGACAGACAGACGGACAAAAAATAAAAGTCTTAAAAAGTCATGAAACAAACGAATATTTAAAAATGTTTGCTCTAAGACGAATATTAACGATTTTAGAGAAGGTCCGACCAATCGCAATATACTCGAATAGTATAATGACTCGTTTGTATTTTTTTGATTCGTTTGTTTATTAATAACCGATGAGGTTGACTGCCGCCCAAGAATTATTTTTACATAAATTATTCGTTTTCAAAACACTACATTTTATTCTGTGAAATAAATGTTTTTTTCTATTTTTAGCATCTTTACATTCTACAAAAGGGCTTTAATAATGTAATTTAAACTGCACAAATCTTATTTACAAACCTTTTTTTTTTCTGTAAGTCGACTTAAGGAGTTTTCTATTCATCGCATTTAACTAAATCCACTGTGGTTATGTAATGTTAGTTGCCTAAAAACAACAAAAAACAGCACTTTCTGGTCATTGCTCAGTGGGTTTATAAGAGTGAATTTTAATTAAAAATTGTGCTTACCAGCAACATAAATAAACAAAGCACAAGTTGACATATTCTAAAGGTCCATCAATAAGCGTTTAAAATACAGAATTTTGGCAATATAAAATGCAAAAAAAATTGCTTCTAAATTGTCAAAATTCTGTATTTAAACGCTTATTAATGGATTAATGGATTTTTTATTTATGTTCCTTGTAAGCGTAATTTTTAATTAAAATTAACTCTTATAAACCCACTGAGCAATGCCCAGAAAGTGCTATTTTTTGTTGATTTTAGGCAACCAACGTTACATGACCATAGTTTCTATGCTTCGCGACATTCTCCTTTAAACTCTTAGTGTAATTTTTGATTTGTAAGTTTTTGATAAGGTTGACTTCCGCCCAAGAATTATTTTTAAATTATTTGTTCAACACATAAAATTTTATTCTGTGAAATAAAGGAAATGAAACATTTAATACTCTTTCTATTTTTAGCGCCTTTAAGTTCTACAAAAAAAGGCCTGAATAATACAATTTAAACGCAAATCTTATTTACAATCCTTCTTTCTCTGTTAGGCGAGACTCAAGGAGTTTTCTATTCAATTCATCACATTTTTTAACTTAATCCACTGAGTATTTAAACTTTGTTTACTATTATCAATAAATATAAAACATCATTTGGAATTATGGGCCCCTTGATTGAACCAGTCAGCATTCCGGTTATTCGAAGGATTTCCGTCCAAATCAACCAAAAAACGAATCTAATTGTCGGTTTGTAACAACAATTAAGTACCAAGCAATACTATTGAAATGTCATACGCAAGAACTTGACCTTTCGCAAGTATATCACCTTAAAAAGTTGTTTAAATCTCTTTAAATCTAAGGAAACAGGTTGCCGAATATTTTTCATATTTGGAGCAAGTACGTTATTGTGCACAAAATGTAAATTCAACAAGGGGCAACGCCCACCTCATTAATCAATTCGCTTGTTCTTGAAATTGGTATAAAAAGATTTGAAAAATTTTAACAAAGCATCATTTTGTTTTGATCGTACAAGTGACAACAACTACAATGGCAGCTAAAGTAAGTACAACTATTTTTTAACATTACACCCTTAGAATGATTTTAAAAGTCTTTCTGATCTACGGCACTACGGCCTAACTAACTTTTTGTTTTTATTGTGTGCAGTTCCTAGTTCTCTTCGCCACTTTGGCCTATGCCTCAGCCGGTAACTTGGCTTACTCTGGCCTCGCCAGCCCTGCCGTAGCCTACGGCGCACCCGCCCTATCATACGGCGCACCTGCCGTATCCTACGCCGCACCCGCAGTGTCCTACGCCGCCCCAGCCGTATCCTACGCCGCACATGCCGTACACGCTCCAGTAGCCGTAGCTCACGCCGTACCCTCTGCCTCCAGCTACTCGTACACCAACAAGATCTCCTCCGCTCCTGCTTTGGCTTACGCCGCCGCACCTGCCGTATCCTACGCCGCCCCAGTTGCCGTAGCTCACGCTGCACCCATTGCCGTAGCTAAGGCTATCCCAGCTGCATCCAGCTACTCGTACACCAACAAGATCTCTTCTGCTCCTGCTTTGGCTTACGCCGCACCTGCCGTATCTTACGCTCCCCAAGTAGCCGTAGCTCACGCTGCACCAGTAGCCGTAGCTCACGCCGTACCTGCTGCTTCTTCTTACTCATACACCAACAAGGTTTCAAGCGCTCCTGCTCTCGCTTACGCCGCACCAGCCGTATCTTACGCCGCTCCCCAAGTAGCCGTTGCTCACGCCGTACCTGCCGCCTCAAGCTACTCATACACTAACAAGGTTTCAAGCGCTCCTGCTCTCGCTTACGCCGCCGCACCTGCCGTATCTTACGCTGCCCCAGCCGTATCCTACGCCGCTCCCGCTTACGCTGCCGTAGCTCACGCTCCAATCGTAACCAAGGCTATTCCAGCTGCCTCTTCTTACGCTTACACCAACAAGGTTTCTTCTGCCGCGTACACCACTTACGCTGCTGCCGCTCCAGCTATTGTAGCTAAGACTTACGCCGCCCCTGCTTTGTCTTACGCTGCCCCAGCTCCTTTGTACACCAAGACTATCGCTGCTGCTCCAGCTTACACCAGCTACTCTGCACCTTTGTACGGTAACGCTTACGCTGGTCAATACATCCACTAAATACGCTAAGATTGCTTTGATTTTTTTAAGTGATTTTTAGGCCATTCAAACCCTTTCGACTGTTTTTTTTGGTTTGTAAATAATTTAAACCGATTTTTTTATACCTGACTTAAATAAAATTATGTAAATATGCCAATTTATTGTTTTATTTGATTGTTTTTTGGAAATAATTAAAATGGTTTGACAAGTTTTTTGTTGCACAGAGCTAATTTAAAATAGTATATTAAAACATTGAGTTTTATAAGAAACGTTTTTTAGCACGCGTCCAGGTTCGGAAAAAGAGCCGCGCAGCGGCGAGTTTTCCAATGGACAAGTGGTAAAAACGCCTTATAAAACGAGTTTTTTATAGTATTTTTTATATTTGCTTCATTTAATTAATTAAAAAGCATTTTTAATTTGGATTAAAAACTTAAGATGAAATTTTGTTTTTATGACCAACCTTATAGCATAACATTGACATTTTGAAGTAAAAAATAAATTCAAGTTAGACATATTGAATAATGGCATTTGTAAACTTTACTCATTTAATACTGAATGAATACGCGTTTTTGGGAAAATGTAACCATTGATATCGTTTCTCCAATTCTTCTAGTTATTCCATCTACAAAAAAAATATGTCCCCCGATTGATTATAATTGTAAAATTTGTAAATAAAAAGTACCTTGCAAGAAAACAATTCATCTTTTTGCATCAGGAAAACCAACCAATAAAATAAAATTTTGGGTTTAATAATGAAGCAATTCAACAACTTTAAAAAACCAAATTTCGGGTTTCATAATGTGTAGAGTGCCTTGATAATTTTGACAGTTATTGTCGCCTTATAGAGTGACGACATGCATCATTCTTTCTCTGTCATACAGATAACGTCATTAATTGTGATTGTAAGTTGTAATTGTTGTCACTTTGGCTGTAACGTTGATGACGTTATCTGTATGACAGAGAAAGAATGATGCATGTCGTCACTCTATAAGGCGACAATAATTGTCAAAATGATCCAGGCACTCTAATAATGTGCATATTATAGAACGCAAATATAAAAAAGTTGTTTGTAAGTGCGCTGGATTAATATTCATGCTCGTTTTAATTGTCCCAAACAACATTATTAATTTAGTTAATAATACCCCGGTAAATTTATGCACAGCTCGACAAAATTGAAAGTTTTGTGTTCCAAGTACTAAATTACTAAATTATTTCACTAAAATTGTTCGCAAACCACAAAAATATTCAAAATTCAAATTAGGTGTTTGTTTGCTCGTAATTTAATTATTTCTTCGCTGTTAGTGGTTTAATTTAAACCGACTTGGGTATATCAATTCAAACTTTACAAATGCACACTTTTGTTTAAACTTTAAAGGAACGTGAATCAAATTAACTGGAGGAATAATTGAAATGCAAATGTTTCCTTATCTGTAATTTGCAGGATTCTCATCTAACCTCGTAAGGATGTTCCCTAAACACAATGTAATTTTAGGTAAACGAGGAAAAAAAGTCGTTTTTATATTTGCGTTCTATAATAAACACAATATGAAATTCAAAATTTGTTTTTTTAAGGTTGCTAAATTGCTTCATTATTAACCCAAGATTTTATTTTATTAGGTTGGTTTTCCATATGCAAAAAGATGAATTCTTTCCTTGCAAGCTACTTTTTATTTACAAATTTTACTATTATAGACTATCGGGGACATATTTTTTTGGTAGAGGGAATAACTAGAAGAATTGAAGAAACGATATCAACGGTTACATTTTCTCAAAAACGCCAATTCATTCAGTATTAAGTGAGTAAAGTTTACAAATGTCATTATTCAATATGTCTGACCTAAATTTACTTTTTACTTCAAAATGTCAATGTTGCCAAACCAATTAAAATAAAAATTTAAGTTTAGTTTTTAATTAAAAAGGCTTTTGTATAAAATAAATAAAGCAAATATGAAAAATAGTATAAAAAACTAGTTTTATAAGGCGTTGTTTAGCACTTGTCCATTGCTTCCAAACCTGGACGCGTGCTAAAAAACGTTCCTTATAAAACTCTATGTTTCAATATACTATTTTTAATAATCTTAAATTTTGCTGTCAAAAGCATTTTATCTTGCAATTTAATTATCTTCAAGGCCTGTAATACACAAATTGCAAAATTTTTGTAATTCCCAAATAGCATGTTGTTTTAAAAATCAAGTTAAATTTCAAGTAGGTATTTTTCAAAATATTTAAGTAATGCAACATTTTTCAATTGTTTTATTGCGATGCCTCTTTAATTAACTTATAAATGATTTTAATTGCGCATTTTTTACCGAGTGCCAATTTAATTAATTTCATTAAAATTAAAAAACATTATAGGTTTGCAAAATTTTTATATAATTCAAAACTGCAGAAATATAAAATATATTTATTTGAATAATAATAAAATATCATTACGGCACAAACATGTGCAAATAAAAGCGAAACTACCCCATGTAAAACAAACTTGAAATAAGAGCAGCAGAAAATAAATGTTATGATGACTACATAAAATATTTAGGTACCTAGGTAACATGTATTTTAAATGGCCTGTAATTTTATGAAGTTATTACATAAAATAAGGTTTTATTCATTATTATTATTATCTGTTGCCTTTTATTACAGCTCAAATTGAACAGTTCGTGTTATTAATGTCTTCCTTATATATTAAAAATGAATATCCTTTATCCTTTTCATCCTGACAAATCCTTATTCTTGATGTTTCAACATTTTAAGGCATTTTTCAACATAAAGGAGATTTAAAAGTGTATTAAAATTAAAAGAAACGTTACTTTTATATTTTATCTATGATTTTTAAGCATTCTACAAAAGGTCCTTAAAATGAGGCTATTATAAATACATTGTGCAAAAATTCTAAAGCAAAAAAAAACAAACATGTTTACCCAGTTTTTATAATTGATTTAATTTAACAATTTTTGCATATTACATAACATTTTTATGTCAAATATGATTACCATAAAAATTTAAAACCTACTTCAATTAATTAAAAATGACATTCTTAATAAATAAAGTAACTACTTAAAAAACAAAATCCTAATCTTTTGATCGATCTCTGAAGACCTTGATAAATATTTCACACAATCTTTCGTAAAACATTAAAGGTACCAATAACTCAATAACCTAATCAATGATCATTAAAATTCAATTGTCTTTAATTACAGGTCTTAAACTCATTTATAATGAAGGATTTTTTAGATTTATTAGACCATGAAGAGCGAAGGATGACCACTTCTTGCATCTGCAAACGTACCAATGAAAGAAATAACTATTTAAGATGAAAAAACAATCCAAAGAGTACACAAAAGGTAATTTCTTATGGCGTAAAAATATGGTGAATGCGCCGGGCAAACGTTTCCATAATTTACGTGCTCCTGTTCCTGACCCACTTAGCATACACGGTGTCAAAAAAATGGCGCATAATCGCGATGGTACGTTGTTGAGGCATGTCTAGGAAGTCCCAGAAAATTGTTAAAAAAAATCTATCTCATATACCCTCGGAGATATGAGACCCCAAAGTGCGAAACTTTTAACGCTTATATCTAAAATTATTTGACCATTTGTTTATCTTTTAAATGGTCAAATTACATTTTTTAAACAATTTAATTTTAGAAAAATTCTATGAAATAAACAAGCTGACAACAATGTCAATATGATCTAATGCAAAAATGTATGATCAAGACTCATAGATGGAATTTTCAGATGTATTTTCCTAGACTGTTTTGCCTAATTTATGCAACTTTGTTCGCATTTTCCTTAATGAATATAACTCAGATGATTTTTTTTTAACAATTTTCTAGGCATGCCCCAACAACGTACATATTAGGTGTTTGTTAGCTCGTAATTTAATTATTTTCTTCGCTGTTAGTGGTTTAATTTATGAAATGAAGCTGACAACAATGTCAATATGATCTAATGCAAAAATGTATGCTCAAGAATCTAGATGAGTTTTAAAGATGAATTTTTCAATCAGTGTTGCCGAATTTATGCAACTTTGTTCGCATTTTTCTCAAGGAATATAAGAGATGGATTTTATTTAACATTTTTCTAGGGATTCCTGGAAATGCCCCAAGAACGTACCAAAGCGTTTATGCGCCATTTTTTGGACACCCTTTACATACATACATACATACATACATACATACATACATACATACAGGACGCGATGGTACGCTCTTGGGACATTCTCAGGGATCCCTAAAAAATTGTCAAGAAAAATCCATCTGTTATATTCATCGAGAAAAATGCGAACAAAGTTGCATAAATTCGGCAACACAGTTTAGGAAAATACATCTTAAAATTTCATTTATAAGTCTAAAAATCCCATCTATGAGTCTTGATCATACACTTTTGCATTTGATTTTATTGACGTTGTTGTCAGCTTCATTTCATGAAAATTTTGTAAAATTAAATTGATTATAAAAATGTAATTCGACCATTTAATAAATAAACAAATGGTTGAATAGTTTAAGATATGTAGCTTTGCATTAAACCATTTGTTTCGTTAATATGTGCTGTTATATTCAAGATATAATTAGGCATTTAAAGTTTCGCACTTTGGGGCAACATATCTCCGAGGGTATATGAGATTTTTTTTGACAATTTTCTGGGGCTCCCTAGACATGCCCCACCAACGTACCATCGCGTTTATGCGCCATTTTTTGGACACCCTGTATGATTTAATGCAAAAATGTATGCTCAAGAATGTAGATGAGTTTTAAAGATGTATTTTTCAATCAGTGTTGCCGAACTTATGCAACTATGTTCCCATTTTTCTCAAAGAATATAAGAGATGGATTTTTTTTAACATTTTTCTAGGGATCCCCGCAAATGCCCCAAGAACGTACCATAGCGTTTATGCGCCATTTTTTGACACCCTGTACATACATACATACATTGCAAGTTAAATAAAAGCTTTTAAAACAATCCAAACGTAATAAATACGATTTCTAAGGACGTAAGAATATGGCGAATGCACCGGGTGAGCGATGCCTTAATTTACGTACTCCTAATACCTGACCCACTTAGCATATAACTTCTTAGCATTTAGAGCATGAATTAAGATCTCTACGTATTAACAAAATCCATAAACAGGTGTATTATACGATGCGGATATACATTTCGTGTCTTATTCCAGCAAATTGAGCGTATTTTACCTGGCCCATAAACTCTAGTATAGTAGCCCCAAGCAAAAAGAGACATAATCATGGTTTGCTTTGAATAATGATTTGAGTGAAGAGCTACACTCTATCCTAGAGTGCTGTTGACACTTTACGGCTACGGTAAACCACATTTCTACGGCCTGAGGTTTATTTATATTGAAGTGTGTACATATAGACCTTTTGCAAAGATGTTACACTACTAGAGAGCATCAAATAGCCTTTTTCGCACATCGATTATTAAAGACATTCATTAACGCACTTCAAATCGTTGATTAATGACCCCTATTAATGCATGAATACGAGCCCATAGTAACGCTCTTCTATGTTTAAAATTACTATCTATGTTTCTACATTACAAATATTAAAGTAGCGTTAATTACGGTTCAAGCAACAAAAACCAAAAGAAATTAAATATTTACCGTTGGAAAGAATGAGAAGCAGATCCTTTTACCACATTTTAAGGAAATAACATTCATTTTCTATTCACATTTAATAAAAGTTCGGCGACAGCTCATCTTCTTCAACTTTAATAAATTTGAATGGCCGACGCATTGTTTCTGTTAGTTGGTGAAATAACTGTTTTATTTTATAATTTATTTAATAATGATCTACGATGTGCGAAAAAGCATTGTAACCAGTTCGTATGTTAAATGGCGATTTATAAACTCACTTATTAACAAGCTCACTGATCGCTGGCTTGTTAAAACCGCTCTTTTAATAATCGCCCCTAAACACACTTACTGGTTAAATAACTATTAAATTAATGTCTTAATCTTGCGGTTTGTCACTTGTGCCTTTTCGGGTTTTAACTGGCGCAAAGCATTCATGTATTTCCGGGACACTCCTGTTCTTGGTAGACCTGTCTTAGGATGGACACTAAGACTGGTGGGTCCATGTTTGAATTTCAAGAATCAGCAGAAAATAGTCTATTGTTGTGGTGCACCGTCACCAGAAGTAAAAATCAACTCTGCAAGACATAGTTGTTGAGATAATTTTCTTTAAAAGTAACCACAAATTTTTGCACACCCAAAATTTTTCTCGGTATACAATTCAGCGAATCTAGTTATTTTATTGCTTTGGCCGTCTGCCAGTAATTTGCATATCTTCATTTGAATTAATTATTGCCTATTGCCCACCAATCAGATTTAAATTTTGAATAATTAACCGATTGTATATGCATGCATAAATTAAATCATGGAACGTTTTTGAAATATTTTGAGTTATCTTAAAATTTTATAAGTTGGCAAAATTTAATATCACGTAAAATTATGCTTCGATACCAGCTAATGCTTTTCATTTTATGATTTATGTATCCAATATAAGGGTAATTTGGAAAGCATAATCAATTTAAGTTTATGCAAAATAATAAATATGAATAAAGGACCTTACATAGATACTACATAAAGACATATACAATGTACATAAAAATGTAGCTTTTGCAAAAACTAACTTTTATTATGCTTTGCTAGATACATTTTTTTTTTATAGAAAAAACACTTCTTTAGCTATGCCTTCTTTACACCTTATAGTTCTAAGTTAATGTTTTATGCAGAATTTTTGGTAGTTCTTTAACAATAAATCTGATATTCTGCAAAATAAGACTTTTGCAAAATCATTTCATTAATAATGCTGCAGGATTTAGAAAGGTAATGTATGAAAGAAAATGGATTTTAAATAAAGCACAAAGATCCTTTACATACATTTTCCAGGGAAAGTAATTCGTTTTTCGGAACATTTAGCTTCCAAACCAAGATACGTTTAAAAGATTTACGGATTCACGGGTGACCATGCGTCAAATGCTAACTCAACAGTCAACACGTACAATTCAGCTTCAAACCTAGGATGAGACAGCTTTTTAATTTTAAATAGACATCGTCAAGTCCTACGTTACAGTTCACAGAAGTGCATTAAAATACTATCTGTGAAATTTTTTTAGGCAACCAACATTACGGACTAAAGAAAATGGTCATTTTTTTCCTATTCCGTGTTTCCAACATTGGTCTTTTTAAAAAATTAATTAAAGAAAAATAAGAGCATTTTTTAGGTCCCATTGGTGTAAAAATGTTCCTTTACATCTTATTTACGATATTTTAATTTAAAATTACCCAAAAATCTACCACAAGAATAAAAAAATCCCTTATTAATCTGATGATGATCACCCACCAAGATGTCAGCTTTAAACGCGAATTGCTTGAGAAAGCAACCATATCAAGGGGTATGGTTTGTTCTAGGTAATAGAAAAAAATGTTAATTTTACAATGGTACTTAGCAGACCTCTTGATATGGTTGCTTTTTTCAGCAATTTGCGTTTAAAATTCACATCTTGGAGGGTGCACAACATTAACAGACAAACTGTATTTTATAGAGTTTTACAATGAATTAAACTTGAAATATCGAATTTAAGACATTAGAGCACCAAGAGTTCCCCAAGAAAGCCTTTTATTTTCACAAAATATTGTTCTAAAAAAGTGGCTAAATCTGACTGAATCAAAATTCCACTTCACAGACAGTTTTTTAATGTGGATCTGTGATCTGTGACGTAGGAGTTGACCGTGTGTATTGGTTACTTAAAATTAAGGATTGCTTGTAGAAAGGGCACAACAAAAAAGAGGAAGAGCTTTGACAAGGCAAGTTAAGAATGCAATAAATCGTGCAATATAGCAGGATTTTAAGAACCTTAAAAGTAATTTACACTGTCTGATGTTCAACCTAATAAAAAGTTTAACAAAGATGCAATTACGTTGCTACTGAGAATAGCTAAAATGCCACCAAACGATCTGATTTATTAGAGGCTCCGATCCACTGAAGATTCTTATAGAGGACCCTTTAAAACATAACTAAAAGCAAACTTTAATTTTTATATACCTACTTTCAACTATAAAAAAAAATGTCCAAAAAATGGCGCATAAACGCGATGGTACGTTGTTGGGGCATGCCTAGGGATTCCTGGAAAATTGTAGACAAAAATCCATCCGTTATATTAATTAAGAAAAATGCGACCAAAGTTGTATAAATTCGGCAACACAGTCTATGAAAATACGTCTAAAAATCCCATCTATGAGTCTTGATCATACACTTTTGCATTAGATTTTATTGACATTGTTGTCAGCTTCATTTCATGAAAATTTTGTAAAATTTAATTGATCATAAAAATGTAATTAAACCATTTAAGAGATAAACAAATAGTGAAGACTGTAGCTTTGTGTTATACCATTTTTTTCGTTAATATGTGCTCTTATCTTTAAGGTATGAGCGTTCAAACTTTTGCACTTTGGGTCCTCATATCTCCAAGGGTATATGAGATGGATTTTTTTTAACATTTTCTAGAGATTCCTAGACATGCTTCAATAACGTACCATCGCGTTTATGCGCCAATTTTTGGACATCCTGTACTATTTTAAGACCTAAATATAAAGGTATGTATCGGGTTTGTTGTAACTGCGTGCTTGTGTTGCAATAAAATTGGAATTTAGGACACAGAAATTAAGGAGTTGGAAAGTCAATTTAATTTCCGAGGAAATTAATGTTATTTTTAGAGTTTTGCTGATCCATTAATCTAACCAGACAAATTTTCTCATTACCCAAAACCGAAATCTCCCATGTATTTAAGAAACTAAAAAAAAGTAAAATTGAAACCAACCTATAAGTTTTTATCTTGTAAAACTCTTTTAGTTAAGTGAATCAAAAATTGTTCCATTTTTTATACATTAGAAGTGGGAAAACAATTGCTTAAAAGCATGTGTCGCAGACCATTAGATCATAACAGTTTCTTTAATGTGTTTTCCTAAGAGCTATATAAGCTACATTGAGACATTTTTCTAGGATACAAGCCATTATCCTGACTCCTTTGGAAATAACAATGCTTTTATTGGTATTTTTATGAGTTTTCAGAAATTGCTTTACAAACACTATTTCTAGAAAAACCCCAAAACCGTAAATATGTTAATTTATCAGCCAAAAAGGAAACCAATTTCTTCAAGGATTAAAAACCCTTTTCATAGTTTGTTAACTTGTACTCCATTTCTGAAAAGTCCTTTGAATATAAATGCTTAAAAATGTAAGAAGTCAAGATAAAAAGCTTTTAAAGCTATTTAACATTGGGTAAAAATCACTAAAGCGTTTCAAATTTGCAGAGATTTTATTCCAGAGAATATAAGGCATTGTAGAAATCAATTGAACAATTCATTGTATGCCATTGGTCTTTGATTGAGGTTTCAAGTCTCTCAATCTGAATTGGGTCATTTGATAAAGCTGAACTTAAATTGGTAATGTTTTAAAAATGTTCTGCTTTGCACAAGACAAATCTAAAATGTCAGACTTCATTTATACGGGGGTTGTCTTTTATATTTTGCATATACAAATAGAGGGCGCCACCAACGTCACCACAAGTGCCAAACAAACTCTTCAAGTTCATTAGGACTATACCGAAAGTTTTGTTAGGATACGACAAGTATTTTAGCCACAATAATTTTTTTAAGTTGGAGAGTTTTCGATTGTGCCAAGAAAATGTTTGACTACTTTCAAAGGCAATTATCTTAACAGCAATGTCCTACCGAGTTGATTTTTAGTTTTGGCGACGATGCACCACATCAATAGACTATTTTCCTCTGATTCTTGAAATTCAAACATGGACCCACCAGTCTTAGCGCCCATCCTAAGACAGGTCTACCAAAAACAGGAGTGTCTCGGAAATACATGGATGTTTTGCGTCAGTTAAAGCCCGAAAAGGCACAAGTGACACAAGATTAAGACATTCCAAGACAATTAAATGGCTCCAATTTGGAGAATCTTACATAAACGGTTAAGTGTCAAAAATAATTATTTTATGTTGTCGTATCTTAAAGGGCAATTTATAGAACGTTACTTTCACTTTACTTTCGCTTTATTTCGGCGTAACTTTACAGAAAATTAAATAAAATACATGGGAATGTATCAGCAAATTTATTCTTCACTTTAGCGCTACTTTGCTGATTTATTTTGCTGTATGTAGTACTGTCAAAAGCCGAGCTTGGCAGATCATGCGCAAAATTTGCAAAAATGAGATATTCACCCTTATTGTCAAGGGTAGTGATTACGGAATATCGCTTCGTACGAAACCTGTTAGGTCTTCTTATGTAGGTTTACTACGAAGCTTTATTCCGTAATTACCGCCCAGGTGTAAATAGTCAGAAGTCGCGAGTTCAGACACATGCGCATAACCGTTCCCAATTTCACGTAACTTTACAATCTATAAGTTAAGCAAATTTGTTAAGTAACGCGGAAGTGAAGTTACGCCGAAGTAAAGTGAAAGTAACGTTCTATAAATCGCCCTTTAAGAACGCGCTATAAAGTAAAATTTAAAAGTTTTAGTATGAGTAGCTATATTTTTTTAAGGACCACGCCAGTGTAAAAATTTTAGTTTTTTCTTTAAATATTATTTAATAAGGTTCTATACTGCTATACACGAAGTAACAGACATAAAAATGCAAGTTTCAGTCACTCAACCAGCTTATTTAAAAACAAAACGAAAAAGTCAATACCACAACTTTTCCCAGGGCATATAAAACCGAGTGGCTTACCCACTTAGCCAAGATTCATCTACGTATTTTTTACGACCCCAGTCTGTCGTATAACTATATAAGTATCTTTTTCCAGGTGGTTAAGAGGTAAGTTTCTAAGCTATACAGGGTGTTACCAAATAACTAGGACTCAGGGGTAACTCCTGAACCCATTTTAAGAAAAAAAGTTCATATAGACATGTGTCCGAAAATCCTTCGTTTCTGAGATACAGGGTGTCAAAGTTTCTCAAAAAAAATTTTAATCTTAAGATTACTAAAAAGCTAAACCAGATATTTATTTGAAATAATAATAAAAAAAAGAAAATAATTTACCCTTCATTGTTAACTATGTTTTATTTTCATTAACATAAAAAAGCCAAACTTAAAAAAGAAATTTTGTTGCCTTTGGGCAATGAATTTTTTTCTCGAAAACGGTTAGTTTTATGAAAAAAGAACAAGACATTAATTTTAAAGATCATATTCAAGGGCTTCTAATTATTTTATGAAAATACCAAAAAAGTAACACACAAAAAAGTTGGGGGTGAACAACTTCCATGGTACCCCCAAATGTGCCCCTTCCAATTAAAATTTTTATTTTTTTTCTACCGCACTTTATGCCTAATGGTAAGAAAATTACCCGTGCTAAGTTTTAAATAAATATTTGGTTTAGTTTCTTGGTAAACTTAAAAAAAAAAGTTTTTTTTAGAAACGTTGCACCCTGTATCTCAGAAAAGAAGGATTTTCGGACACATGTTTATATGAATTTTATTACTTAAAATGTGTCCAGGAATTACCCCCTGAATTTTTTCCTAGTTATTTGGTAACACCCTGTATGTACGTCCCCAGATCATATTAATCCTACTTACGTGTAACGCCCTTCTCGAGGTCCTCGTAATATCCACAGAGAGCTAACTGGGAGAGCACAGAATTGGGTAGACGACAAAGAGTGTCTACTCGTCGAAGCCGAGCCGAAATTAATTCAACGTCCTTTACGTTTTTATCACATGGCCTAAAACAAAAAATAGCTTTAGAAATTTGAATAAAAACCCTGTTTTTCAAGGGCTTTAAAAAACTAAACAACTCGGTTTTTTTGTGAGCTCATACATGTATTGTAAGTTTGGATGTATTCTCAAGTTAAAATTTTGTATATCCATCTATTGTCTGTTCTGGAAAGCCCTTAATCAGCTGATTTAACTGGGGCACTTTGCACGTAAATCTAACAAACCACAGATTAAATTAATCTATGGTTCCCCAGTTGATGTCCCACAAATACTTATCAATAGAAAATTGTTAAAAAAACCTATCCCATACACCCTTAAAGATATAAGGCCTTAAAGGCGAAACTTTGAACGCAAACATTTTAAAAATAACATACATGGTAATTACCCTTTTTTTCTAATTATTGTACTCGTCTTGAGAATGGTGTAAAATTCATCGAAACGTCGACTCGTTAAAAACAGATTTTTGTTTTATTTGGATCCTACCCCCCTAATTTTTCTTCAATTATCAATAATTTGGATCACCAATCTATTTATTCATCCTTAAAAATAACACATACGAGGATTGCCTTTTATATTTTGCATACAGACAAATGGGGGGCGCCACCAACGGCTCCACAAGTGCCAAACAAAACCTTCAAGTTTATTAGGACTATACCGAAAGTTTTGTTAAGGTACGACAAGTGGTTTCGCCACAGTAAATTTTTTAGTTAACCTCGCGAGCTGCTCTAAAACGTATACCTCTTTTGGCTTATTCTTTGCATGAAACCCCCTAGAAGCTTATCGTTGGTTATTATCAATTTTTTTTGTGTAAATTTATGTTGGTCATCATTTGTTGTTTTGTATGCGATTTATTAAATTCCACTGCCAAACAGACTCAAAATTCTAGGTCACTAATTAAGCCAGTCTACTTCTGTGCCTCCCTAAAAAATTAAGCTGTCCAACAGAAAATATTTTTTTTACATTCTGTATATATGTAAGATTCTTTAAATTGGAGTCATTTAATTGCCTTAGAATGTCTTAATCTTGCGGTGTGTCACTTGTGCATTTTCCGCGGGTTTTAACTGGCGCAAAGCATCCATGTATTTCCGGAACACTCCTGTTTTTGGTAGACCTGTCTTAGGATGGCGCTAAGACTGGTGGGTCCATGTTTGCATTTCAAGAATCAGCAGGAAATAGTCTATTGATGTGGTGCATCGTAGCCAAAAGTAAAAATCAATTCGGCAAGATATTGTTGTTGGAATAATTTTCTTTGAAAGTAGTCAACAAAACTTATTTTCCTTAGAAATTAGAAAAGACAGATTTTCTTTAAACAATTTTTTTTTGCATACCCTAAGGACACCCTATAGAATGCAACCCTGTATATGATAAAATAAACTAATTAATGTAATTGCTATATTAGTTTAATCCAGCACCATCTGCAAAAACAAGCTTTGTCGGTTTAGTCTGACCATTTTACCTTTCGGAAAAGTAATTAACGCGTTGAAACACTTAGATGTCCTTAAAAAAATAATAAGGATCTTTCTACAATGCTATCTAGTTACACAATAATTTAAATTAAAAATTAAAGCCACATTTTTTTACGTTTTGGAATTTTAAATTTTCTTTGAAATATAAATAACTCTACTTGAGGTATTTTTAGATTTTAATAACCAACGAAAAAAAAAAACGTACAAGACTTTAGGTGAATTATGTAGACAATTTTTTGTACCAAGGACATTCAAAAAATAATGCTCCTGCTTTTAATTACAGGGTGTCCAAAAATTGACGCATAAACGCGATGGTACGTTGTTGGGACATGCCTAGGGATTCCTGGAAAATTGTTGAAAAAAATCCATCTGTTATATCCATTAAGAAAAATGCGAACAAAGTTGCAAAAATTCGGCTACACAGTCTAGGAAAATACATCTAAAAATCCCATCTATGAGCCTTGGTCATACACTTTTGCAATTGATTTTATTGACATTGTTGTCAGCTTCATTTCATGAAAATTTTGTAAAATTAAATTTATTATAAAAATGTAATTCGACCATTTAAAAGGTTAAAAAATGGTGAAATGGTTTAAGATAGAGTGTAGCTTTGTATTTAACCCTTTTTTTCGTTAATATGTTCTGTAATCTTCAAGGTATGAGCGTTCGAAGTTTTATGCTTTGGGACCTCATATCTCCAAGGTTATATAAAATGGATTTTTTTTTAATTTTCTAGGAATCCCTAGACATACCAGAAAAACGTACCTTCGTGTTTATGCGCCAATTTATGGACACTCTGTAGACTGTAGACAATTAAGTGTACCAGAGACATTTATAAAAAAAAATGCTGCTTGTTAGAATTAAACTTTTTATTAAGGCTATTTTTTGGACAATTAACTGGACTCTTGAAAACAATTGTTTGTTTTTAGCACGTAATTGGCTTTTTGCTAAAGTTTAAGATGTACTAAAACAAGTTTATTTAAATCTTTTGCATTTTTAAATGTATTTACAGAAATATAAATATTTTAGGTAGGTTTTTTAAATGACAAAGAAAGATTTCAATCGGAATGTAAGCCTAAAAGTCATTCGGGTCGTTGGAGGCACACTGTGGGTATGATTTTATCCTATCTATTTCCTCCTTAATACGTTTTCACCCAGATTTCCCAGGAAAATGGAGCGGCAATGTTGGCGCGCAAAGACTCGCGAATATCGAGGGAACTTGAACTCTCTGTTGATATAAATTATTGGTTTCCCATTCCCATTTTCAAACCTATCTCGATCCTCAATATGTGATTAAACTTGTCCAATTACTTTTCAGTTTTATCATATCTTTGCTGATGCTGCTCTTAGTTCTTTTTAAATTTATTGAGTTACTATTTATTTTACAAGCACCTTATTTAAGTTACTTCATGTTTTAAAACTCAATCAAAATATGCTTATTGAAGAAAGAAACCTAACATTTCGCGATGCTACGTTGTTGGGACATGTCTAGGGATCCCTAGAAAAATGTTAAAAAAATCTATTTCATATACCCTTGGAGATATAAGGTCCCCAAGTGCAAAACTTCGAACGCTCATACCTTGAAGATAACAGCACATATTAACACAAAAAAATGGTTTAATACAAAGCTACATTATATCTTAAACCATTCCACCATTTCTTTATCTTTTAAATGGCCGAATAACATTTTTATAATCAATTTAATTTTACAAAATTTTTATGAAATGAAGCTGACAACAATGTAAATAAAATCCAATGCAAAAGTGTATGATCAAGACTCATAGATGGGATTTTTTGTGTGTTTTCCTAGACTGTGTTGCCAAATTTATGCAAGTTTGTTCGCATTTTCCCTAATGAATATAACAGGCGGATTTTTTTAACAATTTTCCAGGAATCCCTAGGCATGCCGCATTAACGTACCATCGCGTTTATGCGCCAATTTCGGGACATCCTGTATAACGTGCTTATTTATCTACATAAACATTAAATTATAGTAAGCGCTGCAATACATTGGAATCGGAATTTTTCATTTTTCCAAGTCAGTAATTTATTATATTGACCACTTGAGGAATTTCTATTATCCGAGCCTTGTGAAAAGATTATACCTTATTGTGAGACGGCATTTTATGATAGGAAATATCCGACCGAGTTCTTCTCTTTAGACTTTTTACTTCTTTTTTATTATGACACCACTTACTTTGAAGGAGATATGAAAATATTAATCGCTGGAGGTGCACCAAACAAAAGAAGCTCTAAAATGCAGCTAAGATAGGTCTTTTAACGCCTCTTTATTAAGGCTATGGATTCAAATTCATAAATGGGATGTTCTGTGCATTCAAAAGTTCGTAAATGTCATCTTTCTAAAAGTCAGTTATTTTCGAAATTTCAACAAAATATGTAAAAATACGGAGTAATACATTAATAACTATGATTAAAAATATTTAGGATAATGTTTGTGATACATAGAAGTGGTACTGAGTGCAACAAATAATAAAAATATAGTAAAATAGTACTTAGTGTTTTTCTTTATGCATTGAAATCTTTGAACGAGCACATCTATATTAGGGAAATACGTAAGTTGAAATTTTAATCATTTACCAGCTTAAAAAAGTCATGTTAAATTAACGTATTATGGTTTGGCATAGACCACATATAATGTATATGAACCAAAAAATGTATGCGTAGTCTAAAAAAAAAACAAAAACAGTATAATGATTTTTAAAGTAAGATTTTCGACACAAAGGAATAACCTATTTAAATGAAACCATAATACGTTTGTAGCCCTATTTCTGTAGTTTTCAAAACTACATTTAGTTTTAATATACGATGGGGCCCTCATGTAGATGTGCTGTTTAGTAGAATTGGCGGGAGCTCAACGGAGATGACTTATACGAGCTTCTAGGAGCACAGATTAGATGATCTGTAAATTTAAAACCCTAGTTTTAAAGCCTCTAGTTATTAGGTTCCAAACTAAGCTTAAAAAACTACAAAGAAATGGTCACTTTTTACGACATGTCTTTAAATTTTGTTTAAAAAATAATCACAAAAAATTAACTAGGGAACAAGCTTTTTTTTTTAGAGTCCAGTTCGATATCCAATGTACAAAAAGGTCCTTTGTACAAAGCTCAATCTCGCTACGCATTGATATTACATTAGTAAATCGCCTCACTGACTCACATTAAAGGATGTTTATCCATGCAAATTTCAATATCATATTAAATCTATGTGTAACCTTCGCATGAAATTAGTGTTAGTCTGTTTAATATCATTTTTATCAAGAAAAGAAGAAAAAAACAGTGCTTTCTGCGTCAATAATTACTAACCATGCGCTAGAGGTACCACATTTGCTGTTAATACACAATGAGCATTTTTTTTTAGACATCCTGTATATATACCTTTTAAGGTTTCTATTTTTAAATAATTTGAAATCACTTGGCAAAAACAAATGTTTGGCAAATCCATCAAATTTTTAATTGAATCACAATCTAAAATCAACTTAATTTAATATGATAAAAATTATAAAAACGACAAAAAAATCCATCTCGCTTATCATTTTATGATTTTATTGTTTATTTTAACGTGCAAAATCCCAAATGAGAACAGTTGTGCTCGACGACATTTTAAACAACAGCGCGACTTTATAATTGTTTTATAATTAATAATAAAATTAAAATAAATTTCAATTTACAAATTGTGAACTTCCTAAATAAAATTCAATTTAATTAAATGACATGGAAGTGAACAATAATTCTCAAATTAATAATAAAAGTTACTGTGATATTTTTAAAATAGCTCAAAATGGAATTGAATCTCTTCTAAATTTAGCGTTGGACAATTTAAAAATTTATAACTTTAACATTAATGACAAAAATAAGAGTGGAGACACTTTATTGCACATTGTAGTACAACAAGGTAAGTTAAAAAACAGTATGTCCAAAAATTGGCGCATAAACGCGACAGTACGTTATTGGGGCATGTCCAACAATCCCTAGAAAAATGTTAAAAAAATCCACCTCATATACCTTTGAAGATATGAGGTCCCAAAATGTAAAACTTCAAACGCTCATACCTTGAAGATAACAGCACATATTAACAAAAAAATGGTTTAATACAAAGCTACAGTATATCTTAAACCATTTCACCATTTGTTTGTCTTTTAAATGGTTGAATTACATTCTTATAATCAATTTAATTTAACAAAATTTTCATAAAATGAAGCTGACAACAATGTCAATAAAATCTAATGCAAAAGTGTATGATCAAGACTCATAGATGGGATTTTTTGATGTATTTTCCTAGAGTGTGTTGCCGAATTTATGCAACTTTGTTCGCATTTTTGTCAATGAATATAACATGGATTTTTTAACAATTTTTCAGGAATTCATAGGCATGCCCCAACAACGTACCATCGCGTTTATGCGCCAATTTTTGGGCACCCTGTAGAAGGCATACAAAATATGTAAAAAGCTTTTGAAATAATTGTCCCCTATGAAAAAAGGGACTTTTAAGAGGCATTTAAAATACGCCAAAATCGAACTATAAAACTTTTTTATTTAACCTAAAACGGCCTCTATATCTGAATTTTAAATAAAGTTACCTTGTTTATCAAGTTTCAAATAAAAAAATTAATTTTCTTAAAAGTTTAAAATTGAAAGCGACGTCAATTACTTGAACTTTTGTTAGATGTTTTACTTTTCCCCTCTATTTTAGCATAATAATAACAACATCATCAATATTTTTTAATCTAGTTTAGAAAGTTTAAATTTTCCTTTTTAATTATCTTGAAAATTTCTAAATGAACATTGTGTATCTACCCCTATACAGGGGGTCCTAAATTAGCGCTCGAAACATTGTTTATAAAAATACATGTAAAAAACTCATTATGATTCTTGATCATACAGTTTTGCATCAGATTTTATTGACATTGTTGTCAGCTTTATTTCACGAAAATTTTGTAAAATTAAATCGATTATTAAAAGGAATTTGTCCATTTAAAAGATAAAAAAATGGTAAAATAGTTTTCGATAGACTGTGCCTTTGTATTAAGCCATTTTTTTCGTTAATGTAGCTGTTATCTTCCAGATATATAAGCGTTTAAAGTTTCGCACTTTGGGACCTTATATCTCCAAGGGTATATGAGATAGATTTTTTTTAACAATTTTCTGGGGATCCCTAGGCATGCTCCAACAACGTACCATACAGGTGGTACAACAATTTTTAATTATTAAATAAAAACTTAATCTTTATTAAAGCTACTTTTTAAAAATTTCCTTGCAAATTTCTATTTAACTTTTAACACTAAGTTGAATTTAATTAGGTAATTAAATAAAAAATAGTGTCGCTTAAAAAACAATCAAATACAAATGATATTTTAATTTGCTATAATTTTTTGACTAGTTAATAAAGACTTTTATTTTTTAAATTGCAAAAATGTAATCATAGTAAAATAGTATATTAAAACAAAAATTTTCATAAGGAACGTTTTTTAGCACGCGTCCAGGTTTGGACAAGTGCTAAAAAACGCCTTATAAACCGAATTTTTTAAATTATTTTTTATATTTGCTTTATTTAATTTATTAAAAAGCATTTTTAATTTGAATTAAAAACATACCTAAAAATTTTATATTTATTGGATTGACAACATTGACATTTTAAAGTAAAAAGTAAATTTAGGTCAGACAAATTGAATAATGACAGTACCCAGTAAACCACAGAGTGGTGGCAACCTAGGGGCCCAGTGATGGCAATGATGGCATAGTGCTGGCACGGTACTGCCCTAAGATAATAGTCTGTCGGGCCAGAAGCTTTTTGTCCCAACAATTAGGTAAAGATTTGCCATCAAAATCTAGAATGCGGGCCCGGCCTAGGCTTGCCAGCAATTTTAAGAAAGGCTAAATGCGTCAGATGGGCCAACTACTGGGCCCCTGCTGGCAAACCCTGTATCTGTTATAAACACATGTGCGCGTCTTATTTCTTCTGGCAATGTTGGGTTGTTTAAGAACCAAAGTTTGGCAACATTCAAAATAGATAGTATAGTTTGCGTTGCAACGCTGCATGCACAATCAGGTAGCCTAACATTAGCATCTGTTGAACCTTTTTAGTTTTTAGTGCCTATTGTAAAGTGTTTAAAGCTACACGCCTACCAGTCTTCATGCAGATTTAATTTCAAGAAGGACGCTTTCTTTTTTATTGCTTTATGTGTAAAGTGCAGTGTAAGACTAGTAAATCGAAGAATAAAAATAACCAATTGTAAGTATCCCTATTCTTTTGTAATTTCGAAATAAGGTTAAACAGTTAGCTACGTAAATTAATATGCAAACATAAAACAGACAATTAATATTTTTCGTCTAATGGCGTCCCAAAATTATTTGATAAAAAAAATATTAGGCATTGGCTTAGTTTCAAAAAAAAATTAATTGACTCTGTTATGTGCGCAAGACGCCTAATTTTCGACAAAAAGTTAAAAGAATTTTATTAGGTACTAATTTTATATTTTTTATTTCAGATTCCATCATAAAAAGAATACAAGCCGTACGTAGGGCCAGTACTACCAGTTTTAAATGGTGGATTAAAACGATAAAGGATCGTAAAGGTGGCCGTAGCGTGAATGAAAAAACATTAAGAATGAAATACCGAACCCTAATCTACTGAGACTATTATTTTTTATACTTATTTTGTAAAATGTAGAAATTTATTTAATTTTTCTTACTCAAAAATCATAATTTGTAGCTACTTTAACCCCTTTATTGTTAGATTTGTAATTAGGAAAGGTGTAGTTGTCTAAAATATTACCTTGGTTGTTTTTTTTATTTTTTGTAAAATACTATTATTAAAATCACTTTATGGTTGAATAGTGCATTAACGTTTTGTATCTATTATTTAATTTTCTTGAGTAACAAATAAGTACATATATTTAAGAATTTTTTAAATTGTTCATTGTAAGCATTGTTTTTTAAAATAAATATTTTTTAAACCCTAAACGATTGTTTTTAAATTAAACAAAACATTGGCCTAGTAATGGCAAGATTAGGGCAAATTGGCGGCCCACGTACGACCTGGTAGGGGCAGAATGATGGCAATGTTAGGGCATAGTAGCGGACCACTTATGGCCTAGTAGGGGCAAGATGATGGCAAAGTTAGGGCAGAGTGTTTCTCCACACGAAGTGGGCCAGTAAGGTCAAGCAAACTTTTCAATGTGAGGGTAAGTTGATGGCAACTCGCGGGGCCGGATCGGCCCACGCGTGGGCCATCAGTGTTGGGGCCCAGCTTGTGGGCGCCCGGACATATCCGCGAGGGGCCATCATGGCATGCCCCAATCTTGCCAGTTGTGGTAGTGGTGGCAAACGTATTGGGGCAACTCGATGGGCCAGGTACGAGTGGTTCACTGGGTAGTAAACTTTACTCCCTTAATACTAAATGAATACGCGTTTTTGAAAAAATGTAACCGTTGATATCGTTTCTCCAAGCCTTCTAGTTATTCCCCGATAGTTACAACAATAAAATTGGTAAATAAAAAGTGACAATTTTTTTTGTTGTTTCAGGAAAAATCGACACAACTAAAAAATTATTACAACTAGGAGCAAACATTAACCAAAAAAACAAAAATGGAGAAACACCAATTTTTCACGCTTGCTCAGAAGGACATTTAAAAATTCTACACCTTTTATACAAAAAAGGCGCTCTTGACAATATACCAAACAACAAAAATCAAACATGCTTATACAAGGCAATACGAAAAAAACAAATACAAGTCGTACAATATTTGATACAAGCAAACAAAAAATTCATGAAAGAGTACCGAAAATTCCAAACAGAGGCTTGCCAAAATGGTATCGTTGAAAATTTGAAATTTTGTCTTAAGGTGGATGACAAAATCATGTGTTTAGGGGACTTATCGGCATTACAGGTTTCTGTAATGTTTCAGCAAACTAACCTAGTGAAAATACTACTTGACAGTACAGATTTTGACACATGTGACCACAGAAAAAGAACCTTAGCCCATCTGGCAGTGATGAACAAAAATATCCACATTTTAAAACTACTTCTACCAAAAATAAGCCCACAAATCTTAAACGCGCAGGACGCTAATGGTTTGACAATTCTCCATTACGCTATAGAATCAAATTCTGTTGACATTTTGACACTTATTTTAAAGCACAAACCAAATTTCCGACTGCGAGACATCGACTCGTATGAAGCGATTCATATCGCAGCACAAAAAAGTACAGACTGTCTAAAAATCCTTCTAAAACAGCCAAAAATAAATGTAGAAACCTTTACAAATTCAGGTGATTTGCCGCTCCATCTAGCGGCGGCGTTTGGGAACTTGGAAAACGTTTTTTTGTTGTATAAGGACGCTCATAGGAATTGTTTAAACAACGATGGTCTAAACGCGTTTAATTTGGCGCTAAATAACGGACATGTCAAAATTTGTGAATTTTTGTCTACTCGAAAAACGAATTGTGATATTTTAAATAATTTTAATAAGTTTAATGTAATAAGTCGTGGCAAGTTTTGTAAAAAAACTGTGTGATTTTTAATTTTTTCGAATAAAAATAGTTTTGTAATTTATTGTCTACATTTGCGTTCTATAATAAGCACATTATAAAACCCGAAATTTGGTTTTTTAAGGTTGCTGAATTGCTTCATTATTAAACCCAAAATTTTATTTTATTAGGTTGGTTTTTCAAATGTAAAAAGATGAATTTTTTCCTTGCAAGGTACTTTTTATTTACAAATTTTACTATTATGAACTATCGGGGGACATATTTTTTTGTAAAGGGAATATCTAGAAGAATTGAAGAAACGCGTATTCATTCAGTATTAAGGGCGTGTATTTTCGCTTACTATCTTCCAAAAAAAAAGAGAGAGATTCTGCCGGCAGGGATTCAAAATACGACATCTTCCTAAAAATAGAGAAAAGAAAAAGAAGACTTATAAGCATAACCTATCTTTTGTTACATTTGTACTTGCACGTCATTAAATGAACTATTTATAGTTAAGTTACTTCGTACCTAATTATATTTCTATGTAATTAATTAATTAAATTACAGTACGTATGGGTTAGGTTAGAATTTAAGCCGTTACGGTTAAGTTTTTAAAAAATCGCGCGCAAATAGCGTCTCCCGCATTCTCTGTCATCTATTTTGACCGCAGAAAAAATGACTCTCGACCTCGCTCTCGACAGGGTCTGCTGCAACCGATAATACGACATGGCAGAGTCTCTCCGGCAGAGACCCGCATCGGGCGAAAATACGCGCCCTAAGTGAGTGAAGTTTACAAATGTTATTATTCCATTTGACCTAAATTTACTTTTTGCTTCAAATGTCAATGTTGCCAATTCAATAAAAATAAAATTTTAAGATAAGTTTTTGATTTAAATTAAAAATGCTTTTTATTAAAGTAAATAAAGCATATAAAAAGTAGTATAAAAATATTTTTATCACTTGTCCATGGGAAAATTCATTGAATTTAGTCGGTCCACTTTTCGAACTTTTTATAACGGTTTCTTTCAAAGAGATTAAATATTTACAATAGAGAAGGTATAAAATCTCATTGTTTGGGGCCAAGATCTTTTTGTTTACCCAATGTATGTAAGTGATATGGACTAATGAGTAAGTGGACGTAAATAAACAAACGTTTTTAATGGAACCGACCTATGCTAGCCTGTTAGAACTTGGACCCACACACTGGTAATGTTTTGATTATAAGCAATTCATTTCCAGTCATTCTATTTCTATGGTTTCTTTACGCACCTTGTTAAATAATCTACTATCAAGTTCATGTTATAAGTAAATACCACGTCTTAAACTTTGTAGGTGATAATTTGAAAGTTTACCAAATTATTAAAGTTTGAATTGAAGTAAAAACTTTTTAATTGTTTGCAAAGTTCAATTCAGTATCCCAGGTTCTATTTGCGGAGGATGCACACCTACCAGGATCTGTTATGATTTAGAGTCCTAAATAAATTTCACAACAAAATATAACATTCTAACCATGTATCTAATCAACATTGTTGTATCCTTTTCTGTTTACAATAAATAACATTGTATCTAAAAAGTTTATACGAGGATAAAGCCAACGAATACATAAAACAATCATTTAGTAAAACGAATAAAGTTTAACAATTGTACAAGTACAGAAATTTAAAGCCTTTAAAGCCTTATTTAAAAGCCGTTTATGTTTGTTTGTTACTAAATCCAGTTTAGAAAACTAGAAAAATAGGGCTACAAACATATTATGGTTTCATTTAAACCGGATATTTCTTTGTGTCGAAAATCTGACTTTAAAAACTTAAAGCATTATAATATTTTTGTTTCTTGGAGTCAGATTTTTGACACAAAAAAATAACAGATTTTTATTTTTCTTGTTTTCAAAACTACATTTAGTTTTAATATACGATGGGGCCCTCATGTAAATGTGCTATTTAGTAGAATTGACTTATACAAGCTTCTAGAAGCACATATCTTCGAAACTGTGAATTAGAATTTCTAGCCTTAATTGTTTTGATAAAATGAAGTCAAAGTTAAGTGGAAGTTATTTAACGATGAATGTCGCGCAGCATAGAAACTGTGGTTATGTAATGTTGGTTGCCTAAAATCAAAAAAAACAACACTTTCTGGTCATTGCTCAGTGGGTTTATAAGAGTTAATTTTAATTAAAAATTGTGCTTACCAACAACATAAATAAACAAAGCACAAGTTGACATATTCTAAAGGTTCATCAATAAGTGTTTAAATACAGAATTTTGGCAATTTAAAAGCCCTATTTTTTTGCATTTTAAATTGCCAAAATTCTGTATTTAAACGCTTTTTGATGTACCTTTAGAATATCTCAATTTGTGCTTTGTTTTTTGTTTAATTATGTTGCTGGTAAGCACAATTTTTAATTAAAATTAACTTTTATAAACCCACTGAGCAAAGACCAGAAAGTGCTGTTTTTTGTTGATTTAGGCAACTATTACCACAGTTTTTATGCTTCGCCACATTCCCCGTTAATTGTTGTAGTAAAGTGAAAGTTACTTAATTGTTTTCTAGTTTTCAGAGCATATGTTGTGTTCTGTTTTAGGTTTATTTTATAGTTTCGTGCTTATTACAGAGCTTTAGGGCTCAAACAAGTGCTATATAACAGTTTAAATATTAATAAAGACCTGCAGAAAGCTCATAAAGTTTACAAGGCGTATATTTCTGTATTTATGACTAAACATGTCGTTATGGTGGTCAAATTCAAATAGAAATAAATACTTCGTCTTTAAGTTTGCCTACTATAAACCTACTGCATTGCAGCAAACATAAATATGAGTGTTATGTAAACATTGCAGAATATGTAGGTAATCAGTATAAAACGAAGAAAACAAATAAGTAAGGGTTGTAGCCATAGAAATAGAATGACTAGAAATGAATTGCTTATAATCATAACATTACCAGTGTGTGAGTCCAAGATCTAAAAGGCTAGCATAGGGAAGTTCCATTGAAAACGTTTGTTTATTAACGTCCACTTACTCATTAGTCCATATAATTACATTGGATAAACAAAAAGATCTTGGCCCCAAAAAATGAATTTTGTAAATATAAAATCTCTTTGGTTGTAGCTCTAAATACTTACGTCAAATAAAGCCCTGTTAGAGAAATATAAAAAATTTGCACCTAAAAGCTTATGAGCTTTCAGGGCAACTTCAAACGCGACACTAGATTTTTTTCAAAGTGCTCTAATTATTAACTAGAATGGGTAGAAGTCGAAACGCGTAGAAGTTACTCTTCACAAATGGGTCGCTCGAATAGAATTCGGATTTGGTAAAAAAAGAATTTTAGATTTTTAAAATCAAAGCTAAATCAAAATTTTATATAAGGGCTACACATTCTATAGAATACTCTTCGCAAGAGTTTTTTAGTAAAACATTTTTTTTTATTTATCTGCGAAAAGTGCAAACTATTGACATAAAACACGAAGAATATCGTTAACGAAAAGAATAAACGTCAATTCTGACGTTTAACATATTTTAGGTTATTTGTTCTGACAGCTGCTTTTGTTTCTTTGTTTGAAATATTTTTGGCATGGCCTTCTTGATTGACGCGTGACGCTATTCGGACTTAGAAGTTTTTTGCTACTGAAAAGTTTATTTTTTTCTTTAACCTTACTGGTTAACTTTATAAAAAATGAACCAACATTTTTAATAGAAAATTAAATTTTCATTAATTTTGTGAAAAATTTTTTTTTTGTTAATTGAATAATAACTGAGATAGGAGGTTTTTTGTGGTGAGGGGTAACTGGGGGTCGGACAAAAAAACTGACGAATACTTTTTGGTAAAGAATTAAATTGTCTATATTTTATGTCGAATAATTTTTTTTTTTAAATTTAATAATAATCAAACTACGATTTTTTTTTCATTTGGGGGGCCGAAAAGGGGGCTTTATAGTACTCGGATTCTTGTTAAATGCAAATTCGTAATCTACGGCCCAGAAGTAGTCTACAAAATAAATTTTATTCAAATCGGATAGAAAAATATTTTTTGTAAAGCTTTTTTAAAAATTTTGAAAATTTTACCACTTTTGAAAAGCTCTAGCAAAAAAACTAAAGCACTTGGAAAAATACGAATTGCAGATTTGTTTTGTACGACTTCCAATAAGCATAAAAACACAGTTTCAGGTAAATCTATTTTTTTTTAATTTACCGCATTTTGAACTAAGGGGTAAGGGTCCAAATATTCTCAGTTTTTTAAATGTCAGGGTCCCAAATAATTTTTGCCACCAACAAGTCCCATTAATTCTTATGTAAAACAAGCTGCTTAATCCGAATCTGGCACTTAAACAGTTCCAACGCTTTTAGTTTTTAAGCTATGAGCTTTTAGAAGCAACTTCAAACGTGACACTCGATTTTTTTCAAAGTGCTCTAATTTGCAACAAGATTTTTTTGAAAAAAATCCAAATGCAGATTCGTATTCTACAGCCAAAAGTAGTAGTACAAAATAAGTTTTATTTAAATCGGAGACAAAATATTTTTAGCATAGCTTTTTTGAAAATTCTGAAAATGTTACCACTTTTGAAAAGCTCTAGCAAAAAAACTAAAGCACTTCGAAAAATACCGATTGCTGATTTGTTTTGTACGACAACTAATAAGCATAAAAACACAGTTTCACAATCTATTTTTTCAAAATTTACCGCATTTTAGACTAAGGGTAAAGGTCCAAATATTTTCAGTTTTATAATTAGCATGGCCACAAATAATGTTTGCCACTAATGAATGCTATCGATGCTAATGTAAACCGAGCATTATTGGCCTTTTTGTTGGAAATCCAACCCTGAACTTGGGGTCAGCCCTTAATAAAGTAATTTAATCTAAAATACGAGGGGTTAAACTTTAAACTAATGTTATTATACGTAAACTAATAATTCTGGGGTTTATAATCTTTTTAAAGCAATAAAGCAGAGAAAATACTTCTTAAAGCAAGAAGCTTTAATTTGTAAAAATGTAAACAGTAAACATTTCTGGAGAAACCATTTTATACTTTTATTTTTTTATAAGGTTTGTTAAAAAAATCAAACTTTGAAGTAAATGTACACCCCTCGTATAAAATGAACTATTGCATGTGTGAAAAATTCGTTTCATGTTCTAACACGCAATATTTCATATTAATTTTTCTAATATGTACACCCTAGTTTGAAAATCCTGAAAATTTATAGACGCTAAAAAGCAATTTTAATTTTCAAGCCTATAAAGCACAAAGGTTCAATCCAATCCAATCAAATTTGTAATGCTTGTAATTAAAAATCAAAAACTAATAAAAATGTACACAAATATTCCTTTTCAATAACTTTTTTTTCTCAATTTTATTTATTTTATGGTAGGTTTTGTATATAAATATAAAAAAAAATAAAGCTTTAAAAAACGGAGCATATAAAAATAAAAAAAAGGTTTGGGTTACCTAGGATATATGCCATACCACCCGTCGTTTCAGATATGCTAACTGACATTACTTCTGAATTTTATATTTTTATCAAATATAACGCTAATATACCAAAAAACAACAATCTGCCGGTTTAACACATTCAACGTACCAACTAAGAAGTTTGTATAACATTTACGGAGTGTTATACAACTTCGATTCTTCATAATTAGGTAAAAAAGGGCATAATGACTCATTTACAAAGGTACTTTGAATGCAAAATCCGTGCATTCAAAAAAATGCGGATTATTTTAAACATTCACTGAAATCCTTTTGTAAATGAATCATAATTTCCTTTTTTTACCTAAATATGAAGAATTAAAGATGTAAATCACTCTCTAAATGTTATACAAACCTTTTAGATGCTACATAGAATGTTTTAAACCGGCAGTTTGTTGTTTTTTGGTATTTTAGCGTTATATTTTATAAAAATATTAAATTCAAAAGTAATGTCAGTTAGCATCTGAAACGAAGGATGTATGACATATATCTTAGGTAACCCCAACCAATTTTTGTACGGGTAAAAAAACTGCATGATGACTTATTTACAATGGAACTTTTAATGCAAAGTCCGTAGTGCATAAAACAAAATGAGGATTACTTTACACATGTATGAAAGCTTCTTTGTTAATGAGTCATTATGCAGCTGTTAATTATCTAAAATTGAGGACGTTATGCAAACTGTTTAGCCTTTAGGTATATTAAATGTTTTAAAGCGGCTGCTTGTTGTTTTTTGGTATATTAGCGTTATGAAAATAAAAGTATGAAAATATGACGTTATGTCAGTTGGCATCTTGAATTACGGGTCAAATGACTCATGTCCTTGAAAAACCCAACCAATTTTGTTCTAATAATCATCCTTTTTCGCACATCGTTTATTAAAGACATTCATTAAGGCACTCCAACTCGTTGATTAATGACCCCTACTAAAGCATTGATACGAAAGCCCATAGTAACGCTCTTCTATGTTTAAAATTGCTATTTATGTTTCTACATTACAAATGTTAAAGTAGCTTTAATTACGGTTCAAGCAACAAAATCCAAAATATATTAAATATTTAGCTTTGGAAAGAATGAGAAGCAGATCCTTTTACCACATTTTAAGAAAATAACATTCATTTTCTATTCACAATTAATAAAAGTTCGGTGACAGCTTGACTTATTCTTCTTCAACTTTAATAAATTTGAATGGCCGACGTTTCTGTTAGTTGGTGAAACAACTGTTTTATTTTATAATATATTTAATAATGATCTACGATGTGCGAAAAAGCATTGAAACCAGTTCATATGTTAAATGGCGATTAATAAACTCACTTATTAACAAGCTCGCTGATCGCTCGCTTGTTAAAACCGCTCGTTTATTAATCGCCTTTATTAACACACACACTTACTGGTTAAATAACAATTTTTTAAGTTTTTTCAAAATTAGTGTATCCATTGCAATAAAAAAACCGTCTCATTTTTGAGTTTTTCCAGATTATTTAGGGTTTTTTTTGTCCGTTTGTAAATAAGGTATTATTTTTCAGACCTTTTAGGTTAATATAAGGCTCTTTAAAAATTAGATCACAACAGTATTTAAAATATCGTTTTTTTGGTTTAGCTTTTTTTGCTTGGTTTTCATGTGTCTTTTCTCTAAAAAAAAATACCTCTTGTCAATGGCGGTGATCCATTCCATAATTAATAAAGGTCCTCGCCTCTCCCCTTGCTGAATTTAATTATAACTAATTTTCAACAAGGTAAACCCAAGAGGGAACGCGGGCGGACGGCTCGGTGCGGGCGGTTTGGAGGCGACTTTACGCATCACGTGACTGAGGGGCGCCTTGTAGGGCGATCGAGCAACAACTGGCTGTAGCATGCTGATAGAAGCAAGAGAAAGCACGAAATAATAGGGGCTTTCAAATAACAGCCCCTTGCCAATGCGCAAGGGCTCGCTCAGACTCTTCTCTACCTACCTACGGACACTAGTTAACTAAGAAACTCTCTTCTGATTGATGATTGCTTAATTAAGACCGTTCGCACAGGTATTACACCATTAAATTAAGTCCAGGAACTGTATCTTTGCTTTGATGACAAAATGTAAAGAACGCCTTTCTTACTTCAATGTTGGTTGCAAATTAGACCTTTTTCGCAACTCCTAAAAGCTTCTACATCACCCAAGACATTCCACATTACTTAATTAATCCAAAAAACGGTCCCAAAATGCGTTTTTTTGCAGCAAAATCAACCAACAAGTTCAAACTAGACACCAAATCTAATGGCGTCCTTTTTGCTTAAACCACTAATGTCCTCTAGTATCGAGCAGCCAAACTAACGCCCTTCATTACAGATTCCTCTACTTGACCCCTTCCTTCACTGACGTTTGCCAAAAAATGTAAGCAACGCTTTTCTTGCTTCAATGCTGGTTGCAAATTCTTCAGCAATAAGCCCTTTCCAGCAACTCCTGAAAGCTCCTACATCACCCAAAACTCCCTACATTACTTAATCAATCCCAAAAACGCACCCAAAATGCGTTTTTTGCAGCAAAACCAACAAGTTTAAACTAGACACCAAATCTAATGGCGTTCTTTCTTTTTGCTTAAACCACTATTGCCCTCTAGTATACAGCAGCCAAACTAACGCCCCAAATTACAGATTCCGCTACTTGCGACGTGAAGTTAGCGACACGCGCATGCGCCCTTGACACCCTTCCTTCACTGACGTTTGCCAAAAAAATCAACAAATTGATGTCAAACATGAAGATGGCCGAAGGGGCACCGATTTTGCGAAGAAATCGCCCTGGAACTAAAGCTGAGGTACTTAAAACGCTTCACCCTTAAGTCAAGCATCAAATTAAGTCCGTTCCAAGTGTTTAAATTCGTTTAAAATGTGTTTTTTTAAGGACTTTTGTCGTTGGCCAGATGAAGCATTTGAAGAAATGGACAGCACTCTGGCTGTTCAGCAATACATCCAGCAGTTAATACGTAAGGACCCGATGAATATTGATCTGATTTTGAAGATGCCAGACGCACAAGATGAAGGCGTTTGGAAATACGAGCATTTAAGGTACGGCTTTCTTTTTTGGCTTTCTCTAGTTGTAATGCTTTGAATTGTAGGCAATTTTGCATGGAATTAAACGGTCTAGCGGTTCGTTTGCAAGGGGAGTGTCACCCTGAAACGTGCACCCAAATGACGGCAACAGAACAGTGGATATTTTTGTGTGCAGCGCACAAAACTCCAAAAGAATGCCCAGCGATCGATTATACGAGACACACTTTAGATGGGGCTGCCTGTTTACTAAATAGCAATAAATACTTCCCGTCAAGGGTCAGTATTAAGGAGTCTTCAGTGTCCAAGCTTGGCTCAGTTTGCCGAAGAGTCTACAGGATTTTTTCGCACGCTTATTTTCATCATAGATCAATTTTTGATGATTTTGAAAACGAAACTTGTCTTTGCAAGAGATTTACGCAGTTTGTTACCAAATATAATCTGATGTCGAAAGATAATTTGATTGTGCCCATTCTGGAAGAAGAAAGCACTCCTGGTGAGTCCGAGGCATAATCAAATTTAAATATTAAAAAAAATCGTACTTTTAGTCAGTTTAATTTCTCGAATTTGTAAATAATTTCGTGCAAATCATTTATTTATTGGGTTTTTTACGTTTCATATGTCTTACTTTTTTATATTTAATTGTATTTTAAGTATTATTGTACTCCAGTAATAAAAAAACGTGCAACAAAACTGTTTTTTCTTTAAAAATGTTAAATTTTGGAAAAAATTGCAATACGGCCCTGTAGTAGTTCAAATGCTGCAACCAGTTGGCTAACATGGAAAGCAGTGTAGCCACTTGTAGGAAATCAAATCAGTGTTGCCACGATAACGACAGCACTTTGCGTGTTTTTGGAGAAGCAAATGCTGCTGGGCCCCCAAAATGGGGCTTTTTTAGTGCCAAATTGTTAAGAACTGTCAGCTACAAGTGGGGGCATTTTTGAGGTTAAGCGCATGCGTCGTTCTGTCACAGCTTCGGGTCGATGCTAATGGCGGTGCGTAAATCGCGTAGAGTAAAAATGTGATAAGTTAAAAATAAACTAATATTCAAGTAAAAATATTAATAATTAATGTGTATCCAAATTGTGTGAAGCAAAGTACAACAAATTTTCAATGTGGAAACAGCTACAAATGGGAATTCGGGCTTTTATGCTAGTTGCATCAAGAGTTTGGACATGTTTGTGTTTTATGATAAAAAAGCAAAGCAGAGCTGTAAGTTCTTGGAAAAACTATTAAAATATCTTGGATTTGGCTAATTAATGACTTGGCACGGCGGAAATCGCTGCGGCAGCAACGAAATTGACAGTGTCAATTTTCCAAGCATCACTTCTTTAAACTTGTCTGGAAACTTGAAATAACCCTTATACTGTATTGTTTTTTGAAAGTATTTATTGTTTTGATTATGAGAATATACACAGCAGTTAAAAAAGTGTGGCTGTACACATCCGTTTCGCTTAAAATGCTGATTTATTTATTGGCCAAATTCCAGAGATTTTGTAAATTCGTACATAATTATTTTGCATGGGCTTATTTCCAGATTATACAGCATCAGTCCGTTAAATATGAGCTGTACCCCTTGTCCCCTCTGTCGAGGCATAGACTGAGTAAGTACTTTGGCTAAAATTTGAGTTTTATAATAGTCCAAAACGATAATTTATTTACTTTTCGCGTTATAGCCCAATCATTCTAAAAATGCCCCCAGAAAAAAATCCCAACCAAGATCTGCTTATGCAGGTTTGTAGCCACTACCCCCAGGAACATAAAAGTGAAATATTCCCACAAAATTTCCGTGACGTTTAGCCCCCATCTTGCATAGAAGTGAGGAGTTAGGTTTTTGTTAATACCTAAACTATTTAGCACTTTTGAAAAAAGTTTTAAAAATTTTTAGGAACATTATTTTATTAAGAATACAATCATTAAATAATAATAATAAATCACCAATATGAACGATCTTATAGCACTTTGAAAATGTGCTAATATGGTCCTACAGAGAACGCTGCAATCTATGCTTCAGGACTCTATGACTAAGATAAACAATTATGATGAAATAAGGTGATTTTCAAAGAGCTATAAAATCGTCAATATTGGTGATTTATTATTTTTTTAAAAATGATTGTATTCTTATTAAAATAATGTTCCTAAAAACATTTAAATTTTTTTTCAAAAGTGCCGAATAGTTTAGGTATTAACAAAAAACTAACTCCTCACTTCTATGCAAGATGGGGGCTAAACGTCACGGAAATTTTGTGGGAATTTTTCACTTTTATATTCCTGGGTGTAGTGTCTACAATCCTGCATAAACAGATCTTGGTTGGGATTTTTTTCTAAGGAACCTATAAATTTTAATTAGAATGATTGGGCTATTATTATGCGGTAATTCATTGTTTAATGCAGGTTTTGGATTAGAATTTAATTCAATGTTATTAAAATCGTTCTATTTATGTACTTAAGATAATATTTATAATCTACAAAGTACAACCTTCACCTTCTTTATAAAATAATATTTATTATTATTTTGTGTTTCGAATATTTATTGTTTATTTTTTTTCGGCAGGTATAGTCAAAAGGAAGGTTTTAGTGTTGGATTTGGACGAAACGTTGATACATTCGCACCATGATGGTGTTATTCGACAGACTGTTCGACCAGGCACTCCGCCAGATTTTGTCCTAAAAGTGGTTATTGATAGACACCCTGTACGGTTTTTTGTTCATAAAAGGCCGCATGTGGACTTTTTCCTCGATATTGTAAGTAAATTATTACACACATTAGCAAGTTAACACTTAAAATTTCATGTTTTTTTTTCAATTTCGCTAAAAAGCCTTTTTATAAAAAAAAATTTTTACTTTTCGAAAAAAGAAATGCTTTAAAACTGACACCCCTTACAATAATGTATCATCATCATTTTTCTAAAACGATTTTATGTTAATTTTTACCAAAAAGCCCTTTTTTAAGAAATTAAAATTTCCACTTTCCGAAAATTGGAATGCTTTGAAACTTTTTCCAAAAACACTTTATAATGTGTAGAATGGATTCATAAGAAAAGTATTTCTTGCAAATTGGCCTTTGATAATTTGTTTTTAAAATTCACCAAAAAGCCCTTTTTTAAAAGAATCAAAATTACCAATTTCCGAAAATATAAATGCTTTTAAACTTTACCAAGAATACTTACTACAATTTATAATGGATTTATGAAAAAATTATTCCTTTCAGCCCTTTTTTAAACAATTTAAAATTTTGACTTTCCGAAAAAATAAATGCTTTCAAACTTTTATCAAGCATACTTTATAATGTCTTTAATAGGTTCAGAGAAAAATTATTCCTTGCAAATTAATTATACGCTAAAAAAAAATTTCGGATTTACCAAAAAGCCTTTTTTAAAAAATTTAAAATTTTTACTTTTCGACAAAATAGATTGTTTAAAAACTTTAACCAAACATCCTAAAATGTGCATAATAGATTTATAAAAATAATTATCATTAATTTTCTAAATACTGTTTTTTACTTTTCACCAAAAAACCCTTTTTTTAATTTTTAAAATTTTTACACAAAAAAATAGTAGATTTTAGTACTAAGAGTTAAAGCGAAGCTTTGTGTGACGAGGCAGAAAGATTGTCTGGTGAGCGAAGCGAGACAGACAATTCTGTCGAGGCACACAAAGCCACTTTAACTCTGAGTAGTAAACGTTACTTTTTCTTAAAACTTCTAAATACAATGGTTTTATAATAAATTTAATTTATTTATTTTAGTTGACTTTTATTTCTTTTAAATTAAACGTCATTAAAGTGATGTTTATTTGACCTTTTAAGAAAAGTAAATTTGATAGCGTCAGTAAAAGTTACTTTTACTGTCAGTAAAGCGTAAGTAAAAGTTACTTTTACTGTCGCTGGCAGTAAAAATAAAAACTCTATGATACAGTTCAGAAAAGTGCTACTTTGTGTTCGCCATATACGTCACTAAAATGATGTTTTTTTGACGTTTTAAGATAAACTTTTTTTTTAAATAGGTATCTCAGTGGTATGAACTAGTGGTATTCACAGCTAGTATGGAGATCTACGGCGCGGCCGTAGCTGACAAGTTAGACGCAGGCCGTGGTATTCTTCAGAGACGGTTTTACCGCCAACATTGCACTCCTGACTTGGGGTCTTATACTAAAGATTTAAGCGCCATTTGCAATGACCTGTCCAGTATTTTTATATTGGATAATAGCCCAGGGGCTTATCGTGCTTATCCAGGTAAGATTTGTTACATTTTTGCATAGATGTATTATTAAAAAAAGATGTAATTTGACGCTTTGCGCAGCCTATCGAGTTGTTTAAATTTGAAGCCCTCCATTTTATACTACATATGTAGTGTTTTTACATTTCTTAAGTTGGAGGTTGCCACCACTGCTTGTCATGACATGACATTGTCAGCCGTTAGATATAGAAATCGGGGGTTTACACTTTACATTTTATCAAAAATTGTGCGTTTTAGTGTTGTTTTGATTTAATAAGCCAAAAACACAAACTAGGATATGAGTTGTTACGTAAAAAATTGGAAAATTAGCAAAAAACGGCTCTTGAAGATATTTACGTTTTAAATTTTTTTTTGCATTAGCAACTTGATGGGTATTTTAAGAGTATAAAAATAGCCAAAACATGTCGATTTTGCGTTTTAGACAGTCTGTGGCGTCCCATAAAACGTTTTATTTATATTTAATTAATATGAGGCAATAATTTAAACTTCGCGGGCATAGAATTGTATAAAATGGCGACCATCAAAATTTTTCAAAGCTGATCAGCTGATGTTTTATCTATGGTTATTCTAGATCTATGCATTTTTGCAAAAAACTAGCTGCGAAGAGGTTTTTTGAAAGAAAATGAAAAAAATATAAAAAAGTGGATTTTGGGTTTTTTAAATAAAGAACCTTAAAAATCATACTATTTTAGAGTGTTTTTGGGCTTGTTTTATGTAACAAAGTTTAATTTATTGGTTAAAAATAAAAAGTAGACTTGAGCATGAGCTTTCACTAAAAATCTCTTGTTTATCTAGTGGCTACTTTAGGTGTTCTAGCGCTCCAAATTTTAAATTTTAGTCGCACTTCCCCTCGATTTTGGGGCATTCCCCTTCCGGCCACTTCCACTATTCTAAGGTGTAGCACATTGCTTAGCAACATACAAATGTATTCTTTTCTTTGTTTCTTAAGTCAACCCGCGCGCTTACTGACAGATTGGCTAAAATATGGAATATTTTTATCTTTATTTTGATTTAAAATAAAAAATATCTTTATTGAGTTAAACTCAAAAGGCCATTGACCGAGGTCCTTCAGCCAAAATTTTGATTTATTTATCGTGGCTTTAATAAAAAACACATAAAATGTAAGTAAAACAATGAATTAAGTAATAAAAAATAGGCGGTAATGTCACTTTGACAATGAAGTAAAAGTATAGATTCAAGAAGGTGGACGGGAAAAATGGGTGTTAAAGCTGGACCAATTTAACACAATTTTTAAATTTTATTTATTTTTTTTTCTCGAAAAGTAAAAACTTGTGTTATCTAGAAATTGCAAAACACCAAAGTTTAACAAGAAGAATCGATTAAGCAAATAAAATATTTTCATGAAACTCGCCAACTTTTCTATAATAATTGACTGTCCTGCTCTTAATTTTTATTCAAAATGTATGGTTGTTTTAATTTTAGGTTTATTAATTAATTTTTTTGCACATCGTTTATTAATGACCCCTATTAATGCATGGATACGAGCCCATAGTAACGCTCTACTATGTTTAAAATTACTATCTATGTTTCTACATTACAAATGTTAAAGTAGCTTTAATTACGGTTCAAGCAACAAAAACCAAAAGATATTTAATATTTACCGTTGGAGAAAATGGGAAGCAGATTATTTTACCACATTTTAAGGAAACATTCATTTTCTATTTACAATTAATAAAAGTTCGGAGACAGCTCGACTTCTTCTTCTTCAACTTTAATAAATTTAAATGGCTGACGCATTGTTTCTGTTAGTTGGTGGAATAACTGTTTTATTTTGTAATTTATTTAATAATGATCTGCTCGTTTATTAATCGCCTTTATTAACACACTTACTGGTTAAATAACAATTAATTATAAAATTAAAATATACATTAAACTTAAATTTAAAAAAATTATTACTATATAAAAAAATTGGAAAATGGTCCCTTTAGCGAATTCTTACCTAAACGCAATTTATTTTTTTTTCAGACAATGCAATTCCTATAAAATCCTGGTTTTCCGACCCCTACGACATCGCTCTTTTGAATCTACTTCCGGTTTTAGATGCTCTTCGCTTCACAGCTGATGTTCGGTCCGTTTTATCGAGAAATCTCCATTTGCACCGATTATGGTAGGTGGTCAAAATCCCAATGATAAGAGAATTAAATAGATGAAGCATCATTTAAGTACGTAGGCACAATATTTAGCTATTTGATAAACACGCAAATATAGACACTGTCAAGTCCTACGTCACAGTTCACAGAAGTGCATTAAAAAACTATCTGTGAAATTTTTTTAGGCAGCCAACATTACGGACCAAAGAATATGGCCATTTTTTTCGTATTCTGTGTTTCCAACATTGGTCTTTTTAAAACATTATTTAAAGAAAAATAAGAGAGTTTTTCAGGTCCCATTGGTGTAAAAATGTTCCTTTATATCTTATTTACGATATTTTAATTTAAAATTACCCGAGAATCTACCGCAAGAATTAAAAAATCCCTTATTAATCTGATGATGATGATCACCCACCAAGATCTCAGTTTTAAACGCAAATTGCTTGAGAAAGCAACCATATCAAGGGGTATGGTTTGTTCTAGGTAATAGAAAAAAATGTTAATTTTACAATGGTACTTACCAGACCTCTTGATATGGTTGCTTTCTCAAGCAATTTGCGTTTAAAGCTGATATCTTAAAGGGTGCACAACATTAACACATAAACTGTTTATTATAGAGTTTTACAATGAACTGAACTTATAATATCGAATTAAAGACATTATAGCACATTTTTATTCCAAGGGTTCCCTAAGAAAGTCTTTTATTTTTACAAAATATTGTTCTAAAAAAGTGGGTAAATCTGACAGAATCAAAATTCTACTTCACAGACAGTTTTTTAATGTGGATCTGTGATCTTTGACGTAAGAGTTGACCGACTCTACAGGGTGTCCAAAAAATGGCGCATAAACGCGATGGTACGCTCTTGGGGCATTCTCAGCGATCCCTAGAAAATTGTCAAAAAAAATCTGTTATATTCATCGAGAAAAATGAGAACAAAGTTGCATAAATTTGGCAACACAGTCTAGGAAAATACATCTTAAAATCCCATATATAAGTCTAGGAATCCCATTTTTGAGTCTTGATCATACACTTTTGCACTAGATTCTATTGACGTTGTTGTCAGCTTCATTTCATAAAATTTTTGTAAAATTTAATTGATTATAAAAATGTAATTCGACCATTTAAAAAATAAACAACTGGTGGAATGGTTTAAGATAGACTAAAGCTTTGTATTAAACCATTTGTTTTGTTAATATGTGCTGTTATTCAAGATATAAGCATTTAAAGTTTCGCACTTTGGGGCAACATATCTCCGAGGGTATATGAGATAGATTTTTTTTAACAATTTTCTGGTGCTCCCTAGACATGCCCTAACAGCGTACCATCGCGTTTATGCGCCATTTTTTGGACACGCTGTATTGTGCCTACGAATTTAAATGATGCTACATCTAATTAATTATGTTATCATTGGTGTTTTTCTTATACCTTCTTGTTTAGAAGCATATGTTTCAGCAGGACTAAGAACGATACCCCTTACGTAGGGGTGTTTTCCAAAATACAACCCCAAATGAGTATTTCATCGAAACCCAGTTACGAACAAAACGAAAACACAATAGATAATATTGTAACTCAAGTGCAAGAGTATGAAAATAATAAGATAAATTCGAGACTGGCGCATAGAACCACCGCTAACTAAAAGGGCTGTTTTTAATTTTTATGTTTTTTTTAATACAGCTGTCTCAAATTTAAGGGGTTGCCATTTGAAATCTTGCTCATTTTAAGGTTATTTTAATCAATAAATAGTTCGGCCACTTAAGACCTGGGTTTCAAATTCACAGATCTTCGAATCTGTGCTCCTAGAAGCTCGTATAAGTCATCTCCGTTGAGCTCCCGCAAATTCTACTAAGTAGCACATCTAAAAGAGGGCCCTATCGTACATTAAAACTAAATGTAGTTTTAAAAACTAGAAAAATAGGGCTACAAACGCATTATGGTTTTATTTAAATCGGTTATTTCTTTGTGTCAAAAGTCTGACTTCAAAAATCATTATACTGTTTTTGTTTTTTCGACTACGTATACATTTTTTGGTTTATGTACATAAAGCGGTCTATGCCAAACCATAATACGTTAATTTATCATGATTTTTTTAAGCTTGTAAATGATTAAAAGTGCAACTTACGTTTTTTCCTAATATAGATGAGCTCGTTCAAAGATTTCAATGTAGAAAGAAAACACCAAAAGTACTATTTTACCATATTTTTATTATTTATTGCACTCAGTACCACTTTTATGTATCACAAACATTATCCTAAATATTTTGAATCATAGTTATGGATGTATTACTCCGTATTTTTACATATTTTGTTGAAATTTCGAAAATAACTGACATTCAGGTAGATGACTTTTACGAACTTTTGAGTGCACAGAACATCCCTTTATGAATTTAAAACGATTTATGAGCATAGAATAATAACTATTTTTGCATTTTATTTTTGTGCAAAGTGGCCGAACTCTTTTTTATTCACTAACACTGGAAGGTACCCCAAAGGGTGGCCCCTTAAATTTGAGACCCTGTTTATAAACTACTGCTTAAAAAAAATATAGGTGTTATTTTTTTTTGTTTTGTGATACTTTTTTCTTGGTAAATATTTCTGTATGTAAAAAAGGTATTTTAAAACAAAATATTAAAATTCCTATTTTAATTTGAGTAATTTAATAAATAAATTGGTTGTTCTTACACAGGGTAAAAAAGCAAATTTTTAACCCTTATACCTTTTTAAATTATTTATTGTTTTAATTAAAAAAGCAGTTATTAAGTAAAAAATTGTTTTTTTTTTAATAAAATTCATTAATTTCAAAATTAGCAAAAAAAGTACTAAAAATTGCAAACTTTTTTTTATAAAGGCTCAAAAATGTTTTTTTAAAAAGTTATAAAGGTAAACTCTTGTAAAACGCCCTGTAAAATATTGCAACTTTTGGCATAAATACCAACGTGATGTTTTTTTTTATGCTGCTTTTTTGCTGCGTAAAAAAATTGCCAAATTTTGCAAAATGCATATTTTTTTAAATACGTTTTTTCATTGAAAACGTAATATTTGTTAGTGACTGTATTTTTTAAATTGTAGTTATCTAAATTCTTCTTTTTTTGTACATAGAATCCTAACGTAATAATAAATGTTTTTTTTTATTAAAAAATAAAAATAGTTTTTATTTATTTTATTTTTCGCACTAGAGTAAAACAACTCTAATGGAGAATGTCGCGAAGCATAGAAACTGTGTTGGTTGCCTAAAATCAACAAAAAACAGCACTTTCTGATCATTGCTCAGTGGATTTATAAGAGTTAATTTTAATTAAAAATTGTGCTTACCAGCAACATAAATAAACAAAGCACAAGTTGACATATTCTAAAGGTCCATCAATAAGCGTTTAATTGCAGAGTTTTGGCAATTTAGAAGCACTATTTTTTGCATTTTAAATTGCTAAAATTCTGTATTTAACCGCTTTTTGATGGACCTTTAGAATATGTCAACTTGTGCTTTGTTTATTTATGTTGCTGGTAAGCACAATTTTTAATTAAAATTAACTCTTATAAACACACTGAGCAATGACCAGAAAATGGTGTTTTTTGTTGATTTTATTTAGGCAATCAACGTTACATAACCACAGTTTCTATGCTTCGCGACATTTCCCTTTAACCGAGTAGATCTTTTGGGCATTTTTTTTCAATACTGATGGTTAACATTGCAAAATAAGTGATCTCAAAATAGATATTTTTTAACAACCAAAATTCTACGCCAAAGAAAAAGGCCAATTTTTATTTTTCTGACTTTTTAGCTTGTCGAAGTTTTAACTAACAATGTACTATGTAGGTTTTTTTCTGTATCAGAAAAACTAACAACAAAAAATGTGTAAAATTAAAATTCGTAGATTCCTCTTGTACATATAACTATTTTTTGTTATTTAATTATTTTTTAAAACATTTAAAGTTGGTATGCAAGTTTCCTTATTAGTGTACATAAAAGTACCTTTAAATAAATATAAAAATATATTCCTACGTAAATATTGTACTAGTAAATTTGCTTTTCATTGAGTGCTTGTGTACTTTCTAAAATTTTTACAATAAGTTTGTAAAAAATTCTAAAATTGCCAGAAAAGATAACATTTTACTAAATGGACAAAATGGAATGTATTTTTCTGGACTTTAAAGTTTGGAAAAACCATTCCGTATCTTCTGTAAAAAAAGAAGTAGAGTGTTTTTAATTTTTTTTCGACTACAGGGTTTTTTTGCTCTTTTTAAAATTGTATTTATTGTTTTGTAAATATTGAAGTTACGTGTTAGAACTAAGAAATTTTATGGTTTTAAATTGTTTAACTACTTAAATTTTCGATACATTAGAAAAATACATTTTAAATATTTCAAATTGTGTTTTTTTTTTTCAATCCTATCTTTACTAAAAAATAGGGCCCCATCGTTTATTTAAACTAAATGTAGTTTTGAAAACTAGAAAAAAATAGGGCTACAAACTTATTATTGTTTCATCTAAATCAGTTATTCCTTTGTGTCAAAAATCTAACTCAAAAAATCATTATTTTTGTCAGATTTTCGACACAAATGAAACTAGAATGGGTAGAAATCGAAACGGGTAGAAGTCGAAACGCGTAAAAGTTACTCTTCACAAATGAGTAGCTCGAATAGAATTCGGATTCGGTAGAAGTGTAATTTTATATTTTTTAAATCAAAGCTAAATCAACATTTATATAATTGCTACACATTATATACTATACTCTTCGCAAGAAAACTATTATGAGATAATAGTTTTTTTTTTTAATCTGCGAAGAGTGCAAACTATTAACAGAAAACACGAAAAATTTCGTTAACGAAGAAGATAAACGTCAGTTCTGACGTTTAACATATTTGAGGTTATTTGTTTTGACAGCTGCTTTTGTTTCTTCGTTTAAAATATTTTTGGCATGGCCTACTTGAATGACGCGTGACACAATTCGGACTTAGAAGTTTTTTGCTACTGAAATAGTTTATTTTTTTGTTTTTTAACCTTACTATGTAACTTAACAAATAATGAATCAACATTTTTAATAGAAAATTAAATTTTCTTTAATTTTGTAAAAAATATTTTTTCTGTAGATTGAATAATAACGGAGGTAGAGGGTTTTTTTAAACTTAGGGGTAATTGGGGGGTCGGACAAAAAAAACTTAGGAATACTTTTTTGGAAAGAAGTAAATTTCCTATGTTTTATGTCGAATAATGTTTTTTGTAAATTTAATAATAGTTGAGCTACGATTTTTTTTTCATTTGGGGGGCACAAAAGGGGGCTTTGTAGTTATCAGATTCTTGCCAAAAACAATAGGGTTCTTCCTCTTATAGGGATCGATTTTTCCTTAAAATTTGAGTTTGATATCGCTTTTGGTTTTTGAGATAGCGTGACCACAAGAAACGTGACCGACAGACGGACGGACAAAAAATGAAAATCTTAAAAAGTCATGAAACGCACGAATCTGCAAAAATTTTTGCTCTACGACGAAAATTGACGATTTTAGGATTTTCTGATCGATTGCAATATACTCTTCGGACCTAGTCTTGCGAAGAGTATAATAATTGATTTAAATGAAACCATAATACGTTTGTAGCCCTATTTTTCCAGTTTTCAAAACTACATTTAGTTTTAATATACGATGGGGCCCTCATGTAGATGTGCTATTTAGTAGAATTGACGGGAGCTCAACGGAGATGACTTATACGAGCTTCTAGAAGCACAAGTCTTCGAATCTGTGAATTTGAATCTCTAGCCCTAAAGGTAAATTTTTGGGTAAATAAATAAAACAAATCTTAAACTTAATATGATTTATTTAAACATGTAGAAGCATTTATAATATTTAAATAATTTCTAATTTTTTTTAGAACTACTTTCTAAAAAATTTCTAGATTTGGAATATTTCGAAATACACATTTCTTCGCACAATACATTTATTTAAACATTAAACTAATAGAAATAAAAGAATAAAATTTTAAAGAGTATTCACGATGATAAAAAAAAATTTACTTAACTAAATTTATAAAAAAAAAAAGAATAGTACCAAAAATGATTTCAAACAAAAAACATTTTTAAACTTAAAATTAAAATTTTCTTGTTCGTATGACTTTTTTCAATGGAGCGTATTCGTACACAAATTGGTTGGGGTTACCTAGGAGGATCAGTCATACCACCCGTCGTTCCAGATGCTAACTGACATTACTTCTGAATTTTATATTTTTATCAAATATAACGCTAATAACCAAAAAACAACAAACTGCCGGTTTAAAACATTCAACGTACCTGCTAAAAGGATTGTATAATATTTACGTAGTGTTTTACAACTTCAATTCTTCATAATTAGGTAAAAAAGGGAATAATGACTCATTTACAAAGGTACTTTTAATGCAAAATCCGTGCATGCTAAAAAATGCGGATTATTTTAAACATTCACAGAAATCCTTTTGTAAATGAGTCATAATTTTTTTTTTACCTTATTATAAAGAATTAAAAATGTAAAACACTCTCTAAATGTTATACAAACCTTTTAGATGGTACATTGAATGTTTTAAACCAGCAGTTTGTTGTTTTTTGGTATATTAGCGTTATATTTGATAAAAGTAAAAAATTCAGAAGTAATGTCAGTTAGCATCTGGAACGATGGGTGGTATGACAGATCTCCTTGGTAACCCTAACCAATTTTTGTACGAATACGCTCCATTTTGCATCTTATTTTTAATTTTTCCAAAAATCATTAACATCTTGTTTCGTAAAGTCCAGACCTACCAATATAGCGGACCCATTTTATGACGTCATGGTCAGAATAATTTAATTTGGGCTCGAAAACTTTGAGATATCTTACTTTGAACCCAGATGGGGCAAATGGGACCTCAAAATTCATGGAAATGGGGGGACGAGTCCATTTTTTCTTATTATCGGTTTCCAGCAGTTCGATTTCAGCAGAAAGTTGGGTTTCTTTCATTCCAGCCATTCGCTTTATTCTACAAAAGAGAAAAATTTGCAAAAAAGACATTATTTTTATATTTGCGTTCTATAATAAGCACATTATGCAACACGAAATTTGGTTTTTTATGGTTGCTGAATTGCTTCATTATTAAACCCAAAATTTAATTTTATTAGGTTGATTTTTCATTTGCAAAAAGATGAATTCGTCCCTTGCAAGGTACTTTTTATTTACAAATTTTACTATTATAAACTAGAGTTGTGCTTTTGACCAAAAAGTTTTTGGCGGGTCAAAATTTTTGGTATTAATACGGTCAAATAAGGTATTATTCCTAAAAAACTTATTCAATGAAAAATCAAAAATCTTAGGGAAAAAATAAAAAAAATACTTAATGTTACTATTTTTTAATGTTATTTTAATATTTTAGTATTTTTAATTGTTACTTGTTAAGTTCCGAAAAAAACATAAAGTCACCCTACTCTTCGCGAGCGGCCAGGCCGCTTGGACAGTGATCACACGATCACTGAAGTCAAGCAACGTCTGGCTAGGTTAGTACTTGGATGGGTGACCACCCAAGTACTAGTCGAAAGGCTCGCAACCTCGTGGTTCGGAACCCACGTTAAGCTATAGGTCCCCCTTGTTCTTAATCCAGACAGCCTTAGGCTTTGGAGTAGCCTGGCTACTTGAATATAGGGTTACAAACATTATCTTCGCAGACAAAGTCAAAGAGTATTATAAATTTGATCAGCTCAATCCTAAAATTGTTATTTTTCGTCGTAGAGCGCAAATTCGTGCGTTTCATCGAATTTTAAACAACTTTTAAAAAATCCGTCGGTCCGTCCGTTCGTCTGTATGTTACACTTTTTTTATGGACACAATATCTTAAGAACGAAATTTTGGTAAAAATCTTTGAATAGATTTTTTTTTATTAATTTATACTAAATAAGCGATTTTAAATTTTAAAGTTTTCCAAAAAGAAACCGAAAATGCTCTTTTTTTAATTGAGAAAATGACCACCTTTAAAATGGGGGCATCAAAATACCGTATTAATGCCTGGTCAAAATCTTGGTCAAATACCACGGGCACATCTCTATTATAAACTATCAGGGGACATGGTTTTTTTGTAGAGGAAATATCTAGAAGAATTGGAGAAACGATATCAACGGTTACATTTTCTCAAAAACGCGTATTCATTCAGTATTAAGTGAGTAAAGTTTACAAATGTCATTATGCAATATGTCTGACCTAAATTTACTTTCTACTTCAAAATGTAAATGTTGGCAATCCAGTAAAAATAAAATTTTAAGTTATGTTTTTAATTCAAATTAAAAATGCTTTTTAATAAATTAAATGAAACAAATATGAAAAAAAGTATAAAAAACTTGTTTTATAAGGCGTTTTTTATCACTTGTCCATTTTGAAAATTAACGTTTAGTGTCTGAGTTATTCTAGAAAATGTCTCAAAAAACGGTGTAAATTGTAAAAATATTAAATGCGAATTTAGAAATGCTATAAAATAAAAACTAGATTCAATAAGTGGCTGAAATTTTAAGAAAATGTGCATTCAAATTTTATGTAACTATGGTTAAAATTTTAACAAAATCTAATGCTAAGTTTCTTGACAAATTTCAAAAATATACTTACTTCCAAACAATGGCGTTTTCAGAAGCCTTATATTTTGCTTTTCCTTTTAAGCAAATAAGTTGAACCCCTGAAGTGTTAAGCGGTGTTGGAATCTTAACCTCAATCTTTTGTCCAAGCAAAGATGGTTTAAAGTTACTTTTTAGTACAACTTTTACCTCCATTTTAGTACGTCCAACTTCTCGAACCAAAGGAATAACCCGAAAAGGTAAAGATATGTCTTTTGTTGTACGATATCTGTCAATAAAAACATGTTTTAAGAATGAAACTTTGTATTTACGAGGGTTGTCTTTTATATTTAGCATATAGACAAATAGGGGGCGCCACCAACGACACCACAAGTGCCAAACAAAACCTTCAAGTTTATTACGACTATACCGAAAGTTTTGTTAAGATACGACAAGTGGTTTTGTCACAGTACATTTTTTAGTTAACCTCGCGAGCTGCAAGGAAACGTTTACCTCTTTTTGGCTTATTCTTTACATGAAACCCCCTTAAAGCTTATTGTTGGTTATTTTCAAATTTTGATATGTAAACTCATGATTGGTCGCGGTTTTGTACGCGATTTATAAAATTACACAGCCGAACAGACTCAAAATTCTGGGTCACTTAAGTCTACTTTTGTGCCTCTCTAAAAAATTGGTCTGTCCAACAGAAAATAATTTTTTTCACATTTAACTGTTTATGTAAGATTCTTTAAATTGGAGTCATTTAATTGCCTTAGAATGTCTTAATCTTGCGGTGTGTCACTTGTACATTTTCTAGTTTTAACTGGCGCAATGCATCCATTTATTATTATTACACAGACACTGTTTTTGGTAGACTTGTCTTAGGATGGGCGCTAAGACTGGTGGGTCCATGTTTGAATTTCAAGAATCAGCAGGAAATGGTCTATTGATGTGGTGCCAAAAGTAAAAATTAACTCGGTAAGACAGTTGTTGAGATAATTTTCTTTGAAAGTATTGAAAGATTTTTGCATAAATTTTTTTTTTATGAAAATATATATTATTATTTTTTTGATTGGCTGAAGGACCTCGGTCAATGGCCTTTTGAGTTTGACTCAATGAAGATATTTTTTATTTTATTTTTATTTTTTCGAAAACTCTCCAACTTAAAAAATTATTGTGGCTAAAATACTTGTCGTATCTTAACAAAACTTTCGGTATAGTCCTAATAAACTTAAAGGGTTTGTTTGGCACTTGTGGTGCCGTTGGTGGCGCCCACTATTTGTCTATATGCAAAATATAAAAGACAACCCTCGTAAAGCAATATCTTAAATAGTTATTTAACCAGTAAGTGTGTTAATAAAGGCAAGTAATAAGTGAGTTTATTAATCGCCATTTAACATACGAACTGGTTACAATGCTTTTTCGCACATCGTAGATCATTGATAAATAAATTATAAAATAAAACAGTTATTTCACCAACTAACAAAAACAATGCGTCGGCCATTCAAATTTATTAAAGTTGAAGAAAAAGAAGAGCTGTCACCGAACTTTTATTAATTGTGAATAGAAAATTAATGTTATTCCCTTAAAATGTGGTAAAAGGATCTGCTTCTCATTCTTTCCAACGGTAAATATTTAATTTCTTTTGGTTTTTGTTGCTTGAATCGTAATTAAAGCTACTTTAACATTTGTAATGTAGAATCATAGATAGTAATTTTAAACATAGAAGAGCGTTATTATGGGCTCGTATACATGCATTAATAGGGGTCATTAATCAACGATTTGGAGTGCGTTAATGAATGTCTTTAATAAACGATGTGCGAAAAGACAAGAACAAGAATAACTCACCTCATGAGCTCAAATTCGCCATCAGGAGGTATAAAACTAATGGAATGTTCAGTTTCAAATTTGCTAAGTTTGACGCATTGATGAAATTGACAATCATCAATGACTACTACTGGTTTACCAGATCTATTGACGGGTTCCGGAGTGTCTGTTGTAGTTCCAAGAGTTCCTTTACCTTTTGCTTCCATTACAATCTTGTCATTGATACCAAATTTACATTCGGGCATTCCAGATAAATAAGATTTCATTACGACTTTCCCTGCTACGTGAGCTGATAAAACTTGCCCTACAAGGAGATTATTATACATAATGTCATGCCCGAAACGAGTGCATCTTTTAGAGGTTAAATAGAGGACGAAAAAATAAACAGATACACTACATGTCCTAGGCTAGGGGGCACCGCCGCCGTTTAAAAACTACACCGCTTTAAGTCTACTTTACTACAAATACTTGATCCGCGTAAATATCTTACAAATGGTTTGTCGAAACATGATAAAATTAATGAAATCATTAACGGCAATAACAACATTCCTTTTTAACTTGTTTTGACATTTGTAGCCTCTCTAGAAATGGAGTTACCACAGTAGAGTGCATGAAGATTGTCGTAACTTTTTTTTTCCTAACAATTTTGTAATTTTATTAATTGTTGCTGGTAGATGGGTTCAATAAGAAGCTTTCTTATCACTTGAAACTTTTTGCTTAACTGTATCAATTTGGAATAATTAATTAAAAATGGTCTTATTGTACTTCATATCTTGCATAAAACTAGACAACTTTAGTTAAAAGTTAAAAAAAATGCTAGTTTTGTGCAAGAAAGTGAATACAATAAACCCCTTTTTAAATAATTATTCCAAATTGGTACAGTTAAGCAAGAAGTTTCATGTGATAAAAAAGTTTCGTATTAAACCCATCTACCAGCAACAATAATTAAAATTACAAAATTGTAAGGAGCAAAAAAGTTACGACAATCTTTATACACTCTACCGATGGTAACTCATTTCTAGGGGGCTACAAATGCTAAAACAAGTTTGAAAGAAATGTTTTTATAGCCGTTAATGCTTCCATCAATCTTATCATGTTTCGACAACCATTTGTAAGATATTTACGATCAAGTATTTGTAGTGAAGTAGACATAAAGGGGTGTAGTTTTTAAACGGCGGCGGTGCCCCTAGCCTAGGACATGTAGTGTATCTGTGTATTTTTTCGTCCTCTATTTAACCTCTGGAAAGATGCACTCGTTTCGTGGACACCCTGTACTACTTTTTGGGCAAAACGGTGTTTTTAATGATATTTCGGTCAATTTTGGGTGTAAAATGACTTACCTTGTGGGGACATGAGCAGATTTACGTACTCCAAAACATCAAGGAAAAGTTCATTTCTGCGATATTTTATTCCCTCTCTTCTCCAACCGATTTGACCGGTTACTTGGGATGTTATCTGAGCCTGTTCTTCCTTAGTAGCTGATTTAATACCTTGTTGAGTTATGAAAGTTTTTAAAACACCTGTATCTGTATTTTGGGGGTACCCAAAGTCCAAAATTTCATCTAACAATTCGTAAATAAGAACAAAGTTGTTTTTGATATTTTCCTCTGATATTTTGCCGAAATAACTTTGCATCACCTCGATAATCTTAAGCAAAAACTCGAAAACCATTGCGGCATTTACGTTTTGCTTTGTAACGGCCGCAATCCATATGTTGGCGCGCTAGAACACCCGAGAAAGGGCCCCAAATTAGCCTAACTTTTAAAAGGTGAAAAATGAACTTACCTTGATATGGAAAAACGAAGTCCTGGCAATATTAGTAACCGGTGAACGCACTTGTTGCCTCGCGTGGATTACATTAACCCTGAAGGCGTCAACGGCGTTTCGGCCAATATCATCACGATAAACGCGAGAAATAAGAACTTCACCCTTATGGTTGTAAACAAACAGCCCCCCGATCATCTTGTTGTCTTATTATGCACCTAAAAACACATTGCTGCTGTAGAAAGTACCACAACTATTATAGGAATGTTGTTGCCCCAGAAATCGGCTTTAGGAGCCAAGAAAATCAATTACGTCTAATTAAATCAATAACACAAGTATTTAGTAGCGTAAAGTTGACTTTGGGCTTACCTAAAGTAGCATTCAGGTTTAAGATAAGTTAAAAAGGCTTAAAATTGCGAAAGAATCATCAAAAAACACACAATTTTAGCATTTTTGCAACATTTTTTTCCACCCACTTTTCAGAAAAATCGTCAATGTCACCATGCAGTGTTCCCAACACTACAAATATTTAAAATCAGTGTTGCCACACAAAGAAATTAGGTGTGGTTTGGCTACTGATGCATAGATGGCGCAAATTATAAATTTCTATAAAAAAGTTGGTGTAGTTTGGCTACTAGTTAACAGGTGGCGCCACACACAAAAAAGAAAACTGTAATGACATATTGTAGTGTGAGTAGAGCGTAATAGATGGCGCTACCAAATTTTAAAATTTTTTCGTCATTTTGCAGATATTTGATTATTTTATTTATAATAAAAACGCAATTTGTTTTAATATAATAGCATTGTATTGTTGTAGGACAAAAGAAACATATATTACAAAATAAAAAAAAAACGTCACCGTATCTATAATAATCAAAATATTTAAAATAAACAATTAAAATGTGGTGTGTAAAATTAGGTACCTAATTTTTGGATTCGCTGGTTCTAATCCTCTTCTTTGCTTTTTTGGGAAAATGTATCACTATCTTTTGGAGTATATCTGGAAAAAATAACAATCAGACTAATAGCCCAATCATTCTAATAATGCTCCCAGGAAAAAATCCCAACCAAGATCTGCTTATGCAGGTTTGTAGCCACTACCCCCAGGAACATAAAAGTGAAAAATTCCCACAAAATTTCCTTGACGTTTAGCCCCCATCTTGCATAGAAGTGAGGAGTTAGTTTTTTGTTAATACCTAAACTATTTGGCACTTTTGAAAAAAGTTTTAAAAATTTTTTGGAACATTATTTTAATCAGAATACAATCATTTTAAAAAAAATAATAAATCACCAACATGAACGATTTTATAGCACTTTGAAAATGTGCTAATCTGGTCCTACAGAGAACGCTGCAATCTATGCTTCCGGACTCTATGACTAAGATAGACGATTATGATGAAATAAGATGATTTCCAAAGAGCTATAGAACCGTTAATATTGATGATTTATTATTTTTTTAAAAATGATTAAATTCTGATTAAAATAAAGTTCCTAAAGATTTTTAAAACTTTTTTCAAAAGTGCCGAATAGTTTAGGTATTAACACAAAACTAACTTCTCACTTCTATGCAAGATGGGGGCTAAACGTCAAGGAAATTTTGTGGGAATCTTTCACTTTTATATTCCTGGGGTTAGTGCCTACCATCCTGCATAAGCAGATCTTGGTTGGGATTTTTTTCTAAGGAACCTACAAATTTTAATTAGAATAATTGGGCTATAAAATACACCAAAAATTGAACGAAAATTACATTATTTCTAAGGAAGATTCACTCGTTTTTGTGTTATAATGCTCAGGTTCTGAGGAACCAGAACCCGAACCAACGTCTTCTAATTCTTCATTTTTGTGTTCATTGTCAGAATCAACCCCACTAGCGCTAGATAAAAGTTGCCAGGCAGGAATAGAAGGGGGCACAACAGGATTATTCACACTCGAAAATTGTTTTCTGCAAAATAGCCTATTTAGTAGTCAATCCGTATGTGGACATCGACAAAATTCCTGGTAAGGCCGCCTTTTTTATATGATGTAACTGGATGTCCAAAGAGTAAAACCCCAAATTGGCGTATATCTACCTATTGCAGAAACGGAGTTATGGCCCCCCAAAGAGCCCCCTTTAATTCATCACGCTGAAACTGCACCAAATTTTGGAAATAGATGTCAAATAAGAATTTAAAAAGATTTTTATGAAAAAAAAATCTCTAAAAAAATTCCTTCACCCCCTAAATAGCCCCCAAAGAGTAATAACCAATCACGTTGGATTTACACCAAATTTTGCAGATAGATGTAAAATGAGATGCTAAAAAATATTTATTAATAACTCTTTTTGAAAAAAATAATTTTATGCCCCCCTTAAAAGCCCCCTTCGTTTATGAGGCAAAGGAATAATTTAAAAAAAAAACAATTATAAGAAAATATTTTTAAGCATCTCATTTTACATCTATCTGCAAAATTTGGTGTAAATACAACGTGATTGGTTATTACTCTTTGAGGGCTATTTAGGGGGTGAAGGAATTTTTGTAGAGATTTTTTTTTTATAAAAATCTTTTTAAAACATTATTTGACATATATTTGCAAAATTTGGTGCAGTTCCGCCGTGATGAATTAAAGGGGGGTCTTTGGGGGGCCATAACTTCGTTTCTGCAACAGGTAAGTATACGCCAATTTGGGGTTTTACTCTTTGGACATCCAGTTACATCATATAAAAAAGGCGGCCATACTAGGAATTTAGTCGATGTACCCCCATTATTTAGAAAAGATTGACTGTACTAACAGTTACAAAAACTTACTTGTTGAGCAAAATGCCTTTAACTGTAGCTACATCAGATTTAAGTTCGTTTAACTGCCGAACAGTACTTAGTTCATTGCTTTGCGACAATTTATCGACCTCGATTCTTACGCTTGTTATATTATTTCGTAAGTCTTCGATTGACGACTTTAAATTTTTATCTAGCTCCTCCAAGGACGCCTCGACGCTTTTTTTCTTCTTCCCGAACAAATACGGCGCAATATAATTCTGCAACACATCCCTATTTAAGTCTACAGCCCCTTTAATTAAGGAAAACAGCTTACCTCGTAAAATTTCCAAATGGCATAACCTACGACACTAAACACAGCAATATTATGCACAATTTCTTTGATTTTGTCAAACAGCGATATTTGTAAAGGCCCCCCGTAGTAGTTGTAGTGCTGTGGTATACTCGGGGGCAGCGGTGGGGGCACTGAAAGCCCCTGTTCGTGCAATTTATAAGCCCCTGATATTTCACAAGCCTTTTTAATTTCCTCGTCCTGTAGCCCCTTCCTCTGTAGGAACTTCTGTTTCTGGGCCAAGGGCTGACTAGCTACGCGAGGGTTCTGTAGAAAACTCACCGCTTTTTGCACCTAAAACCCAAGAATACTTAATAAAACCTACTTCAAAGTTGTATTTGCAAGTTTTTAGCCAAGGACTCACCAAATCATCACGTAAAGGCGTGCTCAAGCTCTCATTGTCATCGTTTTTTACATCCGACATTGTTAATGGCGTTTATTTCTAGTATTTAAAATGTATTTGAAAGTAATTGCACATAATAATTAAAAACTGCATGAGATTTTATGAAAAACTTGTACAAAGGTTAAAAGCAATTAATTAAAGTTGGCAACACTAACACTCCATTTGAACTACTGCGCTTATCTTATCGTTGGCACCACTGCGCGTCAAAACAACATAACCTCACATAACGTTTCAAGTTGTTTACGACTGTGCTAGGGCCCCAAAATGTCTCTAGCCGACGAATTACTCGCTGATTTGGAAGAAAACGACCATGATAACTTGGCCGAGCTTATGGAATCGGAAGAGGGCGTCGAAATCAAGGAAGAAAAACCAGATATAAAGGAAATAGAAGTCGAAAAACAGGACACAACACAAATTAACTCAGTACGCGAATTGTGCACGTTAATCGATTCAGAAATTTTGTCAAGCACTATGAAACAAATCGAGAAATATGCTTCTACACCTAGACGAGCAAATGATATCATAGGACCAGTGGAAAGTGACCCAGAATACCAGTTAATCGTCGAGGCAAATAATTTGGCTGCTGACGTTGATAACGAAATTTGTAAGTACTTTTAAGCTTTAAAAATGGTTGTTGTAGTTAATAAAGACTTCTTTTAGCAATAATAAACAAGTTTGTACGCGATAAGTACCAGAAAAGGTTCCCAGAATTAGATTCTTTGGTGCCAGGTCCCTTAGAATATGTTAAAACAGTTCGTGAGCTAGGGAACGATTTGGATCAGGCTAAAAACAATGAAATACTGCAACAATTCTTAACACAAGCTACTATAATGGTGGTTTCTGTTACGGCATCGACAACACAAGGGTAAGGCCCCAAAAAAACCTTTTAAACTTTTTTTAACCTTACTTTTTTTAGGACATATTTATCAGAAACTGAAAAGTTTCAAATTTTTGAAGCTTGCGATATGACTGTTGAGCTCAACAATATCAAGCTGAAGATTTATGAATACGTAGAAAGTCGAATGGCGTTTATAGCCCCCAATATTTCGGTTATTTTGGGTGCTTCTGTTGCTGCCAAAATAATGGGGGTCGCTGGGGGGCTAACTAAGTTATCCAAGATACCTGCGTGTAATGTCCAGCTTTTGGGGCAACAGAAGAAGACCTTGTCTGGATTTTCTGTGACTAATACATTGCCACATACTGGGTTTGTTTATTTTTCGGAAATTGTTCAAAACACTGCACCGGTAAGTAAAGTTTGCATTTGACACTTTGGAGCCCCATATCTTAAAAATGGGGCTTTCTGCGACAACCATTTTTAACAAATACGTTTAAAACATTATAAATTTTCAGTATTTTTACTATTTTTTCATAGCTTTTAGGAAACGTGAACGATTTTTATGAAATTAATCGATTTAATACTGGTTAGTCTGTTCGCATAGCGATAAAATCGTTTACGTTAACTTAGAGCTTTCAAATTTGGCATGTTTGCTGATCACATTTTCAATATATCTGCCTAAAGTGGTTATCGTAGTGTGCCCCATTTCTGAAATAATGGGGCTTTAATAATTAAAAATTAGTTTTAACACCCTTAACTATGTTTTTTGCAAAATTTTGATAAGCAGCTAGGCTACTATTCATTAGTTCTCCTCATTTATAAATTTTTTTTTTTATTTTGTATCTTGGTAATTTAGAAAAAAGGCCTCACAAATATTGAGGAAAAGTAGTGCGTTAATTAAGCAAAACGAAATTAATTCCTGTTTTGTGTAAAAAGATGCGAGAAAAAATGTATTCTCCCTTAGAACACTACTTTTGCTCAATATTTGTGACTTTTTTCTAAGTAACCGTAATAGCCCAATTATTCTAATTAAAATTTGCAGGTTCCTTAGAAAAAAAATTCCAACCAAGATCTGCTTATGCAGGATTGTAGGCACTACCCCCAGGATTATAAAAGTAAAAAATTTCCACAAAGTTTCCGTGACGTTTAGCCCCCATCTTGCATAGAAGTGAGGAGTTAGTTTTTTGTTAATACCTAAACTATTCGGCACTTTTAAAAAAAGTTTTAATAATTTTTAGGAACATTATTTTAATAAGAATACAATCATTTTTAAAAAAATAATAAATCACCAATATTAACGATTCTATAGCTCTTTGAAAATCACCTTATTTTATCATAATCGTCTGTCTTAGTCATAGAGTCCTGAAGCATAGATTGCAGCGTTCTCTGTAGGACCAAATTAGCACATTTTCAAAGTGCTATAAAATCGTTCATATTGGTGATTTATTATTTTTTTAAAAACGATTTTATTCTTATTAAAATAATGTTCCTAAAAATTTTAAAAACTTTTTTCAAAAGTGCCGAATAGTTTAGGCATAGACAAATTATTAACTTAGACTGACAGTGACGGCCTTTTTCATGAATCGCGGTATTTCAGATATCTGTAAAATTTTACAGTTTTCTTTGGTGATTTTATTTTAAGGTTAGGTTTTTGTACAAATTTTTATTTTGATTTACACCAAGTACATAGATGACATTTTATTAAAATTAAATTAAAAATGTCAAATAAACTTCAATTATAAAAAAAAATAGTAATAAAAACTCCTGATACTTCCTTCTACAACAAAGTTTACGTACGCGCTTGTTATTTAAGAGTTGCATAAACACAAACAGATTGAGTAGATCTACTTTTTTGCATTCCAAAGAATTTTTTGCCAAGATTGGTGAATTTTTGCATTCATTCAAACAGTTAACTCCAGTTTTGATTTATTTAAGCTTGTCGTAATTGCCGTCGTCATGTCGTAATTTAAAGCATCCACTGTTTCTTTTGGGGACAGGAACCGCTGCCCGCTTATTTCATTCACAAATACACTATTTTTCTGAGTATTTTGATAGTCTTGAATTTTATGGGTTCAATTTTGATTTTATTTTAAAGAGTTGTAGCAGATTAGAGTTTTTTTTACATCTAATGAAGGCAACATTAACAATAATCACTTAATTTTAAATAAATACATGTTTTTTTACCATTTACATATTATTTTGAATAAAGTCAATTTGACATAAATAATATGTTTAGTTTAGAGCACTTACTAGATTTAATTTTTGGTAGAATAAAAAAACAACGACATCTACCCATGAAATTTTGAAGCTTGAAGCGCCCTCTACTTTTCAGAGTGGCCCTCTACCTTTTAAAACCTCGCGCACTGATACTCTAGTAAATTCATTCTCTTTGGTTTAGGTATTTAGAGTGCCTTCATGATTTTGACAGTTATTGTCGCCTTATAGAGTGGCGACATAAGATCCCTGGAATATACTCAGGTATGGCCAACTTTGACACTTATGACAGTTAGATCAAATTGCATGGCTTCCTAGATTAAAAAGACAATGCTTTTTCATTGTCTTTTTAATCTAGTAAGCCATGCAATTTGATCTAACTGTCATAAGTGTCAAAGTTGGCCATACCTATGTATACATCTTCAAGGGCCCTTATGGCGACATGCATCATTCCTTCTCTGTCATACAGATAACGTCATCAACGTTATAGCCAAAGTGATAACAATTACAACTTACAATCACAATTAATGACGTTATCTGTATGACAGAGAAAGAATGATGCATGTCGCCACTCTATAAGGCGACAATAACTGTCAAAATCATCAAGGCACTCTATAGGTATTAACAAAAAAACTAACTCCTCACTTCTATGCAAGATGGGGGCTAAACGTCACGGAAATTTTGTGGGAATTTTTCACTTTTATGTTCCTGGGGATAGTGTCTACAATCCTGCACAAAGAACACTTAACAAGATGCATAAGCAGATCTTGGTTGGGATTTTTTTCTGGGGGCATTATTAGAATGATTGGGCTATAAAATCTACTATTTATTTTTAGGATTTGAGACGTAAGGCAGCAAGATTGGTGGCTACAAAATGTACTTTAGCAGCTCGTGTAGATGCTTGTCATGAATCAACCGATGGCAGAATAGGACGACAGCTTCGAGACGAAATAGAACGAAAATTAGACAAATTACAGGAGCCCCCTCCGGTTAAATTTATAAAACCTCTCCCCAAACCAATAGACCAAAGCAAAAAGAAACGTGGTGGCAAAAGAGTCCGAAAAATGAAGGAGCGATACGCAATGACTGAATTCAGGAAACACGCCAACAGAATGAACTTTGCCGATGTAAGTATACTATCCATTCACAAAAAAAAAACAGAGCAGGCGAGCCATAGGGTGATAGATTTTACCCTGTATATTGTCATTAATGTCACTTGTGTTTATTGGTTATGTAAGAAAAGTCAAAATTAAAAAATGCATTTAAAAACATGTTCAGGGCATCTGAATTAAAAACAATTATCTCAACACCTACAGAAGTATTTATTTTTTTAATAAATTACTTTATAATGCGATATTCATTAAATCATTTAAAAGTTTACACAAAATAGGAATTATTTATTTAAGTCCTTTTAGGTATCAGGATAAAATAGCAGTTTTACAAAAATGTCTACAGTTTTCTTTATAAATTCTCATATCTCAAGCAAAAATTGTTTTGTTTTTCCAATTTTTACGCCTGTTTTATGTAACTGTCATATTGTTTTTGGCATTTTTTAATTTTGTAATAACAGCAAATTTAAAATGTAATGCCAACTTTGTAGAAAATTCAACTTTTCAAAGATAAAGATTCTAGTTTTCATAGGTGACTCTGTTTTTTTTAATGGATAGTATTTTAAGAAATAAAAAAATAAATTCCATTTTTTTGGATTTGTTTTGCAATTATTTTTTTTTGCAGATTGAAGATGATGCATATCAGGAGGATTTGGGGTACACAAGGGGGACCATTGGAAAATCAAGCACAGGGCGTATTAGATTGCCCCAAGTTGATGAAAAAACGAAAGTCAGAATTTCAAAAACACTACAAAAAAATTTGCAAAAGCAACAAATTTGGGGTGGCAACACAACTGTTAAGAAACAAATTTCTGGGACAGCTTCTAGTGTTGCTTTTACACCCTTACAGGTAGGTACTTAAGCCCCCTTTAGGGGGCTGCAAAAAAAATCAGTGTTATTTCTAAAATTCAATTTTTTTTGAAATTAAGACTAAAAATTTTTCTTGCGGTTTTTTAATAAATTTAATTTAAGGGGTTATTTTAATATTATTTTTCTTTTTTAGGGTCTCGAAATTGTGAATCCGCAAGCAGCAGAAACAAAAGTGAACGAGGCCAACGCAAAATATTTTTCAAATACATCAGGTTTTTTGAGTGTTAAAAAATAAGTAATTTTAGCCCCATTTGTCCTAGTTATTAATAAAAATATTTAAGTAAATAAATGTTGTTTTTATATTTGCCTTCTACAATAATAGAAACCCAAAATTTGATTTATTAAGGTTGCTGAATTGCTTCATTATTAAACCCAAAATTTTATTTTATAAGGTTGGTTTTCCAGATGCAAAAAGAATTCTTCCCTTGCAAGGTACTTTTATTTACAAATTTTACTATTATAAACTATTGGCGGACATAGTTTTTTTGTAGAGGGAATAACTAGAAGAATTGGAGAAACGATATCAACGGTTACATTTTCTCAAAAACGCCTATTCTTTCAGTATTAAGTGAACAAAGTTTACAAATGGTATTATTCAATATGTCTGACTTAAATTCACTTTTTACTTCAAAATGTCAATGTTGCCAATCCAATAAAAATAAAATTTTAAGTTAATTTTTTAATTCAAATTCGTGCTAAGAAACGTTCCTTATAAAAATGTTTTAATATACCAATTTATTTGGCTATATTAAAAATAATAAGTCAAAAATTATAAAGTTTTTACTTTATTAAATAACGTTACATTTAGAAGAAGAACCCAAGAATTTTACCTCCTAAATGTTTCCTTCTTGCTTCTTCGTGGTCCATGATACCTCCACTGGTCGTCAATACAACATAACTACAAGAAAAAAATGATTTAAAAAAAGCCCCACAAAAAATCAAACATTATCAATTTGACTTTATTTTTTTAAAAATGGTACAAAATAAAAAGCATAAACACTTTAATTCTAGTCAATATACGATATACTATGACAATACAACAAAAAAGCTAAAAAAAATGCCAAAGGGGGGCTGTTTTTAGAAAGATATTTAATAATTTTGCTTTAAAATGATTTTGGTACAAAAAAACGCAGTAATTTTGACTTGTAAGTACTTTTATGATGTCGTACTCGTTTTTGAGAATAATCTTCAGCTTAAAAATGAAATGGGGCCCCTTAAAAGGTACTTACCCGAATTGACGGGAAGGTAAAAGGTTATTTGTCCATTTTTCAATATGTGTAATGGGTACGTCGAATCTGGGGGAGATAACTCCGCATTTGTTTAATCTACCAGTTAAATTAACAACTATTTTGCCACTCCTGTGATCGTCCACGATTTCAAATTCACCAATATACCCATGTTTCATCATTACCGTCAAAAACTTTACTACGACTTTAGAGCACGGTTTGATGAGAACCTGCCTTTTGCCGCGTTTCTCAGCATTGTTTATGGATTTGAGAGCATCACTCAATACGTTCATACGCACCATTGCTGCAAGAAAAAGAGAAATTAGCCACTTTTAATCAATTTTGTTGGTTATGTCAAAAACGTAAACAAAACCCTAAATACCCCATTTAAACCCACAAAAACTATGTTTTTCTACATAAAAACTACACTTGCAACACCCCCACACCAATCTGTTTCAATTACAGCCCCAATTTACAGCTAAATCACTCAAAATAAGCCGCTAAAGAACACCCACTTAGGTTATGACACTTCAGTAGTTTGCTAAGCTATTTTTCCAAATATCAGACACAAATCACAAAAACTACACCCTGGAATTGGTAAAACAATAACTTAGGGCCTTAATTAATCCAAATTATGCAAGGGATGGCCCCTAAAAACTGTAATTACCTTCGATTTATTTTGTGTATGTCGTAAAAACATTCACGTTCATCAAAACACCATAGAAAGGAATTAGTTCGGGGGTTGGCCACGTAGGGCGCCAGCGTCGACAATGGCGCGAGATTTGAATTTGATGCATTTGAACTACTTTGCTATTTTTTAAGGATTTTTTAGTTTTTAGCTCGATTTTTGGATTTATTTTAAGTAAAAAAGTTGGTAGAAATTTGTTGAATGTTTTTTATTGAATGCTTAACTATACTAAACACTTGTTATTTACAAAATATGCTAAAATATGATTTTTTAATGTATTAAAAATTAATATTTTGTACAGTTCAAGTACTAAAGACTAGATTCTTTAAAAGAATGATTTAAATTTATTTAAACTTAAATTTAACACTACTTTAACAATTTTTCGTTTATAAAATTGGAACAGAGTACTTTGGAGACAAGATATTTAAAATATAATCATCGGTCTTTAGTTTTTTTAAGGAAATAAGGTTAAAAAAATTGCTGAGGAAATAATTATCTGACTTTGGCTGATGTTTGTAAAACTTTTGCTACTATTAAACCAAAAACGCTGACTGCTGCTAGGCTTAAACCGGCCTTCCACCAGGCCGTGGTGTCGGCTGGAAGAATCCCGAATTCTCTTAAATGCCTGGAGAAAAAAAAACAGGTTTTAAAAAAATGCATAAAGAAAAAAAACATGCTTTTAAACACGAGCAAAAACATACAAAAAAGTGCAAAATAAATACGAGCAACAATGAAATTCTATGACTTAAAGGAGAATGTCGCGAAGCATAGAAACTGTGGTCATGTAATGTTGGTTGCCTAAAATCAACAAAAAACACCACTTTCTGGTCATTGCTCAGTGGGTTTATAAGAGTTAATTTTAATTAAAAATTGTGCTCACAAGCAACATAAATAAACAAAGCACAAGTTGACATATTCTAAAGGACCATCAATAAGCGTTCAAATACAGAATTTTGGCAATTTAAAATGCAAAAAAATAGTGCTTATAAATTGCCAAAATTTATTCATTAAACGCATTGATGGACTTTTAGAATATGTCAACTTGTGCTTTGTTTATTTATGTTGCTGCCAAGCACAATTTTTAATTAAATTAAAATTAACTCTTATAAACCCACTGAGCAATGACCAGAATGTGGTGTTTTTTGTTGATTTTATGCAACCAACATAATCACAGTTTTTATGCTTTGCGACATTCCTCTTAAAAATATTTTAAGAAAAATCTTTCTACTTTTTTCTACTCAAATTCGTAAACAAAAAAAGTGCTTAAAAATTATTGTGTCATCACCATTTTAAACTAAGTCTAAATAACGAGCTAAATTATTATTTAAGTTGCTCATTCAAATGTTAAGACACAAAATGAATTAGCTAAATATATGTTAATAAATTAATATAAAGCAAAGAAGAGAAATTTAATGTTTTTTAAAAAAGAGATTTTTAAAAAAGTGTTAATTACAAGAAACATTCCAAGTAAAAAAGAGAATAAGAAAAAAGTTAGCAACCTGCTAAACCGTGAAAATTGATTCAACCAATCTGATGGTTGATGCCTCAGAAAAAGAGCGTGAACCATACGGCGTAAGGGACTGGAAAATAAAAAAATTATGATCCCTAAAATCTAAGAAAAAAAAACAATGTTTTTCAAATTTAGCAAATTTTAAGGTAAATTATTGAGAAAATTTACTTTTTATACATATTTAAAAGTAATTATATTTGTTTTTTTTACTTAAATTATAAAAAAGAATAAAATGAAAATATTTTAAATTAAAAATTTTAAAATTAAAAAAAAACTCAAAATTAAAATTCGATCTAGAAAAACTTAAAAATAGAAACAAACCTGTGTTTATAGAATAAAATCCAAGCTGCTTGAAACCGACTAATAAAAATGTACATTAAATTACACTTTAGCACAAAAATCAAGACCTTTAATTTTTTCAAAAAGGCCTTAAAAAAATTTAAATTACAAAATTACTTACGGAAAAGCTGCCATAGTTGCCAATTTAACAAAAACATCCTTCCGAACATGTCCTTTTATTGAAAAATATTGCGGAGGAATTATTTTATATTTTTGGCAAAACGTTTCGGGCTGCAGTAAATAATCTTGCTTGACCTCTTCAAGGTCACTTTTGCAACCCACTATTAACACTGGTATTTTGCTTTCCGCAAAATATTTCTAAAAAAAATAAAAATTTCATTACTCTAAAAAAAATTTTTTTTTGGAAAAAATGGAGCGAATTTGTACAAAAATTGGTTGGGGTTACCTAGAAGATCTGTCATACCACCCGTCGTTTCAGATGCTAACTGACATTACTTCTGAATTTTGTATTTTTATCAAATATAACGCTAATATACCAAAAAACAACAAACTGCCAGTTTAAAACATTCTACGTACCAGCTAAAAGGTTTGTATAACATTTATGTAGTGTTTTACAACTTCAATTCTTCATAATTAGGTAAAAAAGGGCATAAAGACTCATTTACAAAGGTACTTTTAATGCGAAATCTGTGCATCGAAAAAAAAATGAATTATTTTAAACATTCACGGAAATCCTTTTGTAAATGAGTCATAATTTACTTTTTTGCCTAATTATAAAGAATTAAAGATGTAAAACAGTCTCTAAATGTTATACAATCCTTTTATATGGTACATTGAATGTTTTAAACCGGCAGTTTGTTGCTTTTTGGTATATTAGCGTTATATTTGATAAAAGTATAAAAAAGAGAAGTAATGTCAGTTAGCATCTAAAACGACGGGTGGAATGACATATATCCTAGGTTACCCTAACAAATTTTTGTATGAATACGCTCCATTTAAAAAAAATGTATTATTTTTTTTTTCCAAAAATTAAACCTTTTTTTTGGGGGGCCTACTTACGATGTATATTCTGGCAATGTATTCGAAAGATTTCGGGTTGCTAACATCATAAACGAGGCAAGCTACGTCACATTGTACCTCATGAGGCATAAGAGGATCGGAAACGTTTCGGATGTTTATGTCCCTCAGTACCATTATTTTTTCTTGTCCGTAAACTTGCACGACGTTTACTGTACAATTTGGGGTACCTGTATTTTCTATTTTGTTGTTTTTTAGCTAAAAAAAATTTAAGTTCTAAAAAATATGCTCCAGAATGCAAGAAATTTTGAGACTATACAGAGTATTTCTTAATGTCGAATAAAAAATTCAGGGAGTGATTTCTGGACCCATTTTAAGAAAAAAAGTTCATATAAACTTGTGTCCAATTTTGATTTTTTTTAACTTACAGCCCCCCAAGAATCACCACTATAAACACTTTTTTCTAAATTTTACAAATGAAGAAATATTTCTAGTATTTAGATGCATCAAAAAGGTCCTATAACATTTTTTGAAAAATTATTCGTTTCGGAAATAAAGCGAAAAAAATAATTTTTTAGGGGTTTTCCAGAGGGCTGTAACTAACTAAGGGGGCAAAATCGGACACATGTTTATATGAACTTAGTTTCTTAAAATAAGTCCAATAATCACCCCTGAATTTTTCTTAAAATGATTTTTTTTTTAATTTACTATCCATTCACAGTCTAAAAAAAAGCGAGTCACCTATAAAAATTAGAACCTTTTTCTTTGAAAAGTTGAATTTTTTACAAAGTTGGCATTACATTTCAAATTTACTGTCATTTAAAATTGAAAAATACCAAAAATAATAACACAGTTACATAAAACAGGCGTAATAATTGAAAAAACGAAACAATTTTTGCTTAAGATGTGAGAATTTATAAAGAAAATTGTGACACTTTTGTAAAGTGCTAATTTATCCTATGATACCTAAAAGGACCTAACAGTGAGTACCTACATAAATAATTCCTATTTTGTGTAAACTTTCAAATGGTTTAATGATTAGTGCATTATAAAGTAATTTAATAAATAAATACTTCTGTATATGTTGAGGCCTTTGTTTTTGATTCAGATGCCCTAAACATGTTTTTAAATGCATTTTTTTATTTTTTTGACTTTTCTTACATAATCAGCAAACCAAAGTGACATTAATGACAATATACAGGTAAAATCTGTCACCTTATGGCTCGCTTGCTCTGTTTTTTTTCAATTGTGAATGGATAGTAGTTTTTTAATTTTTACTTACATCAATTGGTTTTATAAAACTTCGACAAAATGATGATTTTCCAGAAACGGAAGGACCAATCACATGGCATTGGTAGACATTTCGACTTGACTGTTTTTTGGCTAGGTCAAGTTTTTTCTCTCTGGTTACTGCAAAAATAAAAAAAAATTGTTTATTTTTAAGTTTAAAAAGCAAAAAAAATCAAATAAACTGTTGTATTTCCTAATGGTAAAGTTACAACCCCCTAAAAGCCCCCCCTATTAAATAAACAATTTTTATTTAAAAAAAATAAAATAAAATCTAAACTATTTTTTTTATTATTAGTTTTGAAAAAATATCTTATTTTTTTTAAGCCCCCCAAAAGCCCCACCTAACCAAAATTACACTTAATGTGTGCAAAAAATTTAAAAAAATGCTATAAAAAACCTAATTTTGGCTTTCACAAAAATACAAAATAAAAAATAATTAATTTTGGCTTTCACAAAAATCTAACTAAATAGACACGGTCAAGCCCTACGTCACAGTAATGCATTAAAATACTATCTGTGAAATTTGTTTAGGCAACCAACATTACGGACCAAAGAAAATGGTCATTTTTTTCTTATTCTGTGTTTCCAACATTGGTCTTTTTTAAACATTATTTAAAGAACAATAAGAGAGTTTTTTTAGGTCCCATTGGTGTAAAAACGTTATCTTATTTACGATATTTTAATTTAAAATTACCCGAAAATCAACCGCAACAATTAAAAAATCCCTTATTAATCTGATGATGATGATCACCCACCAAGATGTCAGCTTTAAACGAGAATTGCTTGAGAAAGCAACCATATCAAGGGGTATGGTTTGTTCTAAGTAATAGAAAAAAATGTTAATTTTACAATGGTATTTACGAGACCTCTTGATATGGTTGCTTTTTCCAGCAACTTGCATTTATAATTCACATCTTAAAGGGTGCACAACATTAACACATAAACTGTATATTATAGAGTTTTGCAATGAAATAAACTTAAAATATCGAATTTAAGACATTAGAGCATATTTTTATACCAAGGGCTCCTAAGAAAGCTTTTTATTTTCACAAAATATTGTTCCAAAAAAGTGGCTAAATCTGACAGAATCAAAATTCTACTTCACAGACAGTTTTTTAATGTGTTTATTAAGAAATTCCCCTCTTACCCCCTAAAACAAAACTTACTTTGCACTGCAGAAATTTGGCTATCATTCTCATAAATATTATATCCCATATACGCTAAATATTCAAACGTCCTTGGAAGGTCAACCAAGGTCATAAGTGCCCACTGACACATATAACCTTGATAAGAAACCCACCCTTTTTCATTCGTGGGGACCATCGTGGACACATCGGGGGCCCATGCAGGAGTGGGACAGGTCGAGAATAATTCCTCAAATTCATTTGGACACAAAGATTGATCTCTATCTTTGTCAAATCTCTCAAACATGTGAGTTAGAAAGTGCTGCCCTCTATGGGACAGTTCGGTTGTTGAACCAGAGGGGACCTTTAGACTGAAATAAGGATTGTTTTCTAAATAAATACAAGAGCGGGTTAGATCAATAAATGGATTAGATCAGTGAGTGGGATAGATCATTTAAAAAGTTAAACTTCGCAGATAGCTCATTTTTTATGACTATTTTTTTTATTTTTATATAATTGTTACACATTCTATATGATACTCTTCGCAGTAGATGATTAAAAAGGTGCATTTTTTATTTTATTAAAATCAACGTAAAACTTATTTTTTTTGTAAACGGGTGGGGATACAAAAAAATTACCAGATGCTTTTTTATAGGGAAAAATACAATCTTTAATTTTATTAAGAATATTTTTTTAAAGTTGATATTAACGAAAATATGAATTTTTTTCTACTTTGGGGGTGTTTTTAACCCTCTATTTATTACTTGATTTTTTCCAAAATCAATAGGGCTCTTCCTCTAAATGGGATTGATTTTTGTATCAAATCTCAAGTCAATTGAATAAACCGTTCTTCAGTTATCGTGACAACAAGTTTCGTTACAGACAGACGGACAAAAAATAAAAGTCTTAAAAAGTCATGAAACGAACGAATCTGCAAATTTTTGCTCTAGGATGGATATTAACGATTTTAGAGAAGGTCCGAGTAACCGCAATATACTCTTTTGCGAAGAGTATAATAAGGATTGTTTTCTAAAGAATGGAGCGTATTCGTACAAAAATTGGTTGGGGTTACCTAGGAGATCTGTCATACCACCTGTCGTTTAAGATGCTAACAGACATTACTTCTCTTTTTTATACTTTTATGAAATATAACGCTAATATACCAAAAAACAACAAACTGCCTGTTTAAAACATTTAATGTACCAATAAAAGGTAGGTGCATACCTTTAAGAAATAAAGAAGGACTTCTTTTATAACTTGGCGTCCCGCCTTTTGGGTCGAAAGTGAATCTTAGATTCCACCATTTTATATCATTTAATGTACCATCTAAAAGGTTTGAATAACATTTAGAGAGTGTTTTACATCTTAAATTCTTTATAATTAGGCAAAAAAGAAAATTATGACTAATTTACAAAAGAGTTTCCGTGAATGTTTAAAATAATCCGCATTTTTTAGGATGCACGGATTTTGCACTAAAAGTACCTTTGTAAATGAGTCATTATGCCCTTTTTTACCAAATTATGAAGAATTGAAGATGTAAAACACTACGTAAATGTTATACAAACCTTTTAACTGGTACGTGGAATGTTTTAAACCGGCAGTGTGTTGTTTTTTGGTATATTAGCGTCATATTTAATAAAAATATAAAATTCAGAAGTAATGTCAGTTAGCATCTGGAACGACGGGTGGTATGACATATCTCTAGGTAATCCCAACCAATTTTTGTACGAATACGGAATTCATGTTAATTTTTAAGTATTTTTATCAATGATGAGAGAATTAAATAGATATAATATTCACCAAAATTATTTGGTAAACTGATAAGCAACCCTTTTGGGAGTTAGGAGAAGTGTTTATAATTATCTTATTTCTGATAGGCTGACAAGAATCATAACACCAACTGGTAAATTTATTTTATTTTGTCTTTTTTATGATATTGCATTGTAAAACACTGATATTTACCATTTAATGTACTATAATATCTTCCTTTTTTTTTAAATTTGGTTTGTTTACAGAAAACTCACAAATATGCAAATGTGAGGTTAGAAAACTTCATTGGCGGCGGCGAATAGTAGCAACAACACATGTTGGTTTTTTGTACACAGACGTAAAAAATAGAATTCTAATTTCTGTTCCAAAAGGCGTACCAAATTAAACCTCGCACGGTTCGCGTCAAAAATAACGCTTGAATGTAATTTATTTACCTTAATCACGGATTTTGCTTTAATATTAAAGACTATTTTTAAAATAAATGTATCCTTTGGAAATGATACTCTATTGGCATTTTAAACGTATACACAAGTTTGCGTCGAGAGGGCGCAACATCAACATCTTCCCCTTACTTGCAAGTGTTTATCAGATACCCAAATATTGTGCCTAAGTATTTAAATGATGCTCCATCTATTTAATTCTCTTATCATTGATTTATATCGAATAGAGGTATACAGGGTGTCCAAAAAATGGCGCATAAACGCGATGGTACATTGTTGGGACATGTCTAGGGAGCCCCAGAAAATTGTCAAAAAAAATCTATCTCATATACCCTCGTAGAAATGTTGCCCCAAAGTGCGAAACTTTAAATGCTTATATCTTGAATATAACAGCACATATTAACGAAACAAATGGTTTAATACAAAGCTACAGTATATCTTAAACCATTCGACCATTTGTTTATTTGTTAAATGGTCGAATTACATTTTTATAATCAATTTAATTTTACAAAATTTTCATGAAATGAAGCTGACAACAACGTCAATAAAATCTAGTGCAAAAGTGTATGATCAAGACTCATTAATGGGATTTTTAGACTTATAGATGGGATTTTTAGATGTATTTTTCTAGACTGTGTTGCCGAATTTATGCAACTTTGTTTGCATTTTTCTCGATGAATATAATAGATGGATTTTTTTTGACAATTTTCTAGGGATCCCTGAGAATGCCCCAAGAGCGTATCATCGCGTTTATGCGCCATTTTTTGGACACAAATAAAAACTATTGTTAAATGATTTCTTGATAAATATACCTTTAATTGGTCATTAAAAGTGTTAATTTTTATTACTTTTTAAAGTCCAAATTTAAAAAAAAAGGTACTAACCTTGGATATAAATATTCCTTTGCCATATTAAGATTATCATTATAACCAAATTTTCTTAAAACAGTCCAAGTGGTTTCATTTCTTCCTCGTTGAATAAAAAGACAATGCAAATATAAAAAACCCTTTAAAGTAACAGCATTATGCGAAACTCCATCATCGAGATTTTTTCTTAAAACAGCTTTTACATCGTCGAGAACTTGTGGTTGTAGAGGGGCATTAAAACATCTACTTTGGAAGTTATTTAACTCGATATCGTTTAATAAACCATCGCAATCAATATCACAAATTTTGAAAATCCTTATTAGGGCTTTGGTACACGCCTCTGTCAGCTAAAAAAACATGAAAACTTAAAGAAATGCACTAAAAATGCTTGAAAACGTTACAAATTTTAAACTATATTTTTGAAGTGAAAAACAACTTACATCTGCGTTTTCCACTGAATAAATCGGCGAAGTAGGGTGTAAAACGGCCTTTTGTGCGTAATAAAACATTTCCGAGATGTTTTTCAACGTTTTAGCCGAGCATTCAATACAAGTCTCAATCTCGGAAAAATCCTCCATAATCGGAAGGACGCCCTTAAAAAAAAAAGACACACTTTAATAGAGACGGTCAACTCCTACGTCACAGATCACAGATTGATCCACATAAAAAAAACTGTCTGTGAAGTAGAATTTTGATTCTGTCAAATTTAGCCACTTTTTTAGAACAATATTTTGTGAAAATAAAAGACTTTCTTATGGAACCCTTGGTATTAAATGTGCTATAATGTCTTAAATTCGATATTTCAAGTTTAGTTCATTGTAAAACTCTATAATATACAGTTTATGTGTTAAAGTTTTGCACCCTCCAAGATGTAAATTTTAAACGCAAATTGCTTGAAAAAACAACCATATCAAGAGGTCTGATAAGTACCATTGTAAAATTAACATTTTTTTCTATTACCTAGAACAAACCATTCCCCTTGATATGGTTGCTTTCTTAAGCAATTCGCGTTTAAAGTTGACATCTTGGTGGGTGATCATCATCATCATCAGATTTATAAGGGATTTTTTAATTCTTGCGGTAGATTCTCGGGTAATTTTGAATTAAAATATAGTAAATAAGATATAAAGGAACATTTTTACATCAATGAGAACTTAAACAACTCTCTTATTTTTCTTTAAATAATGTTTTAAAAAGACCAATGTTGGAAACACAGAATAAGAAAAAAATGACCATTTTCTTTGGTCCGTAATGTTGGTTGCCTAAAAAAATTTCACAGATAGTATTTTAATGCACTTCTGTAAACTGTGACGTAGGGCTTGACGGTGTCTATTCACTCCAAACCCAACTTTTTCTATCTAATTAGTTGCATTAACTATTAAGCTATACAAAACTACCAAAAAAACTCACATCTATCGTCGAATATTCAACCAAATCAATTTTATTCCCAACCAAAACCACAGGGCACGCTACATCAGGATGATTTTGCCGGATCAAAGGCAGCCAGTGCGATGACAACCTCTCGATCGAGTCATCGTCGTCAACCGAATAAATAACACAAATGACACTAGCCCTCTTGATCTGCTCGTTTAAGTTCTCGTCTGTTTGATCTACCGCACTGTAATCCACAATATTCGTCGGTACCTGCTCCGGGGTGACATCCGCAGGGATGGTTATCTCCTCAGCTTTCGAAGGAACATTTTCCGGAAACTCTTCGCTCACCAGCGATAAAATTAGAGATGTTTTCCCGACGCCACGGTCGCCTACTAGTAAAATTCGCACTGTTCGTTTGAGGTGGCTTTTCACAACCATGATTCGCTTTTGTTTTCCACGGCCACTAGATTGGGAGCACAAAAAGTAAAAAGTTAGGTTATGTTGAAATGATTTAAGCGTCCTTATTAGTTGTTATCGTGGTTTTATCTAAATATAAACAATATTTTAGTGCATTTACGTAATTTTTAACTTCTGTAAGTATAACTATTTGATATTACCTTAAGTCTTTAGAGCATTACAGTTGTTTAAAGTTCTTCTCGTAAAAATACAGTTAATATTACATTGTTTTGTGTAAAGGGGGCATTGTTTGTTGTTTTATTATTATTAAACGGCACTATTTAAAGCTCTCACGGTTATTAGTGGTTTCTATTCAGGAAAAACGTCAAATTTCAATGATTTTCCCAAAGAAATGCGCTTGCGTAATATTTTTGCGGGTTTTTACAAAAACTGTAATTTTAGAAGAAAATCTTTTGGATTTTCGCACGTATAAGCACTACAGATTAGGGTTTACTAAATTAGTATTTTGCGCGCTACTCGGGGGGTATCTAGCGTACAATAATATTCAACTGTGCTTGTTTGACTCAAGCGAAGATTTTCTATTTTTATGCTATTCCACAATTAGAATTATTTTTTTCATTTCTGAATTCGCGTTGGTTAATTACGAGCTTAAAAACCATGTTTTTTTTTACTATTTTTTGGAAAATATGGGACGATTTTTTCAAACACTTTTTTCTCGATAAAAAAATATAAAATTAGGCTTACCTTTAATTTAAAATGTGCATTCCTGTCTCAGATTTTACCCCAACCTTATTTTTGCTTTTAAATGTTCAACAAACGTGATTTATTTGCAAATTTTTCGTGAAAATAGCCATTTCCAAACATTTTTTTAACATTTCCGAAGTTTAAGGTCATTGACTTGTCAAAAGTGGTGGTTTGGTGCATTTGAACTACTGAACTAGTTCTGCAGTTGGCAACACTGAATCTGGTACAAAATTTAAAATTGCACGCATTTTTAGGTTTAAAACAAAATTTAATGTGTTTTTTATCAAATTTTTTTATTATTTCTTAAAAATAAGGACTGGTATTGCGTTTTTTATGAATTAAAAAATAAAAACTCGGTTTTTCTTTTTAGCGGTCTGGCGACACTGCATTTGTCCTTGAGATTACCTTGAAAAGCGCTAACTTCGTTTCAAACTTTCCAAGTGGCAGTTTTTTAGTTTGAGTGCTTTTCAACGAAAAAAGGTAATATTTGTTTAGTTATTTATTTATAAACAGTAATATTTACATTGTTTTAAATCTAAGTAGCTGAAAATATAAGTACGTACAGTTTTCTTTACAATACAATACAAAATAAATTGCTTTTTCAAGTCAACATTTTAAACGAGATTCATCAAAATTCTTCTGACTTCTGCAATCTGCACAAACACAACACAAAAAACTAAATGGAATGATTTTTTCTATCTAAATTAATTAAGTAGCTTTGTAATACTTGAGTCAACAAAAATGTCCAGTCTTCAATAATTTATTTTTTCACTTTTCTTATAGCTAAGTGTAAGGTCACTTTTGGATTTGATTATTGTTTCTGTTTTAAGTGAGTTGCCCCCCTTGTTTTTTTATATTATTTCGCTAGCGTCATCTCTTTGCTCTCGTAAAATGGTATCAATGGTTTTATACACATTTTCTGGAAGATGATCCAAAATCATCCGTGGCATTACTTTTAACTCCATGAAGTCTTCCGCTGAAGCCCATCGCATTTCAAAACTGGGGCCCCCTGTACCAGCTTTCCTGCAAAAAATAAACAAGAGCGGGTTAGATCAATTAATAGGTTAAATCACTGAGTGGGATAGATCATTTAAAAAGTTACACTTCGCAGATAGGTCTTTTTTTATGACTACTTTTTTATTGTTATATAATTGTTACACATTCTACATGACACTATATAGATGATTAAAAAGGTGCATTTTTTATTTTATTAAAAAAAACTAAAACTTATTTTTTTTTTGTAAACGGGTGGGGATACAAAAAAATGACTAGATGCTTTTTTATAGGGAAAAATACAATCTTTAATTTAGTTAGGAATATTTTTTTTTGTTAAATTGATATTAACCGAAATATGAATTTTTTTCAACTTTGGGGGTGTTTTTTACCCTCTATTTATTATTTGATTTTTTTCAAAAACAATAATAGGGTTCTTCCCCAAAGGAGATTGATTTTTGCACCAAATCTCAAGTCAATTAAATAAACCGTTCTTCAGTTATCGTGATAACAAGTTTCGTTACAGACGGACAAAAAATAAAAGTCTTAAAAAGTCATGAAACGAACGAATCTGCAAAAATGTTTGCTCTAGGATAAATTTTAACGATTTAAGAGAAGGTCAGACCAAATGCAATACACTCTTTGAGTTTGTCTGCGAAGAGAATATTAAACATTTTTAACTTTTTTGTAAGAATATAAAAAAACCGAACTTACTTTTCTGCTTTGGTTTTTTTTCTATAAACTATGTGCAAAATTCGACCAGCTGTGAAAAGTCGTGTTTTGGAAAATCTTCTCACTGCTATGTCTCTGGATAAGAGGGCTGCTTCCTAAAATTTACAAAAGTTATACAAGTTACAAAAATAAAAAATTTAGAAAAAAGTTGAGAAATTTAAAAAAATGAAAAAAAAATTTTTTGAATACTTTATAGTATAGGAGCTATCAACATGAAAATTCACATCATTAACGGTGTCATGATTTTTTGATATTACATAATATTTAATATTACTTTTCTTAATCCAACAAAATGGCAGGCCAAACAGGTAGCGTTTTCTTTTTAAAGGTAAAAACATCATAAATGGGATCGTTTTCATTCATACAACAAAGTTGATTTTTGCACCTTTGAGCTATAACCCTGCCAACCCTTTATGATGGGTTAATCGCTTTTCAAATGTGCTTTCCAAGGACAAGGACCCTGTAATAAAAATCTCTTATTTTAGCCATAAAAGTCTACAGACATAAAATTCAAAATGTTCACTTTATAAATGTCTGGCAGTGTTAAGGCTCATATTTGCACATATTATTTTTTTTCTTAAAAAAAAAATATCCCACTTATGATGTTTAAAAAAACGCTACCTGTTAGCGCCTGTTAGCGCTGCCAGTGTATTGGACAAAAGTTAAGAAATATTAAATATAATGCGATGCACAAAAAATCATGACAACGTTCGATGATGTGTGTTTTTGGTTGCCAGCTCTCGTACTAATATTTTAACTTACGGTTGAAGCTGCTACCGTGGGGATAAAATGTTGCCCCAAAAGTGGGGATCTCCCTGGCATACTGGTGGCCTCATTTCGCCACGTTGATTCCAAATCTCCTGGAGGAATGCCAAAAAGAGCGTACCCAAAACCGTTTAATAAAATGCGGTACTAAAAAAAATTAAATTTAAAACTCTTTTCAAATTATTCTTTGCAAAATATAAGGCCTTTATTAAAGCCTCTTCATAGGTCCCTTAATTATATTTAAATAATCTGGACACCACTTTATTTATTTGGTGTCTACAAGTGTCCAAAAAATGGCTCATAAACGCGACGGTAAGTTATTGGGGCATGTTTAGGGATCCCTAGAAAAATGTTAAAAAAATCCATCTCATATACCCTTGGAGATATGAGGTCCCAAAGTGCAAAATTTCGAACGCTCATACCTTGAAGATATAACAGCACATAACAACAAAAAAAATGGTTTATACAATGCTACAGTCTATCTTAAACCATTTTACCATTTGTTTATCTTTTAAATGGTCAAATTACATTTTTATAATCAATTTAATTTTACATAATTTTCATAAAATGATGCTGACAACAATGTTAATAAAATCCAATGCAAAAGTGTATTATCAAGACTCATAGATGGGGTTTTTGGATGTGTTTTTCTAGACTGTGTTGCCGAATTTATGCAACTTTATTCGCATTTTTCTCAATGAATATAACGGATGGATTTATTTTAACAATTTTCCAGGAATTCCTAGACATGCCCCAACAACTTACCATCGCGTTTATGCGCCAATTTTTAGACACTATTTATAATAAAAAATTATTTGTGTTAAAAAAAATTTACAAACCTTTGGCAATCGACTGGCCTGTAAAGTCTGAATAATTCCAGTTCTTAAATTTTCTATACTGTCAACCCCAAGACGCATTACAAAATCGTCCCCTACGCCCACCGTAAAAATAAAACTTTCTGTCAATTTAGCTGCCTCTCGACTTATTAAACCAGCTATAACAAAAAAAAAATTGTATAGCAACTTAAAAATAGTAGATTTTAGTATTAAGTGTTAAAGTGATGCTTTGTGTGACGAGGCAGAAAGATTGTCTGATGAGCGAAGCGAGACAGACAATTCTGCCGAGGCACACAAAGCCACTTTAACTCTGTGTAGTAAACGATACCTTTTCTTAAAACTTCTAACTACAATGGTTTTATAATATTTAATTTACTTATTTTAGTTGACTTTTATTAATTTTAAAATAAACGTCAATAAAGTAATGTTTATTTGACGTTTAAAGAAAAAAAAATTTGGTAGCGTTAGTAAAAGTTAGTTTTACTGTCGCCGGCAGTAAAAATAAAAATTCTATGATACAGTTTAGAAAAGTGCCACTTTATGTTCGCCATATACGTCACTAAAGTGATATTTTTTTGACGTTTTAAGAAAGAAACAGTTTTAACTTATGTAATTTGCTTGTGAACGCTTTAAAGTGCTTATAACCTTAGCGCCATCTTACGGCCAGAAGCTTAAACAACGCGTTGTTTCAAACTAACGCCACAAGATGGCGATAGCGCTTTTCAAGCCAAAATTTACATTTTTAACGTTTAAAATAAATGCTTTCTTACCTGGAGTGGCAAAGGCATATACTTTGAGATCAGGATACCGTGCCCGTAGTTTTAAGGCCAGTAAACAGGCAACTCCGGCACCCAAACTATGGCCCGTTAACACCAAACCATATTCGGGGTACATATTCAATGCCTTGTCAAGAACATTAATTTCTTTTAATCTTTTGTAGCAATATTGAGCCCCGATGGACATTCCTTTGTGAGCCATTGTGTCTGGAGGAAGGCCTTCGGCCTCAAAACGGTCTGATGTGGCCGTTAGGTCTGTGAAGATGTCCCGAAGAGAAATAGAACCTTGAAAAGGTAAATATGTTTATTTATTTAAAGTTATTAGGTTTTTATTATGTATACGAGGGTTGTCTTTATTATTTTGCATATAGACAAATAGGGGGCGCCACCAACGACACCACAAGTGCCAAACAAAACCTTAAAGTTTATTAGGACTACATTGAAAGTTTTGTTAAGATACGAAAAGTGGTTTTGCCACAGTACATTTTTTAGTTAACCTCGCGAGCTACAAGGAAACCTCTTTTTGGTTTATTCTTTACATGAAACTCCCTAGAAGCTTATGACGGTTATTTTCAATTTTATTATGTAAATTCATGATTGGTGATCACGGTTTATAAAATTCCACTGCCGAACAGGCTCAAATTTCGGTGTCATTAATTAACGCCAGTCTAATTTTTTGCCTCCCTAAAAAATTGGGCTGTCCAACAGAAAATAATTTTTTTCAAATTCAACTCTTTATGTAAGATTCTTTGAATTGAAGTCATTTAATTGCCTTAGAATGTCTTAATCTTGCGGTGTGCCACTTGTGCATTTTCTGGTTTTAACTGGCGCAAAGCATCCATGTATTTCCGGGACACTCCTGTTTTTGGTAGACCTGTCTTAGGATGGGCGCTAAGACTGGTGGGTCCATGTTTGAATTTCAAGGATTAGCAGAAATAGTCTATTGATGTGGTGCATTGTCGCCGAAAGTAAAAATCAACTTGGCAAGACAGTTGTTAAGATAACTTTCTTTGAAAGTAGTCAAAAATTATTTCGGCGCAATTCCATTTCTTCAAAAACTCTCCAACTTAAAAAATTGATTGTGGCTAAAACACTTGTCGTATCCTAACAAAACTTTCGGTATAGTACTAATAAACTTAAAGGGTTTGTTTGGTACTTGTGGTGACGTTTTTGGCGCCCTCTATTTGTCTATTTTCAAAATATAAAAGACAACCCTCGTATTATCATAAACCTTAAGATATTTTACGTACCTCGAACAGCAATGACTATATTCTTAGTCTTATGATCAGCCAATACACAAAACGGTAGTTCAAATACATGATTCCGAAACGAGGCGAATAATATATCGTGCTCTTGCATTTTGGAGATGTATTTTACACCCGCTAGATGGCATAAGCAACAGTTATCGTCCGTTACTAGCGTGCTCTTTGGACGAAAGCAGGAGCAACATGTTACTTCGCCTAAGATACGGAACAACCCTGTAGCGCAGTATCGGTACATTACAAACGGCCAGCCGTAAGCTGCCATTGAAAGTCGTAGAAAATGACGGGCGTTTTCTAAATTCATCCATCTTGGTGCTACTGAAAACACTCTGTTTATGTCTGGAATAAAAAAGACACAGTTTTTAGAAAAATGGGGGTAGGCTCAGTTGGAATTGCATTGAATTAGTAACTAAAAGGTCGCTGGTTCAAATCTAGAAGTCAGACTAGCCTTTTTTATTTTTTTCTTTTACTTAAAATTCTAGACTTTCTTTTCCTAATTCGTTTTTTATTTGCTTTTTTATTTTAGTTCATTTTTACACGTGTTTGAAAACAAAACTATGTCAAATTTGAAAATTATATGGCAAATATTGGAATAATAATAATAAGTCTTGTTAAACTATAATTTTACCGTTGTAGCTGTAAATTATTTCTTATCAGAAACACTTTACAAAACCAACGGCGATAAAAAATGGACTTTTTTAAAATTGTATAAGCCCGACTAATAATCCAATGCATTATTATTTACAAAAAAGCATTTTTTAATTTATTAGAAATAATTAAAGAAAAAAAGGTAATATACTCTTTGAAATTTGTCTGCAAAGAGTATAATTAACGGAGAATGCCGCGAAGCATTAAAACTGTGGTTATGTAATGTTGGTTGCCTAAAATAAACAAAAAACAGCACTTTCTGGTCATTGCTCAGTGGGTTTATAAGAGTTAATTTTAATTAAAAATTGTGCATACCAGCAACATAAATAAACAAGCACAAGTTGACATATTCTGAAGGTCCATTAATAAGCGTTTAAATAGAGAGTTTTGGCAATTTAAAATGCAAAAAATAGTGCTTCTAAATTGCCTAAATTGTGTATTTAAACGCTTATTGATGGACCTTTAGAATGTGTCAACTTGTGCTTTGTTTATTTATGTTGCTGGTAAGCACAACATTTAATTAAAATTAACTCTTATAAACCAACTGAGCAATGACCAGAAAGTGGTGTTGTTTGTTGATTTTAGGCAACCAACATTACATAACCACAGTTTCTATGCATTCCCCTTTAAGGCTATTCCACGATGACGTAATGTCAAAAATTTTAGTTTTTATGAAATTCGAAATATATAGAATCACTTCAACACAAATAAAGCTATCATGAAAAAGGATTTTAATCTTAGCTTTTACCGTAACATTACACAAAAGCATAAAAAACTAGAATGGGTAGAAGTCGGAATGGGTAGAAGTCGAAACGCGTAGAAGTTACTCTTCGCAAATAAGTAGCTTGAATAGAATTCGGAATCGGTAGAAGTGTAGTTTTATATTTTGTAAATCAAAGCTAAATCAATTTTTTATATAATTGCTACACATTCTATGGTATACTCTTCGCAATAAAAACCACTATAGGATAATTAATAGTTTCTTATAAAATAAAATTATGTAAATAAAATCTGCGAAGAGTGCAAACTATTAACGGAAAACACGAAGACTTTTGTTAACGAAGAGGATAAACGTCAGTTCTGACGTTTAAGATATTTGAGGTTATTTGTTCTGACAGCTGGCTTTGTTTCTTTGTTTGAAATATTTTTGGCATACTTAAAAGTATTTTGCTACTGAAATCTTTTAGTTTTTGTTTTTTTAACCTTACTAGCTAACTTTACAAAAAAAAAACTAACATTTTTAATAGAAAATTAAATTTTAATTAATTTTGTAAAAAATATTTTTTTTTGTAGATTGAACAATAACGGAGATAGGAGGTTTTCTTGTGCTGGGGGGTAATTGGGGGGTCGGACAAAAAAACTAAAGAATACTTTTTGGTGAAGAATTAAATTGTCTATATTTTATGTCGAATAATTTTTTTTGTAAATTTAATAATAGTCGAGCTACGAATTTTTTTTCATTTGGGGGGCTGAAAAAGGGGCTTTGCAGTACTCGGATTCTCGTCAAAAACAATAGGGTTCTTCCTCTTATAGGAATCAATTTTTCCCTAAAATTTGAATTGGATAGGAGTTTTGGTTCTTAAGATAGCGTGTTTACAAGAAACGTGACATACACCAGACCGACCGACCGACGGACGGACAAAAAATGAAAATCTTAAAAAGTCATGAAACGCACGAATCTGCAAGAATTTTTGCTCTACGACGAAAATTGACGATTTTAGGATTTTCTGATCGATTGCAATATACTCTTGTGAAGAGTATAATAATATTTATTAATATTAATTCAAAACAACACAAAATTATGCTACCTTTTGGTTGGTAGAGTTAATCGTAATAAGTTTTTCTTTTTATGCTTTTGTACAATGTTTAAATTAAAGCAATTAAAGATTAAATTCTTCTTGATTGAAAGCTTTATTTGTATTGAAATTATTCCATACACTTTTAATTACATAAAAACTATCTTTTTTGACATATGTCACTATGTCAGCTATAAATCAAAGCGCATTCTTAAGATTTTACTCACCAGTGGAATATTTTGGCTCATCATCAGCCAACATTTGAATCCTCCTAATTTCCCGAGTTTCCCTTTTCTGTTTTACTCTTAAAAGTACACACCCCGCGAGTATATCTGACGGTACCAAGTCCGTGCTTCTAAAGAGAGCACTAAGTAGTGCTGCCACCTGTTGGAAAGCCTCGTGACCATGCTCGTCTGAGCGTACCCAGCAAAACGCCCATCTAAAGCGACGTTGCCATAACGAGGTAACTTTACGGTGCCGGAGAGACTCCCCAGCACTGGGGGTTTCTTGCACTTCGTTGTATTTGCGGGAGCCTAACGGGTCGAATACGAGGGCTAAGCCAAATATTGCTAGCCCGAAGAGGGCCCAGTTAAATACTACAAGGGCTGAAACATAAGTGCAAAACATGTTTTTAAATTTTGGGTATTATTTAGGTCAATGATGAGAGAATTAAATAAATATAATATGCACCGAAGTTATTTGGAAATCTAATAACCAAACCTTTTGGTAGGTTAGGAGAAGTGTTTATGTACCTTATCTCTGATAGGCTGACAAAAAATTTTGCAGCAATTTTTTTTTTTGATATTGCATTGTAAAACACTGATATTTGCTATTTAATTTACTATAATATCTTTGTTTCTCTTAAAAATTTGATTAAACTCAAATACAAATGTGTAAAATATTGTGCCTACGTATTTAAATAATGTTCCATCTGTTTAATTCTCTCATTATTGATTTAGGGGAATTTTTTCTAAAATGACATAAGTTTTGTTGATATTAAATAACTATATTAATTTATGAGTTAATGCTTAAATATTTAGAGTGCTTTAGTACGAGAGCTGGCAACCAAAAACACACATCATCGAACGTTGTCATGATTTTTTTGCATTGCATTATATTTAATATTTTTTAACTTTTGTCCAATACACTGGCAGCGCTAACAAGTAGCGTTTTTTTTAACATCTTAAGTGGGATATTTATTTTTAAAGATATAGAACAGAGATAAGGTATATAACTAGATTGCGTATTGTACTAATGCGCAACCTAAAACAATGGGGACACCACTGAAGCTGCCATTGACAGCTTATTTTGTTGTGCTTTTACCATAAACCTATGAATACCATACGGCAGGCGTGCCAACTCTGTAAACAGATTTTCCCCAATTTAAATCGTATGAGAGAGAAAGAATAATGAAATATGTGTGTCTGACAAAGATAGCGTGCCAAATGTAAACAAAATAAGAGGCAACATGGTAGCGAGACTTTTTAGCCAATTCGCTCAGATTTAACCTCAATCTAGTTATATACCTTATCTCTGATATAGAATAATATGTGCAAATATGAGCCTTAACACTGCCAGACATTTATTAAATGAATATTTTTAATTTGGTGTAATTTGTAGACTTTTATGCGTAAAATAAGAAATTTTTATTATAGGGTTTCTCTGTCCTTGGAAAACACATTTGAAAAGTGATTTACCCATTATAAAGGGTTGGCAGGGTTATAGCTCGAAGGTGTAAAAATCAATTTTGTTGTACGAAGAAAAAGATTCCACTTATGATGTTTTTACCTTTAAAAAAAAAACGCTCCTTGTTTGGCCTGCCATTTTGTTGGATTAAGAATAGTAATATTAAATATCATGTAATGTCAAAAAATCATGACACCGTTAATGATGTGGATTTTCATGCTGATAGCTCCTATACTAACACCTATAAAATAATTTACCTTCGATAACGGTCCTTGAAAAGTGTCCTTCGTAAGGACATATTACCATCTCGCCGCAAAAGGCCCACATTGTTCCGAAGACATTTAAGACTATTTCCGGAAGGACCAAAAACAGTTTCAGGATTAAAATAGGGGGGACATGTCGCCTTGCATGTGTGTCCGAGATAGATCCTTTTGCGCTTCGATTTACCAATGCGACTAGGACCACTAATACTACTGATAAAAGGACCATCATCCCAAGGATATAGGTCCTTACGTAATCTCCTCCTTGAGAACATTCCCATGTGTATTCGTAGTATTTTATGTAGACTAGAACTATTAAAATTAACCTGTGAAAAAATTGTCAGATTAAAGGGGTGTATTTGCATTGAGCCGGTGATTAAGAAAACACTTGGTGTTACGCCAATTTGGTCATACAGAAATAGTTTGTATTGCGCCGCTATTGTTTATAAAAGGTCTATTGTTATACCAGGAGCTAAGAAGACCCAGGTAAAAAGGATTAAGAAAACTCGATTTAAATACATTTTCAGGTATATTCTAACTATCGCGAATAAACGCTGGGGCTTGTTGAATTTCCCGTCTTACAATTTTTGTTGGCTTTCCGGTGATATGATCAGTAGCTTTCCGTTTTTCGCTGTTAGATATGTAATGTCTTGGTAATGTGCTGACAAGGATTCTTAATTTTTCTCTAGTTTGTTTTTTTTAAATTTCAGGGCTTTAGATAGAATTTTATAAAAGCACTGGAGGACCATTTTCCACTGGGGGACACTAGGTTGGGTAGGTTAGGTTAAGTTTTGCTGCTAAAATGAAAACTAATGACTAATTTGTTGGGGTGACAAAGGAAGGGATTAAACAGATGCAAACCAGGTATACGAAATGACCCAAAACAATAGGTATCATAAAAGTGGCGCAATACACAATATTTTTGCATATTCAAATTTAAACATCGGCGCAACAGGCATATATTCGATTAGGGGTACAAGATTTTTTAAAAATTGTTGCATATTGTGTTTTTAAAATAGGCCAAGATAATAGTAGATTTTAGTACTAAGAGTTAAAGTGATGCTTTGTGTGACGAGGCAGAAAGATTATCTAAAAAACATCACTTTAGTGACGTATATGGCGAACATAAAGTAGCACTTTTCTAAACTGTATCATAGAGTTTTTATTTTAACTGCCGGCGACAGTAAAAGTAAATTTTACCGACGCTACCGATTTTTTTTTCTTAAAACGTCAAATAAACATCATTTTAATGACTTTATTTTAAAATAAATAAAAGTCAACTAAAATAAGTAAATTAAATTTATTATAAAATTATTGTATTCAGACGTTTTAAGAAAAAGTATCGTTTACTACACAGAGTTAAAGTGGCTTTGTGTGCCTCGGCAGAATTGTTTGTCTCGCTTCGTTCACCAGACAATCTTTCTGCCTCGTCACATAAAGCATCACTTATCTACTATTTTTACTAATTATTTTGCCACGTGTAAGAAAAATTCTAATTAAACTTTGAAAGAAGAAAAAAAAACGAATCCAGAGGCTAATGAAAGTAATTATTTTTGTGGCAACTAATAAAACTTTTTCTGTCATTGCCAACTCATTAGAATGTTGGGTTACTGAAATTACAAGTTTTCAACGATTCATCAAGATGAAGTAATTCTGCATATTTTAAGTACTTACTTTTGTTGACAAATTTAGCACCTCGTTTTATAAAGAATCTTTTATCTTCATTAGAAGGTAAAATATGATATAAAGTTATCATTAATCTCTTGTACAGGGTGTCCTGTTTCAAAATATACTAAATTTATTTCTAGTAATTAAATAAAACAAAAAGGTCCCATAATTTTTTTTTTTAAAGTAATTCGTTTTGAAAATGTTCCAAAAAAACTGTAATTTTTTGGAGGCTTTCCAGAGGGCTGTAACTCAGTAAGGGAGCAAATTCGGACACCTGTTTATTGGAACTTTTTTTCTTATTTTGAATATGTAGTTAGCGGGGAATGTCACGAAGCATAGAAACTGTAGTTATGTAATGTTGGTTGCCTAAAATCAACAAAAAACACCACTTTCTGGTAATTACTTAGTGGGTTTATTAATAGTTAATTATAATTAAAAATTGTGCTTAGCAGCAACATAAATAAATAAAGCACAAGTTGACATACTCTAAAGGTCCATCAATAAGCGTTTAAATACAGAATTTTGGCAATGTAAAATGCAAAAAAACAGTGCTTCTAAATTGCCAAAATTCTATATTTAAACGCTTATTGATGGACCTTTAGAATATGTCAACTTGTGCTTTGTTTATTTATGTTGCTGGTAAGCATAATTTTTAATTAAAATTAACTCTTATAAACCCACTGAGCAATGACCAGAAAGTGTTGTTTTTTGTTAATTTTAGGCAACTAACATTACACAACCGCAGTTTCTATCCTTCGCGACATTCCCCTTTAACTTAGTGTTCTATATTAATCGGATACCATTACCCTGTATGAAATTTTCTACTTTGTCAAAATTCAAATTTTTTTAAATTACATTTTTTGTAAGGTAAAAATTGTCTTACCATAATAAACGGACGGATATTTCAAATAATCCCGGAAAAACAAGGTCATCTGAGGCTGCTAACCATTTTCTGCCAAAAAGGCGCAAAGCTGGCATCACTTGCTCCAAAACCTGTCAAAAAAATAACTATTTAGCTCACAAGTACAAAAAAACAGTTTTTGATTTTTTTATTGTCTTATTTTTAGATTATAAAAAAAATCCTTTTCATACAAGATATTTTTGTAAACAAAACAATAATAAGTAATCTATTTTTTTAATCAAATTATTTGTTAGTAAGCTAGATAAATACACAATTAAGGCATTTTACCAGTAATTGTACCTACGTATGTCATTATTTCATATGATAAAAAAAATTTGTAGACACGCAAATGCATCAGAAACTTATTATAATATTATGTTTCTTAGGTGCACTAGAAACCAAAATTTGTCCACTTATTAATTAAAGACAGTCATAAAATAATTTTTTTTTATTTCTAACTTGAGATTTAAAAACTCAAAAAAGTCGAAGTATTAAAAAATATAAAGCCAAATATATCTCCATCTTTTAGACCCATACGAAGGATACTTTAAACTTTAAATTACCTTATTTAAAATCCTGGTTTTTACAAAACCAAAATGATTTCTCGGGTTTTTACTTTTGCAGATTTTGTTTTTAAATATTTATTTTGGTGCATCTTTAGGAAACAGCCAAGAACATTTCTGGTAAAAATATTTTCGTAGAATGTTATGGTAAAACCCCGTATTTTATTAAGTGCGACATGCATTTTTTTTCGTTTTTTTAGAAACTTATATTTTAGTTGCAAGTAGCTTCCAAGAATTAACAATTTTTATTTTAACAAATAATTTCATAACAAACATGAAACATAATCCAAGAAATCCTTGATTGGTAATTTGACAACAAAAATACCTAAAAGGTATTATTTTCACACGTTGATTGGGAAATGATGGTATTTTAATTTTTAATGCAGCCTTCAATAAAAAACTGATTTAACTTTTTGGGACAGACTCGATACTCTTTTGATTTTTAAAACAAAATCAAAATTCTTTAAACTGGTCTGTGCTATATTTAAACTTTTAAATGTTTATGTACCAAAAAACTGGTTGGGGCATGCCTAGGGATCCCTTGAAAATTATTAAAAAAAATCCATTTGTTATATTTATTGAGGAAAATGCGAACAAAGTTGATAAATTCGGCAACATAGTCTAGGATAATACATCTAAAAATCCCATCTATGAGTCTTGATCATACACTTTTGCATTAGATTTAATTGACATTGTTGTCAGCTTCATTTCATGAAAATTTTGTAAAATTAAATTGACTATAAAAATGTAATTTGACCATTTAAAAGATAAACGAATGGTGAAATGGTAGACTGTAGCTTTGTATCAAACCATTTTTTTCGTTAATTTGTGCTGTTTTCTTCAAGATATGAGCATTAGAAGTTTTGCACTTTGGGACCTCATATCTCCAAGGGTATATGAGATAAATTTTTATTAACATTTTTCTAGGGATCTCTATACATGCCCCAATAACGTACCATCGCGTTTATGCGCCATTTTTTGGACTCCCTAAAATACAGGTAAGCGCTTTTTTTTAAGTTTAATTTTTTTTAGCGCATCCTTATAGTTATTAGGTTAAATAAATAGTTATTATGGTAGGTACTAGTATTTTATGTGCGTAATAGAAATTTAACGATAATTCCGTAGCTATTACGAGTTTAATAAAATGGAAAATCATAAATAAAAAAAATGTTTACGTTTAGGTAAGTTTTTAAAAACTGTTTATAAACAAAGGAAATAGGTAGATATTAATTTTTATTTGGTAGCAATTAGTATGGTTATAAATATAAATGGGAATTTTTATTGTTTAAATTGCACAGAAATAATAAAACTATTTACAAACACATTTTTACATTTTGGGCCCACTTTGATTTGATATTTGTCCTCAAAAAAAAAATAGGAAAATAATTTTTATGATTAATGTGGCATAAAAATTATTTACGTTTAAATTTAATTTTTGTCCTCGTTATTGAGTAATTTTTAGCACACCATTAACAAATTGACAACTTATTATACTCCTCGCAGACAAAGTCAAAAACGAGGAGTATATTGTGATTGTTTTGAAAATTCTAAAATCGTCAAAAATCGTCGTAGAGCAAAAATTCTTGCAGATTCGTGCGTTTCATCGAATTTTGAACAACTTTCAAAAAATCCGTCCGTCCGTCCGTCTGTCCGTCTGTCACGTTTTTTGTAGACACTCTAACTTGAGTACCAAAGATCCCATCAAGTTCAAATTTTCAGGAAAAATCGTTCTCATTAAAATCTAGATCGCTATTGTTTTTGAAAGAAATCGGAAAATAATAAGGGGGGCTGCGGCACCCCCCAAGTAAGAAAAAATTCATATTTCAGTTATCATAAAAATTACAGAATTTTTTTTTCTGGTAACTTTAAAGCCCTTTTAATTTTCTACTAAAAGTATATCTAAGTTTTTTTTGTCCGGCCCCACATAAGCCCCCCAATTTAAAAAAAAGCCGTATCTTCGTTATTTTTCAATTTACAAAAAAAACTTAAGTCATAAAAATAAAAGGAAATTAAATTCTGTATTAAAATATATTTTTTGTTTTTTTTTTGTAAAGTTTTTAAGACAAAAAAGGTCAAAAAAAAAGGTTTTTAGTGATAAGTCACGTAAGTCTAGGTTCGGTCAAGGTGGCTTTGCAAAAAAAATTAAAACAAAAGCACCTTTCTAAAGCCAAATTAAATCCTAAACGTCAGTGTCAGAATTAATACGCATTTATGCTTTTCGCTAATAAATCTTTTTTTATAGAAAAGTTAATAGTATAACCTCTTCGCAGATATTTTTTTGTAATTTTAAAAAATTATTGCTTATTTGAATTTTTCTGTTTTCTGATTACTGCGAGGAGTATCCTATTTAATGTCGACATTTTATAAAAAAACTCTAACTGGCTCACTGACCTAACCCACCCACTGATCTAACCCATTTCTAGTTTAATGTTTTTGCTTAATTTTTTAAACAGTTTACATGGTAAATTCCGTACATGTTAGTGTTTCAGTTTTTTAGGTATTTGCGAGAAAATTACTGTCGTCTATTACAGCATTAGATATGTTTTTTAGAAACGACAAAAAAGTGTACATTTTTTGACAAATTTGCGTCATAAGTTTTCTTTTTTTAGAACTCCTGATATTTATAATAATTTTTTTCTTAAAATGTCAAAAAAACATTACTTTAGTGACGTATATGGCGAACATAAAGTAGCACTTTTTGAATTGCATCATAGAGTTTTTATTTTTTCTGCCGGCGACAGTAAAAGTAACTTTTACTGACGCTCCCAATTTTTTTTTTCTTGAAACGTCAAATAAACATCACTTTAATGACGTTTATTTTAAGATAAATAAAAGTCAATTAAAAGAAGTAAATTAAATTTATTATAAAACCATTGTACTTAGAAGTTTTAAGAAAAAGTATCGTTTACTACACAGAGTTTAAGCATCACTTTAACTCTTAGTACTAAAATCTACTATTTTTTGAGGATTTTAAAATTGTTATTATTATTATACTAAATTGTGTAGGTATAATTTAATGAAAAACAAAACACAAAAGAAAATTAATAGCACTACGCCTCCTATTTTAATTTTTTTACCGCATAGCATGACAATTTTTTTCAAATAATTAGAATTATGTTCTTTTGTTCGGTCAAATAGATAATATCTTATTAACAATTAAAAATGATTAATGCTAATAAAGTGGCTATTATTTTTGTAACCAAAAAAACAACTTATATGGTATTAAAACTTTTGATTGATGTTGTAAAACCCAAAATTATGATCTTATAATTCTTATGACTAATTAAAAGACCTTGACTTTTTTTTAAATAGTGCGCACAGAAATAATTTATATTACATCTTTAATTGAAGAAAAACTTTAAAAGGATGCATTAAAAATATAATATGTACAAAAATATTCTATTTTATTACATGTTGTTTAGTTTTTAAAAACTTTTTACCCTAGTTACATAAATAGCTATTTGAACATTTTAAATACTCAAAAAAAGTTGTATAGATTTTATAACTTTATTTACATTTTTTTGTTGTTATTCTATATTCTAAAATTACCTGAATTTTTTTCCGCTTCGCACGTAAAATATTGTTTTGATGAATTGCAGAATTGTTTTTAAAAATTATTAAATTATTATTTGTTTGCCCTTGAGGTAAAAGTAAATTTTTCCATCTGGCTACCTAATAAAACAGTAAAACGGTTTTTTGCCAAAAATAAATGTGTGTAATTTTACTAAAAGCATGAAAATTCACACATTTTTTATTTCGAAAAGTGGCGGTGTCCTTAATTTTGTAACTAATTAAATTTAAATTCAAAAACGCAGGTTATTTTGCCCTTCAATAAGAATTATGCTTTTTTTGAATTAATATGAATTAATTAGTAGTAATAAATATTTAATTTAAAATTTTAATTACTAAATATTGATAAAAGTGCAATTATGACTTCCTTAAAAAAATCTGCCTTTAAATAATAGTAGATTTTAGTACTAAGGGTTAAAGTAATGCTTTCTGAGGCGAGGCAGAAAGATTATCTGGTGAACGAAGCGAGACAGACAATTCTGCCGAGGCACACAAAGCCACTTTAACTCGTGTAGTAAACGATACTTTTTCTTAAAACTTGTAAATACAATGGTTTTATAATAAATTTAATTTACTTATTTTAGTTGACTTTTATTTATTTTTAAATAAACGTCATTAAAGTGATGTTTATTTGACGTTTTAGGAAAAAAAAATTTGGTAGCGTCAGTAAAAGTTACATTTACTGTCGCCGGCAGTAAAAATAAAAACTCTATGATACAGTTCAGAAAAGTGCTACTTTATTTTCGCCATATACGTCACTAAAGTGATGTTTATTTGACGTTTTAGGAAAAACGTATTTTTTGCACCACCTTGTATTGTAAAAACAAAAAAGCAAAATCCTTTGTGTATTTTCTAGCTAATAGACCATTATCAAAGGAATTTATTTTAAACCTACCCTTTACAATTAGGGGTAGATTGCACGCTAGAAATGCAGGTAAGGGGGCGTAATAATAGTCAATATCGTGCGTAGGAGTTCTTCTACGCCAACTAACAACAAAGAAAAGTGATGCAGCCCGTTTCTAGTTTTTTAATGGAGCGTATTCGTACAAAAATTGGTTGGAGTTACCTAGAAAATATGTCATATCACCGGTCGTTCCAGATGCTAACTGACATTACTTCAGAATTTTATAATTTTACCAAATAAAACGCTAATATACGAAAAAACAACACACTGCCGGTTTAAAACATTCAACGTAAAAGCTAAAACGTTTGTATAACATTTGCGGAGTGTTTGTCAACTTTAATTCTTCATAATTAGGTTAAAAAGAGCATAATGACTCATTTACAAAGGTACTTTTAATGCAAAATCAGTGCATCCAAAAAAATGCGGATTATTTTAAACATTCATGGAAATCCTTTTGTAAATGAGTCATAATTGCCTTTTTTTACCTAATTTTAAAGAAGTAAAGATGTAAAACATTCTCTAAATGTTATACAAACCTTTTAGATGGTAGAACGTTTTAAACCGACAGTTTGTTGTTTGTTTGGTATATTAGCGTTATATTTGATAAAAATATAAAATTCAGAAGTAATGTCAGTTAGCATTTAAAACGACGGGTGGTATGACAGATCTCCTAGGTAACTCCAACCAATTTTGAACGAATTCTTTTATTTTCTCTGTTAAAGGTATAAAAGCTATGAGTAATCTCCTGTCTAGTGACTCTAGACATTGTTATAATATTATTAAGTATTCGATTTAATTATGATGTAACAATAAAATGTTACAAAGCTAGTGCAGCACCTATTCAGTCGCTCGCAAAGTTTAACAAAGTATCAAAGATACCTCGTATATTAGCGCTATAATCTAATGAAATCTAGTTAAAGTCTACCTACACAAACTTCGAACTTTCTTTTAGTCTAGGAGAAATCTCAATGCATTTTCTTTGTTAGTAAATAAAGGAAAACTCTTGCATTTTTAATGAAAAAACATCATTAATTAATTAACGTTATTGATTTACTATATAACTTTAAAGTTTGTCTGTTAATCGTTTATTAAAACACCGAGTTTTATAAGGAACGTTTTTTGCACGCGTCCAGGTTTACACCAACGGACAAGTGCTAAAAAACGCCTTATAAAACGAGTTTTTTATACTATTTTTTATATTTGTTTCATTTAATTTATTAAAAACCATTTTTAATTTAAATTCAAAATTAACTTAACTAAAATTTTATTTTTATTGGATTGGTAACATTGACATTTTGAAGTAAAAAGTAAATTTAGGTCAGACATATTGAATAATGACATTTGTAAACTTTACTCACTTAATATCGAATGAATAGGCGTTTTTGAGAAAATGTGACCGTTGATATCGTTTCACCAATTCTTCTAGTTAATCCCTTTACAAAAAACCATGTCCCCCGATAGTTTAGTTAAATTTGTAAAAAAACCAGAGTCACATATGATAACTAGAACCTTCTTCTTTGAAAAGTTGAATTTTCCACAAAGTTGGCATTACATTTCAAATTTACTGTCATTAAAAATTTAAAAATGCCAAAAATAATATGACATTTACATAAAACAGGCGGAAAAATTGGAAAAAAAGAAACAATTTTAGCTTGAGATGTAAGAATTTATAAAGAAAATTGTAGACATTTTTGTAAATGTGCTAATTTATCCTATGATACCTAAAAGGGCTTCTTAACAGTGAGTACTTACATAAATAATTCCTATTTTGTGTAAACTTTTAGTTTAATGATTAGTGCATTATAAAGTAATTTACTAAAAAGATAAATACTTCTGTATATGTTGTGACCATTATTTTTGAGTCAAATGCTCTAAACATGTTTTTAAATACATTTTTTAATTTTTTTGACTTTTCTTACATAACCAGCAAACACAAGTGACATTAATGACAATATACAGGGTAAAATCTATCATCCTAAGGCTCGCCTACTCTGGTTTTTTTTAAATGTGAATGGATAGTACCTAGAACTAAAAGGGAAAGACATGTCTGCAATTGGGATTCCTCCTTAGAAACATAAGATAAACTTAAAGGTGCTCGACGACAGCGGCGGCATCAAAGAGATTATATATTAACAATAGAGAAGGTATAAAAATTCATTGTTTGGTTCCAAGATCTTTTTGTTTACCCAATGTTAATTATATGGACTAATGAGTAAGTGGACGTAAATAAACAAACGTGTTCAATGAAACTTCCCTATGCTAGCCTTTTAGATCTTGGACCCACACACTGGTAATGTTATGATTATAAGCACTTCATTTCTAGTCATTTTATTTCTATGGGCGGCATGATCTCGCGAGTTCAACAAAACGAGGAATTTAGAATTTAGGTCAGTCTCGTATTTGTTATTTTGCCAATCTTCCTACAACGTTGTTTTTAACTAGCTAGTTTTAGAAACAAAGTAATTGGACAATAAAAATTGCATAATTTTTGTTGTCCAATCTAAACAAAACAAGCTAGTATGTTTATACACTTTGTTTTGTATGTTTGCGAGAATTGTACTCTTTACAAACAGTATCGACGAAGAGAAACCGGCGAAGTTGGGTATTAACAGCAAGTGTGGTACCTCCAGCGCTCGTAGTAATAACCTAATGACAAATTTGCAAATTTTGACTATTTTAATTTTTGAAGAAAGCCCATTTGTTATAATAGTATAGAAGCTATCAACATGAAAATCCACATCATTAACGGTGTCATGATTTTTTGATATTACATAATATTTCATATTACTTTTCTTAACCCAACAAAATGGCAGGCCAAACAGGTAGCGTTTTTTTTTAGGTAAAAACATCATAAGTGGGATTGTTTTCTTCGTACAACAAAATTGATTTTTGCACCTTCGAGCTATAACCCTGCCAACCCTTTATGATGGGTTAATCGCTTTTCAAATGTGTTTTCCAAGGGCAGAAAACCCTGTAATAAAAATTTCTTATTTTACGCATAAAAGTCTACAGATTACACAAAATTAAAAATGTTTACTTCATAAATGTCTGGTAGTGTTAAGGCTCATATTTGCACATATTATTTTATTTCTTCAAAAAGAATATCCTACTTATGATGTTAAAAAGAACTCTACCTGTTAGCGCTGTCAGTGTATTGGACAAAAGTTAAGAAATATTAAATATAATGCAATGCACAAAAAATCATGACAACGTTCGATGATGTGTGTTTTTGGTTGCCAGCTCTCGTACTATCATGACACATTTGCACTGTTTTATTTTTTTTAAAGAGCCCTTTATTTGCCAGAAATAAATTCAACCAGAAAAGTGCCTTAGCCTATTAATTAATGATTACCTTTTTTTGTTAAATTATCTCATAGATCTAGGTATTTTAAATAAAAAACTGTTCTAACCTGCTCTAAACTGGTTCACTGCCCATTCTAGTTTTTAAAATTAAAACCTCCTACATTTTTTTGGTACATTTTCTGTCTAGTGAATAATTTGGTTACTTCCAGGCTTATTAAAAATTCTGATCGCATAATTTTTTTTATGACTACCTAATCATTGTTTTTAGTTCTCTGTATGTATGCTTAGAATATTTTATGCTTAATTTTATAATTGCTGGTTTGCTATACCTGTTTTCCAAGACTTTTGCTAATTTTAAAACAATTTTAGTTTTTGCAAAAAATGTAGACAAAAATTTAATTTTGCGCTTGATTAAAATTTACTAAATTGAGTGGTTGTAAAAAAAGTTGCCCAATCGTAATTTTGATGTCATGTTAATTATGAGATTTTAATTGCAAAGAAGTATCATTGTTTCTACAAATTTTGTGATTTCCGTAATTATTTATAATATGCTTTCTACACATTTTGTTAATTACCCAAAAAATTTAAACATTACACAAAACAAAAGTAGGTTTCGCTTTTTGCGCATTTTATCAAATTACTAAGTTGAAATATTATGTTTTTTAGCAGGTTAATTTATTTGAAAACAAATTATTTTAACGCCAAAAAGTGAAATAGTTTTTGTGGATCGCTCGTTATAAAAATGTTTTTTTAAATATTCTGCTTAATAGCAAGTAATGAACAGTTTTTACCTAGAAAATTTAATTATCCCTAATTAATGAGTATTTTTTGATTAATTAAATAAAATAATTACAGAGCAATGTTTTTTCGGGGTTGGGAGCTCCAAGGTTTTTATTCAATATTTAAAGTTTTGGATTTTAACATTGCTTAAATATGTTATTAATACTAAAAGTACAGAACCTACTAAAGAAATGTAAGTAGTTTAATAAAAAAAATATTAAAAGAGCCAAGGAAAAATATAAACTAGAATGGGTAGAAGTCGGAATGGGTAGAAGTCGAAACGCGTAGAAGTTACTCTTCGCAAATAAGTAGCTCGAGTAGAATTCGGAAAGGGTAGAAGTGTAGTATTATATTTTTCAAATCAAAGCTAAATCAATTTTTTATATAATTGCTACACATTCTATGGTATACTCTTCGCAAGAAAACTATTATAGAATAATTAATAATTTTTTATAAAAAAAAAATTACGCAAATAAAATCTGCGAAGAGTGTAAACTATTAACAGAAAACACGAAGAATTTAGTTAACGAAGAGGATAAACGTCAGTTCTGACGTTTAAGATATTTGAGGTTATTTGTTCTGACAGCTTTGTTTCTTTGTTTGGCTTTGTTTCTTTGTTTGAAATATTTTTGGCATGGCCTTCTTGACCGACCGTGACGCGTTTTGAACTTAGAAGTTTTTTGCTACTAAAATCTTTTAGTTTTTGTATTTTTTACCTTACTGGCTAATTTTACAAAAAATGAAGTAACATTTTCAGTAGAAAATTAAATTTTGAATAATTTTTTAAAGAATATTTTTTTTTGTAATTTGAATAATAACGGAGCTAGGAGGTTTTTTTGTGCTAGGGGGTAATTGGGGGGTCGGACAAAAAAACTAAAAAATACTTTTTGGTGAAGAATTAAATTGTCTATATTTTATGTCGAATATTTTTTTTTGCAAATTCAATAATAGTCGAGCTACGATTTTTTTTTCATTTGGGGGGCTGGAAAGGGGGCTTTGCAGTTCTTGGATTTTCGTCAAAAACAATAGGGTTCTTCCTCTTATAGGGATCGATTTTTCCTTAAAATTTGAGTCGGATTGGAGTTTTGGTTCTTAAGATAGCGTGTTTACAAGAAACGTGACATCCCACAGACCGACCGACCGACCGACGGACGGACAAAAAATGAAAATCTTAAAAAGTCATGAAACGCACGAATCTGCAAAAATTTTTGCTCTACGACGAAAATTGACGATTTTAGGATTTTCTGATCGATTGCAATATACTCTTGTGAAGAGTATAATAATAAATAAACTAAAGGTCGCCATCTTCATAAAAATTTCATATAAAAGTTGCATAAAAAAGTGCATATATCTTGCTCCAAGGATCATGATTTTTAAGAGAAAATTTTATACAGACAGGGTGTCCAAAAAATGGCGCATAAACGCGATAGTACGCTCTTTGGGGCATTCTCAGGGATCCCTAAAAAATTGCCAAAAAATATCCATCTGTTATATTCATCGAGAAAAATGCCAACAAGTTGCATAAGTTCGGCAACACAGTTTGTAAAATACATCTTAAAAACTCATCTAGATTCTTGTGCATACATTTTTGCATTTAGATCAATTGACATTGTGATCAGCTTCATTTCATAAAATTTTTGTAAAATTAAATTTGACCATTTAAAAGATAAACAAATGGTAAAATAATTTTAGATAGATTGTGCCTTTGTATTTAGCTATTTCTTTCGTTTATATGTGTTGTTATCTTCAAGATATAAGCGTTTAAAGTTTTGCACTTTGGGGCCTCATATCTCAGAGGGTATATGAGATTTTTTTAACAATTTTCTGGGGGTTCCTAGACATGCCCCAACAACGTACCATCGCGTTTATGCGCCATTTTTTGGACACCCTGTATAAGGCCTCAAAGTGCAAAACTTCGAACGTTTATATGAAAATGTATGAATGGTCATTAAGAATCTAAGATGAGTTTTTTATTTTTATTTTCGTGAACATTGTTGCCAAACTTTAACGGTATTTTCCATAGATTAAAAAAAAAACATAGATTTTGAACTGGTCTGTAAATTTTTTTTTTTAATTTTGTCGCAGGTAAGTATTTTATCCTAATTATAAAATAACATGACTTTATTTTAAGTAATTACCTTTGTATATACTTATCTTAATGTATTCTTTTTTTATTTTGCGCAAACCATCTAAAACAGATGATTTTTAAATGTAAAAGTTGTATAACACAAAATTGCCATAAGTAAAAACTTTCATTTTCATTAAAAAGCATTGGGATATTGGGCAATCTGTAATCTTTCTCAGTAAAATTTAAAACCTGTTTAATTTATAATAGCAGAGAACCGCCACAACGCAGACTTACTTGTGTGTTAAATAATATCCTAAATTTATACTATTTAGCATTTTAAATCAAGTAATCTAGTTGCCTCAGAGAATTTTACTCACCAGAAATAATCACAAAACAAAAGAGGTCCAGAGGTAATCCAAAAACAATCACTCAAAAAAAGCACGCTTTGATTTTATATAAAAACATAATTAAAAGTCAAACAAAACACAGTCTAACGGCATGGCCCACTTATAAGAACTTGGGTAAATACACTTCATTTGTTAAAATGGTCGCCTCAACTTAGTAAACTTTCAACTGTTTTCAAGAGGCCGTTCAACGGCCTACCTATCAAGTAGGTGATGTACGCTCGCCTGCCGCGATCTTACTAAAAAACAACTGAAGTCAACCGCGCCATAGCTTACTTGTGTTTGTATAGGTTTTATTTCAAGTTATTTGGAAGCAGCTACCTGAACGCATAAAGTTTGATTGTTTTTAGGGTTTTTGGTTAATTTAAACAAGAGCGAGTTAGATCAGTGAGTGGGCTAGATGCTAGATCATTTAAAATGTTGGATGGGATAATTAAAAAGGTGCATTTTTTAGTTTAGTACTTATTTTTTTTGTAAACGGGTGGGTATACAAAAAAAATACCAAATGCTTTTCTATAGGAAAAAATACAATATTTAATTTAGTTAAGAATATTTTTTTTCGTTAAATTGATATTAACCGAAATATGATTTTTTTTCAACTTTGGGGGTGATTTCTACCCCTTATTTATTATTTGATTTTTTTCAAAAATAATAGGGTTCTTCCCCAAAATGAGATTGATTTTTGCACCAAATCTCAACTCAATTGAATAAACCGTTCTTGAGTTATCGTGATAACAAGTTTTGTTACAGACAAACAGACGGACAAAAAATAAAAGTCATGAAACGAACGAATCTGCAAAAATTTTTGCTCTAGGACGAATATTTACGATTTTATAGAAGGTCCGACCAATCGCAATATACTCTTCGACTTTGTCTGCGAAAAGTATAATAATTACTTGAAAATTCAAAAATTATGCAGGGTGTCCAAAAAATATCGCATAAACGCGCTGGTACGTTGTTAGGGCATGCCTAGGGGAACCTCAGAAAATTGTTAAAAAAATTTATCTCATATACCCTCGAAGGTATGAGGCCCCAAAGTGCGAAACTTTAAACGCTTATATCTTGAAAATAACAGCACGTATTAACGAAAGAAATGGCTAAATACAAAGGCACAATCTATCTAAAATTATTAAACCATTTGTTTTTTTTTAAATGGTCAAATTACATTTTTTTAATCAATTTAATTTTACAAAATTTTTATGAAATGAAGCTAACAACAATGTCAATATGATCTAATCCAAAAATGTATGCTCAAAAATCTAGATGAGTTTTAAGATGTATTTTACAAACTGTGTTGCCAAACTTATGCAACTTTGTTCGCATTTTTCTCGATGAATAAAACAGATGGATTTTTTTTCACAGTTTTTTAGGGATCCATGAGTATGCCTCAAGTGCGTACCATCGCGTTTGTGCGCCATTTTTTTGGACACACTGTAGATTTTTTAAAAATTTTGTAAAAATTGTTAATTTTGTAAGGGTGTCCAAAGAGGATTTTAAAATATTAATTGAATTTTTTACCAATTTTTATTTAACAGATCAACTCGAAAATCTACCATTTTGTAAGATTCTTCTAGGAAAAAAAAACACAAAATTAATTATTTTAATATTTATTTTTTAAATATTTTTATACACAATAATAATTTGAATGTATATTTACAGTATTGTTTATTAAGTTAGGCACTGCATTCTATTGCAAAAATAAAAAAATAAAATACCTATGACTAGTGTTTTAATAATTTTAAATATTATAATAACGATATTTAAAAAAATTACACAGAAAAAAAGAAATAGATTTATATTTATTAAGTTCCTAAAATTATGTAAATTATTTCTATAAAAATACTCATTAATGATTTTTTTTTTAATTTTGCTTCTAGTAGAACATTAGTTGATATTTTGATCGCGTTTTCATATACAGGGTAAACTAAAATTGCCTATTTGGTTTTTTAAAACAAAAATTTAAAATAGGTTCCATGCCCAATAAAAAATAATTACAAAAAAACATAAAAACAATTTTTATAAGAACTTAAAGATATTTTTTTGAGGCCACCCTGTATACTGTCTTTTTTAATAATTGTTGTTTTTTTTAGTAAATTTGGTAGAACTTTAATTCCAATTAAATAATTCGCAAAGACATTAAAAAAATTAAGACAATTTTTGGGACCCAAATTTGATATGTCTTTTTTTTTTTTTCGAACAAAGATCGCGTTTTATTCATAGCGGAAGTGTTAAACAGTTGGAATTTTGCATTATTTAAATTCCAGATAAATCATAAAGTCAGTTACGTGATACCATAATAAATACTTTGTATAATGCAAAGTTTTTTTCTATTTTTAATAGATTTCGTTCTGTACCAGTAAATTTATTTCTACCTTATGATTTTTAGAGATAACATTGTAAATTAAAACATATTATTTAAATATTTATTATTTTCCACAGCCAAGAAGACTATTTACCAAAATTTATACTGCCTTAATAATATTTTTTCAAAAAAAAAATTAAAATGTTTTTGTAAAAATATTATTAAGCCATAAAAACAGGCTGTTACTTCTTTTACATTATTTATAAAAAAAGAATAAAAAAATAACAAAAATAATAATTGAAAAAGAGCCATATTTTTTAATACCTACTTAAAAAGTAAAAATATGGCCTAAAATACTTAAAAAAAATACGAATTAGGTTTTTTGTTCATCAATGATACAAAAAGTTAAAGAATAAAATCTTTATAACCATTTTGTTTTAAAATATTTTGCTATTTTACGAAAAATGTCGCGAAGCATAGAAACTGTGGTCATGTAATGTTGGTTGCCTAAAATCAACAAAAAACAGCACTTTCTGGTCATTGCTCAGTGAGTTTATAAGAGTTAGTTTTAATTAAAAATTGTACTTACCACTACCAGCAACATAAATAAACCAAGCATAAGTTGAAATATTTTTAAAGTCCATCTATAAGCGTTTAAATACAGAATTTGGCAATTAAGAAGCACTATTTTTTTGCATTTTAAATTGCCAAAATTGCTTATTGATGGACCTTTAGAATATGTCAACTTGTGCTTTGTTTATTTATGTTGTTGGTAAGCACAATTTTTAATTAAAATTAACTCTTATAAACCCACAGAGCAATGACCAGAAAGTGCTGTTTTTTGTTGATTTTAGGCAACCAAGATTGCATAACCACAGTTTCTATGCTTCGCGACATTCCCACAAAATGCTTTTTCAACAAAAAAATTACAAGTTTACCATTTGCCTAAAAATAACTGATTAATTTATGAAAATACCTATAATACCAATATTTTAAAATATGATAACAATTAATACTTATTTAGAAATAAAACAAAAGCAAGCAACTGTCAAATCAGCAATTACATACTTAAATTTTAATAATTATTACTAAAAAATGACTGTTATTAAATATACTAAAAATGAAAAAAATAAATTAATACAAATTATAAAAAAAAAATGTTACACCTATTTTTTTTTTTCTAAAAAATAAAATAGATTGCCTCTACTGATGTTAAACTTACTAGACCAAATTAAACTATTCAACTCAAGAAGGCCTTGGATTTACACACGGTCAACTCCTACGTCACAGATCCACATTAAAAAACTGTCTGTGAAGTAGCATTTTTATTCTGTCAGATTCAGCCACTTTTTTAGAACAATATTTTGTGAAAATAAAAGGCTTTCTAATAGAACCCTTGGTATACAAATGTGCTATTATGTCTTAAATTCGATATTTCAAGTTTAATTCATTGTAAAACTCTATAATATACAGTTTATGTGTTAATGTTGTGCACCCTCCAAGATGTGAATTTTAAACGCAAATTGCTTGAGAAAGCAACCATATCAAGAGGTCTGGTAAGTACCATTGTAAAATTAACATTTTTTTCTATTACCTAGAACAAACCATACCCCTTGATATGATTGCTTTCTCAAGCAATTCGCGTTTAAAGTTGACATCTTGGTGAGTGATCATCATCATCAGATTAATAAGGGATTTTTTAATTGTTGCGGTAGATTCTCGGGTAATTTTAAATTAAAGTATCGTAAATAAGATATAGAGGAACATTTTTACACTAATAGGATCTAAAAAACTCTTTCATTTTTCTTTAAATAATGTTTTAAAAAGATCAATGTTGGAAACACAGAATAAGAAAAAAGTTACCATTTTCTTTGGTCCGTAATGTTGGTTGCCTAAAAGAATCTCATAGATAGTATTTTAATGCACTTCTATGAACTGTGACGTAGGGCTTGACGGTGTCTATTGCAGTATTACTTATTACCTTCTAAAATCATCAAAAATTGTCCGAAAAAATACAAAAACTCTTGAACAACACCTAGAAACATAGATGCTCACGTTTGAACAATCTATTTTTGGCACTCGGTTTAAATTTAGCTATAACAACGTATGCTAGCAAGTCTGCGAAGCGTCCCAAGAACGGGGCCCCGAAAATGGGGCAGGGGGCTGTGGGGCTGGCTGCTTGTTGCCCCCTAAAAATCCAGAAAAATCACACTACATCAAAATATGTCCAAAAAAATACAGTGGATTGACTTCTACATAGCTATGCGCACGAAAAACGTATTTCGGCTTTTTGGATATGACCCAAAAATCGTGCGTTCGATACCCACTGGCGGCATGCCCTTTTTTAATTTTTTTTAACCGAAAAAAATGTTTTAAATAAACTTGAAGTGAATTTTAGCAAAAGAAACATATTTTGTATTTTTTTTGCTATGTAGAAATCGTTTTTTGCTAAAACAAAATGTGAAGAAGTGAAAAAAATGCCCATTACCAAAATCATGCAGTGTAGAATGGAGAAATGTGGTTACATGCGTTTTTAACAGTTGAAACCTAAATAATAAAAAAATAGTAAAAAATATGTTAAAAAAGACTTCTGGTTAAATATGAAGCTTAAATACCAATGATAAGAGAATTAAATAGATGAAGCATCATTTAAATACTGCGGCACAATATTTGGCTCTGATAAACACGCAGTAAGTAAGGGAAAGATGTTGATGTTGCCCCCTCTCCACGCTAACTTGTGTATACGTTTAAAATTCCAATAGCGTATCATTTCCAAAGGATACATTTGTTTTAAAAATAGTCTTCAATTTTAAAGCAAAATTCGTGCTTAAGATTAATAAATTTCACATTTAAGCGTTATTTTTGACAGTTAAATTTGTTACGCCTTTTAAAAGCATTCTATTTTTTGCTTCTGTGTACAAAAAAACAACATGTGTTGTCGCCACTATTCGCCGCTTACAATGGAGTTTTCTAACCTCACATTTGTAAATTTATGGGGTTTTCGTAAACAAACCTAATTTTTAAGAAAATATAGATATTGTAGTACATTAAATGGTAAATATCAGTGTTTTACAATGCAATATCATAAAAAAGGACAGAATTAAAGAAATTAACCAGGTGCTGTTATGATTCTTGTCGGCCTATCAGAGATAAGGTAAATATAAACACTTATCCTAACCCCACAAAAGGTTTGTTTATTAGTTTACCGAATAATTTTGGTGTATGTTATATCTATTTAATTCTCTCATCATTGACAAACACCATCAATTTAAAATATGTAAATACAGACCATGACCCTTTGTTAATGTTTTTTTATTCAAAAAATACACAATAAAAAGCTTGTTGTTAACGGGGAATGTCGCAATGCAAGGAAACTGTGGTTATGTAATGTTGGTTGCCTAAATCAACAAAAAACAGCACTTTCTGGTCATTGCTCAGTGGGTTTATAAGAGTTAATTTTAATTAAAAATTGTGCTTACCAGCCACATAAATAAGCAAAGCACAAGTTGAAATATTCTAAAGGTCCACCAATAAGCGTTTAAATGGGAGTATTTGCATTGCGCCGGTGATTAAGAAAACACTTGGTATTGCGCCGATTTTGTCATACAGAAATATGTTGCATTGCGCCGCTATTGTTTATAAAAGGTCTATTGTTATACCAGGAGCTAAGCATATCCAGGTAAAAGGGATTAAGAAAACTCGATTTAAATACATTTACAGTTATATTCTAAATTAAAAAATATTAAAATAAGTAGAATTTTGGGTTGTTTTCTTAGCATACATTTTTATAATAGTAGTAGTCTTTTTTTTCTTCATAACTTAAAATTTATAAAATTGTGTTGACACATTTTTATGAAAGTGTGTCGATCTCAGGTATATTTTAACTATCACGAATAAACGCTGGGGCTTGTTGAATTTCCCGTCTTACAATTTTTGCTGGCTTTTCGGTGATATTATCAGTAGCTTTTCATTTTCCGCTATTAGATATGTATTGTCTTGGTAGGTAATGTGCTGACAAGGATTCCTAATTTTTCTCTAGTTTGTTTTTTTAAATTTCAGGGCTTTAGATATAATTTTACAAAAGCACTGGGGGACCTTTTTCCACTGGGGGACACTAGGTTAGGTAGGTTAGGTTAAGATGTGCTAAAATGAAGACTAATGACTAATTTGTTGGGGTGACAAAGGAAGGGATTAAACAGATGCAAACCAGGTATACGAAATGACCCAAAACAATAGGTATCATAAAAGTGGCGCAATACACACTATTTTTGTATACTCAAATTTAACCATCGGCGCAATAGGCATATATCCGTTTAAATACAAAAATGTTGGCATTTTAAAATGCAAAAAATAGTGCTTCTAAGTTCTAAATTGTCAAAATTCTGTATTTAAACGCTTATTGGTAGACCTCTAGAATATGTCAACCTGTGCTTTGTTTATTTAATTATTTATGTTGCTGGTAAGCACAATTTTTATTTAAAATTAACTCTTATAAACCCACTGAGCAATGACAAGAAAGTGCTGTTTTTTGTTGATTTTCGAAAACCAACATTACACAACCACAGTTTCTATGCGTCGCGATATTCCCCTTTAATTGTTATAATAATTTAACAAAAACCAGAAAATATATTCAAGTCATGCAAGTTAACGTAAATAAAATGTTCATCTAAGTAAGATTGCAAAATATACTGACCTTGTCGATTTGAGTAAAATTTTAGTACGTTTCGATATGGAGGAGGCCTTGGAAAAGTATTAGGGGAATGAAATTTATCCCCAAATCGATCTTCTAAATCCAGGAAAAATTTTCTTGATGTTTGGACCGTTTCCCGCATTGAGGAGTTTCTTGGAGGCGGAGGAGGAGGAGGGGCTTGATTTGAGGTCGAAAACTGCAAAAAAATACCTCAAATAATACAAATAAGCACGGTCAACTTCTACGTCACAGATCTACATTAAAAAACTGTCTGTGAAGTAGAATTTTGATTCTTTCAGATTTAACCACTTTTTTAGAACAATATTTTGTAAAAATAAAAGGCTTTCTTAGGGAACCCTTGCTATAAAAATATGCTATAATGTCTTAAATTCGATATTTCAAGTTTAGTTCATTGTAAAACTCTATAATATACAGTTTATGTGTTAATGTTGTGCCCCCTTCAAGATGTGAATTTTAAACGCAAATTGCTGGAGAAAGCAACCATATCAAGAGGTCTCGTAAGTACCACTGTAAAATTAACATTTTTTTCTATTACCTAGAACAAACAATACTCCTTGATATGGTTGCTTTCTTAAGCAATTCGAGGTTAAAGCTGACATCTTGGTGGGTGATCATCATCAGATTAATAAGGGACTTTTTAATTCTAGCGGTAGATTCTCGGATAATTTTAAATTAAAATATCGTAAATAAGATATAAAGGGACATTTTTACACCAATGGGACCTAGAAACTCTCTTATTTATCTTTAAATAATGTTATAAAAAGACGATGTTGGAAACACAGAATAAGAAAAAAATGACCACAAAAAAGGCGCTAAGTAGAATTCTAGGAAGTCATTGCTAATTTGATAGATCCTGGTTCAATTCTAGACAACGGCAAAAACTTTTTTATTTTATTTTGTTTTTTAAAAGCTTAAAAATCATTTTTTACATTTAAAAATAATTATTAGACATAAAATAAAAATTTTAAACCAAAAAATTTAAAAGAAAAAAATTAAAAAACACTTTTTTTCACTACTACCTATAGAAAAGTCAATTTTTGACCGATCTTCTACCAGAGAAATCACATTTCTCTCCCTTGGTCAATAATAATTTCCATGTCTATGTACACTGTACAATAATGAAATGTCAAAACATATGTCAAGGTTTTATCATAAATAGAACGGTACTTACAGCAGTTTTTGTAAGCTTTATACGAAGATTTTTTTATTTTGAAAACATAACTACTTTAAAATACTTCAAAACATTTTATTGCACAAATATTTTAACGAAAAAAAAAAATTGTACAGTTGTAAACATGTCGCACTTTTTTCTGTAGCTGTGTCAGTGTTCTATCATTATCATTATATTTACAAATTCCTAATCAGTGACCATCATATTATTTAAATCATTTACGCCATTTACGTGCAAATTATGAGTTATTTTGGAAAAAACACCCATTTGAAGAACTTTTTATTGTTTTGCTTGATGTAACGTCATTGTCATTTCCATGGAAACTTCGATTAATTTTTTGTAAAAATCATATACAGGGTTTTGATAAAAATTGAGCATATTTTTAAATTAACATTTTTCAAGAAAATGCTAGTAGTGAAAAAAATAGTATATAAACCACGGTAGAGAAGGTTATTATTGACTACGCGCAATTGTGTCCCTTGCCGCTGCGCGGCTCGGGACACAATCTTTGCGCTAGGTCAATAATGACCCTCTTCTCTACCTTGGTTAATAATGTACTATTTTTCACTACTAGTAGCAAAGAGTGTCATTATTGACCTTTTAAGAACCCTTCAAAATCATTTTTTACTACCTAGGTTAACAATTTTTATTTGTCTCCCTAGGGAGACAAAATCCTATGTCAAAACATATGTCAAGTTTTTTTCATAAATAGAACGGTACTTACAACAGTTTTTGTGAGTTTTTTACGAAGATTTTTTTATTTTGAAAACATAACTACTTTAAAATACTTGAAAACATTTTATTGCACAAATATTTTAACGAAAAAAAAATTGTACAGTTATAAACATTTCGCACTTTTTTCTGTAGCTGTGTCAGTGTTCTATCATTATTAATATTTTTACAAATTCCTTATTAGTGACCATCATATTATTTAAACCATTTACGCCATTTAAACGTGCAAATTATGAGTTATTTTGAAAAAAACACCCATTTGAAGAACTTTTTATTGTTTTGATTGATGTAACGTCATTGTCATTTCCATGGAAATTTCGATTAATTTTTTGTAAAAATCATATACAGGGTTTTAATAAAAATTGAACATATTTTTAAATTAACATTTTTCAAGAAAATGCTAGTAGTGAAAAAAATAATATATCATCCACGGTAGAGAAGGTCATTATTGACCTCGCGCAATTGTATCCAATACAATCTTTGCGCTAGGTGAATAATGAACCTCTTCTCTACCTAGGATGATAATATACTATTTGACTAATATAATTTTTTTTTTTATTTTGCAGCAATTTTTAAAATATTCACTGTAAAAAAAATCAACAAGTTAAAAAAACTCTTCAAAAAACACTTACCGAAGATCCAAGCGTCTTATGCGGCGGCAAAGGGGGCGCATGACTGGGGGGCTGCGGCAGCGCCCCCAAAGGGGGCGGAGGTGGCGCATGGTTTGGTGGTTTCATTAATCCCCCCTTCGACGGCATAGTACTAATATTGGGGGGCACGGGGGGCGCCTCTTTGAGGGGCACCGATGGTGGGGGGGCTGAGGGCCTCCCATTTAAAGGGGGCCTCGGCCGGGGGCTTAGGTTCCCCGTAGACCCTAGAGTGATGTTCATTTTGGAGCTCATGTTACGTACAGTCCCGAATTTAAATTGGGGGCTCACGTCTGGACTTGAGGGGCTCCGCACTGAGTGCGACCTGTTTATTGGTTTTCCGTTTAAGGTGGGCTTTTTGAGGGGCGTTGTTGGCTTGTCTGTGCAAAAAAAAACACCTTAAAGTATTGCTTTTATAATAAAAAAAAATGGGGTACAAAAAAACAAAGAAATTTAATTTTTTGTCAAAACGGGTGGGGCTACAAATTTTTTTTAAGCGCTATTTGATACAGAATAAAACCCTCTTCATTCCATCACGAATGTGTTTTTTTTGTAAAATCAAAATTACACAAGATATGAATTTTTTAAAACTTCAGGGGGCTTTTTGTGCCCCCTTCTTCTATTCAATTTTTTCAAAAATCAACATACGTTTTTCCCAACATGATTTAAATTTGTGTACCAAATTTCAACAAAATCCAATTACCCGTTCTCAAGTTATCGCAAAAAAACACATTTTCTCAAGGTGACCTTCAAACTTACCGTTTAATCCAGGAGGCCTTGGTGCCAAATTTGGTTTTCCGTAGTTTACACTCGGTTTATGGACGACATTTTGAATAAAACCATTGGTTGTTGCATCTGTTTGGTCTATATGAATATTGCTTTTTGATTTTCGGTGCAATGTACTTTGATTTGCTGATGGAAAACCCGTAGTTGGCGATGGCGAATTTGAATTTTGCCTTGATGTAGGTGGGGATAGAGAATTATTTGATTTGTTGGATAGCTAAAACAAAAAAAAGCTTAAAAATCTATAAAATTATAAATGTAATAAAAAAAAATTAAAAATCAAAATATTGCGATTTTTAAATTGTTAAATGCACTTATAATAAATTGTTTTAAATAATAAACATTTTAATTTACGTACAAATAAAATAAAAGACAGCTTGCTGCAAAAACTGCTAACAATGATTAAAAAAATAATTTGATTTTATTTTATAGCAAAATTAAACATTATCACCGATATTATTGTTTTAAACATTAAAATGTATAATAAAACTAAAAATCCATTGTTTTAAAATGTTATCAATACCAAGAATTACCAGTTATTTAACATACCAAGTGCAAAAAAGCCCCCTTAAAATAGTATACTAAGAACAATCACCAATTTATAAGCCCAAAAATTTATCTATTTGCGTTTACAGTTATTTAACCAGTAAGTGTGTTAATAAAGGCGATTAATAAACAAGCTAGCGATTAGCAAGCTTGTTAATTAGTGAGTTTATTAATCGCCATTTAACATACGAACTGGTTACAATGCTTTTTCGCACATCATAGATCATTATTAAATAAATTATAGAATAAAACAGTTATTTCACCAACTAACAGAAACAGTGCGTCGGCCATTCAAATTTATTAAAGTTGAAGAAGAAGAAGAGCAGTCACCGAACTTTTATTAATTGTGAATAGAAAATGAATATTATTTCCTTAAAATGTGGTAAAAGGATCTGCTTCTCATTCTTTCCAACAGTGAATATTTAATTTCTTTTGGTTTTTGTTGCTTGAACCGTAATTAAAGCTACTTTAACATTTGTAATGTAGAAACATAGATAGTAATTTTGAACATAAAAGAGCGCTACTATGGGCTCGTATTTATGCATTAATAGGGGTCATTAATCATCGATTTGGAGTGCGTTAATGAATGTCTTTAATAAACGATATGCGAAAGAATATTTTTTTAAATTAACGTTTTACTTACGGTTAAATTCCTTAACGGTGCTGGAGGTGGGGGCCCCCTATTTTTATTATCAGACGCTAGTTGTTTCTTTAATTCACTTTGTACACTATTGGCCCCCCTATTCCCGCCAGATTGGCCCCCTAATGTGGCTTCTAGTTGCTGTCGTACATTTGCTAAATTGCCCCCATTACTACTTGCACTATTTGTATTATTTGCAGCCCCTAAAAACAAAATTGTGTAAGTTTTGGTTAATTTTAGTGATCTGGGGGTAAATTTTAGTATTTTGGGGATATAATTTAGTTTTGGGGGTACAGTACCTATCTTTCCAGTTGGTTTGAGCTTCGGCATGCCATCTTTGAACAGCCCCCCTAATCCATTACTAACTGGGGCTGCAGATTGGGTGTAAGTTGTAGTATTTGATGAAATTGCATTATTTGGGTTACTTGCTGGTTTTCCTGAAAAAAAACAACTTCTTTAATGGTAAATGGGGCTAAAACTGCAGTGGCACACACCAAAAATAGTAAATCTAGTCAAAAAGTTAAAGCACATTACAAATTTATCTTAATTTTGGCATTTTTCAGACGTTTTAACGCCTTTTACAAAATTCTAACCTTACATTTTCAAAACGTCAAAGTAGCGTCTCTTGTTCATTTGTTTTAAATAAAGTCAAAGCCTACTTACCCACGATTGGAGTGCTTCTATCGTTCGTGACGGTTTTTTTTAGTTTAGTTCCTTTTTGGATTGATTTGAGCAAAGCCCCTCGTTCTAGGGCTGGATTGGGGCCTTTTGGGGGCGCAAAGCCCCCCATCATGGGCGGAGGGGGCGCACAAGGCGGTGGTGGTGGCGGTGGGCCTGGCATTCTTGATTTGTTCAGCACTGAAATAAAATAAGTTCGCTGATTATTTTTGTACTAAAACTCAAGAAAAACTCAAGTGGAGATTACATGATAAAGTGAGTAACTATTAATAATAATAATTTGAATATTAGTCACTGTAGATATTTCGTAAAACCGATTTTTTTTATTTTTGTTTACTTAAAAAGCATTTTGGGGGCTCTTATCAAATTTGCGGAAAAAAACTTCGCAGGATGTTTAAAAACGCAAAAATAAATAAACGTCTCTTTATTTTATTTATAAAATATTAAATAAATAGCCTCGTAAAATTACTCACGTTTTGCAAAAATTAAATAAGCAATTAATTTTTTACAAGCGTTAAAAATTTACTATTGAATAAAACATTAGATTTTTAAACACAATTTAAAAGCTTTGAATAGGAAAAATATAAGAAACAATAAAAAGATCAAAATTGAAAATTCATTCATTTTTAAATCATTTTCTTAGCAAATATCTTAAATACGTACCTAAAATGCAATAAAAAGTTGAGAAAAATTTAAATAAAGCCTTGTAAACTAACTGCTTCCTAAAATTAAAAATTAGGGATCTAAAAATTTTGCTTTTATTACAATTTTGAACAAAAAAAAAGGCAATTTTTACGGACATTGAGATAATGGTAATAGACCTACGTAAACGTTAAGCACAAATTCATGTTTAACAATTAAATAGAACAGTTTTAATTACTATTTCCTATAATTTACACCATTCTACAAAATTATACTAACCTAACACTTAAAAAGTGGTACAAATCAAAAAAACGCGCTGGTATGCCTTTCCCAAGCAAAAAAGAAATTCCAAACAAATAAGTACGACTTAATACTTATCACCAACAAAAAAGAAACTCTTTAAGAACCTTTTAAGGCGAATAACACTTCAAATTGATTAAAAGAAAACTCCCAAGGTTATTTTAGAGTTTATTTCTAATTCTATGCAGTATTACGTTCGGTGCACTATAATCTAATTAACTCCATCAATATTTGCATAATCATGGCAAATAAACAAACAATCCACCTGAAACTAACCAGATCCGCGAGTCCTTTTCAGACTTTTCAATATTCAAAATATGTAGGTTGCTCAGTGAAACGTACTCAAAAAACTCCACTTACCTTATTATTTAGCACTTCAGTCGATGCACATGCAGATACATCACAATCAGAACCTCACACAATGTTTTTGCAGCATGTTCCAGTCCCTAAAATCTCCCCATGGGGCTGTTTTGTAAATAGAAACTTATTTTTGGAGACCATTCACCCATCTAGCAGCCAAGAACACTTAATAGCAGGCTGATTCACAAGTATGGCGTGTTTATCTAGTAGGCGCGTGCGTCACTGAGCTTTCATCTGTTTACGCTAACTTCACGTTGGTCGAGTATTTTTATTTATTTTTTTTATCAACAAAACGTAAAAGTTAAAGTTTAATGATTTTTGTTTTTGTGTACAATTATGATTTATGGTGGTTATTAAAGTTAAATAAAAGCGTCTTAGTGCAGCAACGCGATAAGTTTTTTGTGTAAATAACACTCAAGATGTTTATCTTCAAAAATGGACATTTTCAGGAAATTTATTTGTTTACAGATTGTGTCAACTCCAATGACTAATATGTTTTTATTCCAAATCCTTTGCGGTCTTGTTATGACGAATGTTATGTCCATTACTCATTAAACACCTTTTTGAATTTAAATATTTCCGAAAACATGTTTTTAATTTTGGACGTTGGGCTATTGTCTAATAGATGGCGCTGTAGAAGTTAACGTAGCTTTCAAAAGATGGCGCCACAGGTTAATTTTTTAAAATATGCTTATTATGAATTTATATAATTTATTTTTAATTTTACGCACTAAATCAAATGTTAAGAGTCAGATTAAATATCACTTTATGCTGGAATGATGTTCCGGCAGCAGATAAAGTGTCTAGAATTGATAAAAAGTGTACAGAATCGTCATTATGGTAAAAAATGCGGAGAACCTGTCAAAATTTCGAAGGAAACGTTTTTGGAAAAGCTGAAGCCGTTTTTGGGGAAAGAAAATGCAATGAGAATCTTGGAAATAAGTGGAAGTTTGGTTAGAATTGAAGTCGACACAAAGAAACTAGATAATAAGACAAACAAGTAGGTTTTTATGTTTTTTTAATAAGTTAATTATATTTACAATAAAATTTGAAACAATAACAAAAATAATTTCTGCAATTACCCATCCTGCACTATCTACAACATTTACAAACAAAATATATTGAAAAAAGGCGTAGAAAATGTGCAGTTAATATCACATAATACCAAATAAACATTTTAGAATCTTTATTTATTCAAAATGGCTTTAAAATCAATCAAATTTTTCTCCAACTTGTAGTGCTTTTCCAAAAATTGATTTATCTTACCCCCCAGTTCCTCAGGGTTATTTAAATGAATATGATGCGACCCTTGCAACTTACAAAACTCCAAATTAGGATTTGAGGCCTCAATTGCGCTAACAACGGCGTAAAAACTTTTAGGATCCCCATAATAACTCGCTTGGCCTGCTTTACAAATAAACAGCGGACTTTTAATCCTGGGGGCTTCTTTAAGCAACTCAGAATGCGCCCAAGTTATTTGTGCCCCCGCCTTTAGCCTAGGATCACGCGTAAAATAGAATTTACCAGGATTTACTTTTGAAGGGGCTACAGAGCGCCCCATAATATGATGCGCGTACTCAGGCATTATTGAACTATCATTAGGCGCACAAATCTTCCTCTTAATTTCCTCGACTGAGTAACTAGGGGGCTCCAAGTCCCCCATTTCCATGTCACTATATTTCATGAATTTCTCCAACGATTGTGCATAAACTTGAATTCTATTTGACGAAAACGTAAAAGGCACTGACCCATCAACGCAAATCGTAAAATCCACCTCGTCAGGATACAGCATAGAGTACACGAAAGACGTAACGCCCCCCATAGAGTGCCCCATTAGAGCTACACTGGGGTATTGTAAGTATTTCGCAATGTATCGTATTGTTAACAAATAATCCGTAAAATGGTAATAAAGCCCTGATGGTAACTTGCTGGAGTATCCATGCCCAGGTAAGTCAATGCACAAAAACCCCACATTGGGGTTCATTAGTGGCATTGTTCTGTCAAAAGAGCCACAATTGTCCTATAAAGAGCCAAAATTTCAAATTTTAGGTTATGTCACACCAAAATAAGCAAAACTTACTTGCCAACCGTGTAGTGTGACTACAGGCTTTGAATCAGTGGGGCCCCACCACTTTCCTGTGATTTTGCCCCATGGAACGGGGATAGATACTTCTTGACTAGGTTTTTTTGGGGTTGAGAAATTTCGTACTGTTTTGAAAACTTGCGCCACTACTCTAGGTTGTAAAACTTGCATCTTGAGCACTTGCAAAGGCATTATGTGGTTATTTTTTAAGCTTTGTACATTTTTGGGGGCCACAAAATTAAAAAATGAGTCTTTTGACGTCAAATTGAAACTTGTTTTCACTTTCTAGGTAACTACTTTACCTACATTGATGCATTACCGACTGACGCATAGTTGCGCCCCTCAAACATAGATGGCGTTACTCGCAAAACGTCAAATTTAAACATGAATTTCATTTCAAAACTTCTAAATTCTTCGTGCAACAAAAACGCTTTATTACGAAGCTTCTCATGTAACAAAAATGGGGGCGGGGGCGGAGGCTCCCTAACACAAGACCAATTTTTATCAAAACTAAAAAAAATCCTGGAAGATACAAGCCATATTAAATTAATTAAAGTTGAAGGTAATGTGGTGAGAATGTCAGTCGATGTATCGAAATTGGGGGGTGATTCCAAGGGTTCAGGGGGTGGGGGCGATAAAGGGGGGTCTGGTGGAAAGAAATCTGAAAGTTCGTGTAGTCCATGCAGCAAAAAACCTGACCCTTGCAAGAAAAAAGACCCTTGTAAAAAAGATGACCCCTGTGCCAAAAAAGATCCTTGTGCTAAAAAAGACCCCTGTAAAAAAGACGACCCCTGTGCAAAAAAGGACCCTTGTGCTAAAAAAGACCCTTGTGCTAAAAAAGACCCCTGTAAGAAAGAGGATCCTTGTGCCAAAAAAGACCCTTGCGCTAAAAAAGACCCTTGTGCTAAAAAGGACCCCTGTGCTAAAAAAGACCCTTGCGCTAAAAAAGACCCCTGTTCCAAAAAAGATGACCCTTGTAAAAAAGGGGATTCCAAAGTCCAAAAAGATGTCTGCGGTAAAAAAAAACCTTGCAAAAAAGTTGACCCTTGCAGCGCTCCAAAAGACCCCTGCGGCAAAAAAGAAGACCCATGCAAAAAAAAAGACCCTTGTGCCAAAATGACAGCCCCGCCTTGTCCAAAAACTGACCCTTGCAGTGGGGGCGGCACGAAAACCCAAATTTCAAAATCTGAATTCACGGAAAAACTTAACAAACTAATTTCAAAAGACAAACATATTAAAGTTATTAATGTTTCTAATAGTCTGGTAAAAATATCAGTTGATACTTCAAAATTAGCGGGTGAAGAGAAAGCAAAAAGTACAAAATGTGGGGCAGGGGGGTCTAGTGATGGGGCCCCTTCGGGGGGCTCTTTGTCGAAGGCTGATTTTGATAAACAAATAAGACAGTGTCTGCAAGATGATACTTCAATGGAGTTTATTGGAATTGAGGGAAATACTGCCAAAATTTCAGTCGATACCGAACTTTTAAATGAATCTGATAAAAAAAGGTCTGATCCATGTAAGATTTTTTTTCCTGTCCCCCAAAATATAGGGTTTCCTAATGTCGTGAAAAAATTCAGGGGGTGATTCCTAAACTCATTTTAAGAAAAAAAATCATATAAACTTGTGTCCAATTTTGATATTTTTTTAACTTACAGCCCCCCAAGAATTACCACTATAAACACTTTTTCCAAATTTTAAATATTAAGAAATATTTCTAGTATTGAGATGCAGCAAAAAGGTCCTTATCATTTTTTGAAAAAATTATTCTTTGCAAAAAAAAAATATTTTTTTAGGGGTTTTTTTATTGACTAAGGGGGCAAAAAGGGGCACACGTTTATATGAACTTGTTTTCTTAAAGTGGGTCCAAAAATCACCCTTTTTTTCACGACATTAAGAAACACCCTGTATAAAATTTGATTTTGTTATACTCTTCGCAGACAAAGTCGAAGAGTATATTGCATTTGGTCGGACCTTCTCTAAAATCGTTAATATTCATCCTAGAGCAAACATTTTAGCAGATTCGTTCGTTTCATGACTTTTTAAGACTTATTTTTTGTCCGTCTGTCTGTCCATAACGAAACTTGTTATCACGATAACTAAAGAACGGTTTATTCAAATGACTTGAGATTTGGTAAAAAAATCAATCCCATTTGAGGGAAGAACCCTATTGTTTTTGAAAAAAATCAAATAATAAATAGAGGGTAGAAACCACCCCCAAAGTTGAAAAAAATTCATATTTCGGTTAATATCAATTTTACGAAAAAAAATATTCTTAACTAAATTAAAGATTGTTTTTTTTCCTTTAAAAAAGCATGGAGTAATTTTTTTGTATCCCCACACGTTTACAAAAAAAATAGGTTTTACGTTTCTTTTAATAAAATGAAAAATGTACCTTTTTAATCATCTACTGCGAAGAGTATCATATAGAATCTGTCACAATTATGTAACAATACAAAAAAAGTCATAAAAAAAAGACCTATCTGCGAAGTGTAACATTTTAAATGATCTATCCCACTCACTGATCTAACCCATTTATTAATCTAACCCGCTCTTGTTTAAATTTATTTTTAATTTGTTTTTAAACAGGTAAACGTATACTAAAGCTACGTGAAAAGAAAAAACGAGCAGCTATGTCCAAAAGAGACCCCAAAATGTGTTATCTCGACAACCCCTCTGCATGCCAAAAGGGGTCCCAAAAGGGGGCTGCAATGAGCGACGCCCTCCTTAATCAAAAAATCAATGCACAGCGTTCGAAACCAAAAAAATCCAAAAATAAACTACCACTCGAAGAAATTGTCCAAAAGTGCCCCCCTGGTTGTGTACCCGGCAAGAAAAAACCAAAACCATTTATTATAAAAGGGGACCCTTCTCAGGTTCCCGGTTTAAGCGAAAACGTAGTCGATATATCAAATATTGAATGCGTGGGGCCTGGAGCAGCAAAAGATTTGGAGTATAAAAATCCTGAATATTTTTGCTATCATAAATACAGTTTTGCGGAAGCATTATTTGAAATGCAGGATTTTTTTTGCAAGCAGCCTTCAAACAAGGAGCACTATTGCCCCCCAGAACCCCCTAAAGATCCATGCGATAAGAAATAACACTGGTTTAATAAAAATAGTAGTTTTATTTATTTTATGGCCCTTTTTTTGTAAAAAAAATATACTTATAACTTTTTTAATATAAATATACAGTTCTAATTATAATTTTGTTTATTGTCTTTGCAGAAGTGCCTTTTGGCCAGACCTTTTCTAAAAGCGTTAATATTCATCCTAGAGCAAAAATCATAGCAGATTTTCGTTCTTTTCATGACTTTTTAAGATTTTTTTTGCCCGTCTGTCTGTAACGAAATTTGTTACCACAATAACTTAAGAACGGTTTATTGGATCGACTTGAAATTTCATACAAAAATTAATCTCATTTAGGGGACAGGACCTATTGTTTTTAGAATAAATCGTATAATAAATAGAGGGTAAAAAGCACCCCCAAAGTTGAAAAAAATTCATATTTTGGCTAATAATAATTTTATAAAAAAAGTATTCTTCATGGAATAAAAGACGCTGTTTTAAGCTATCAAAATGCATTTTAAAATTTTGGTAGCCCGTTCCGTTTGGAAAAAAATCAAATTTTAACAATATTTAATAAAATAAAAAATGCGAATTTTTCTTGCAAATAAATTGAAATAATAATGCATTGGATTATTACTGCAAAGGATGTCTTAAGAAATGTTCACTTTTATAAAAAAGCACTTAAAAACTTTGCAAAGAGTACCCATTCACTGATCTAACCCATTTCTTTTTAAATTTTTTACCCCATTTTACCAGATTAAAAATGCTCCTTTAAAAAATCATTAATATGCCCCGCAACATTCTCAGGTTGATTTAAATGCACATGATGTTTTCCATCTACATAAAAATACCTACAATCTTTACTAGATTTCTTCAGAACATCCAAAAGCTGATAAAAATTTTCCTTCTTTTCATAATAATCACTTTCAGTAGCCTTAAGCATTAAAAGGGGGCACGTTACTTTTTCTGCAGCTTCTAACAAAACTGCTTGGTCCCAGTTAATGATTAAACGCGATTTTAGCCTGGGGTCCCGTGCAAAATAATATTTGTTGGAGTCAGTTTTGGATTTTGCTAAATTTCGCTGTAAAATAATCTCTGCTTGCTCTACGTCGACTGATTGGTAACTTGCCTTAGACATTAGGGTTTTTATTTGTTGCATTGTGTAACTGGGGGGCTCTTTCTTCGCCCCTAGAAGCTCGTTGTACTTTATTAGTTCATCGATTCCTTCACCCATTCTTTTGGCGTTATTCTTCTTTTCCAAGGGTTTTACGCCCTCAATGCATATGCAAAAGTTGACATTTTGTGGGTAAAAGCTTGTATACATGTACGAAGTAATAGCCCCCAAAGAGTGCCCCATTAAATTAAGTTTATCCCACCCAAAATGCTTTCTAATGTACATGATACTCATAATGTAATTTGTGTTATGATAGTAAATACCTGGTGGTAATTTGGAAGAATATCCATGCCCTGGCATGAATACTAACCCCATTATTCAGTAAAGGCACTAACCGGTCAAATGTTCCAGCGTTATCCTAGAAAATAGCCCCTTTATTAAAACTTAGGCATTTTCCAAGATTTAGAAATCAAGTCATCCATGTAAACAAACCTGCCAACCATGCAGCGTTAAAATTGTCTTTTGCTCATTTTTGTTCCACCATTTGGCTGATATGTGCCCCCACGGTACTGGTATTTTAATTTCTTCAACATTTTGTAGTTTAGTACAGAGTTTTCTTGTAAAATAACTAGCAACATTCATTTTTCTTTGAAAAAATTAAGCAAAGTTCGATTTGGAGCTAACTTCATGTTAATTAGTGGCGTCATCTAACTTTGAGTAGTGGAAGCACAAACTATAAAATTGTGGTTGCCGGTAATTATTGCAGGAAACTTTTTAATTTGGGTGGCGTCATCTAGTATACAATAGCTGAAGTACTTAACTGTATTATTTGCCGCCATCTATTATTAAGAAGTTAAACTGAGCTAATTTTACAGATTTGTTAGGAACCTGCGCATTAGGTGGTTTGTTTTGGCGCCAAATTCAAAATTTTCAAGATTTTTAACGCGTTTTTCTTGGTTTTTGGACTAGTTTTGCAATTTTAGGACAATTTTAAGGGTTATTTGAGTAAACAAGTTTTATTTGGGTAACAAAACAACATATTTTTATTCGTTTTTATTTATTTTTGTGATAAAAAACGTTTGTTTTGCGTTTTTTTATTCTTTCTTCGGTATTTCAGAGTTTTCAAAAGATAGTTAGTTTTAATTTGGACCACCACCAAATATTTGCGTATCTTGTTTTTTGCTACATACCATTGTTTTTCTAACTTGAACTTCCTAAAGTGTTGGGGTTGATAGAAAAAATATTGGTTGCTTGTTTAACAGAAACCTAAAATGATGTCTTCAATTTTTGACCGACATTCGAAAATTCATTCTTCAACTTCAAGAGAGTTGCTTAAAAATTTCATCAAATCTCTTGATTTTTTTGAGGAGGTATTCTTTAATTCTTTAGCCGATTTCATTGAAATGAGCTTCTAAGAGAGCGGACAAATTCAAATTTCTTTTAATAAACTTCAAATTCATCCCAAAGATCTTGTTGAAAATCCTTTTTAAACAAACAAAAACGATATTAGTGGTTTCAATGCTGAATTTATTTGAACTTAATATTAAGGTCACATGTTAAAACTAAAAAACACAGAAACTAACTACTTATTACCGAAACTTATCGGGTGGGAATAATAAACAAAATTATGCAACAAGGAAATGGATTTACATGTATTTGATCTGGTTTTTCGGCATTTACTACAGTCAATCTGTCTTAAATAATGAGGGTACATCGACAAAATTCCTGGTAGGGCCGCCTTTTTTATATGATGTAACTGGATGTCCAAAGAGTAAAACCCCAAATTGGCGTATATCTGCCTATTGCAGAATCGAAGTTATAGCCCCCCAAAGGGCCCCCTTTAATTCATCACGGTGGAACTGCACCAAATTTTGGAAATAGATGTCAAATGAGGTTTTAAAAAGATTTGTATAAAAAAAAAAATCTCTAAAAAAATTCCTTCACCCCCTAAATAGCCCCCAAAGAGTAATAACCAATCACGTTAGATTTACACCAAATTTTGCAGATCGATGCAAAATAAGATGCTTAAAAATATTTCCTTATAACTTTTTTTAAAAAAATAATTCCTTTGCCCCCATAAACGAAGGGGGCTTTTAAGGGGAGCATAGAATTTTTTTTTCAAAAAATGTTATTGATAAATATTTTTTAGCATCTCATTTTACATCTATCTGCAAAATTTGGTGTAAATCCAACGTGATTGGTTATTACTCTTAGGGAGCTATTTAGGGGGTGAAGGAATTTTTTTAGAGACTTTTTTTATAAAAATCTTTATAAAACCTTATTTGACATCTATTAGCAAAATTTGTTGCAGTTCCACCGTGATGAATTAAAGGGGGCCCTTTGGGGGGCCATAACTCCGTTTCTGCAATAGGTAGATATACGCCAATTTGGGGTTTTACTCTTTGGACATCCAGTTACATCATATAAAAAAGGCGGCCCTACCAGGAATTTTGTCGATGTCCACATACGGATTGTACTATTCCCATTGTTTCATTAAAAAAAAAATTCCACGAAATTTCCTTGCTACATAAATTAGTCAAATATTTTGTTTTTTTTTTGTCAAATCTTATCAAACACAAAGTCCAATAAGCATTACAACCAATTCAAACTAAAATTCATACGCGTCGACTAAAAATGGCAAAATCAACCAAATGAAAAAAATATAAATTTTAGTTTAAACCAACTAAATTTTCAGATAATTTCACAATTATTATCATAAAGGTAATGAATAACTTTCTCCGGCGGATAATTAAGGGGTAGCGCCGTAGTCTAATAATGACCTGAAATTAATTGAACAAAGAAAAAAATTGATTTGAGGCATGACAATATTTTTAAGAAAAAAAAAAAAAAAAATAAAAATAGGATTTACTTACGAGGAGAATAGCTCCTGGATCTGGATCGCTCGTAGCGCCGTTTTCTGGAGTATGGGGACGGTGAGCGTCGATGGTACCTTGAGGAGGAACGACCACCCCCGTAATAATCACTAAAAAAAAAAAACAAAAATTTTAAAAAAGCGTAAAAAATTTTTTTTTTTTAAAAGCATAAAAAATGTTTTTATGTTTGCGTTTTATAATAAGCACATTATAAAACCCAAAATTTGCTTCTTTAAGGTTGCTGAATTGCTTCATTATTAAACACAAAATTTTATTTTATTAGGTTGGTTTTCCAGAAGCAAAAAGTTAAATTCTTTCCTTGCAAGGTACTTTTTATTTACAAATTTTGCCATTATATTCAATCGGGGGACATAGTTTTTTTGTAGAGGGAATAATTAGAAGAATTGGAGAAACGATATTAACGGTTACATTTTCCCAAAAACGCCTATTCATTCAGTATTAAATAAGTAAAGTTTACAAATGTCATTATTCAATATGTCTAACTTTAATTTATTTTTTACTTCAAAATGTCAATGTTATGCTATAAGGTTGGTAATAAAAACAAAATTTTATCTTAAGTTTTTAATTCAAATTAAAAATGCTTTTTAATTAATTAAATGAAGCAAATATAAAAAATAGTATAAAAAACTCGTTTTATAAGGCGTTTTTTATCACTTGTCCATTGGAAAACTCGCCGCTGCGCGGCTCTTTTTCCAAACCTGGACGCGTGCTAAAAAACGTTCCTTATAAAACTCAATGTTTTAATATACTATTTTTTTATATTTGCGTTCTATAATAAGCACATTATAAAACCCGAAATTTGGTTTTTAAGGTTGCTAAATTGCATCATTATTAAACCCAATATTTTATTTTATTTGGTTGGTTTTCCTGATGCAAAAAGATAAATTCTTTCCTTGCAAGGTACTTTTTATTTACAAATTTTACTGTTATAAACTATCGGGGGACATAGTTTTTTTGTAGAGGGAATAACTAGAAGAATTGGAGAAACGATATCAATGGTTACATTTTCTCAAAAACGCCGATTCATTTAGTATTAAGTGAATAAAGTTTACAAATGTCATTATTCAATATGTCTGACCTAAATTTACTTTTTACGTCAATGTTGCCAATTCAATAAAAATAATATTTTAAGCGATTTTAAGTTAATTTTTTATTTCAAATTAAAAATGTTTTTTAATAAATTATATGAAGCAAATATAAAAATAGTATAAAAAACTCGATTTATAAGGCGTTTTTTAGCACTTGTCCATTGGAAAATTCGCTAAGCTTTAAAAGTAGAAATGAAGTTTGTAATATTCAGTAAACGATTCTCAGAATTTTATTAAAAAAATGTTTGTTCGCAAAAAAATCAAAAATCGATTAAATAACAATTGATTATAATTTTTGCAAACGTTAATTTTCCTGTAAAATACACGAAATGCTATATTTAAAATAAAATTTCGCAAACAATACAGGTTTAAATTTTCTAAAAAAAATCTACTTACTCTCTTTCCCGACCACCTTCTCGACCCCCTCGTCTTTCATATCTATCATATTTGCTGCAAAAAAAATATTTGTCAATAAATAAAACTAAAAAAAAAAAAAATTTAAGAAAAAAATTAAATACAAAAAAATAGACAACAAATTTAATTTAAAAAAAAAATGGAATAATTTTTATTTAAGAAAAATAAAAAATGTTGAAAGGAGCCTTTACACAAAAATTAATAGTCTCGAAAAATATGCGTCAAAATCCCTTCAAAACCTACTCGACAAAATTGCGAACAAAAAAGTCTTTCGGTTTATTTTTAATCTACCAAAATTATACAAATTATTTAACATTTAAAACAGAAAAATAATTGAGGGTGTGTAATTTTGGCAACTTTTACAAATAGTACGAGAGCTGGCAACCAAAAACACACATCATCGAACGGCGCTATGATTTTTTGTGCATTACATTATATTTAATATTTCTTAACTTTTGTCCAATACACTTTCAGCGCTAACAGGTAACGTTTTTTTTTTAACATCATAAGTGGGATAATTATTTTTAAAGAAATAAAATAATATGTGCAAATATTAGCCTTAACACTGCCAGACATTTATGAAGTGAAATTTTTTAATTTTATGTAATCTGTAGATTTTTATGGCTAAAATAAGAAACTTTTATTACAGGGTTCTCTGTCCTTGGAAAACACTTTAAAAAGCGATTACCCCATCATAAAGGGTTGGCAGGGTTATAGCTCGAAGGTGCAAAAATCGATTTTGTTGTACGAAGAAAACGATCCCACTTATAATGTTTTTACCTTAAAAAAAAACGCTTTCTGTTTGGCCTGCCATTTTCTTGGATTAAGAAAAGTAATATTAAATATTATGTAATATCAAAAAATAATGACACCGTTAATGATGTCGATTTTCATGTTAATAGCTCCTATACTATATTGAGATACTTTTTTTAATTTTCGAAAAATTCTTTTAATAATTTATTTTTGTTACAGAACTTACTGTGTAGGTTTTCCCATATAAATTCCAGGCGTGGGAGTATGAGCCCTTTCCGTGATCGAATAATCAACTCGAATACTTTTGCTGTCGATTTTCATTCCAGTACACTGTTCCTTGGCGGTTTTAGCATCGTCAGTTGCTTGAAAATATACGAAAGAGAATCCTCGAGAGCGACCAGTCTATAGAAAAAAGAAAAAGTTTTTAAATTCCCCTCTTTTACTGTAAAAATTCGCGTTTTGTGTGTTAATAAATATTAATCGCCATTTAACATACGAACTGGTTACAATGCTTTTTCGCACATCGTAGATCATTATTAAATAAATTATAAAATAAAACAGTTATTTCACCAACTAACAGAAACAATGCGTCGGCCATAAACATTTATTAAAGTTGAAGAAGAAGAAGAGCTGTCACCGAACTTTTATTAATTGTGAATAGAAAATGAATGTTATTTCCTTAAAATGTGATAAAAGGATGTGCTTCTTATTCTTTTCAATGGTAAATATTTAATTTCTGTTAGTTTTTGTTGCTTGAACCGTAATTAAAGCTACTTTAACATTTGTAATGTGGAATCATAGATAGTAATTTTAAACATAGAAGAGCATTACTATGGACTTGTATCCATGTATTAATAGGGGTCATTAATCAACGATTTGGACTGCGTTAATGAATGTCTTTAATAAACGATGTGCGAAAAAAACTAATTCTGTGGTGAGGAGGCAAAACGGGATAAGGATTTTTGACGTTTAAAAAAATGTGTTTTTCGGACACCGAATTTTAATAGAAACATTTAGATATTTACAATTTGGATCACCCATATACGTACTTTGAAACCTATTTTTTCAGCTAGCTTCTTACTATTGCATTAATATTGTTTAATATTTGCAAGAAAATCGTTTTTAGAGTGACATGTACTAGAGTGCCTGGAAGAATTGACGCCATGCATCATTCCTTCTCTGTCATACAGATACAGATTATGTCATCAATTGTGATTGTAAGTTGTAATTGTTGTCACTTTGGCTATAACGTTGATGACATAATCTGTATGACATAGAAGGAATGATGCATGGCGCCACTCTATAAGGCGACAATAACTGTCAATTCTTCCAGGCACTCTAACATGTACAAATGACATTTTTATACTTATCCCCTTTTGCCTATTTATTTAATTTACCACAGAATTGTCAAACCTCTTCTCCTTACCTTGGCATCAATAACAACCTGGACACGTTCCACTGGCCCATACTTGGAGAATATGTGGTAGATATCCTCTTCAGTGGTATAGGTGCTGAGACCGAAGATCCCAAGACATCTAGATGGTTTGGGGTTATCTCGGGTACCTGTGTGGCGCCTGCGGCTAGACATAGGACTGTGAGAATCACCGCCGGAGTGCGACCGGCTGCGCGAATATTTCGAGGACTTGTAACGTCTGTCTGAGCGAGAACGACTGCGCGACCTGAAAGGACGCCAGATATTCACTGTCAATGGCCCTTTTTTTTTGATTGTTTGTAACGGAAACGGAATCTAGCCCTAATGGATGCGGAATTATTGGTTTAATGCAGATTTTACACCATTTTAGCTAATCTCTGTTGAAAAACGAGCATTTTTGGCGTTTTCTGTTTTTCAAGGTCATATAAGTGTCTGAAGGTCATTACCTTAAAACTTAATGAAAAGCCGTTTGGTTGCTTTTATATTTTACTGCTGATCTCTGTTGAAAAACGAGCTTTTGTGGCGATTTCTGTTTTTCAAGGTCATATAAGTGTCTGAAGGTCATTGCTTTAAAACTTCATGAAAAGCCGTTTGATTAGGTTTTAAATTTTACACTACTATTTCTCTTGTCGCGATGAGTTTTTTTGGAGATTGTTCTTAAAGGTCATATAAGTGTCTAAAGGTCATTGCCTTAAAACTCCATCAAAAGCCGTTTGGCCAAGATAAGTCATTTTTGACCTTGCACAAAATATACAGCAGCCAGATTTTTTATATGTGCGGTTAGAACATCTATTCAGAAAGCTAAATCCACAAAATGCACATAATAAGAGTTTAGGGTTGGCGTGGTAGCCCCCCAAAAAGCCTTCTTTAATTTGCCACATTAGATCACGATGGATCTGCACCAAATTATACAACCAGGTGCTAAATAAAATTTTAAAAAGATTTTTGAAAAAATTATTCCTCTAATAAAAAACCCTTCGCCCCCTAAATGGCCCCCCAAGAGTAATATTTAATCATGTTGGATTTAAACTTTGCAATAGATGCCAAATAAGATTCTAAAAAACTTATAATAAAACTTTTTTTTTAATATTTTATACTCCTCTATTTTTTTTAGGAAAAAAATTGTGTATATCCAACATGAATATTACTCTTTGGGGGCCATTTAGGGGGTGAAGGAATTTTTTTGAAAAAACAATTTCTCCAGAAATATTTTTAAAGTCATATTTAGCACAAATTTGGTGCAGATCCACCGTGATCTAATGTTGCAAATTAAAGGGTGCTTTTTGGGGGGCTACCACGCCAACCCTTAACTCTTATTTGTGTGCATTTTGTGGATTTAGCTTTCCGAATAGATGTTCTAACATAAATAAAAAATCTGGCTGTTATATATGTATTTTTTTACTAACTTTCTTGACCTACCCCTATAATGCACCCCTTAGGCCCCCTAAGGTCGATTTTAATATAAATTATCATATTTTTCTTTATAATAGCGTTAGGCTAAGACTTTTTTAGAATCTAAATTAAGCAAGAAGGTCCTAAACAACAAAAAATAAGGAAGTTTTCTTAAATTTATTTATTTTTTTAGTCTATTTAAGGGGGCTCCTAAGTATTGTTTTTTCCCCGATTTGTGGTAAAATCTGCATTAAAAAACCGTGCTAAGTGAAACTAAGTTGAAACAAACACACGTGTGCTTACGTGCTTTAAAAAAACTAAACAAAACCCAGACAACGTACTAGTCCGAAAATTCAGCATTTTATTTAATTTTTTTTTTTCAAACACAAACTTACCTATCTGATCTATCATTTCTGTCGTATTTTGAATCCCTATCTTCCCGGTCTCGACGTCTTTCACGGTCTCTATCTCCGCCTTTGTAGATCTTGCGACCTCGGCTGGGACTTCTAAAAATAAACAAGAACTTGCTTCAGTATTTGATATCGGATTTGGTGCGAGTTTCCAGCGTGAATATTTGGTAATTTATTTTACCTTGAGTAGCTTTTGCCCTTGTGATGCCTTGGCGAATCATCACGGTCAGCTTTTGGGGACTTCCTATCTGGTGAACGGCTTAACTAGAAACAAAAAAATGTTTAATCAATACGGCTTGTTTATTGATCAAACTTATTGTTTTATTCTTCAAGAACTTTAATTTCACATAAATTAAATAAATAGGAACTATTCTAAAGTACAAAAACTACAAAAAAACATGTTTGTTATGCTCCAGTGCCCCATTTTTTTGCCAAAAGTAAAAAAGCATGGCCGGTGAAAATACCAGCTTGGATTCTACCCCAAACACAACGCCTTAAGGTGCAAAATTTATAAAACTTACGTCTCTATCACTCATGTTTGTAAATTATAAATAAATCAAAAGAATTATATTATTCTTTTAATTAACACGTAACTCTTGTTTTCGTTGCACGACTCCAAACAAACTGCAAAAATGGCGATTAACAAAAGTAAAGATCAACGATGGCGCCACTTTTCACGGAAGCTGCGCACAAGTCGGCTTGTGATTGGTTGAAACGTGAAAATTGGAGCTAGCTTCACGCCATTTGATGTTTCCGGTTGCTACAAAGTTAATTTTGAATGTTTTTATTTGTATTTTGCAACAAATTGGAGCAACAAAAGGCAAATAGTATGGAATTGTGTTTAATTTTATTAAAATATGATTAGTTTAGCGTTTTTAACTAATTTGTTTTGACTTAGTAGAGTAGTTTTTTAAAGTCGGCTTTAGTGGCACAGAATTTGAAATTGTTTGCTTCTGTGTCCGCTGTCATTTGTCAACAAGAAGTTGTCGTGTAATTGATTTTAAAAATAAATATTTGGCACGAAAACGCACATTACGAAGCATTTTCTTGCCCAAAAAGACAAAAAAACCTTAATTTGGCCAACGCGCACAAAAAATGACGTAGTTTCACGTTGTTTGTGTTGGTAATCGTGCTGTTTGATTTGAACTGTCATGACAGTGCTTTTCTAGATATCAATATGGCGGGCGCAATGTTGTTTGAACGAGTGCAATCTGTTTCAAATTCCGATCAAGAGAAATTATTAAAACTAAAACGTCAAGCTGAAGATCCAGAAAACGATGAAGAAGATATAAAAAATAAAGAACAGGACATCCTGAACCTGGGCGAGCAGTACAAGAAAGAGGGTAAGGCCAAGGAACTTGCCGAGCTCATAAAGGCCACCCGGCCTTTCCTGAGCCTCATAAGCAAGGCGAAGGCTGCAAAACTGGTCCGCAGCCTTGTTGACTTCTTCTTGGACCTAGAAGCTGGCATAGGAATCGAGGTACAACTCTGCAAGGAATGCATAGAATGGGCAAAAGAAGAAAGACGGACTTTCCTGCGTCAATCTCTGGAGGCAAGGTTAGTGGCTTTGTATTTCGACACAGGCATGTTCGCCGAGGCTCTTTTACTCGGCTCTACGCTTCTCAAAGAACTCAAGAAGCTAGACGACAAGAATTTGTTAGTGGAGGTCCAGTTACTTGAGAGCAAAACGTATCATGCCTTGAGCAATTTACCAAAAGCCCGTGCGGCTTTGACTTCAGCCCGTACCACCGCTAATTCGATTTACTGCCCCCCGAAAATGCAAGCCGCGTTGGATTTACAATCAGGGATATTACACGCGGCAGATGAGAAGGATTTCAAAACTGCGTACTCTTACTTTTACGAAGCTTTCGAGGGTTTTGACAGTGTAGAATCCCCTAAAGCACTAATTGCATTAAAATACATGCTGTTGTCTAAAATTATGCTAAACACGCCTGAGGACGTGCAGAACATCGTCAGCGGCAAGCTGGCCATCAAATACGCCGGAAAAGACATCGATGCCATGAAATCTGTTGCTCAAGCCTCTCACAAAAGATCTCTAGCGGATTTTCAGCAAACCGTCAAACAATTTAAGCATGAACTTGAGGACGACGTAATTGTTAGGGCTCACTTGGGGACGCTTTATGATAACATGCTTGAACAGAACTTATGCAGGATTATCGAACCGTATTCAAGGGTACAAGTCGATTATGTTGCGAAGAGTATAAAACTACCGATGCCCCAGGTTGAGAAAAAGCTGTCTCAGATGATTTTGGATGCGAAGTTTCATGGAATTTTGGACCAAGGAGAAGGTGAGTTTATAGTACAGTCAATCCGTATGTGGACATCGACAAAATTCCTGGTAGGGCCGCTTTTTTTATATGATGTAACTGGATGTCCAAAGAGTAAAACCCCAAATTGGCGTATATCTACCTATTGCAGAAACGGAGTTATGGCCCCCCAAAGGACCCCCTTTAATTCATCACTGTGAAACTGCACCAAATGCAAATAGATGTCAAATAAGGTTTTAAAAAGATTTTTTATAAAATAAAAATCTCTACAAAAAATTCTTTACCCCCTAAATAGCCCCCAAAGAGTAATAACCAATCACGTTGGATTTACACCAAATTTTGCAGATAGATGTGAAATGAGATGCTAAAAAATATTTATTTATAACTTTTTTTGAAAAAAAAATTAAAAGCCCCCTTCGTTTATGGGGAGAAGGAATTATTTAAAAAAAAAAAGTTATAGTGAAATATTTTTAAGCATCTTATTTTGCATCGATCTGCAAATTTTGGTGTAAATCCAACGTGATTGGTTATTACTCTTTGGGGGCTATTTAGGGGGTGAAGGAATTTTTTTAGAGATTTTTTTTTTATAAATTTTTTTTTAAACCTTATTTGACATCTATTTGCAAAATTTGGTGCAGTTCCACCGTGATGAATTAACGGGGGCCCTCAGGGGGGCCATAACTCCGTTTCTGCAATAGGTAGATATACGCCAATTTGGGGTTTTACTCTTTGGACATCCAGTTACATCATATAAAAAAGGCAGCCCTACCAGGAATTTTGTCGATGTACCCTCATTATTTAGAACATATTGACTGTAGTATTAGGATTTAAAATAAGACGCAATTTATTTGGGGTCAATGCACAAAGTTGTTTACCTTGTTTTTTGCGATGTAGTTGCTAATTTATTGTTTGGTTTTTGCCTTTGATAATATATTTACAAATATATTATCAAAGGTTTTTGCCAAGTTTTAAATTTAATTTGTACGATTTTATAATTTACATGGGAAAGAAAATTAATAGTCATCTTTGCTGCTAATTTTAATATTCGACGCATAAAGCATGATTTTACATTGTTGTCCTCATTACACTCTTAGCAAAATTCATTGAAAATTATTGTTGAACAAAAATTATTGTAGATTTATTTTTTTTTATCAGTGACCGTAAAGATTCGTTTTTTTATACTTTACTGTAAGGTTCTGTATTTTTTATACTCCTCGCAGTTAATAGTGAATATCCTTCGCACACAATTTCTTATCCATTCACAATTTAAAAAAACAGAGCAGGCGAGCCATAGGGTGACAGATTTTACCGTGTATATTGTCATTAATGTCACTTGTGTTTGCTGGTTATGTAAGAAAAGTCAACAAAATAAAAAATGCATTTAAAAACATGTTCAGGGCATCTGAATCAAAAACAATGGTCTCAACATGTACAGAAGTATTTATTTTTTTATTAATTTACTTTATAATGCACCAATTATTAAACCATTTAAAAGTTTACACAAAATAGGAATTACTTACGTAAGTACTCACTGTTAAGAAGTCCTTTTAGGTATCATAAAATAAATTAGCACTTTTACTAAAATGTCTACAATTTTCTTTATAAATGCGCACATTTCAAGTAAAAAATGTTTCGTTTTTTCAATTTTTATGCCTGTTTTATGTAAGTGTCATATTATTTTTGGCATTTTTCAATTTTTAATGACAGTAAATTTAAAATGTAATGCCAACATTGAGGAAAATTCAACTTTTTAAAGAAAAAAGTTCTAGTTTTCATAGGTGACTCTGCTTTTTTTAAACTGTGAATGATAAGTAGATTTTTGACTGTTTTTTTTTTTTTTTTCAGGTGTTCTAATAGTTTTTGAAGGAACTCACGTAGACAAAACTTATGAAATGGCTCTAGAAACAATCCAAAGTATGTCAAAAGTAGTAGATACGCTTTATCAAAAAGCTAAAAAGTTATCCTAGGTTATTTAAATTTAGAATAAAAAAATCAGCTGAAAACAATTTTCGAAAAAAAAAAAAAAAACAACAGACTGTATTTTTCCTACAATATTTAAATATAATTTTTTTGAAATGAAATATCTCGTGTTTACTAACACTTTTTTTGAATATAATGTTTGTTTTCTTACTAATAGTTGTATATAAATATTTCATTATAAAGATAGGTTTTTGGATTTAACAAAAAAAAAAAATAAAGAACATTTGAAGTTTCTTTTATTTCTTACAAAAGATATTTTTATTTTAGCTATTTTACTTTACATTGTTTGAAATAACTGGGTTTTTATCGTAAATTTCAATGCTTTAGTACTAATAACTATTATTATTGTAAAAAAAGAGAAAAAAATTAAAAAAACTTATTTATAACATGTGTTTTTTATTTATTAAAAAATAAATTCCTCTTCACTTTCCCCTGACTCCTCGGCTTTCTGTTGAGCTGCTGCTTTTTTGGCCTTTTTCTTAAACTTCTTTTTAGTTGCTGCAAAAAAGTTAAAAAAAAAATAGTAAAAAAAAATAAATGGACAAAAAAATATTTTATTTTGTAAAATTTACGCAGATATAAAAACATTCTAATAATAAACGAATCTTACCTTTTCTCATATTGTCTCTTTTTTTGTCATCACTATAAAAAGTTCCAGGTAATCTTTTAGTAGCACTATTTATCGGAAGAACGTAATTTAGATCTAAAGGGGGCCAAATGGGGCTTTTTTGCTTTACTATCTTACACGAATCGTACTCTAAATGTAGATCAAATACGTTAGGCCCACTAAAAACACAATTTTAAATTCTTAATCTCATTTTTCAACTTAAAGAGGAATGTCGCGAAGCATAGAAACTGTGATTATGTAATGTTGGTTGCCTAAAATCAACAAAAAACACCACTTTCTGGTCATTGCTCAGTGGGTTTATAAGAGTTAATTTTAATTAAAAATTGTGCTTACCACCAACATAAATAAACAAAGCACAAGTTGACATATTCTAAAGGTCCATCAATAAGCGTTTAAATACAGAATTTTGGCAATTTGGAAGCACCTTTTTTTGCATTTTAAATTGCCAAAATTCTGTATTTAAACGCTTATTGATGGACCTTTAGAATATGTCAACTTGTGCTTTGTTTATTTATGTTGCTGGTAAGCACAATTTTTAATTAAAATTAACTCTTATAAACCCTGAGCAATGACCAGAAAGTGCTGTTTTTTGTTGATTTTAGGCAACCAACATTACCGAACCACAGTTTCTATGCTTCGAGACATTCCCTATTAAATAAAAAACTAACCTACCTGATGGTGCTCTCCTGAAGAATCGAAACGAAACCTTCATGTTTTGGCATATGTTGCAGCAAATAATTCCCTGGTTCTAAAGTATCCAGTTTTTCAAAAACCTTTTCCAAAACACCAAGACCGTTATAAGGCTTAAAATTAAAAAAATTGGCGCAGTCGCCAACTATTTTTTGCATTGAACATTTTTCTAAGGAAACAACTTCGCAGGTTTTTTGATGCAGTCGAGCTAAAACCAAAAAGTACCTAATAAGTGGCAAATTTTTGTACATATTGGGTAATATTTTGGAAGGAGTGTAATTTAAAAAACGGAAATACCTCGATATAAATTTGAAAAAGGGGTAAAAAATAAAGAAGCCCATTCTTTTGAAAGTTCGCTTTTGGTAGGTAATGTGGACCCAAATTCAAGTTGTTGCTCTATTTTTGGTTCTATTATTAAGGGCAGTAGGGCCCCATTTGCAGCAATCTGAAAAAAAAAATTGTAAAAAAATTACGTTTTTGGCAAAAAAAGTGTTAGTACAGGAACTATCAAGCTGAAAATCTACATCATTAACGGTGTCATGATTTTTTGATATTACATAATATTTAATATTTTTAATGCTTTTCATCATAAGTGGGATCGTTTTCTTCGTACAACAAAATTGATTTTTGCACCTTCGAACTATAACCCTGCCAACCCTTTATGATGGGTTAATCGCTTTTCAAATGTGCTTTCCAAGGACAGAAAACCCTGTAATAAATATTTCTTATTTTAGCCATAAAAAGTGTACAGATTATAAAAAGTCTACAGATTACATAAAATTAAAAAATTTCACTTCATAAATGTCTGGCAGTGTTAAGGCTCATATTTGCACATAATATTTTATTTCTTAAAAAAAAATATCTTACTTATGATGTTTAAAAAAAATCGCTACCTGTTAGCGCTGCCAGTGTATTGGACAAAAGTTAAGAAATATTAAATATAACATAATAATACACAAAAAATCATAACAACGTTCGATGATGTGTGTTTTTGATTGCCAGCTCTCGTTCTATGTATTTGTGTAAAATAAACCACTTTATGGAAAAAATACAAGAAATGCTTTTAAAATTTAAATTATAGTTATTATTTATAACTTTAGCAGTTATTCTTTTTTTGTAACTTCTTAAAAAACCAATCTACGATTTTTTTTTCATTTAAAGCACAATTTTAATTTTTTTATTTTCAATTTTTTCTTTTGTTAAAAATATTGTCAAAAATTTACCTCGCATGCATTAATTTTAGTTCTAATTAAAACGTTAAATTCGGAGTTTTCTTCCTTATTTTTGAGCAATGTTTCTTGTTCTAAAGTTTTTTTAAATTTCCATAATTTGTAACTAACGTTGCGAAGAATTTTTCCTTCGCCTTTATCAATTTTTTGCTTTATTTCACTTTTTTCTGGCTCCGAATCTGGTTCCTCTTCTAAAAAAAAAAAAAGCAATACAAAAAATCTCGCAAAAAATTGAAAAAAAAAAATTCATAATTTTTAAACAAAAAATCAGAAATTTCTAATAAATAAAGATTTACCTTCGGAATCAGAATTTTTCTCTTGTTTATCCATCTGTTTTTCCAACGCCTCTAATTTTTTCAAAATATCACTTTTCTTATCTTCATATCGTAAATCCTCATTTTCAAATTTAAAAGCTTCAAAATAACAAAAATTGGTTTTTAAAGTTCGTTTCAAAGAATATTTGAGCAAATCCAAAACGTGTGGATTGTTTGGTACAAACGGTTTTTCTACAAAAATAATTTTTTTCACAACATCTTTATCGTTTTCTTTAACTGTTATGTTTTTTATTTTTACTGGAAGCAACCATTTTTTCTTAAGATCGCTTGTGTCAACAATTTTTTTCAGCGCGCTTAGTGTTGTTGCTATTTTAAAATTGTGTTTTTGGACTAGGTTTAACAGATTTTCATCTTGACTAACTAAAAAAAATACAAAAATTAAAATACACATATGCAATTTTGTCAACTAATAATAGCCCAATTATTCTAATTAAAATTTGTAGGTTCCTTAGAAAAAAATCCCAACCAAGATCTGTTTATGCAGGATTGTAGGCACTACCCCCAGGAATATAAAAGTGAAAAATTCCCACAAAATTTCCGTGACGTACAGCCTCCATCTTGCATAGAAGTGAGGAGTTAGGTTTTTGTTAATACCTAAACTATTTAGCACTTTTGAAAAAAGTTTCAATAATTTTTAGAACATTATTTTAATAAGAATACAATCATCATCACCTGGTCTTTGCGAATTAAATTCCAGAATCTCTTTTTTGGGTAGACTTAAAACTTTAAGAACACATTTTCTGTTAAAAGAAGGGGGTGAAAATTTAGCTAAACTACCCTAAAAACAAAAAACATAATCTCTTGTTACAAAAAACAATAAAAAAACTTACAACTTCCAAAAGATTTTGCATAAAATTAACATCAATAGAAGTATTACAACTTTCCTCAAAAATCAAACTAAACGAATTTAACTCTCTATAAAACTGAGGATACTCAAAATAACGATTAAATTTCTCATCATACGCCTTTTTAGCGTACTGATAAAACGTCTTTTTAATAGTTATAGGAAATTTCGTTTTGAAATCCCAACTTTTCTTAGCAAAAAGAACGAAACGCTTGTGTTCATCAATGATTTTTTCTTTCACTTGCTGCAACAAAAATAAACTTGCTCGCTCCTTAAAATCCTAAAAAAACATGTCATAGACTTACGTTATATATTTCCAAACACTTATTTTCATCCACTGTAAGCTGTGAAACGCTTTTACCACTTTGCAAAATACCCAAAGCAATAAGTGCAGATTCTTGTTCTATTTCCCGCAAAATTGAAGGTCTGGTAAATTTTGGCACATAGGCCTGTCCAGGGCAGTAGTCAGACTTTATTTTTTTCCTCTGTGGCCCCTTTTTATCCTCTAAGGAACCATTTATTTGGTCGTAAACACGGCAAGTTGTTAGAACACTGTCTGGCAAAAAAGTACACTGTTCTTCGTCAATTTTTGAATGATCGTCGTTACCCCTGCAAAATGTCGAACTAAAGAAGGGTTTTTGATTAAATTATTGAAAAAATACCAGTCTATTCGCAAATATTCATCCATTTTAGCACAACATTGAAAAGAAACGTTTTGTTTTGAAAGTATAACAAAGTGAGGTTATGTCCAGTAGTTCAAATGCGTCAGTTTTGTTTTGATCAGCTGACAGCTGTCAACGCCAACTTGAGCAAAATGTTGTCGTCGCTTGTAAAAGAGCACCAAAATAAACAATACGCTAAAAAGGAAATACAAGGCAGGTATTTACACATTCTGCTCAATAAAACACGCTAAATTAAACCTATTTTTAGAAGGAAAACGAAAAGAGGCATGTGCAGCAGCAAGCGACCTTACACAAGCATTAGTAGACCACCTAAACGTTGGGTAAAAAACCACTTTCCACTCTTTTAAACCCCATAAATCATACTTAATCTGTTGCAGGGTGGCTCAAGCATACCTAAACCAGAAAAAACTAGACGCTGAGGCCAAACAGTTACACACAAACGCTGTTAATTTCTCAAAACAGACACAGCAATGGTTATCGCTTGTAGAAAACTTCAGCAGCGCTTTAAAGGAACTAGGGGATGTGGAAAACTGGGCTAAGACCATTGAGAACGATGTGCAAGTGATTTCAACAGCTTTGGGGGTTGTTTATAAGAATAATCAAGAAAATAGTCAAACTTTAGCAGCGTCGAGTAGTCAGAATTAAGTGAAACGAAGTGGGCGTTGAAAACAAGTGAATTTTGACGTTTAGGCAAAGCACTCTTGTATCTTATCTATTGTTATAATTAACGCATTTTTTGTTGCGTTTTTAATTTATTTAATTATACGCGTTATAAGCATAAAAGCAGTGTTCTTATTGGATTTCCTTCTTTACTCCTTTCTAATTTATGTTTACATCAAGGTGTAGGCAACCAACAGTGCACAAAATAAGAAATATGGAGCAACAATTGTGTGCCACGTTAATTTTAGTATTTACGTTTTTATTAGTGTTTATAAGTGATGTTAATGTGGTTTTTGGACAGGAAGCCACCGTGCCATGGTATGAAAACCTTCCAGCTGTGGCAATGGACTATAAAGTACACATAGACCCCGGCAAAGAAGACTGTTATTTTCAATATGTTAACCCTGGTGCGGCGTTTTACGTCAGTTTTCAAGTAAGTACTTTATTATTATCGTGCTTTATCGCTTTTTAAACCTTAATAATGCATTTTACCGCCGTTTTTTGCGATAATTTTGAGATAAACAGCATCTTTGTAAAATTTCGACAGGGCCGTACTGGCCCAATGTGACCTTACCAAATTTCAAAGGGCTTTGTTTAGGTAGTACGTGGGGGCGACGGAATGGCTGGTTTTGCGGTGCGCCACCCTTCAGGAACAGTTGTGCACCCTTATGAATGGAAACCAAACGCAGAGTATCAGGACCCTACTTCTACAGGGGGGTATTACTCAGTTTGTATTGACAACCAGTTTTCAAGATTCGCTGGGAAGCTCGTGAACGTGTACATGACCGTAGTTAGGTATAATTTGTGGGACCAATACACTAAAGAAGTCGAGGAACTGAACATGAACATGGAAAATTTCACTGTACGTTGTTTTTGTACTATTTGTGTCAACTTAACCTAACTTTTTGTTTTTTTAAGACTACGATTGTAACAGTGGAGAAAAACATCAACGAAATGCTTCAATATCAGTACCACACCAGAAGTAGAGAAGCCTGGGATCTGAATTTGCTTCAAGATAACAATTCATATGTAATTCGTTGGTCAATTATTCAAATTTTCTTAATAACGGCTACAACTGGAATTCAAGTGTATTTTGTACGAAAACTGTTTGATTTGAAAAGTGGCGGTGGCTCCCGATCCAGAATTTGAACAAAAAAACCAACTCAAAATCAGAAATGACCTTCCTCAATCGTATTTTTATGTATTAATGTTGTAAAAAAGACTTTTTAGTAATTTTTACTGTAATTTATTTTTATGTACTTATTTTTTTACGGAATTTTTATTAAAGTTATGTCTAATTAGTTGCAGAATTTTATACAATAATATTAAAATGAGCTGTTACACAAATAATCGTGTTTTATTACACTTTATACTCAAAAACCAAACCAAAAATTCAAAATTCGCGCCAAAACATTATTTGGGGGCTAACTTCACTTCTATGAGACATGGCAACATTGCGTTGTTTTGAACTACTTTTTCAAAAATCAAATGTGCGTTGCAAAATACGCGCCATTTTTTTTGCAACGCTCAAACTTGTTTGTTGTGTTGTGTTGTTCCAATTTTTGGCATTAATAATGAACAAAAACGTCTATTTTAAAAGCTGGAACAGCAAAAAATGTCACCCAAAAAGAAAATTAAGAAAAAAAATGCAAAAGAAGACCAGGAGAGCAGCCCAAATCAAAACTCTAAGAAAACATCGCCAAATAACATAAATTTAAGCACATATTTTAGTGCAGAGGAGTTACAGGAATTTAAAACCATTTCTAAAGCAACTACAGTGGTAAGGCGCCCCTTTTTTTACACTTTTTCATTCAGAAATAGCCCCATTTTTGCTAGATTGGAGTGTCACCAGTGATCATAGCAACAGTTTTGAATAAACTGGACATACTCAAAGATGTCGTCAAATTGGGGTGCGCCATTAACACCTTAGGCACGGTAAGTCCCCAAAATTAAATATTAGAACCCTTTACTTAAATGTGCCCCCTTATAGACGCTCTACAGCCCCTTAATGTGGGCTGTAAAGTTAAAACACTTGGACATAGTCGATTTTCTGATTTTAAAACGTGCAGATCCTAATATTCGCAACGAAAATGGTGATAATGTTTTTACAATTGCTATTGAGGACAAGATGTGGGACGAAATTTTGTTTATAAAGCTTTGGTATTCGTTATACAATACGTTGGATAATTTTAATAACTTGGATATTAATTTTGCGACTAAACAAGGCCAAACTATCTTGCATTTGGTTGTCAACCGGGATTGGGACCATTTCTTAAGCGTTTTGCTTTTGCTTGAAAACGTGAGCCCCCCAAATAGCCCCCCTTTTAGTACAGTCAATCCGTATGTGGACATCGACAAAATTCCTGGTAGGGCCGCCTTTTTTAAATGATGTAACTGGATGTCCAAAGAGTTTCCCCGAATTGGCGTATATCTACCTATTGCAGAAACGGAGTTATGGCCCCCCAAAGGACCTCCTTTAATTCATCACGGTGGAACTGCACCAAATTTTGCAAATAGATGTCAAATAAGGTTTTAAAAAGATTTTTATAAAATAAAAATCTCTAAAAAAAATCCCTTTACCCCCTAAATAGCCCCCAAAAAGTAATAACCAATCACGTTGGATTTTTAACTTTTTATGAAAAAAAAATTAAATACCCCCTTTAAAGGCCCCCTTTTTTATGGGGCGAAGGAATTATTTTTTGAAAAAAAGTTATAAGGAAATATTTTTAAGCATCTTATTTTGCATCGATCTGCAAAATTTGGTGTAAATCCAACGTGATTGGTTATTACTCTTTGGGGGCTATTAGGGGGTGAAGGAATTTTTTGAGAGATTTTTTTTTATAAAAATCGTTTTAAAACCTTATTTGACATTTATTTGCAAAATTTGGTGCAGTTCCACCGTGATGAATTAAAGGGGGTCCTTTGGGGGGCCATAACTCCGATTTTGTAACAGGTAGATATACGCCAATTTGAGGTTTTACTCTTTGGACATCCAGTTACATCATATAAAAAAGGCGGCCCTACCAGGAATTTTGTTGATGTACCCTAATTATTTAGGACAGATTGACTGTAGTATTTGGTTTATTTCATCATTTATTCTAATATTTTGGTAGGTAAACGTAGATTGTGATAATTTTCAAGGGGTTACCCCTCTGATGAAGGCTTGCTACAGAAATAACCTAAATATAGTCACCATTTTACTAAATGCGGGGGCCAGCGTTGCTAAAGAAGACAACCACGGTCGAATGGCGCTTTGCTATGCATTTTGCGCCGCAGTCAAATCAGGAAAGCCCCCTTTTTTAGTAGTCGAGAAAATAATTCAAGAGCTGAAGAAGTGCTACTCGCTTCGGGAGTATTTTAAGGTATTTTTTCAAACTGGGCCCCAAAAAAGGGGCAACGACAGAGCCCCATTTTGGGGCCCCAAAAAAACAAAAATGTGGAAAAATGTTTTAGACGCGTTTGGAAATGATTGTGAAAATGTCGGAAAAAATGGTCGTTTTTTTTGTGTCTTCGGCAATGATGATTGGGATTTTTCATTTTATTGTGCAATTTTTGCCGAATGGGCTTAAAATTTTGTTGGATCTTAATGCATTTCAGTACATTGTTAAGGTAGCTTTTTATTGTCCAAAAATTACCGCATAAACGAGATGGTACGTTGTTGGGGCATGCCTAAGGATTCTTGAAAAATTGTTTAAAATAATCCATCTGTTTATTTATTGAAGAAAATGCGAACAAAGTTGCATAAATTCGGCAGCACAGTCCGGAAAAATACATCTAAAAATCCCATCTATGAGTCTTGATCATACACTTTTGCATTAGATTTTATTGACATTGTTGTCAGCTTCATTTCATGAACATTTCGTAAAATTAAATTGATCATAAAAATGTAATTCGACCATTTAAAAGACAAACAAATGATGAAATGGTTTAAGATAAACTGTAGCTTTGTATTAAACCAGTTTTCGTTAATATGTGCTGTTATCTTCAAGGTATGAGCGTTCGAAGTTTTGCACTTTGGGGCCTCATATCTCCAAGGAAATATAAGATGGATTTTTTTTAACATTTTTCTAGGGATCACTAGACATGCCCCAATAACGTACCGTCGCGTTTATGTGTCAATTTTTGGACACTCTGCATTTAAGGGGGACTATTAATTGCATTGAAAATTGTAGGCCATTCGAAAATCAGGAGCAAACTCTGAAAAAATAATTTATTATTTTTCTTTGACTATGGAACTTTTATTTTTTAACGAGCAGTCAGAGACTTTTACAACTGAATTGCAGGCAATTTTAATCCACAAATTTTTGCAAAATCCGTTGTCGAATTTGTGTTTGGAGCGAATCCAAAAGTTAGTATAATTTTAAACAATTTTTTCGCACATCGTTTATTAAAAACATTCATTAACGCACTCCAAATCGTTGATTAATGACCCCTATTAATGCATGGAAACGAGCCCCTAGTAACGCTCTTCTTTGTTTAAAAATACTATCTATGTTTCTACGTTACAAATGTTAAAGTAGCTTTAATTACGGTTCAAGCAACAAATACCAAAATAAATTAAATATTTACCGTTGGAAAAAATGAGAAGCAGATCCTTTTACCACATTTTAAGAAATAACATTCATTTTCTATTCACAACTAATAAATGTTCGGTGACAGCTTTTCTTCTTCTTCAACTTTAATAAATTTGAATGGCCGACGCATTGTTTCTGTTAGTTGGTGAAATAACTGTTTCATTTTATAATTTATTTAATAATGATGTACGATGTGCGAAAAAGCATTGTAATCAGTTCGTATGTTAAATTGCGATTAATAAACTCACTTATTAACAAGCGCGCTGATCGCTCAGTTGTTAAAACCGCTCGTTTATTAATCGCTTTTATTAACACACTTACTGGTTAAATAACTATTAAATGATTTAAAAATTTAAAAATTACAACAAAAACAATTTTTTTTTAAATTTAGCGAAAATGAAGACATAAAAGTGGCAACTATGGCATTTTTCGTCATTTCACTTGCATGTACGTGCAATGAATTCGGCCAAAATTGGTTAAAACAAAAATATATCCAAATACTACCTTTTTATAACTCTCAAATAAAAAACTGCAACAATATATTCCAAAATGACTTTGGCGACGAAAAAAGACTTAAAATCGTAAGTCCTAAAAACAATGATGAGAAAATTAAATAGATGTAACATCATTTAAATACATGGGCACAATATTTGGCTATCTGATAAACACTTGCAAGTAAGGGCGGGAAGATGTTGATGTTGCCCCCTCTCCTCGCAAACTTGTGTATACGTTTAAAATTCCAATAGCGTATCATTTTCAAGGGACACTTTTATTTTAAAAATGGTCTTTAATTTTAAAGCAAAATTCGTGATTAAGGTAAATAAATTACACATTCAAGCGTTATTTTTGACGCGAACGCGAGGTTAAATTTGGTACGCCTTTTGAAACAGAAGCATTTTATTTTTTACTACTGTGTACAAAAAAGCAACATGTGTTGTCGCCACTATTCGCCGCCACTAATGGAGTTTTCTAACCTCACATTTGTAAATTGTGGGTTTTCCGTAAACAAACCAAATTTTTAAGGAAATATAGATATGATACTATATTAAATTATAAATATCAGTGTTTAACAATGCAATGTCATAAAAAAAGACAAAATTAAAGAAATTTACCAGATGCTGTTATGATTCTTGTCAGCCTATCAGAGATAAGGTAAACATAAACACTTCTCCTAACCTCACAAAAGATTTGTTTATCAGTTAACCAAATAATTTTGGTGTTTATCATATCTATTTAATTTTCTCATCATTGCCCAAAACAAAAAAAATTGCCCATTATTAAAAAAAATAATTTTAGATGAAAAAAAAACTAAAAAAAATCAAACGCCTTATAAATTCACTTCAAAACGACTCGCCTTTAGAAAATGTCAGCTCAAGAGAAAAATCCAACAAAAAATCAGATCATTTTATACATACCTCGTCAAAAAAAACTCGTCGCCGTTCTAAGGCCCTTAAATTAAAGATAAATAGAATAAAAAACCAAGAATTAACCGAAAGATGTCAGAGCGTAAAAAAAACTATTCAGGTTCCAAAAAGTGGGTCATCTTTGGAACTGGAAGACCTCCCTAGAGAGGATGGCGACAAAAGTAAATTCATGATTATTCCCCAAGATATGTTAGATCAACAAGTTATAAATTTAGACAATGACGAAAATGTAGATTTAAATTCTACTTTTGTTATTCCTCAAGTTGAAACCGGTCCAATTCCTCTTATTCTGGAGCCAGAAATGGAAAAATTCATTTAGTAAGTCAAAATATATTCAACCTTTAAAAATACGAGTTTTGTCTTTTATACTTTGAATATAGACAAATAGGGGGCGCCACCAACGTCACCACAAGTGCCAAACAAACCCTTCAAGTTTATTAGGACTACACTGAAAGTTTTGTTAAGATACGACAAGTATTTTAGCCACAATAATTTTTTTAAATTAGAGTTTTCAAAAAAATGGAATTGTGCCAAGAAAATTTTTGACTACTTTATAAGATAAATTATCTCAACAACAATGTCTTACCGAGTTGATTTTTTCTTTTGGCGACGATGCACCACATCAACAGACTATTTCCTGCTGATTCTTGAAATTCAAACATGGACCGCCCATCAGTCTTAGCGCCCATCCTAAGACAGGTCTACCAAAAACAGGCGGAGTGTCCCGGAAATACATGGATGCTTTGCGCCAGTTAAAACCCGCTGAAAATGCACAAGTGACACACCGCAAGATTAAGACATTCTAAGGCAATTAAATGACTCCAATTTAAAGAATCTTACATAAACAGTTGGATGTGAATAACATTATTTTCTGTTGGGCAGCACAATTTTTTAGAAAGGCACAAAAGTAGACTAAGTGACCCAGAATTTTGAGTCTGTTCGGCAGTGGAATTTCATAAATCGCATACAAAACCGCGAATGATGACCAATCATGAATTTACATTAAAAAATTTGAAACTAACCGACACTAAGCTTCTAGGGGGTTTCATGTAAAGAAGCCAAAAAGAGGTATACGTTTCCTTGCAGCTCGCAACTAAAAAATTTACTGTGGCGAAACCACTTGTCGTATCTTAACAAAACTTTAGGTATAGTCTTAATAAACTTAAAGGGTTTGTTTGGCACTTGTGGTGCCGTTGGTGGCGCCCCCTATTTTTCTATATGCACAATATAAAAGACAACCCTTTATTCTTCAAAATTGAAATATTCACGTAGGGGTACGCAAAACTTAATTTTAAATTTTAGTCCCCCCGAAGAAAATCCAATTGTAACCGCAATCTTAGTTGGCTTGCGTGAAGCAACGAAACAATTAAATGACGTTCCCAAAATTCACCCCACTTCGACGCAAAATGATGAAAAAATGCCCTCTTGGAAAAGTTTCATTTTTAATTTACCATTTTCTGACGTTAAAAGTATTTTATACAGTATGAGATATGACCTACCAAAACTGCAAGAATCCTTTTTGCATTTGAAAAAATTGGCAAAAAACGAAACTTTGGACAAAAATCCCAAAAATTTGGTAGTAATAATCGATTATCTGAGCGATTTACTTAAAATAATATTGGAAAGTTATCAATTTTTGTGGAATAATGACCGCAATTTGGATAATAATTATTTGGTTTCTGATTTTAGCAAAGGTCAGTTCAGTATTTTTAATATTTTACAATTTTTTTCCTTTTTTGTAAAATTAAGGCTATAGATTCAAATTCATAAAATTGGATGTTCTGTGCACTCAAAAGTTCATAAAAGTCATCTCCCTGAATGTCAGTTATTTTCAAAATTTCAACAAAATATGTTAAAATACGGAGTAATACATCAATAACTATGATTAAAAATATTTAGGATAATGTTTGTGATACATAGAAGTGGTACTGAGTGCCAGAAATAATAAAAATATGGTAAAATAGTACTTTTGGTGTTTACCTTCCTACATTGAAATCTTTGAACGAGCACATCTATATTAGGGAAAAACGTAAGTTGCAATTTTAATTATTTACAAGCTTAAAAAAGCTATGGTAAATTAACGTATTATGGTTTGGCATAGACTACGTAATGTATATAAACCAAAAAATGTATCCGTAGTCGAAATAAAAAAACAAAAATAGAATAATGATTTTTCAAGGCAGATTTTCAATACAAAGAAATAACCGATTTAAATAAAACCATAATACTTTTGTAGCCCTATTTTTCTAGTTTTCAAAACTACATTTAGTATTAATATACGATGGGGCCCTCATGTAGATGTGCTATTTAGTAGAATTGACGGAAGCTCAACGGAGATGACTTATACGAGCTTCTAGGAGCACAGGTCTTTAAAACTGTGAAATCTCTAGCCTTACAAATTTTTTTTGTTAAAAAATATTAAATGAACAACTGTATATTTTTAAGACACCGACAACAAAAAGGCAAACAGTAAGCACCAGAAAAAAATCGAAAAGCAACACATCGATGACGTTTTACAAAAATTTGACATTTTGATAACGACTATCAAAAATTTGTATCTTAAAAATCCAGCCTTGTGTTTGGAAAATATTTGCCGATTGGAAGAAACACTTTACAAATTCAAAATACGTGGTGTTCCTCTGTATACGAAACTCTGTTCTACTGAAATAGTCAACATAAAATACAGGTAAATATACAGATGTTCACAAAAATTATGATTTTTAAAATTTAATATAATTTTAAGTCCTACGTCACAGTTTACAGAAGTGCATTAAAATACAATTTGTGAAATTTTGTTAGGCAACCAACATTACGGACCAAAGAAAATAGTCATTTTTTTCTTATTCCGTGTTTCCAACATTTGTCTTTTTAAAACATTATTTAAAGAAAAATGTGAGAGTTCTTTAGGTCCCATTGATGTAAAAATGTTCCTTTATATCTTATTTACAATATTTTAATTTAAAATTACCTGGGAATCTGCCGCAAGAATTAAATCCCTTATTAATCTCATGATGATGATCACCCACCAAGATATCAGCTTTAAACGCGAATTGCTTGAGAAAGCAACCATATCAAGGGGTATGGTTTGTTCTAGGTAATTGAAAAAAATGTTGATTTTACAGTGGTACTTACCAGACCTCTTGATATGGTTGCTTTGTCAAGCAATTTGCGTTTTAAATTCACATCTTGGAGGGTGCACAACATTAACACATAAACTGTATATTATAGAGTTTGACAATGAACTAAGCTTGAAATATCGAATTTAAGACATTAGAGCACATTTTTATACCAAGGGTTACCTAAGAAAGTGTTTTATTTTTACAAAATATTGTTCTAACAAAGTGGCTAAATCTGACAGAATCAAAATGCTACTTCACAGACAGTTTTTTAATGTGGATCTGTGACGTAGGAGTTGACCGTGTGTATTTCTAAAACTTTTCTACACCTTTTCCACATGTAATTCAGAATGTACGATTTTAATTTCAGAAATCATCAATTGTATTTCATAAAGAACCAAATGTTATTCAGAAAGCTAAAATTTAATTTCAGAAATAACCAATTTAAATTCAGAAAGCATCAAATAAATTTCTGAAATCATTAATTTAATTTCAGAAAGTATCAGTTGAAATTCAGAAAGGAGCAATTGTAATTCAGAAAACGTCACTTAAATGACAGAGAATACATTTTTGGGTATAGTCCGTAAGTCATTTTGGTAAACCAAAGTGACAGAAAACGACTTGTTACACAATTCGTTGTCATAGAAAATGATTGTTACAACTACCACTTTGGTTTACCAAAATGACTTACGGACTATACCCTTTGTAACAATGATTTTTCTGACATTTTTAAGTGACGTTTTCTGAATTACAATTGCTCCTTTCTGAATTTCAACTGATACTTTCTGAAATTAAATTAATGATTTCTGAAATTCATTTGATGCTTTCTGAATTTGAATTGGTTATTTCTGAAATTAAATCTATGCTTTCTGAATTACATTTGGTTCTTTCTGAAATACAATTGATGATTTTTGAAATTAAAATCGTACATTCTGAATTAAATGTGGAAAAGGTGTAGTTATGAACTTGTTTTTGTTTTTAAGCTTGTTCAACGTTACAAAAAACGAAGACAACGACGGTTTCATCGATCAATACATGGAGGACGTGTTAAACAATCGTATCGATCCAAACGACCATATCGATATTAAAATCGACCAAGACCCATCTGATCGAGATTGGCTCGATTGCATAACCCCTATCGAAATGTACCATAAAGAACTCGAAAAAATCCCAATCGGCCCTAAAATCAATCCTTTAAAGGCGTTTAGAGACAAACAAAAGACTCTAGACCACGCTTACCATTTAGTCGATTCAATTATGGCGATTTGTGAATCTGATGATGAACCAAATGATTCGAAACGTAGTGATAACTATAATAGTAAATTGTGGTTCCAGAAAACAAAAAGTGATATTGTTAATTTGTGTGGGGGTGCCGGGGGGTCGGAGGGATTACTGGAAAGTGACACCGATTTTTCGTTTGATAAACAAGTGAAAATTGAAGAAAAACATGCTGATAATGTTGATATTCTGTCGATAGAAACTCTGGAAAAAGAGAAAGGGGAAAAACGACTGGAAACCACTTATTCGTAAGTGATTTTAAATTTTTATTTTTGCGTTTTTTAATTGACAAAAATTGGTTGGTGTTTCCATGGATATGTCATTTCACCCGTCGTTCAAGATGTCTGACATATTTTATACTTTTATCAAATATAACGCTAATATACAAAAAAAACCACAAGCAACCGCTTTAAAACATTTACTGTATTAGATTAAAGGTTTCTTTAACATTTACGGAGTGTTTTACATCGCTTATTTTAGATAATTAGATAAAAAAGTGCATAATGACTCATTTACAAATAAGTTTTCACAGATGTGCAAAAATAATCCGCATTTTGTTTTATGCACGAAGTTTGCATTTAGTGCCTTTGTAAATAAGTAATAATACACTTTTTTTATCTAATGGAGGGTATTCGTACAAATATTGGTTGGGGTTACCTAGGAGATCTGTCATACCACCCGTCGCTCCAGATGCTAACTGACATTACTTCTGAATTTTATATTTATATCAAATATAACGCTAATATAACAAAAAACAACAATCTGCCGGTTTAAAACATTCTACATACCAGCTTAAAGGTTTGTATAACATTTACGGAGTGTTTTACAACTTCATTTTTTCATAATTAGGTAAAAAAAGGGGCATAATGACTCATTTACAAAGGCACATTTAATGCAAAATCCGTGCATCCAAAATTATGCGGATTATTTTAAACATTCACGGAAATCCTTCTGTAAATAAATCATAATTTACTTTTTTGCCTAATTATAAAGAATTAAAGATGTAAAACACCTAAATGTTATACAAACCTTTTTGCTGATAGATAGAATGTTTTTAATCGGCAGTTTGTTGTTTTTTGGTATATTAGCTTCACATTTGATAAAAATAAAAACTTCAGAAGTAATGTCAGTTAGCATCTGAAACGACGGGTGGTATGACAGATCTCCTAGGTAACCCCAACCAATTTTTGTACGAATACGCTCCATTATCAGAAATTGACGATGTAAAACTGCGTAAATGTTATACAAACCTTTTAGCTGGTATATTAAATGTTTTAAAGCGGCTGCTTGTTGTTTTTTAGTATATTAGCGTTATGTTTGACATCTTGAACGACACATGTCCATGGAAACTCCAACCAATTTTTGTTCTTATGGTGCAGGACAAAAAATTATGTCGTGATCTAATTTATTTGTTGTTAATGTTAAAAATAAGTTTTAAATCAGAATGTTTTCCATAGTTTTCCCGAAGTTAATATTATTTTTTTTTTGTTTTTGGTATAAATTTACAAAATTTGAAAGTAGACAGTAGATAATAGTAATTTTTTATTCGTTTAAAATATGTTTGAAGTTTTCTGGTATCTCAAGTTTGTACATTTGATTTTCACATTCGTTTTTTATTAATTCTGCAATAAGGTCGAATCTGTTTATTTTTCTACTTACGGTAATTCTTCTGTTGTCATCTTTTCCCTCGCTTTTTGATTTGAGGTTATGTCTTCTTGCAGTTTTATGAATGGCTTCTCTCTCTTCTTTCGTAAACGTGGGGTCAAAGGCTAAAGTTGTCATTTTGTTTGATTCAGCGAATTCTTTTAATATTCTCGTTACTTCTTTTAGGATATTTTTATTTCCTAGTCCTCTACGTTCTATATTTTCAAAAACTTGCACGTTTTCTACCCTACCTTGTTCTTTCGCCCCTAAAAAAAAATTTAGTAGTAAAAGGGGCAAAAAATTAAAATTTGTTTTTTTTAGGCAGATATTTAATACTATCCATTCACAATTAAAAAAAAATAGAGCAGGCGAACCATAGGATGACATATTTTACCCTGTATATTGTCATTTATGTCACTTGTGTTTGCTGGCTATGTAAGAATAGTCAAAATTAAAAAATGCATTTAAAAACATGTTCAGGGCATCTGAATCAAAAACAATGGTCTCAACATACAAAGAAGTATTTTTTTTTATTAAATTACTTTATAATGCACTAAGCATTTAACCTTTTAAAAGTTTACACAAAATAAAAATTATTTATGTAAGTTACTGTTAAGAAGTCGTTTTAGGTATCATAGGATAAATTAGCACTTTTAGGAAAATGTCTACAATTTTCTTTATAAATTCTCACATCTCAAGCAAAAATTGTTTCGTTTTTCCAATTTTTACGCCTGTTTTATGTAACTGTCATATTATTTTTGGCATTTTTCAATTTTTAATGACAGTAAATTTGAAATCTAATGCCAACTTTGTGGAAAATTCAACTTTTCAAAAAACAAAGTTCTAGTTTTCATAGGTGACTCTGTTTTTTTTTAACTGTGAATGGACAGTAAAAGTGTCTAACTTTTTTATTTACCTAAACCGGCACCACCCCACCCCATTTTCATCATCATTTTATGTGCATAACTTCCTGGTTGGTTAAAATCACTGCCCCCTTCTTGAGAGGGCCCCCCATCTTTTAAATCAGTTTCGGTAACATCTGTGTAGTTTTTTTTGTTGTGCAGCGTGAAACAATCTTTTTTAAGCATCTCGAGAGCTATTTTAGCCAAATCATGCTTAGCCTGTTGCTTATTTTCAACCTCTGTGTCTTTAAGACTGCAAATTTCTTCATTTCCAATTTTAAGAATATGTACCAGCGTTTTTGGATCTTGTATGAACTTGCAGCTTAAGAAAATGGGTGTAAGGGAGTTTTGTAAAGTTTGCAAAGGTAATCCTTCTTTACTTGAGGTGTTTATAATGAGTTTACCGCGTACCCCACTTTGATTACATACAGCCCGAAGTAATTTGTCGCATTGTGCAGCTGTAGGGGGGCTTGCTTGAGCAACAAAGCGCTTGTAGGGTATTTTTGACGGGGCTGCATCTTCTAACTTGCGTTTTGCGTCCATTTTTAGCCCCAAAACACGATTTTTAATGTTTGTAAACAACTTTAGGTATAAAAGTGAGGTTAGAGGTGTCGCGTAAAGTTAGCTTCAAGTTGTATGTTTTCTTTGTCTTGGTTGTGTGTTAGTGGCCTTCACAATTGCAAAGTTTCTACCAGCTTTGGTTTTTGAAAGATTTTTCTTAATTTTTCGGTGTTTTGGCTAATTTTAATAGACTTGGTCAAGCCTACGTCATCAGTTTAGGCAACTAACATTACGGACCAAAGAAAATGGTTATTTTTTTCTTATTCTATGTTTCCAACATGATCTTTTAAAAACATTATTTAAAGAAAAATAAGAGTTTTTTAGGTCCCATTAGTGTAAAAATGTTCCTTTATATCTTATTTACGATATTTTAATTTAAAATTACCCGAGACTCTACCGCAAGAATAAAAAAATCCATTATTAATCTGATGCTGATGATCACCCATCAAGATGTCAGCTATAAACGCGAATTGCTTGAGAAAGCAACCATATCAAGGGGTATGGTTTTAGGAAATAGAAAAAAATGATCATTTTACAATGGTACTTACCAGACCTCTTGATATGGTTGCTTTCTCAACCAATTTGCGTTTAAAATTCACATCATGGATTGTGCACAACATTAACACATAAACTGTATATTACAGAGTTTTACAATGAACTAAACTTGAAATATCGAATTTAAGACAATATAGCACATTTTTATACTAAGGGTTAACTAAGGTAAACCTTTTATTTTCACAAAATATTGTTTTAAAAAAGTGGCTAAATATGACAGAATCAAAATGCTACTTCACAGACAGTTTTTTAATGTGGATCTGTGACGTAGGAGTTGACCGTGTGTATTGTTTTAGACCTGCCTTGCTGTGGGATTCGGATAAAAAATGGCTTTTTCTGCAGACTTGTGCTGGAATTAACGTTTGTCTTTCGTTAAACGACCGTCTGGACGAGTTTCACTTAGCGATTGAAAATATGCTCTTGACGAATAATATTAAAAGTGACTGGATTGAAGCGGTCCAGAAAAAATTCCCGAAAATTGCGATTTTTCAACCTGATACTATTACCGGTTTGTTGAAATTTATTCGTGATTATTTTTCGGACGTAAATACGAGTTTTGATGATGACGAAGGGGGTCTTTTGTGCAATGAAATTATGCTTGAATTTCCCCTGTTGCCATATTTATTATTTCGCCTGCTTGAGAATACGCATTGGATGCTGTATCCGGTTTTTGCTGAATTTACTAGCGAGTATTAAAAAATAGTTAATTTTATTTTTACTGCTTTCAAAATGTTTTATTTATACAAGTTTTAATTTTTTTTTAATTTAATAAAACCAATTTTAAGAGTTTAAAATATTTATTTTTTAAATAGTCATCATAAAATATCTAACAACATAATATACAATATTTACATACAAATATAACTAGATACATAACAAAAAATATTTAATACATATGGGAGTAAAAAAATAATTTTATTTTTTTGGACTAACAGTCTAACAAAAAATGTCAATTAATTTTGGAATGTTTTTTTGTTTACAGAGCTAAAAAAACGCAACAATTTTAACAAGATAGGTTATTTTGTTTTTAAATAACTTTCAGAAAGTGCCAAAAGTCGGTATCTTTGTTTTAAATTTCGCGCTCTTACGTGAGGATTCGCAACTTCCGTCGTATAATTAGCGGGAAACCATCCTGTTTGACCATCGCGTATCCGTTCCCCATGATACCAACCTAAAAATGTAAAAAAATAAAAAATAAAAAAATTGCCTCAGAAAAAAAAATATTTTAAAAACGTTTTGACATGTTTTTAAACTCAAAAATATAGGCCAATCATTCTAATAATACCCCCAGAAAAAAATCCCAACCAAGATCTGCTTGTGCAGGTTTGTAGCCACTACCCCCAGGAATATAAAAGTGAAAAATTTCCGTGACGTTTATTCCCCATCTTGCATAGAAGTGAGGAGTTAGTTTTTTGTTAATACCTAAACTATTTGGCACTTTTGAAAAAAGTTTTAAAGTTTTTTAGGAACATTATTTTAATAAAAATACAATCATTTTAAAAACAATAATAAATCACCAATATGAACGATTTTATAGCACTTGGAAAATGTGCTAATTTGGTCCAACAGAGAACGCTCCAATCTATGCTTCAGGACTCTATGGCTAAGATAGACGATTATGATGAAATAAGGTGATTTTCAGAGAGCTACGGAATCGTTTATATTGGTGATTTATTATTTTTTTAAAAATGATTGTATTCTTATTAAAATAATGTTCCTAAAAATTTTTAAAACTTTTTTCAAAAGTGCCGAATAGTTTAGGTATTAACAAAAGACTAACTCCTCACTTCTATGCAAGATGGGGGTTAAACGTCACGGAAATTTTGTGGGAATTTGTCACTTTTATATTCCTGGGGGTAGTACCTACAATCCTGCATAAGCAGATACTGGTTGGGATTTTTTTCTAAGGAACCTACAAATTTTAATTAGAATAATTGGGCTAAACAAGCTTATTTTAAATAATTTGCATGTTAAAATCAAGTACGCCTTTGATTCCAAGATGTCTGCCTACAATCAGCTGATTTTTGTCAATTTATGACATTTCCAGCATAAATCAAGAAGGCGCTTGAATTATTCAAGATGTCCGCCACGAATCAGCTGATTTTTGACAAACGAGCCTTTTTACTTATTAAATAACCTCTTATAATAATTTATTAAGCTATTTAGACTACTTTTAAAGGTGTTTTTTGTTACTCTTACCGTCAACCATTTTTCTCAAAACGTTAATGACATCACCTCGGCCCAATGCCAATTCGTCCGGTTGTACAGCTGTGTAACTGTGAATCGCAGTCACCTGTGGACAGTCCCAGCATTCATAAAGGGTTTCATCTGGGTCCTCTGACCTTGGAGGGGTCAAAGCTTCAATCCATCGTTCTTTGTCTGACTCGCTGTTGCAAGCCAAGAGCTGAAAAAAAAATAATTTGAATTTGAAGTTTTTATAACAGCTGTTTCCACTTGGTGTGGTCTCATCAGTACAGCATGTCTCATTGATGTAGGATACTGAGTTAACCACATATTCCTTGGACCAAAATAAGAAAAAAAGTTCCTATAATTATATGTCCGATTTTGCTCCCTTACTGAGTTACAACCCTTTGAAAAAGCCTCTAAAAAATAAGTTTTTTTGAAATATTTTCAGAACGAATAATTTTTTCAAAAAATGTTATGGGACCTTTTTGACTTATCTAATTACTAGAAATATTTTCACATTTGTAAAATTTTAAAAAAAGTGCTTATAGTGGGGATTTTTGGGGGGCTGTAAGTTCAAAAAATGTCAAAATCGGACATATGTTTGTATGAACTTTTTTTCTTATTTTGGTCCAAGGAATATGTAGTTAACTCAATGTTCTGCATTAACGGGACATTCTGTATAGTCAATGACGAATATTTACATACCATTTCAATTGTTTTATTATCCTGGTTTTCCAAAATTGTGAGGAAAATTAGATTTTTGGCAGTCGTTTCTTTTAATGGTAGGGCATGGACAGCATCTCCACTGCTCAGTTCTATTAGGTTTCTTGGGCAGTAATGTATCACACTGTATACGTTTTCGCTAAAAAAAAAAAAAAATAGTATATTAACCTCGAGTTGAAAAAGTAGAAAAGAACTTTTGGAGAATTGGGGTAATGAAACAGTTTTAATGAACTTAAGATTATGTTAGTTTAATTCAAGGTTATTGAAATCATGGGACACTAAGGCTAGAGATTCAAATTTACAGATTCGAAGATCTGTGCTCCTAGAAGCTCGTTAAGTCATCTACGTTGAGCTCCCGTCAATTCTACTAAAAAGCACATCTACATGAGGGCCCCATCGTATATTAAAACTAAATGCAGTTTTGAAAACTATATAAATAGGACTACAAACGTATTATGGTTTTATTTAAATCGGTTATTTCTTTGTGTCGAAAATCTGACTTCAAAAATCATTACACTCTTTTTGTTTTGTTTTTTCGACTACGGATACATTTTTTGGTTTTTATACATTACGTGGTCTATGCCAAACCATAATACGTTAATTTACCATGCTTTTTTAAAGCTTGTAAATGATTAAAATTGCAATTTACGTTTTTCCCTAATATAGATGTGCTCGTTCAAAGATTTCAATGTAGAAACAAAAACACCAAAAGTACTATATTACCATATTTTTATTATTTCTTGCACTCAGTACCACTTTTATGTATCACAAACATTATCCTAAATATTTTTAATCATAGTTATTGATGTATTACTCCTTGCATATTTTGTTGAAATTTCGAAAATAACTGACATTTAGGGAGATGACTTTTACGAACTTTTAAGTGCACAGAACATCATTTATGAATTTGAATCTATAGCCTTAAGGAAGATACTTACCATTTATTTTTGGCAGCTATAAATAAGTCGTTGAATAAGAATAAATGTAGGTTGACCTTGGAAAATCGTTTACCAAACGTTAGTTTGATATCATCTGACCTTGGCAACATTTGAGTTACACTTCCGGACCTCACTAGCCATCTCGTGGGGCTTAATATTTCAATGGGGGGCACTTTGGAAAAGTCGAGTTTTTTGTATATTTTCTTCAGTTCAAGTTGGCGTTCTTTGTTTCTGGCAGCTTCGTTACATTGATTGACTATTTTGTTTAAAGTTGCCAAAGCGTATTGACAGGTTAAAAATTCTGAATCTTGAGAAGAAAGCCTTTTTAAAACGGCGTCAACTAATAGAGGTAATCGCGTTATTCTTTGCATTGGCAACATTAAAAATGAATAAAGTGATAGTGAATGGCAGGTGGAACTCGTTTCGAGATGACGCAGATTTTTTTCAAATGACGTTTTTTCCCTAAAAATTAAACATTAGTAAACAATAGTAGATTTTAGTACTAAAGTGTGATTTAGAGTTAAATTAAATTAACTCAACGCCACTCAAAGCTACTTTACTCCACTTAACTTGACGCGACTAAATTAAGGCATTTATAGTATAAATTTACACGTTAGTTTACAACAAGCTAATTTAGTAAACGCCATCTATCGGTAAATGTTAGAATCGTCTTATTTACAGAAATTCATCTGAAATTCTTCGATTATCTTTGTACTTTTAAAAATTTGGTCTAGTAGCCGATAGATGGCTCTAGTGAAGAGGCTACTTTACATTGAATTAGCTGAAATTAACCAAAATTAAGAAATAGAACCTTAAGTAAACGTCAAGTTAAGTTAATTGGATGTGTAAATGCGATTTCACCTTTCGTATAATTTATTTCAGTCGCGATACGTTAATTATAAGTGAAGTTACGCTAATTCATCTCTAAATCATGCTTAAGAATTAAAGTGATGCTTTGTGTGACGGGGCAGAAAGATTGTCTGGTGAACGAAGCGAGACAGACAATTCTGCCGAGGCACACAAAGCCACTTTAACTCTGTGTAGTAAACGATACTATTTCTTAAAACTTCTAAATACAATGGTTTTATAATAAATTTAATTTACTTATTTTTTTTTACTTTTATTTATTTTAAAATAAACGTCATTATAGTGATGTTTATTTGACGTTTTAAGGAAAAAAAAATTGGTAGCGTCAGTAAAAGTTACTTTTACTGTCGCCGGTAGTAAAAATTAAAACTCTATGATACAGTTCAGAAAAGTGCTACTTTATGTTCGCCATATACGTCACCAAATTGATGTTTTTTTGACGTTTTAAGAAAAAATAAGTTTGTTTCTTTTGCCTAATTTGTTCATCTATAACATTAAACTTGTTTTTTCTAGACTGTACTACAGTTTTTGCAGTTGCTAATGTCACTAAATATAAAAGAGTTCGGCCATTTTTTTTTATTTTATTTCTGTGGAAAGTGACCAGACTCTTTCATATTCACTGACACTAGTAAAACCGAAAAACTTCTTTTTTAACATGGAATGTCACGAAGCATAAAAACTGTGATTATGTAATGTTGCTTGCCTAAAATCAACAAAAAACACCACTTTCTGGTCATTGCTCAGTGGGTTTATAAAAGTTAATTTTAATTAAAAATTGTGCTTACCAGCAACATAAATAAACAAAACACGAGTTGACATATTCTAAGGGTCCATCAATAAGCTTTTAAATAAAACATATTGGCAATTTAAAATGCTAAAAAATAGTGCTTTTAAATTGACAAAATCCTGTATTTAAACGCTTATTGATGAACCTTTAGAATATGTCAACTTGTGCTTTGTTTATTTATGTTGCTGGTAAGCACAGTTTTTAATTAAAATTAACTCTTATAAACCCACTGAGCAATGACCAGAAAGTGCTGTTTTTTGTTGATTTTAGGCAACCAACGTTACATAACCACAGTTTCTATGCTTCGCGACATTTTCCTTTAACAAACTTACTTTAAACTTCTTAGCGTATCGTCAATAATGATTTGGTTTTCGCTATACGGAATATAGACGCAAAAGTTTTCTTCAGCATGTTTTTGTATAATATCGCAAATTCCATGTAGTAAAATATTGTCTTGCCAACATTTTTCCAAGTCGAGTAGAAGTTTAGCAGAGCATTCTTTAACTAAAAATAATAAATATTCGTTAGTTTTTTTTTGCAAAAATTTTAAGTGAAAAAAAAATTACCTTGGTGTATTTTGCTAAAAAGAATATCATATTCGTCATTTTTCAATCCTTCTGTGTCTTTCAAATTTTGTATAAAGTGGTCATTTAAAACATTTAGAGAATTTAAATAGGAGGCTTCTGATGTCAAAATCTCAAATTTGGCTTCTTGTAATTTTTTTTGATGAGTGCTTAAAGTGCCTAAAGAAAACACATATTTTAAAGAATATTTTTTTTTTGCAGTTGGTATTAGCCCAATCATTCTAATAATGCCCCCAGAAAAAAATCCCAACCAAGATCTGCTTATGCAGGTTTGTAGCCACTACCCCCAGGAACATAAAAGTGAAAAATTTCCACAAAACTTCCGTGACGTTTAGCCCCCATCTTGCATAGAAGTGAGGGGTTAGTTTTTTGTTAATACCTAAACTATTCGGTACTTTTGAAAAAAGTTTTAAACATTTTTAGGAACATTATTTTAATAAGAATACAATCATTTTTAAAAAAATAATAAATCACCAATGTGAACGATTTTATAGCACTTTGAAAATGTGCTAATTTGGTCCTACAGAGAACGCTGCAATCTATGCTTCAGGACTCTAGGACTAAGATAGACGATTATGATGAAATAAGATGATTTTCAGAGAGCTATAGAATCGTTAATATTAGTGATACATTATTTTTTTAAAAATGATTGTATTTTTATTAAAATAATGTTCCTAAAAATTTTTAAAACTTCTTTCAAAAGTGCCAAATAGTTTAGGTATTAACGAAAAACTAACTCCTCACTTCTATGCAAAATGGGGGCTAAACGTCACGGAAATTTTGTGGGAATTTTTCACTTTTATGTTCCTGGGGATAGTGCCTACAATCCTGCATAAGCAGATCTTGGTTGGGATTTTTTTCTGGGGGCATTATTAGAATGATTGGGCTATTAAATATGATAAAAGAAGTTACTAAACCATAGATAAAACTTACTTAAAACCAGAGACTGCACTACTTCAGGTATTTCACACCATAAAGTTCTGTTATAATTTGTTTTGTGTTCTGGATTATTTGGTGTTATTAGTTCCATCGCAGAAGGCCTTCTAAATTCTTGGGATTCAATATTTCGCTTATTTTCCAGGTCTTCATAATTGTCTGAGTCGAAATCTGAGGTACTGTCATTGCAAACCGACTAAAAAAAACAAACAATTCAAAAATAAAACTTCGGTAAAAAAAATTAAGTTGTGCAGAAATTTGAATTTTGGAAAAAAACTGTTTTAAAAAAAAAAAAAAAATTTATGTTTAAATACAGGGTGTCCCCTTTTTTTCTTATTTTCGTCCAAGGATGTCGCAAAGCATAGAAATTGTGGTTATGTAATGTTGGTTGCCTAAAATCAACAAAAAACAGCACTTTCTGGTCATTGCTCAGTGGGTTTATAAAAGTTAATTTTAATTAAAAATCGTGCTTACCAGCAACATAAAAAAAACAAAGCACAAGTTGACATATTCTAAAGGTCCATCAATAATTGTTTAAATACAGAATTTTTGCAATTAAAAATGCAAAAAAAATGCTTCTAAATTGCCAAAATTCTGTATTTAAACAATTATTGATGGACCTTTACAATACAACTTGTGCTTTGTTTATTTATGTTGCTGTTAAGCACAATGGTTAATCAAAATTAACTCATATAAACCCACTGAGTAATGACCAGAAAGTGGTGTTTTTTGTTGATTTATGGCAACCAACATTACATAACCACAGTTTCTATGCTTTGCGACATTTCCTTTAAAAAAAAATATTTTTTTTGTGTTTACCTCCAAAACTGCAGCATCGTAAAATTGATACAAAGGCTCGTCTTGAAGCCTTAGTTGTATGTCAGCATCTCCAGAAAGGCTATTTAACGAAAGATCTTTTTTATGTTCACTTCCAATGCTTTCATTGTAAAACGAATCATTTTTGGTGTTATAATAATCAGAGTCTTCATTTAATGATATTGAATTTCTTGTCCCATTTTGAGAAGGAGTTATAGTGACATTTGTATTGGTACCACTGTTTTCTGTCGAACTTGTACTTGGACTAGAATTTGAGTTTGACTTTTCGTAAAGCCCGACTTCGCTATACCAACAGGCTGACGGCTGCTTCGCAGAAATTGGACTTTTATCCAAAGTTTTGAAAATGCCTACTTCAGCATACCATGCCGATTTTTTTCCATTTTTGGGGGATGATTCTTCTAGAAAATAATCCTGGTTAAAATTATTCTTAAAACATGTTTTTTTAAGCAAAGTAATTTTGTCAAATTTTTTGTCTCATTTTTTGGTAAGGGGTAAGGGTTTAAATATTTTTAGTTTTTTTTATTATCATGGACACAAGTAATTTTTGCCAGCAATGAATGTTTATGTAAAACGAGCTGCTAAATTCGAATCTGGCACTTAAATATTTACAGCGCTTTTAGTTTAACTGCTATGAGCTTTTAAAGGCAACTTATCGCGCAACCTTATTTTTTTGGGTGTTTTAATTTGCAAAATTTTGTTTTCACAAAATATTAAAATGCAGATTTGTATTCTACCGCAAAAAAAGCAATCTACAAAATGAGTTTTATTAAAATCAGACAAAAAAATTATTTTTGCTAAGCATTTTTAAAAATTTTGAAAATATGGCTAACTTTGAAAAGCTCTAGAAAAAAAACGAAAGCACTTGGAAAAATTCTAATTCCTGATTCTTTTTCTACGGATTCTAATTAGTTTAAAAACACAGTTTCAGGCAAATCTATTTTTTCAAAATTTACCTCATTTTTTAGTAAGGGGTAAGGGTACAAATATTTTCAGTTTTTTAATTATCACGGCCACAAGTAATTTTTGCCACAAACAAGTGCCATCAATTCTTATGTAAACGAGCTGCTTAATCCCAATCTGACACTTAAATATTTACAGCACTTTCAGTTTTAGTGCTATGAGCTTTTAAAGGGAACTTAAAACGCACAACCCGATTTTTTTTAAAAGCTCTAATTAACAAAAAACATTTTTTAGAAAAAAATTAAATGCAAATTCGTATTTTACAACATAAAAGTAATCTACAAAATAAGTTTTATTAAAATCGGTAACTTAAATTTTTTTAACTTTTTTGTAAGGGGTAGGGGTTAAAAAATCGTCGATTTTGGCCAAAATACAGTTTTTTGAGTGTCATGGGCTCAAAAAAATTATGACTAACCCAAAAACCTTCATGCCTATGTAAAACGAGCTGCTAAATTCGAATCTGGTATTTAAATATATACAACACTTTTATTTTTAGCGGTGTGAGCTTTTAAAGGCAACTTCAAACGCGCAACATGATTTTTTTTAAAATGCTCTAATTCACAAAAAAAATTTTTTAGGAAAAATTTAAATGCAGATTCGTATTTTACAGCAAAAAAGCAATCTACAAAATAAGTTTTATTAAAACCGGTGACATAAATTTTTTTAACTTTTTTGTAAGGGATAGGGGTTACAAAATTGTCGATTTTGGCCAAAATACAGTTTTTTGAATGGCTAAATCTCAAAAATATTCTGAAATACCCGAAACATTAAGTGCTTATGTAAAACGAGTTGCTGAATCCGAATCTGACACTTAAATATTTGTAACGATTTTAGTTTAAGTGTTATGAGCTTTCAAAGGCAACTTCAAACGCAAAACCTGATTTTTTTCAAAAGGCTCTAATTTATGAAAAACATTTTTAAGAAAAAATTGAAACGCAGATTCATATTCTACAGCATAAAAGTAATCTACAAAATAAGTTTTATCAAAATCGATAACTTAAATTTTTTTCACTTTTTTCTAAAAAAATTGTCAATTTTGGCCAAAATACAGTTTTTTGAGTGTCACAAACTTAAAATAATTCTGATCTACCCCAAAACTCAATTGCTTATGTAAAACGAGCTGCTGAATTCGAATCTGGCACTTCAATATTCGTAGTGCTTTTAGTTTTAGTGTTATGAGCTTTCAAAGGCAACTTCAAACGCATAAATCGATTTTTTTAAAAAGCTCTAATTTAAAAAAAACAATTTTTAGGAAAAATTAAAACGCAGATTCGTATTTTACAACATAAAAGTAATCTACAAAATAAGTTTTATCAAAATCGGTAACTTTAATTTTTTTCACTTTTTTGTAAGGGTTAAAAAATCGTCGAAAAAAATTCTGACATACCAGAAAATTTAGATTCTTATGTAAAACGAGCTGCTGAATCCGAATCTGACATTTAAATATTTGTAACGCTTTCAGTTTTAGCGCTATGAGCTTTCAAAGGCAACATCAAACGCAAAACCCGATTTTTTTTAAAAAGCTCGAATTTACAAAAAACAGTTTTTAGACAAAAATTAAACGCAGATTCGTATTTTACAGCATAAAAGTAATCTACAAAATAAGTTTTATCAAAATCGGTGACTTAAATATTTTTCACTTTTTTGTAAGGGGTAGGGGTTAAAAAATTGTCGATTTTGGCCAAAATACAGTTTTTTGAGTGTCACAATCTCAAAAAAATTCTGACATACCCGAAAACTTAGTTGATTATGTAAAACGAGCTGCTTAATCCGAATCTGGCACTTAAATATTTGCAACGCTTTTAGTTTTAGCGCTACGAGCTTTTAAAGGCAACTTCAAACGCAACACTTGTATTTTATCAAGGTACTTTTATGCCAAAAAAAATTTTGGTAACAAACGTAAATACAAATTGGCATTTTACAAAGTAAAAATAGTTTAAAAAATGAGTTTCATTAAAATTATTTTTTTTTAATTTTTTTTTGGGGGGGCTTACCAGTGGTGATGTTTACAGTTGGTGTAGGTGGTGGGGGGCTACTTGGTCGATTAGGGGGCACAGCAAGACTTCGTCTTCGCAAACCTGGAGACGATTTTCGCCTGTCTTTCAGTTCTTTTATAATATTATCATGCGAAATAGGAGTAACATTTTTAAGGTTAGAATCTATGTTTATGTCTTCTGTTACGTAAAACGTACTTTTTGACTTTTGGTCCTTTTGACACTCCAAAGTGTTCGTTATGTTCTGCGCATGTGCAGGCGATACCGACATGCTTTTTCTAAACTTCTCTAAAAAGCTCTTTCTATCAACTGTTGTCGTAGCGGTTCTTGTGATAACTTCGGGTTCGACTGACGGTTCTTCAGCCACTTCCACGTTTTGGTAAGTGCTTTCGATACTGTTGCTCATCATGCTTAGTCTTTTTGGGGCTTTGTTATCGACTGTAGAAAGGTCAGTTCTTGATTTTCCGATAAGGGACATTCTGCTTAAGGATTTTGCGAAATCGTTTTTCGTTACGGACCAGTTTCTTCGGAGTTTTTTTATGTGTTTACCAGCTGATGCTTTTAGTCTTGTGAAAACGTATGTTTGTTGGGGGATTTCGGGTAATGTTGTGCCGCCTGCACCAGCGTCGCTCTGAAAAAAGTATTTTTAATTCTGTGGTAAATAGGCAAAAGGGGATAAGTATAAAACTGTCATTTGTGCATGTCACTCTAAAAATGATGATCTTGCAAATATTAAACAATATTAATGCAATAGTGAGAAGCTAGCTGAAAAAATAGATTTTAAAGTACGTATATGGCTGATCCAAATTGTAAATATCTAAATGTTTCTATTAAAATTCGGTGTACGAAAAACAATTTTTTTTAAATGTCAAATATACTTATCCCGTTTCGCCTCCCTACCACAGAATTATTGGAAAATACATTACTGAATTTTAAAACAGTCTGTATAGTGTAACGTCATTTTTGTCCTAACCTGGCTTCCCGAATAGTTCGGGAAAATCTTACGAAAAATTCTTGTTTTTTTTGGAGCAGCACAATTTTTGTTGGGAAAATGTAGTATTTGATACCTAGAAACATAATTACCATGTGCGCACTCATGCGCATATTAGCATTTTGTGCTAGAGCCCCCCAAAGAGCCCCCTTTTATTCGTAATACTAGATCATGGTGGATCTAGACCAAATTTTGGAAATAGACACCAAACAAGGTTCTAAAAAGATTTTCATAAAAAAATTCTTCTAAAATAATTTCTTCACCCCCAAAATGGCCCCAAAAATAGTAATATTTATCATGTTGGATTTACACCAAATTTTGCAAAAAGATTCATAATAATGTTTTAAAGGACACTCTAAAAAGATAAATTCTCTAAAACATTTTTTTTATTCTCCATGAAAAATAGCCCCCCCAAAGGGGCAAATGAATGAAAAATTTTAAAAAAAGATTTTTTAAAATCTAATTTTGCATCTGCTTGCAAACTTTGGTCTAAATCAAACATGATAAATATTTGTCAATTTGGGGCTATTTAGGGGGCTAGGGATTTTTTTAGAGAATTTTTTTTACACAAATCATTTTAGAACCTTGTTTAGTGTCTATTTGCAAAATTTGGTCTAGATCCACCATGATCTAGTATTACGAATGAAAGGGGGGGCTCTTTGGGGGGCTCTAGCACAAAATCCTAATATGCGCATGAGGCGCACATGGTAATTATGTTTCTAGGTATCAAAAACTTTGTTTTTCACAAAAATTGTGCTGCCCGAAAAATTTCTTGGCCAAATGTAAAATTTTACGAGAATAGAAGGAAAAATTTTGAAAGCCCGGTTAGGGCATAATAAAAAAAAAAGGGAAAACGTACCAAAAAAGATTCGTCGGTGTCAGAATCGGAGTCAAATGAGTCATAATCACAGTCTTGAGTTTCTTCGCTAGCTGAATATTGCAAACTTTCGTAATGGTGGTCTGAATCACTGTCTGCACCTAGAAAAAAACAAAACCAAATTAAAAAAAAATAATCAATAAAAAATTAAAACAATAATAATAAATGTATTTGATGTTATAACAATGGAAGTTAAACAATAACAGCTGCTACATTTTGTTTAAAGTTTGCAAAGATTATTCTAAAATTATTGGTAAAAAAATAAATTGATTTATCTAATTACTAGAAATATTTTCGAATTTGTAAAATTTAAAAAAATGTGTTTATAGTGGGGATTCTTGGTGGGCTGTAAGTTAAAAAAAAAGTCAAAATCGGACATATGTTTATATGAACTTTTATTCTTATTTTGGTCCAAGAAATATGTGGTTAACTCAGTTTTCTATATCAACATTCTGTAGATTGTGAAAATTTTCAAAAACGTAAGACAAAACCGAAAACCACAATTAAATCTAGTCCAATCTAGTTTAACATCTGTTTTTATAATAAAAAAAATAAAATAGATTCGTACTTATACAAAATCCACAATGACAAAAATACAAAGGCAATAAAAGACAGTTTAATTTTAAGAAATAATAAAAATTTAGTTTACAAAAGAAACCAATTTTCACGGATTTCTTCTTAATCTATTTTATTTATTATACAATACCGGAAAATTGCCCGCAAAAAATAAAGCTAATTATAAAATATTGTGTAAAACTAAAAGTATGAAATTCGTGTGGTGGTACTAAAAAAACTTTCTTAAACAATTAAAGAAATTAATTATCCGATAAAAATAGAATGCAGTAATAAAAAGAGTCCGTAGAAGAAGCTCTTTTGTTTTTGTCATAGCCTAATACTATTTTTTTCTGAAAATGTCAAAAAAACATCACTTTAGTGATGTATATGGCGACCATAAAGTAGCACTTTTCTGAACTGCATCATGGAGTTTTTATTTTTACTGCCGGCAACAGTAAAAGTAATTTTTACTGACACTACCAAATTTTTTTTTCTTAAAACGTCAAATATACATCACTTATATATAATGACGTTTATTTTAAAATAAATAAAAGTCAACTAAGATAAGCAAATTAAATTTATTATAAAACCATTGTATTTAGAAGTTTTAAGAAAAAGTATCGTTTACTACACAGAGTTAAAGTGGCTTTGTGTGCCTCGGCAGTATTGTCTGACACGCTTCACTCACCAGACAATCTTTCTGCCTCGTCACACAAAGCATCACTTTAACTCTTAGTACTAAAATCTACTATTTTCTCCCAAAAAGGCTATGTACCAGAAAAATCATTCCTTTTAAAAAAAATTTGTTTAGTTACCAATGAAAAAATACCTTACTGTCTATAATACCAAAAAATGTTAATTAAAAAAGCGAAACCTAATCTAAAATTCTATATTACCTATAAATAAAAAAATAATAATAAACGCAATATTGAAAAACAAATATTACTAAGCACTACCTAATTAAGTATAGGTAATGTAATTTTTCTTAAACAATGGAGCGTACAATAAAAAAATTAATTGCTTATGTACATTACCATATACCTAGCCATAACTTTGCTGTTACTTTTTTCCTATTTTGATTAAAATATGTTCATACAGGGTCTCCCAGAATTGGCGCACCACCTGTATGGTACGCTGTTAGGGCATGCCTGGGGATTCCAGGAAAATTGTTAAAAAAAATCCATCTGATATATTCATTGAGAAAAATGCGAACAAAGTTGCATAAATTTGGCAACACAGTCTAAGAAAATATTACACAGTCTAGGTAAATAAATCTAAAAATCCCATCTATGAGTCTTGATTATACACTTTTGCCTAAAATTTTATTGACATTGTTGTCAGCTTATTTCAAGAAAATTTTGTAAAATTAAATTGATTATAAAAATGTTATTTGACCATTTAAAATAAGAAAAATCGTAGAAATGGTTTAAGATAGACTGCAGCTTTGTATTAAACCATATCTTTCGTTAATACGTGCTGTTGTTTTTAAGATATATGCGTTTAAAGTTTTGCACTTTGGGGCCTCATATCTTCGAAGGTGTATGAGATGGATTTTTTTTGACAATTTTCTGGGTATCCCTGGGCATGCCCCAACAACGTACCATACAGGTGGTGCGCCAATTCTGGGACACCCTGTACATAGAAATGAAATGTTTATTGCTTCCATTAATCATTTGTTTAAAATGAAATTGTTGTTAGTTTTCTATTTCTATTTGCGATTATCGTAATGAGATTGTAAAATGTAATTGCCTGATAAGAATTATTGTACTTTTCTCATATGTGTTAAAGAGCATTTTCTAAAAATTAATCTTCATTCAAGAGTGAAAATCTTTTAAAAGGGAAATGTCGCGAAGCATAAAAACTGTGGTTATGTAATGTTGGTTGCCTAAAATCAACAAAAAACAGCACTTTCTGGTCATTGCTCAGTGGGTTTATAAGAGTTCATTTTAATTAAAAATTGTGCTTACCAGCAACGTGAATAAACAAAGCACAAGATGACATATTCTAAAGGTCCATCAATAAGCGTTTAAATACAGAATTTTGGCAATTTAAAATGCAAAAAAGTAGTGCTTCTAAATTGCCAAAATCCTGTATTTAAACGCTTATTGATGGACCTTTAGAATATGTCAACTTGTGCTTTGTTTATTTATGTTGCCGGTAAGCACAATTTTTAATTAAAATTAGCTCTTATAAACCCACTGAGCAATGACCAGAAAGTGTTTTTTGTTGATTTTAGGCAATCAACATTACATAACCACAGTTTCTATGCTTCTCGACATTCCCTGTTAAAAAAAAAACTAAATTTTATGATTTTTTGTCCGTCTGTCTGTCTGGAACATCATTAATTATTACCAAACTCAAGAAGGAATTATCAAATCGATTTGAAATTTGGTCCAAAAATTAATGGCATATAGGGGAAGAAATGGGTTGTTTTTGGAAAAAATTGAATTATAAATAGGGGGTAGAACGCACCCTCAAAGTTTAAAAAAAATCATATTTCGATTAATATTAATTTTACGAAAAAAAGTATGTTTAATAAAATTAAACAGTGTGTTTTTCTGTATAAAAACGCATTTTGAAGTTTTTTTGCACCCCTACCCGTTTAAAAAAAAACAAATTTTTGCATTTAAAAAAAAACATTTTTTGTTTTACCTATGTAAAAATTAATTTCTTGGCTCTCCAGACTTTCTTCAAAGATCCTGTTCCTAAATTTGGGAATATCTCTAGCTGCCCGAATTTTTTCACTAGCCTTTTTATAATCCTCCCCCGTAAAATCCCCATTTTCCCCACCCCTATCACTTTTGGCATCATTTTCGCCATTTTTTAAATCAACAACTTCTTTAAAATTATCATCAAAAAAATCCAAGTACACTATGGTGGGTGACGTCACAAAAACGCGATCTCCAATGTCTTTTCTTCGCTTGCGGCCCCATGTTGAGGGGGCCGACCTTGGGGGCGGGATAGGGGGTGGCCCCCTTTTTTTGTGGGATGCTGACGACACTGACCGTTTATGTTTTTCACTGTTTTTACTCATTTTGGTTTGGTAAACTTTAACATTTTTAGTGTTTTGTTTTATGGGAGCGTTTGGTTAAAACTTGATTAAGAGTGCCATGACTGTTTTATTATTGAAACAATGGCGCAACACTGGACGACTTGATCCCACACACTGTAAATTCTTGTTAGTCGTTTTATTGTTGCATATTTCTTTAATTAGATTCATTCATTTCAATTATCTAACGTGGTTTAATGAATAATTGAATGTTTTATTTGCGTGTTGTGTTTAGAATGACGTTTGGTTTAATACTGTTCTGAGTAACTATTTTAAAAACTACTTTCACTTTTCCTCGAGCAGACCTCGGCACCGAGGCGCACAAATAATCAAGTTAGCCAAGGAAGTCTTTCCAGGGAGCGTATTTACCACAAGATGACTTTTAAAACTATTTATTCACAATTAAAAAAACAGAGCAGGCGAGCCATAGGGTGACAGATTTTACCCTGTATATTATCATTAATGTCACTTGTGTTTGCTGGTTATGTAAGAAAAGCCAAAAAAATTAAAAAATGCATTTAAAAACATGTTTAGGACATCTGAATCAATAACAATGGTCTCAATACAACAGAAGTATTTATTTCTTTATAAAATTACTTTTTAATGCACTAGTCATTAAACCATTTATAAGTTTGCACAAAATAGGAATGATTTATGTAAGTACTCACTGTTAAGAAGTCCTTTTAGGTATCATGGGATAAATTAGCACTTTTACAAAAATCTCTACAATTTTCTTTATAAATTCTTATATCTCAAGCAAAAATTGTTTCGTTTTTTCAGTTTTTACGCCTGTTTTATGTAACTGTCATTATATTTGGCATATTTCAATTTTTAATGACAGTAAATTTGAAATGTAATGCCAACTTTGTGGGAAATTCAACCTTTCAAAGAAAAAGGTTCTAGTTTTTATAGGAGACTGTGGTTTTTTTTAAATGTAAATGGATAGTAAGTCAAATCTATTTTTTCAAAATTTATCTCATTTTGTAGCAAGGGGTAAGGGTCCAAATTTTCCCAGTTTTTTAATTATCACGACCACAAATAATTTTTGCCAGCAATGAATGTCATCAATGTTTATGTAAAACAAGCTGCTAAATCCGAATCTGGCACTTAAAAAGTTCCAACGCTTTTGGTTTAATTGCTATGAGCTTTCGAAGGTCACTTCAAACGCAACACCTGATTTTTTTTTTGAAATCACATAATTTTTAAACAAAAACTGTACGAAAAAAATTAAATGCATACTCGTATTCTACAACAAAATAGAATTTAAGAAAATAAGTTTTATTTAAATCGGAGGCAAAAATAATTTTTCTTCAAAATTGTAATTTTTTTTATAATTAATTTTTTTTATAGTATACTGAATACGCTCCCGGTAATAACAAGTGAAACTCATTACCAGTATGGCATGGCGCGCACTAGAACAAAACACTGTCATCATAAACATAAACAACTTGATTATATTATTTCCTAAACAGGGAAAAATAATCAGTTAAATGCATTTTTCTATTTTGCGATATACTTTCGTGGACATGGAATTTAAAACGATCAATTTTTGCATTGTAAATATGGTCAAAATGGTGGCTTAAACATTTCAAGTTTTATGCGAAGTGGACATTAACAAGAAACATTTCTCTGATGTTTTACGAAGATAAGAGCCTTATGGTTATCCTAAAACAAAATTATTTAAAAAAGCAAATATCTTCTTATTATTTTTTTCATCGGCAGTACATTTTACATAATTTATTTTAATAAAATACATTTGACGCATTTTGTTGTCAAAATATCATTCGAAAACTGTCATAAAAACCCCATTCAAAATAGAGTAACATTCAAAAAATCAAAGGTGGCTGATAAAAAATCGTTTTAAATTCCATATCCACGATAGTACGTTCAATAGAATCATACTATTGACCTCTAACCGGTTTCTTAACTTAATGTTATTTGAATCACTGTATAAACCATAAAGTGATTTGCTGTGTACATTTTTAAAATGATTCCTTTGTAAAAATCTTGAAATCAAGTTAAGTTGGTAAAATAAAAAGGATTGACGTCAAATTTAAAATAGGCACGGTAGCGTCATTTTATTTCTTATACATTACCATAGTTGGCATTGAAAATTACGAAACAAAAACAAGAAACAAGTTCGGTTTATTTCGCTAATTTTGTTTTTAGGTGCGTGAAGTTACTATCGTGGACATGGAATTTAAAACGATCAATTTTTGCATTGTAAATATGGTCAAAATAGTGGCTTAAACATCTCAAGTTTTATGCGAAGTGGACATTAACAAGAAACATTTCTCTGATGTTTTACGAAGATTAGAGCCTTATTGTTATCCTAAAACAAAATTATTTAAAAAAGGAAATATATTCTTACTATTTTTCTCGCCGGCAGCACATTTTACATAATTTATTTTAATAAAATACATTTGACGTATTTGCTGTCAAAATAACATTCGAAAACTGACATAAAAATACCCCATCCACAGTAAAGTAAAATTCAAAAAATCCAAGGTGGCTGATAATAAATTGTTTTAAATTCCATGTCCACGATATTAAAACATAGAGTGTTTTAAGGAACGTTTTTTTGCACGCGTCCAGGTTTGTAACAAAATGCCTTATAAAACAAGTTTTTTAGACTACTTTCTATATTTGCTTTATTTAATTTATTAGAAAGCATTTTTAATTTCCATTAAAAAATTAACTTAAAATTTTATTTTTATTAGATTGGCAACATTGACATTTGAAGCAAAAAGTAAATTTAGGTCAGACATCCTGAATAATGACATTTGTAAACTTTACTCACTTAATACTGAATAAATAGGCGTTTTTCAGAAAATGTAACGTTGATATCGTTTCTTCAATTATTTTAGTTATTGCCTCTACAAAAGAACTATGTCCCCCAATAGATTATAATAGTAAAATTAGTAAATAAAAAGTACCTTGCAAGGGAAGAATTCATCTTTTTGCATCTGAGAAATCAACCTAATAAAATAAAATTTCGGGTTTAATAATGAAACAATTCAGCAACCTCAAAAAACCAAATTTTGGGTTTAATAATGTGCTTATTATAGAACGCAAATATATTTCAAAACTCGATTTTTTAAACTGCCCCATTTTAAATTATACTTTTATATGGCTAACGTCACGGACCTTAAAACTTCTTTCATAAAGTTTAGCCTATAAGGTATGTCATAGGCGGAGGCGTTTTAAAATTTTAAAAATAATGCAAACAACCTGTTTTCAACAAGATTTTCAATGTTATTCTCTTGATTTTTATTCCCTTCGCTAATAAAATCAAAAACTTTTAATTTTTTTTATGTGGTTTAAAAAATGTTTGCGCTTTTTGTTGTAAATAAGATTTAAACAAGCTTTAAAAAGACAGTCAAAATGTCATTTTTTTGCATTTTACAAGACCCAAAAATAAAAATTTTAAATTAAATTAAAAAAAAAAATAATTTTACTTTTTGTGAACCAAATCAAAAATTTCTAAAAAAAAAAAAAATTTCTGCGAAGAGTAACTTCTACTCCAAACTGGTTTCGTAACTTAACGTATTTAAAATCCTAATAAATTCCTACTTTGTCTAGTCAAAAAGATTTTGCAATGAATAATTAATAGCAAACTTATGTAAATCTTAGTAAATAACTAAATACCAATGTTATTGTTTAAAAAATTTAAATAATTAATTTTAAATAGCAAATTAAAGTAGTTGATGGGAACCTAAAAACACATTTTTGAATTAAAGGTCATTTTTTAAACAAAAACAAATTAAAAATCATATTTAAGTTTTTAGAGTAATTGGTCAATAAATAATGATTTTTGATTACAAATCTATATTTGGGTAAGATAATTTATCTTTTAAAGTAGCTCAATAGAAATAACCGTAAAACATTTACAAAAAAAAAATAGTTTTTTCTAAAACGTCAAAAAAACATCACTTTAGTGACGTATATGGCGAAAATAAAGTGGGACTTTTCTGAACTGTATTATAGAGTTTTTATTTTTAGTGCCGGCGACAGTAAAAGTAACTGTTGCTGACGCTTCCAATTTTTTTTTCTTAAAGCGTCAAATGAACATCACTTTAATGACGTTTATTTTAAAATAAATAGAAGTCACCTAAAATAAGTAAATTAAATTTATTATAAAATCATTGTATTTAGAAGTTTTAAGAAAAAGTATCGTTTACTACACAGAGTTAAAGTGGCTTTGTGTGCCTCGGCAGAATTCTGTCTCGTCACACAAAGCATCACTTTAACTCTTAGTACTCAAAGCTACTATTAAAAAATTTAAAAAAAAAATGGCTTACCTTGAATAGTGGAAATTTTCTTTGGAGATTTTGAAAGTTGTTCCCGAAATTTTTGCACCCATCCACTTGATTTTTTGCTCTTGTGTCTTTCTCTTATGCTACAAAAAAATGTTTTTTAAATTACAAATACATGTACGACAGAACGTAATTATTTTTTATTAATAATAGGTATAACTTTTTTAATCGTTATTAAAACGGTACAGTAATGATTTGATAATGATAAAAATATTAATTGAGCAATTAATTTTTATTGTAAATAAGTAAACAAATTGATTAAATAGACTGATTCATAATTTAAACAAATTTTTGTAAAGAAAGGTTTGCACTTAAAGATAGGCAACCAGACTTACAGGTGTGTATAACGTTTAGTCTACTTTCACTTTTTGTTATTTATAAAATAATACTTGGAATTTATTCATTCAAAAACGACTAATGAATGGGTGATTCTGATTTTGCTTTATTTATTAATGACAACATTTTTTTCTTATCAAATTTGCAAGAAGTTAGTAATAGTTTTTCTGGAAAAAAAGAATTCTCATACTTAAAAACCAAAAATAAATAGAATCATGACAAAAATTGAGTAAAACAATAACCGCAAGTAACCTTTTTGTTATCTTTAAATAATTGTTTCAAATCAATAACAATTAAAGTTTTGTAAGCAAGAAACAAAATTTGAACGTTTTTTTTCTCAAAAAAACATTTCTGTTAAAGGAGAATGTCGCGAAACATAGAAACCGTGGTTATGTAATGTTGGTTGCCTAAAATCAACAAAAAACAGCACTTTTTGGTCATTGCTCAGTGGGTTTACAAGCGTTAATTTTAATTAAAAATTGTGCTTGCCAGCAACATAAATAAACAAAGCACAAGTTGAGATATTCTAAAGGTCCATTAATCAGCGTTTAAATACAGAATTTTGGCAATTAAGAAGCACCATTTTTTTGCATTTTATATTTGTTAAAATTCTTGATGGACCTTTAGAATATTAATTAAAATTATCGCTTATAAACCCACTGAGCAATGACCAGAAAGTGGTGTTTTTTGTTGATTTTAGGCAACTAACATTACATAACCACAGTTTATATGCTTCGCGACATTCCCTTTTAAAGAATGTCGAATTACACGACATTTTGAGAGCCAGAAATGTAAACAAACATTTCAAAAAGGCTATGTTAGTTCAAGGTCATTTAAATCATGCGTTCAAGGTCATACGCGCGCGCGACATACTCACATAATAATATCAGCTGATTTTGAGTTATCCTCTGCATCGCTTACGTCAACCCATTCGTCGCTTCGACTACTCGAACTTAAATCACTAACGCTATTTTTTCCTTCACTACCTCCATAAGTTTTGTAATATGCATAATTCGAGCTGATTTGACTGAAGTTGTACTCTTTATCCACAGTCCAATTGGGCATTTTGTTCACGACTGAAGACCTGTCGTAAATACTATTGCTTTGAATGTCGGACGAAACATACGAGAGCCTTTTGGTGGACTTGTAGTTGTATATCGACTCGTAGGTCTCGTCTTTGGGGTTTTGGGTATCTTCAGGGGGTGTTATGATTTCGTAGTCGTCAAAATCTGCGTCTGGTACTGTCGGAGCGCTTTCGTAATCACTTGGTGCGCTCTCGTAATCCTTGGAGGTGTTGTAAATCGATTCATAGCAGTTGTCTTGTTGCTCCAAGGTTAAAGGAATTGTTTTGGGAGGCAGTAAAGGTAACGGTTCGTTTGTGGATCGTTTCTGGGGTAGTGGTGGTGCTGGGAGAGTCTCGTAAATATTCTCGTCCTTTGCTGATGACGAGCAGTACTCATAGTCGTTAGGTTGATAGTACTCGTAGCCTGAAAGCTCCTCGTAGATCTTTTCTTCTTCCACCTCATCTGGGGGAGATTTCTTAACCTCGTAGTTAGCCTTTGGTGCTTTAGCGTCAGGTTTTGGCTTAATCTTGTAGAGGAAAGACTTGGTAAACGGACTAGGTGCTAAGTTACCTTCAGGCTCTAAACTTGTAGGTGTTACTTCAGGTGTAACAGACATATGTTTCTCCTGGTGCAAGAACAACTTGGGGACCTCTTTTGGCATCTCTTCTCTTGGTGTTTCAAGTCCACTGTTCTCGTTTTTATCCGGTGGGACGTCAACGTCATCATATTCCACCTGCAGATTTTCTTCTAAGCTATCCAGACTCATACTAGCGCAGTTTAAAGCTTGGTACGGAGTAGAAGGGCGTCTACTCCAGAGAAATGAGTTGTTCGGGCGTATAGCGTCCAAGATTAACTTCTTAGGGGGTAGGTCTAAGGTTTGTGGACGCTCAAGAGATGGTGTTCCCCACGGGTCAGTCTTAGGGAAGCTTAATTGTCGGATTAGTGACTTGCGGTTCTCTACAATCTTTGTTATGGTGTCCTGGGTAAAGTTCTTAGCTGGTACTGTTGGTTTTAGCACTTCCTTGTCCTCTTTTAATGTTGTGGAAGGTTTTTGTACGTTTAGAAGTGATTTTGGTGCGTCCAAGTAAGAGATTTTGGCACGAACGCATAATTTTGAGTCAGGGCTACGACAAGACGGTGATTTTAGGCCTTCTTTGTTATGCGGTTTGATTGTAGTGTTATCGCTAGGCTTGCGGATGATTTTGATTTTTTGTTTCAGGCTTTGTGTCCGTGTGATTTTCCTTAAACCAATGGAACCCTCAAGGCCCTTAATGCTGTTAACGCGTTTGACTAATTGTCGAAATTTGATAGGAGGTGATTCAAGTTGATTTTCGTTAATAAGCTGGTTGAATTTTTCTGTTAGTTGTGCTACTTTGCTTTGGTTTATTGTTGTCAGTTGTGGTGGTTGATTTTTTCTGTACATAGAGGCAGTTTTTTTGATTTTGAAACTGATTTTTTTGGGTGTTTTTCGCTCGTAATGATGGTAGACCTGTTGCAGTGATTTTTCTTCCTTGTATTCTTCAATTGGTTCGTCATAGCTTAAGTCCAAGAAGTTGCGTCGTGATTCTATGATTTTTTCTTTTATTTGTTGACGTAGTTGAATTGTTTTTGGGTGCGGGGTTTTGCAAGGAGGGTTTTTAGGCCATAGTAGAGGTTTGTTGGTCGTTAAGTAAAGTTGTGGGGTCGTCACTGCCATTTTAGTAGTCTAAAACAAATAAATGTTTATTGTTAGATTTGTTGTTGTAAGATAAGGAGTGTATTATTCATCGTAATAAATGCATTAGTTTTTTGATTATTGGTTGTGATATCATTTCTGATTTTAGAGTTATTTTTGGGCAAAGTACAGATAGAATAAGTGTATTTTTAGGAACTGTGGTTATGTAATGATGGGTGCCTAAAATAAACAAAGAACAGCACTTTCTGGTCAGTGCTTAGTGGGTTTATAAGACTTAATTTTAATTAAAAATTGTGCTTACCAGCAACATAAACAAACAAAGCACAAGTTGACATATTCCAAAGATCCATTAATAAGCGTTTAAATACAGAATTTTTACAATTTAAAATGCAAAAAAAATAGTGATTCAAAATTGCCAAAATTTGATGTATTTAAACGCTTATTGATGAACCTTTAGAATATGTCAACTTGTGCTTTGTTTATTAATGTTGCTGGTAAGCACAATTTTTAATTAAAATTAACTCTTATAAACCCACTGAGCAATGACCAGAAAGTGGTGTTTTTTGTTGATTTTAGGCAACCAACATTACATGACCACAGTTTCTATGCTTTGCGGCATTCCTCTTTAATGTAGGTTTTAGGTATAGTTTAAACTGGTCCACTAAGGTGTTAAAAAGCATGACAAGGAATATTAGTAGTACTACTAATATTCTTTTTATTGGTTCTATAAAAAACTGCATAAAAAATACCGTTACTTGTAAATTGTAATGTACTACAAGTTAAGTATATGATGAGAAATGTAATTATTTACGCAATAAAAAATACTATTCATGACACCAATTATCTACAATAATAAAACTGACATTGAATTCATGAAGAAATTAAGATTTTTTATAACTTTGTTAATTTACCATCTTTACTAATAAAAAAAAGGATGTTCATTAGAAAATATTTTAAACCAAAAGTGGTCAAAAATACAAAAATTTTTCATTATCTGTGGCCAGATTTTTCTAGTTAAAAAGTATTACACATAAAATATTTCAAAACACGCTTCCTATCTTAAAAACAAGGTCGACTGTGAATTGGAAACAAAACACTAACCTAACAAACAAAACAATACTGCTACTAGATTTACGTAAATGTCATTTATTATTGTAATTTTTTTCTGTGCAATTTTTACTGCATAAAAGACAATGCATTGTTAAAGAACATTAAAAATAAATGTATATTCTAGAAACCCACTTGCAAAAACTAGATAAAAAAACTTTGTTTCAAATACTGAAAATTAACGGGATTTGCCAATATGGATGTGACCAATATTTTTTTCTTTTAACGGCAGAATGTTTTACAAATCTCTTTGAATTTAATCTAATCATGTTAAAAAAAATATGAATTTATTAAATTCATAAACAGGACGTTCTGTGCACTCAAAAGTTCGTAAGAGTCATCTATCTGAATGTCAGTTATTTTCGAAATTTCAACAAAATATGTAAAAATACGGAGTAATACATCAATACCTATGAGTAAAAATATTTAGGATAATGTTTGTGATACATAGGTGTGGTACTGGGTGCAAGAAATAATAAAAATATGGTAAAATAGTACTTTTAGTGTTTTTCTTTCTACATTGAAATCTTTGAACGAGCACATTTATATTAGGTAAAAACTTAAGATGCAATTTTAATATTTACAAGCTTAAAAAAACCATGGTAAATTAACGTATTATGGTTTGGCATAGACAACGTAATGTATATAAACCAAAAAATGTATCCGTAGTCGAAAAAATAAATAGTAAATGGTATAATGATTTTTAAAGTTAAATTTTCGACACAAAGAAATAACTGATTTAAATGAAATCATAATACGTTTGTAGTTCAATTTTTGTAGTTTTGAAAACAACATTTATTATTAACGATCAAACGAACTTACCTGTGATGTTCGATCGTAATTATAGTAGTGCCTTGCTTGGAGATAATAACAATGTAGTACCGCGCAGGCGGTGCAGTAGCCACTAGATTCAAAGACAAAGTTAAAAATCTCTATGGTTTAACCCTGTCCAAAGCGTCATGCTGTCAAATCTTCATTTAGTTCAAAGCATAGTTCAAAATTGCGAACTAGGGTTGGGAGCGGGATTTTCAAATCCCTCTAAAATTTGTTCAAAATGCTCAAAGTATTTCTGGGAGGGTTATTATCTCCAAGCAAGGCACTACTATAATTACGATCGAACATCACAGGTAAGTTCGTTTGATCGTTAATTATACCACATGCCTTGCTTTTCAATAATAACAATGTAGATGTTTAAAGTCATAATTCGCAATTTTTACCGCCTATAATAGTCAGTAGTAAAAATTATAAAACTCAAAAAAGAAAACCTTTATTGGAACAATAATAAACTAAACTTATATACTCGAAAAAGTAAGAACAGTCTCAAAAAAAAACAGCCTGCACCCTGAGATCAGGATACTTATAACTCTTAATAAACTAATAAACTTGTTTCTTAGAACTACTACCAAAAATATACTTAATCTAAAAACTGTTCAAAATAGCATTTGAAAATAAAGTATTTTTATCCGTTGGCACAATTTCCCTATTATAAAATTTGGCAAATACTGCCGACTTCGACGACCACCCTGCTGTCGATCTAATAACATCTATATTTATGCCTAAACTTGCCGCTTTAGAAGTACTGGCATGTCTGGTACTGTGTGCCGAGAAAACTTCGGTGTTTATACCGCTGAGTTTCAGCGTTTCCTTGATCCAACGACTCAAAGTGGTTGTCGAAGCCTTCGTGTGCTTCTTGTCGGTAGTAATGAATAAATATTGATTTTTGCCCCTTAAACTTTCAGTACGCTTCACATACTCTCTAAGTACCGAGGCCACACATAGATTCTTATTTTTGGGAAAATAAGGCAGTACTAAACACGGTTGCAAAGATCCTGGTCGTGATGTTTTAATCAGCTCTGAAATTCTGATTGTAATACTTGACTCATTAAATCTAATGTTCTCCAGATTTATCAAAGATAGTGTTTGTACTCTATGCGCTGTAATCAGCGCTAGAAGAGTTATGAGTTTTTTCGAAATATCTATTAAAGACAACGATTCCAGAGGACCCCATTTTTCCAAGAATGTAAGCACTACGTCTGTGTCCCACACCTCCTTATAGCGAGGTCTAGGCGGTTTTAACCGGAAAACCCCCTTGAAGAACCTTTTTAAAGTGGGACTGTCTGATAAATTAATTTCTAGAAATAATGACAGTGCAGATCTGTGCGCATTTAACGTACCGTAAGAAGCACCGCCCTCAAGCATTTCCGCTAAGAACTGTAATACTTGATTCTCCTCCGGAGAAAATTCATTTATAACATTTTTCATACAAAAATTGTGCCAAGCTTTAAAAGAAACTGAATATTGCTTCAGGGTAGATTCAGCTATTGATGCGATGAAAACTTTGATCACAGAACGAGGAATCTCTCTGCTAAGGAAAGCTCTACGAATGTAATCTGCGCCTCCCTTAAAATGTTCCTAAAAAGAAATAACATACTATAATTTATTTTTCCCGGAAACCTTTACTACCAATAGTTTTAGCTTATCAGCCAATGGATGACACAAGTTAAGACTTTTTATGTAAAGTAGATCTTTAGACGGACCCAAAAACAAAGGATTACCGACACTTAACTTCAACAGTATGGGGTACCATGGTTGGGCCTCCCAAAAAAAGGCACAACCATAATCCCCTCCGCTTGATCGATTTTAATTTTATTGAGGGTTTTCAGTATTAAACAAAACGGGGGAAAAGCGTAAAAACAAAGGTTAGACCATGACCACGTGAACGCATCGACACCCTCGGCGTCAGGATCTCTTTTCCACGACAAAAATCTCTTGCATTTGTTATTGTTTCTGGAAGCGAACAAATCAATCTCTATACCCGGACAAGCTGCGACCAAAGTACCCAAAAGTTTTGCAAATTTCAAAATTGAACATTTTTCTAAAATAGAAAATTCTTTAAGGAGATTGTAAATCGACCTACATTTTTCAATCGGAACTTCTACAGTTAAATTATTTTTAGACACCAGCTTTGTTGCCGTTCTAATGTCCTCCATCTTAAAATGTGGAGGATATAAAAATTTATCCAAATTTTTTAAATTCAAAATGAATCTTTGTGAACCGTCAGGTTTCGGCACCAGAAAATACGACGATAAAAATTGACCTGGGGTGTTACTACATTTTTTAATGGCCCCCCCCTTCAACAGTTTTGAAACTTCACAATTCAATATAAATTCATCCTTGGCTGACCAGCTTTTATGCCTAACTGACCTAACGGCACTAAAACAACTCTCACTAATTGGAATTTTATAACCTCTATAAACTCTAAAATAAAGGAATCAGATGTCAGTTGTTTCCACTTATGAATAAACAATTTCAAACGTCCTGCCGATTTAACACTTACATTTAATTCCAATTTTTCTTTGGTTGTTAATTTTCCTGGTTGTATTTCTGATTTTGATAAGGGCGTTGGTATGGTTTTGCTCCGGGAAAGTATTGACCCGTGTTTCTCTGTCGGTAATTCTGATAGGGTTTGGGTCCCTGACGGCCCTGATTGGGAGTATAATTTTGATTTTTGAAAAATTGCCGACGTTGTACTGCTGGTTTTCTGCCCATTCCCTGGAATGGGCGCTGGTAGTTTAAATGACCGGAATTTTCAGAGACATTTTCCTTAAACTCCGCAGTAATTTTAGTCAGGGCCTTATGTTCCCTAAACTTTTCGGTTAGGTTGTCTCCATAAAGATAAACTCCCGCTTTCGCAGTCTCAACTGTGTTCTTTAAAACCTCGTTCTTAATGTTGGGATTTAGAAAACTTTTCCTCGTTTTTGTTAATTCACAAAATGTGTGTGCTAAAAGCTTTCCCACATCGCACAAATTCTCAAGTGATTGCATCTCATTCCACTCTTTCCCCTCCAAAATTGGGGATATGACAGCGCCTAACGCGCTCATAGAGACGCCTACCAAATTTTGCAAATCCGCAAAATGGTCATCCCTTAGGACTACATTCGGGTTTAACAACCCTTTCAATTCAGTATTTAACAATGGAGCTGCTAATTGGCATGATCCCACAGTGGGATATTTTTGTTTGAGCTCCTCACACTTTTCAGCTTTAATGCCCAGCTTAGTATACATTTCCCAAGTCTCTCCCAATTCGGGATGCAAAACCATGATGCGAGTTTCCTCCTCGGCTGGTTCGCCTAATATCTTTCTAATGTCCATTGGTAATTTCGGTATTTCTGCGTAACAAAAGAAAAAAAGATATGACTCAAGCAATACACGCAATTGCTTCATACTTTTTATTAACGGTCGCCTCTGTATGAACGTACAGGATTTAAAATGACATCAAGTTATTACTTGGAGCAAACCAATATTAAACAATCGCCTCTGCTTAATATGCAGGAAAAGATTTAACATGTCATCAAGTTATTACTTGGAGCGAACCAATATTAAACGATTGCCTCTGTTTAATAAACAGGAAAATGGGTCATCAAGTCTTAAAACTTGGAGCAAATCGCTCTTTCCTTTTTGGCGGGATACGCAACACGTTGTTAACCTAACAACAACAAAAAATCCTTACCCACGAATTGAACCTCATTATTTTGTTGTTGAACTTGTTCCTCCATCTCGTCTTGCAGTTCATTTTCACTCTCTAACATTTCGAGATCTTCCATATCATTCATATCAAAAAACATGACTAAATTACTAGAACCTAATGGCACCACACTAGAACGCGTAATGTAGATTTGACAGCATGACGCTTTGGACAGGGTTAAACCATAGAGATTTTTAACTTTGTCTTTGAATCTAGTGGCTACTGCACCGCCTGCGCGGTACTACATTGTTATTATTGAAAAGCAAGGCATGTGGTATAATTAATATACGATGAAGCCCTCATGTAGATGTGCTATTTAGTAGAATTGGAGGGAGCTCAACGGAGATGACTTATACGAGCTTCTAGGAGCACATCTGTGAATTTGAAGCCCTTGTCTTAATGTCTGGAAAATTATGATGATTTTACTTGTTTTTTACATTAATTAGTTTCTAATTGATTTCACGAGACATAAATCAATAATAATCTGCTAAATGTTTATTAAACGGTTATTAAATAGAAATCGTTCAAAGGTGTATTTTCTTAAGATAAAGCAGTACAAAATCAATAATAAAACAAATAAATTTCATTTGAAACGTTAAACAAAACATAGCTGTAACAACAGGTGCTCTAGATTCCATTGAAATAATTAGATTCTTGATATTATTTATTGAAAATCACAATATCTTAGATAAAAGTACACTTTCTATAATAATCCACATTTATCTGCATTTTAAAAATTAGCGTGGCAGTCTAAAGATCAAATTAACTTCATTTATTCTGAAGTTTTGATGCTTATTTTTGTTAATTTGACTAATCGGGTTAAGTCGAGATGCTTGGACTTTGTCACCGCTTCTCACTAGCGTCATCTATCGGCAGATAGAGAGAAAGTTAAAAAGAAATCTGTAGAACAAAATTAAAAAATCTCTAAATGCAATAATTTGGCCAAGATTGGCTTTTTTTATGCAGGAAACTTTTAAATAACAATTTTTAGTACTAAAAACTAACGAGTGGCATAGTTTATTTATAGACGGAGCTACTTAAATAAAAAAAAAGGAAGTTTACGGCTACTAATTTTCTAAAAAATGTGTTTTTATTTCATTAAAAGATAATTGTATTCGTAGCTGTCATATTTCAATATGTATAAACTTAAATCTATTTTTCAATTCATGTTAATGTTACCAATACACACGGTCAAGTTCTACGTCACAGATCACAGATCCACATTAAGAAACTGTCTGTGAAGTAGAATTTTGATTCTGTCAGATTCAGCCACTTTTTTAGAACAATATTTTGTAAAAATAAAAGGCTTTCTTAGGGAACCCTTAGTATAAAAATGTGCTATAATGTCCTAAATTCGATATTTCAAGTTTAGTTCATTGTAAAACTCTATAATATACAGTTTATGTGTTAATGTTGTGCACCTTCCAAGATGTGAATTTTAAACGCAAATTGCTTGAGCAAAGCAACCATATCAAGAGGTCTGGTAAGTACCATTGTAAAATTAAAATTTTTTTCTATTACCTAGAACAAACCATACCACTTGATATGGTTGCTTTCTTAAGCAATTCGCGTTTAAAGCTGACATTTTGGTGGGTGATCATCATCATCAGATTAATAAGGGATTTTTTAATTCTTGCGGTAGATTCTCGGGTAATTTTAAATTAAAATATCGTTAATAAGATATTCAGGAACATTTTTACACAAGTGGGACCTAAAAAAACTCTCTTATTTTTCTTTAAATAATGTTTTAAAATTACAAAATTTAACATAGTTTATTTTCCCTGAAGATATAAAATATCTAGGTGTCTGAATACTGGTACAAGGTTTATTTCAAATATTATTTTTATACGCACAAAATTCGATAAAATGTTGCAACCAATCTTTGATTAAACTCTTTTAAGAACCTACTTTCGTTTTGTCTTGCCAGTGATCTGTTGGTTTACTTTTTCCTTTCATTATTCATTCTTATTTAAACATTGTTATTTAGGTATTTCATTTCTTTAATCTTTAGATTAATTAGCATTGTGTCTGTCAAATCCAAGAATCAAATCCAAAAAGGTGCCATGCTATTTAATGATAGAGTTAGTTTGAATTTGAATAATTTAAATCAAAAGTATTTCTAAATAATCATTCTGTCAAGAGATTTTGGGTAAAAAATGTGGTTTGTACCTGGACACTTGCTAAAAAACGTACCTTATAGTATAGGAGCTATCAATATGAAAATCCACATAATTAACGGTGTCATAATTTTTGACATTACATAATATTTAATATTACTTTTCTTAATCCAAAAAACTGGCAGTCCAAACAGGTAGCGTTTTTTTTTTAAAGGTAAAAACATATTAAGTGGGATCGTTTTCTTCGTACAACAAAATTGATTTTTGCACCTTCGAGCTATAATCCTGCCAACCCTTTATGATGGGTTAATCGCATTTCGAATGTGCTTTCCAAGGGCAGAAAACACTGTAATAAAAATTTGCTTATTTTACGCATTAAAGTATACAGATTACACAAAATTAAAAATGTTCACTTCATAAATGTCTGGCAGTGTTAAGGCTCATATTTGCATATATTATTTTATTTCTTCAAAAAAAATATCCCACTTATGATGTTTAAAAAAACGCTACCTGTTAGCGCTAAAAGTGTATTAGACAAAAGTTAAGAAATATTAAATATAATGCAATGCACAAAAAATCATGACAACGTTCGATGATGTGTGTTTTTGGTTGCCAGCTCTCGTACTATTAGTTATCTAAATAAATCCCTTGAAACGTAACTGTAATGTAAATTTTAATGCCACTGTATCATAAAATTTAAATGATATTTCTGTTTAGCCGAAAGGCTTTTTAGTACACTCTATTTATTTTTCTAATTACATAAAATTTAAAGACTCTTAAATGACAGTCATTCCTTTTACAAGAAATATGTTTATACTTTCTGATCTTGTCTTTTTAGGATGAATAAATTTCTTTCTTCTGAATAGACAAAAAATAAAATTAAAAAAAAAATGTGTCTTGGTAGAAAATTTTGCATTTTAATTTTTTTTAACTTTTTAATTGCATAAAATGTTATTAACTAATTATAGCTTCTTTAAATAGAAGAACCTGTCGTGTCATTCTCATAAATATTTGTTATTATTAACCAGTTGCTATTTTTGGTTAGCACCTTTCATTTTTTTATTGTAATAACCTGTCTAAAATTTAAATACAGGTATTAGAAACATGAAATAGCAAATTAATTAAATACAAACTTTAATTCAACAAAAGATAGTTAGTAAGAAAAACAAAAGGTAAAGTTCACAAACTTTCTCAAGTAACATTATTTTTGCATTTTTTTTTTATTTTCGGTTTAATAATTAAATAAATACCGTCGATATTTCGTAATCCAAAAGAATATAAAATTGTACTTTTCTCATAATAGGCTAAAATACAAATTGGCGCATAAACGCGATGGTACGTTGTTGGGGCATGCCTAAGGATTCCTGGAAAATTGTTTAAAAAAATCCATCTGTTATATTCATTAAGAAAAATGCGAACAAAATTGCAAAAATTCGGCAACACAGTCTAGGAAAATACGTCTAAAAATCCAATCTATGAGTCTTGTTCATACACTTTTGCATTAGATTTTATTAACATTGTTGTCAGCTTCATTTCATGAAATTTTGTAAATGATTATAAAAATGTACTTCGACCATTTAAAAGATAAACAAATGGTGGAATGGTTTAAGATAGATTGTAGCTTTGTATTTAGGAACATTCCATATAAAATCGACCAATCATAGTAGCTATTATTTGATTTGTTTTATATTTGGTGGGTACAATCCTTACCAATGGTGAAGGTGAAAAAATTTTTTTTTTTTGAATTTTCATAATTTTTCTTGGCTTAGATTAAAAATTGAATTTTCCGATTTTGCGATTTTGGAAGATTAAAATTGGTAGTAGTTTTAAGTTGACAATAGACACTTATTTTTATTAAAAAATCAGGAGGTGCATATTTGCACTTCTTCTCTACTAATAAGTACCTCAAACTATTGAAAATGATCAAGTTTAGGTCTAAAAAAAGCTATGTGGGACTGGGTAAATTTTTTTTTTGATAACTTTAAAATGTTAATGTGCTAATGGAGATTCATAAAAAAAATTATTTTTTTTGTGATTTAACTTTGTTTAGAAGCAGCATTGCTTTTAAAATGTTACCGAGTACGTTAAATTTAAACAAGATCAAATCATATTTTAAATTCTTAAAAGATTAAAATTAGTACTAGTTTTTAGTTGACAAAGGACACATCTTTTTATAAAAAAAAATATGAAACGCATATTTGCACTTCTTATCTATCAGGCAGCTATGGAAAATGACCAAATATGGCACTAAAAAAAGTTATGTGGGACTGGGTAAATTTTTTTTTTTTTTATTTTAAAATGTTGTAGGGGTAATAGAGACGCATGAAAAAAAAAAATTTGGTTTGTGATTTAATTTCGTTCAGAAGCAGCAACGGTTTTAATATGCTACATTTACACAAAATCGAATCACAAGACCGTTTATTTTTTTTATTGTTTACTATGTCCTTGGTAACATTTTAACCTAAAAATAAAAAAAGTTTACTCACTCCCACATAGCTTTTTTTAGGTCCAAATTTGGTCATTTTACATAGTTTAAGGTGCTAACTATTAGGGAAGGAGGGCAAATATGCAGCTGCTAATTTTTTATTAAAAAGAAGTTACCAGGAGTAAGCACTGGACCAAACCTCAAAAGGATTTAAAATCATGCAGCAACTCGAAATCCGAATTTTGGTCGATTATACATGGAATGGGCCTTAATTATTTTTGTTAATATGTGGTGTTATCTTTAAAGTATGAGCGTTCGAAGTTTTGCACTTTGGGACCTCATATCTTCAAGGGTATATGAGATGGATTTTTTTAACATTTTTCTAGGGATCCGTAGAAATGCCCCAATAACGTACTGTAGCGTTTATGCGCCAATTTTTGGACAACGTTAGATAAGATATAAAATGGTGGAATCTAAGATTCACTGTCGACCCTAGAGGCGGGACGCCAAGTTATAAAAGAAGTCCTTCTTTATTTCTTAAAGGTATGCAACTACCAAACCTGAAGTGATTGACAGCTGTTTCGCCCTATATTGGGGCTCATCAGAATCACGTATCAGGGATGTTACCGCCATCTGCCGAAGCAGAAGTGACTCACACTGAGGCAGCCTACTCATGTCCTGCTAAGCAGGCACTATGAGTAGGTCAGCTCAATGATAATAGGTGGCTAAAGCCGCCAGTGTCCAAGGTAAACAACAGCCGCGTGAACGGTCAAGATCTAATATAAAATGGTGGAATCTAAGATTCACTGTCGACCCTAAAGGCGGGACGCCAAGTTATAAAAACTTTAGATAATTCTAAATTTCTTAGGAAACTTTTTTTCCGAATGATTATTTCACTTATAACCCGGACTTCTTTCTTCTCCGGTATGCATTATTGGTGACTAATCGCCAGTATTGACCATTGCCCAATAAAAATTAATAAAATTGAATTTCTTGTACCAACAACAGTAAAAAACGCGATGTCTGCCTAATTAAGTTACCTCGGGAGTTACCTTTCTTTATAGGTACCGGATGCAGAATAAGATGCTCTTTCTTTTCAAATATTTTAACATATTATCACTTTATGATGACTATTACAAAATTACCAAACATTAAATTCTTAAAAATCATGTTAATTACTTATAACCAAATAGGTTTATGCATCTAATCATAAAATAGTTAAATGGAATACTTCTTTTTAAAATATGATAACAAAACTGGTTATAATAGATTCAAAAAGGTTATAATGACAAAAATAAATATTAAAAATGTACAGTTAACGCTCTTGTTTGTTTTTTTCGGTCAAGGTGTTATGACCGGCTGTTACAGTTTTCCTTCAACTTTTTTAAGTTAATTCAATACCATTTTAAATTAGTTGCATTCTTTACTAATGAACGTGTTGTAAGTAGAAATATTTTTCATCTTCGAGAGGATTATTGTTACAGTTTAAGGCGTTAATACACGAGATTTTAAAACAATGTTAAATCATTCTTATAATGCAGTAAAAGAAGAAATATTTTATGGAGTTCTTGTACTAAATTGTTTTATTTAAAATATAAATCAAAAACTATCCAATTTCAAGTTAAAAGGGGAATGTCGCGAAGCATAGAAACTGTGGTTATGTAATGTTGATTGCCTAAAATCAACAAAAAACAGCACTTTCTGGTCATTGCTCAGTGGGTTTATAAGAGTTAATTGTAAATAAAATTTGTGCATACCAGCAACATAAATAAACAAAGCACAAGATGACATATTTTAAGGTCCACCAATAAGCGTTTAAATACAGAATTTTGGCAATTTGGAAGCACTATTTTTTTGCATTTTAAATTGCCAAAATTCTGTATTTAAACGCTTATTGATGGACCTTTAGAATATGTTAACTTGTGCTTTGTTTATTTATGTTGCTGGTAAGCACAATTTTCAATTAAAATTAACTCTTATAAACCCACTGAGCAATGACCAGAAAGTGTTGTTTTTTGTTGATTTTAGGCAACCAACATTACATAACCACAGTTTCTATGCTTCGCGACATTCGTCGTTTTTGCTTTTCTTTGCATTTTTATTTAAGACGTTAACCGTTTATCAGTCTAATCTAATGGAACACTCTGTATTAAAATAAACAGTACCGTTACTATGTGCGCACAATTTATCATGTTTGCAATTTTTTCCGATTATAATCGGCTTCTTTATGTTCATAATTTATTTATTTGCATTCTAGTTTCTAGTACATTTACACAAGAAACCCATGACCTGGGAGTGCAAAGAACTTACTTTATTTTTGCAACCTTTATTTAAAACATAAAAGTTGTTTGGGGTTTTTGGCAAATTGAAAATTGTGAAATGACATAAAATGAGGGAATTTTAATTTTTGGGTAACCTTGCCACTGCCAGCATATTGATGATTTTATCGATTACGTTATGTCAGGTGAATTTACAATTACAATTATGTTTGACCTAGGTAACAGGAGTGGTTAAAACATAATACGAACGCGTTTAGAATGAATAATTTTACTTGGTGATAGAAGAAAATACAAGACCCTGAACTCCGTTTTGTTTCAATGACAAAACTGTTATTTTGCTTGCTGAAAAGACAACAACAAATTTGCCTCATGTTAGTATAGGAGCTATCAACATGAAAATCCACATCATTGGTCATGATTTTTTGATATAACATAATATTTAATATTACTGTTCTTAATCCAACAAAATAGCAGGCCAAACAGGTAGGTATTTTTTAATAGCTAAAAACTTCATAAGTGGGATCGTTTTCTTCGTACAACAAAATTGATTTTTGCACCTTCGAGCTATAACTGTGCCAACCCTTTATAATGGGTTAATCGCTTTTCAAATGTGCTTTCCAAGAGCAGAAAACCCTGTAATGAAAATTTCTTATTTTACGCATAAAAGTCTACAGATTACACAAAACTAAAAATGTTCACTTCATAAATGTCTGGCAGTGTTAAGGCTCATATTTGCACATATTATTTCTTTTCTTCAAACAACAATATCCCACTTATGATTTAAAAAAAAAACGCTACCTGTTAGCGATAAAAGTGTATTGGACAAAAGTTAAGAAATATTAAATAATATAATGCACAAAAAATCATGACAACGTTCGATGATGTGTGTTTTTGGCTGCCAGCTCTCAGCTCCATGTAATGAACTCAATTTTTGACTTAAAGTTAGTAAAAAACATATTTCATCCCATTTGCGAAGGGGGTACTTATAGTACCCCCTTCGTATAGTAGAGTATAGACAGACACTAATTAGGTTAAAAAAAAGTCATAAGCATTTTGTAACAATTATTTGTAACACATACTAAAAATGCTGTTTATACTCCCAATAAGGTTTTAAAAGGAAGTGAACAATTATGTCCATTTCTGCATTTATTTACTGGAATACAAGAACAAGACATAGGAGTTAACAGACGATTCTTTACTCTTGATGGCAATAATATTTACCAGCTACCGGTTTTCTTAAGCTTTGCGAAAAGTAAAGATATGACTCATATTATTTCAACCTGTTTCTTGTGGTTTTTGCATTTAGCTCATCTGGTAAAACTAGAAGAAGTTAAAGAACTGTTTTCTTCTACATCTACATGAGAATCCCATCGTATATTAAAACTAAATGTACTATCCATTCACAGTTTAAAAAAAAAACAGAGTCACCTATGAAAACTAGAACCTTTTTCTTTAAAAAGTTGAATTTTCTACAAAGTTGGCATTAAATTTCAAATTTACTGTCATTAAAAATTGAAAAATGCCAAAAATAATATGACAGTTACATCAAACAGGCCTAAAAATTGGAAAAACGAAGCAACTTTTGCTTGAGATGTGAGAATTTATAAAGAAAATTGTAGACATTTTAGTAAAGTGCTAATTTATCCTATGATACCTAAAAGGGCTTCTTAACAGTGAGTACTTACATAAATAATTCCTATTTTGTGTAAACTTTTAAATGGTTTAATGATTAGTGCATTATAAAGTTATTTAATAAAAAAATAAATACTTCTGTATAATGTTGAAACCATTATTTTTGATTCAGATGCCCTGAACATGTTTTTAAATGCATTTTTTTATTTTTTTGACTTTTCTTACATAACTAGCAAACACAAGTGACATTAATGACAATGTACAGGGTAAAATCTGTCACCCTATGGCTCGCCTGCTCTGTTTTATTTAAATTGTGGATGGATAGTATAATAATTTTGTTTTTTGAAGTCAGATTTTCGACACAAAGAATTAACGATTTAAATGAAACCATAACAAGTTTGTAGCCTTATTTTTCTAGTTTTCAAAACAACATTTAGTTTTAATATAGGATGGGGCCCTCATGTAGATGTGCTACTTAGTAGAATTGACGGGAGCTCAACGGAGATGACTTTTACAAGCTTCTAGGAGCACAGATCTTCGAAACTGTGAATTTAAATCTATAGCCTTAATAAGCTTCCAAAAAAAATTAGGTGACCTTATCAATAATTTTAAAATAAATTTATGTCTTTAATTTAATGTCGCATTTTTACCAATATTAGTAATCAACATTAGTAATATGATACGCTTGTTTGTTATTTTTTTATTTATTGATTTTCTAAAAGAAATCAGGCAGCTAAACAATTGAAATTCAAACATAACAAATCTTAACACAATAATAAAATATTTTTCCACTTTAATAAGGCAATTTCTAATTTGTCAAATGCATGCTAATCAAAACGTTTTCGTGCAATAATTATTACAAATAAAAAATTCAAATTCATAAGGTAATGTCAAGGAATGGAAATTGCTTCGATTTCGATACGAGAAACATTACAGTTTGCATACATCAGGGTGTCCAAAAATTGGCGCATAAACGCGACGGTACGTTATTGGGGCATGTCTAGAAATCCCTATCGAAATGTTAAAAAAAATCCATCTCATATACCCTTGAAGATATGAGGTCCCAAAGTGCAAAACTTTAAACGCTCATACCTTGAAGATAACAGCACATATTAACGAAAATGTTTGAAAACAAAGCTACAGTCTGTCTTAAACCATTCCACCATTTGTTTATCTTTTAAATGATCGAATTACATTTTTATAATCAATTTAATTTTGCAAAATTTTCATGAAATGAAGCTGACAACAATGTCAATGAAATCTAATGCAAAATTTTTGGACAGCCTGTATTACTAATATTACTTTCTTAGTGATAAGAAACGAAATGATTTATTTAGCATTTTGCATAAATGGAATTGAACGTTTTAATTTGTTATTATTCGGAAGTAAATTGCAATTTAAAAAGTGGCAGATTCATTATTCGTAGCCCCATTTTTGGCGGTACGCATCAAATTACAATGTTTAATTTAAAAAAATCGTGGTATAATTTCACGGTAGAAAGTTTTTTCATTGGACTACATATTTTTTCCTAAAATTAGGTTTTAAAAACCTAGGACAAGTGCTAAAAAACGTCTTATAAAACGAGCTTTTTATACAATTTTTTATATTTGCTTTATTTAATTTATTAAAAATCATTTTTATTTAAATAACAAACCTAACTTAAAATTTTACCTTTATTGGATTGGCAACATTGACATTTTGAAGTAAAAATTAAATTTAGGTCAGAAATATTGAATAATGACATTTGTAAACTTTACTCCCTTAATACTGAATGAATAGGCGTTTTTGAGAAAATGTAACCATTGATATCGTTTCTCCAATTCTTCTGGTTATTCCCTCTACTAAAAAACTATGTCCCCCGATAGTAGTTCATAATAGTAAAATTTGTAAATAAAAAGTACCTTGCAAGGAAAGAATTTAAGTTTGAATATCATCTTCACTTTGAAGGCAAAATATTTTAATAAACTTCTACATATAAAACGTGGTAAAAACTGTAAATACGCCAACGCTAAAGAATTCAAGAAATTTAAATCGCGGTTATTGACTTGATATAAGATCTAGTCACAAGTGTAACTTGCTTATAGGTTTCTTAGATCAATTTATGAGTACTTTAGGTACACAATGCGAGTGAAAATAAATTTAATCCAGAAATGAACCAATAATAAATTGAATTTAAAGACCAACCTTAACTCTGGTTTATTGGAGAAATTTCTGAATTTATACCAAAGATAAAATGCATTGATAATAAGTATCGTGTACTTATAAGATCATTTAAAGTCTACTTTACAATGGAGGTCCGTAATTTAAGATGTCAGACCAAAAATTGGCGCAAAAACCCGATGTTACGTTATTGGGACATGTCTAGGGATGCCTAGAAAAATGCTAAAAAAAACCATCTCATATACCCTTGAAGATATGAGGCCCCAAAGTGCGAAACTTCGAACGCTTATACCTTAAAGATAACAGCACATATTAACAAAAAAAATTGTTTAATACAAAGCTACTATTAAACATAAATCATTTCACCATTTGTTTATTTTTTAAATGATCGAATTACATTTTTATAATCAATTTAATATTACAAAATTTTCACAAAATGAAGCTGACAACAATGTCAATAAAATCTAATGCAAAAGTGTATGATCAAGACTCATAGATGGAATTTTTAGATGTATTTTCCTAGACTGTGTTGCCGAATTTATGCAACTTTGTTCGCATTTTTCTCAATGAATATAACAGATGGATTTTTTTAACAATTTTCCAGGAATCCCTAGGCATGCCCCAACAACGTACCATCGCGTTCATGCGCCAATATTTGGGCACCTTGTACTTTACACTACTTTATGGAAACTGGTTGTAAATAATACTTATTATCTCCAGTGAAAGAACTAAAAGACCGCCAATCTGAAACCAAAGCCAATTTGATCTAGAAAGGGTTTACATTTTACAATCATTAATTACTACTAAAAAATGTTGAGACTGCACGATTTAATTCGACACGTTTGGCGTTACATTAGTTACTTTCAACCATGATTAATATGTTTTAGTACTTTTCAACAAGTTTAATTATTAGTTTAAATAGTTGTAGTAGTTGTAATACAACAAAAAATTACAGCAACCAATTTTCCAATCTTGTGGTTAACTAGACTAATTTTATTTGTTAAAACAAAAACGAAAAATTGCAGGCTGATTGAAGATTCTAAAATAGTAAAAAAGTCCCTTTAAATTAAGTTTTAAAAAAAACCCTCATCTTTATTCTACATTCTACAATAAAACAAAACTAATTGCTTTTGTTTAATACATATTTATTTTATTGGGCAAATTGTTTTAATAAAATAGAATTTATTTTTAATAAAGCATGTCCAATTTTTTTAATAATAACCTTTTCTTTTCTAATAATTGATTTGTTTACAGTTTACATTAATTTTAATACTGCATTAGTTTAAAATGTATTCAAAAAAAGATCTTAGATTTTCCAACATTGAGTAACCGACAAAATGCAGAATGCAGAAAACCCTTTTTTGGGGACCAATATTAGCATTATTTTGGCAATCATATTTTTTGCATAAAATTTGTTTTTTTAATTTATGAAATATTTTTTACAATTATTATACTCTTTGCAGACAAGTGCCAAAGAGTATTTTACGTTTGATCGGACCTTCTCTAAAATCGTTAATATTCACCCTAGACCAAAAATCATTGCAGATTCGTTCGTTTCATGACTTTTTAAGACTTATTTTTTGTCCGCCTGTCTGTGACGAAATTTGTTACCACAATAACTCAAGAACGGTTTATCGAATCGACTTGAAATTTCATACAAAAATCAATCTCATTTAGGGGAAGAATCTTGATGTTTTTGGAATAAATCGAAAATTAAATAGGGGGAAAAAAGCACCCCCAAGTTGAAAATAATTCATAATTTGGCTAATATTAATTTTATAAAAATAAGTATTCTTCATGGAATTAAAAAACTGTATTTTTATTTATGAAAATGCATTTTACAATTTTTCATACCCCACTCGCTTGGAAAAAAATAAAATTTTAACTATTTTTAATGAAATTAAAAATGCGCATCTTTCTTGCAAATAAACATTGGATTATTACTACAAAAAATATTTACTTTTATAAACAAAAAGAATTTTAAAAATCCTTTTCATCAAAAAGTATCATTAGCGCTAAAAACTCGAGAATATTTTTTTTGTCTTAGCGCCAATATTTTTTTTTATTTGTCACATTCTAAAAATGTCTTACCTTGCTTAAATGTGTAAAATTCCCAATGTATAATAAATCCAATAAAAGATGACCGCTGATATCACATGTCACTAAAATTATTATTTTCCTTACATTTTTAACACTGATTTCCTGTAACATTCACTGCATCTTTTTATTTAATTGATATAAAACCAACTTTTATCTTTTATCTTCAAGGAAAAATTATTAATAAACTCTTCCTGTTGAATGTAAACCTTTTTTTAATTATAATTAACCATTGATTAATTGATTTGTAGATAAGTTTATTGTTTGGTAAAGCAAGTAATTCCGACGCGGATAACAGTATAGTAATTTTTTTTAACTGATTACCAATATAACAACAATTATAGTTGTTCTGACTGATGCCGTCGTGTTGTGTCTGAATCTAGTGTGTTGGAAGGTTATTCTACCAGTCCATGCTGCTTTAAAATGCTAAATTCTTCTCGATTAACTACAGCATGGTCATAAATAGTTATTTAACCAGTAAGTGTGTTAATAAAGCCGATTAATAAACGAGCGGTTTTAAAAAGCGAGCGATCAGCAAGCTTGTTAATAAGTGAGTTTATTAATCGCCATTTAACATACGAACTGGTTACAATGCTTTTTCGCACATCATAGATCATAATTAAATAAATTATAAAATAAAACAGTTATTTCTCCAACTAACAGAAACAATGCGTCGGCCATTCAAACTTATTAAAGTTAAAGAAGAAGAGCTGTCAACGAACTTTCATTAATTTTAAATAGAAAATGAATGTTATTTCCTTAAAATGTGGTAAAAGGATATGCTTCTCTTTCTTTCCAACGGTAAATAGTTAATTTCTTTTGGTGTTTGTTGCTTGAACCGTAATTAATGTTATTTTAACATTTGTAATATAGAAACATAGATAGTAATTTTAAACATAGAAGAGCGTTACTATGGACTTGGTAACCATGCATGAATAGGGGTCATTAATCAACGATTTGGAGTGCGTTAATGAATGTCTTTAATAAACGATGTGCGAAAAATATTAATTTTTCTACTCCTACCTGTAAAATGACACTTATCGCACGACTTGATTAAACCTAAAACAATCCTTTAGCTATGTCTTGCAAGCCGTGGATAAAACGGCACTTTATCCACGGTGTGAAGTTGCAACAAGCTCTTTACCCACGGGCCGAAGTTAGCGTTACTCGCATAAAATGACATATGACATTTTTTGTATTTATTTTAGTTGTAAAAAACGTATAATTTGGTGTCTTCTTTTAATAAAAAAAAAATGAATTCTAATTAAAGTTACAGTGAAAAATTAAGTATATGTTAACATTTCTTAAAAATTAAAGCTATTGCAAATGTTGTTAGTGTTTATTTTCACGGTTTAAACAAATATTTCGCAAAAGTACTGCAGAGGGGCAGCAAATTTTTGAGGGTTGTTCCGTCGTGGATAGATGGAAACAAAAAAAAAGCTAAATTTTTCTTGCCAAGGGGGGCAACTTGACGAGCCCTAATGTACTTCTACTATCCATTCACAGTTTAAAAAAAAAACAGAGTCACCTACGAAAACTAGAACCTTTTTCTTTGAAAAGTTGAATTTTCCACAAAGTTAGCATTTCATTTTAAATTAACTGTCATTAAAAATTGAAAAATGCCAAAAATAATACGACAGTTACATAAAACAGACGTAAAAATTGAAATAACAAAACAATTTTTGCTTGAGATGTGAGAATTTATAAAGAAAATTGGAGACATTTTTGTAAAAGTGCTAATTCATCCTATGATACCTAAAAGGACTTCTTAACACTGAGTACTTACATGAATAATTACTATTTTGTGTCAAATTTTAAATGGTTTGATGATTAGTGCATAATTAAGTAATTTAATAAAAAAATAAATACTTCTGTACATGTTGAGACCATTGTTTTTGATTCAGATGCCCTGAACATGTTTTTAAATGCAATTTTTAATGTTTTTGACTTTTCTTACATAACCAGCAACCACACAAGTGACATTAATGGCAATATACAGGCTATTGTGAATGGATAGTACCTCATTTTGATTTTTACTCAAAATTAATTTGTGACCAGCCTATAGTTACTACATGCAGCAGAGAGAATAAGAGTATTCAATTCTCGTTAATCTTCGAGTAGTTTCGGTTCATCGGAGTTATTTCTATAATATTTGTATGGGTCTTAACCTAAACCGCGCGGTTTATGACATGAGTAAACATAACTTTACAAGCAAAACATGTTAAACCATTTTTATGCAGCAGAGGTGGATGCAGTGAATAAGGCATATCCATTTACAATTTAAAAAAGAGCAGGCGAGCCATAGGGTGACAGATTTTACCCTGTATATTGTCATTAATGTCACTTGTGTTTGCTGGTTATGTAACGAAAGTCAAAAAAATTAAAAAATGCATTTAAAAACATGTTCAGGGCATCTGAATCAAAAACAATGGTCTCAACATATACAGAAGTTTGAATTTTTTTATTAAATTAATTTATAATGCACTAATTATTAAACCATTTAAAAGTTTAAACAAAATAGAAATTATTTATGTAAGAAGTCACTGTTAAGAAGTCATTTTAGGTATCATAGGATAAAGTAGCACTTTTACAAAAATGTCCACAATTTTCTTTATAAATTCTCACATCTCAAGCAAAAATTGTTTCGTTTTTTCAATTTTTACGCCTGTTTTATGTAACTGTCATATTATTTTTGGCATTTTTCAATTTTTAATGACAGTGAATTTGAAATGTAATGCCAACTTTGAGGAAAATTCAACTTTTCAATGAAAAACTTTCTAGTTTTCATAAGTGACTCTATGATATTTTCTAACTGTGAATGTACGGTAATTAGTAATTGACACGATCAACACGGATCGTGTTAATAATTTTGCTTGCAGTCAAAAGAAAAGGATGTTTAAAAAAGTAACAAAAAATACTTATAATTGCAGTAACCGCAGTTTTTAACATCTTTCTTCAATGGTTCTAAAAATGGTATTTTTTACCCCTGTTCTATGGGAAAGGTTTGATACCTAAATTTGCATTTTTAAGGATTCTTTGTTGCCCGTTATTTCATTTTTTAGAAATAAGGATCAACCGTTATCCTTGTAAACTGTTGCATTCTTCATACAGAGTGTCCTAAAATTGGCGCATAAACGTGATGGTACGTTGTTGGGGTATGCCTAGGGATTCCTGGAAAATTGTTAAAATAAATCCATTTGTTATATTCATTGAGGAAAATGCAAACAAAGTTACATAAATTCGGCAACACAGTCTAGGAAAATACATCTAAAAATCCCATGTATGAGTCTTGATCATACACTTTTGCATTAGACTTTAATGACGTTGTTGTCAGCTACATTTCATGAAATTTTTGTAAAATTAAATTGATTATAAAAATGTAATTAGACTATTTAAAAAATAAAGAAATGGTGGAATGGTTTAAGATAGACTGTAGCTTTGTATTAAACCATTTTTTTTGTTAATATGTGCTGTTATCTTCAAGGTATGAGCGTTCGAAGGTATGCACTTTGGGACCTCATATCTCCAAGGGTATATAAGATGGATTTTTTTAACATTTTTCTAGGGATCCCTAGACATGTCCCAATAACGTATCATACAGGTGGTGCGCCAATTTTGGGACCTATTTCTGTAAAAAGATTAAAATCTAAATAAGATTTTTTTACGTTGAAAATTAAGAATTTTAGTTTTGGTTCAATCGAAAGCTCTTGAATAAAGTCCATATTTTACTGCCATCAAAAGCAAAGCAACCTATAATTTAGGTAATATCGATGCCGGACGAGAATGCAAACCTTCCTACGCTGATTGTACCATAGAAATAGAATAACTAGAAATGAATTGCTTATAATCATAACATTACCAGTGTGTGGGGCCAAGATCTAAAAGGCTAGCATAGGGAAGTTCCATTGAAAACGTTTGTTTATTTACGTCCACTTACTCATTAGTCCATATAACTTACTTTGGGTAAACAAAAAGATCTTGGACCCAAACAATGAATTTTTATACCTTTTCTATTGTAAATATATAAACTCTTTGGATTGTACGCACTTATATTTTTAAGTGAAAAGAAAATACCCAATGCCAATCTCAATATGCATTCCTTGTAAATGTAGATACAAATTACTAAATTTAAAAAGTAAGATAACTTTTAAAGTGAAACCGAATAATTACACTGCATTTATTATTGTAAATTTTGCTGATCACGTATTACAAAATTATGAGTATATTGCCATATTGCTTTGATACAATTAAAATTTAACAGCATTTCACCTAAAAGGAAATGTCGCAAAACATAGAAACTGTGATATGTAATGTTGGTTGCCTAAAATCAACAAAAAACAGCACTTTCTGGTCATTGCTCAGTGGGTTTATAAGAGTTAATTTTAATTAAAAATTGTGCTTACCAGCAACATAAATAAACAAATCACAAGTTGACATATTCTAAAGGTCTATCAATAAGCGTTTAAATACAAAATTTTGGCAATTTAGAAGCACCTTTTTTACATTTTAAATTGTCAAAATTCTGTATATAAACGCTTATTGATGGTCCTTTAGAATATGTCAACTTGTGCTTTGTTTATTTATGTTGCTGGTAAGCACAATTTTTATTTTAATTAAAATAAACTCTTATAAACCCACTGAGCAATGATCAGAAAGTGCTGTTTTTTGTTGATTTTAGGCAACCAACATTACATTACCACAGTTTCTATGTTTCGCGACGTTCCCCGTTAAAGTAAGAGATTTAAATTCACAGTTTCGAAGATCTGTGCTCCTAGAAGCTCGTATAAATCAGCTTTCGTCAATTCTACTAAAAGATGACATATACGAGCTTCTAGGAGCACAGATCTTTAAAACTGTGAATTTGAATCTTTAGCTTTAATTAAAAAAAAATGCACCTTCGTAGAAAAGTTTAGCCCAACTTTATTTTGTTTATCGTAGACGAGTATAATTAGGAATTCATCTTTTAACCATGTCATGTCATTAAAATACGATATTGGTAATAATTTGTTACTTTTATATTATTTAAAAAAAGGTTGACCTTCAGACAGAACATTCACTTATAAATAAGTATAAATTCTAATTCTAGAATATAAATAAATCTGAATATACCTTTGCTATGAAGTCATATAGCAACATTTTTAATATGAAATACTGTTGAATAAATCAAGCTGAAAAGTATTTTTACCACAAATAGAAATGAAAGAAATTTTACATTACATAAGACAGCAATCTAACGATAAAAAAGTTAGGTGTCCTCGAAACGAGTGCATCTATTAAGAGGATAAATAAAGAACAAAAAAATAGACAAATACACTTAACATGTCCTAGGCTAGGGGGCACCGCCGCCGTTTAAAACCTACACCCCTTTAAGTCTACTTCACTAACAATACATGATCGTGAATATCTTGCAAATGGTTTGTCGAACCATTATAAAATTAATGGAATCATTAACAGCAATAAAAACATTCCTTTCAAACTTGTTTTGACATTTGTAGCCCCCCTAGAAATGGAGTTACCACCGCTGGTAGAGTGCATAAGGATTGTAGTTGCTTTTTTGTTTCTAACAATTTTGTTATTTTATTTATTGTTGCTGGTAGATGGGTTTAATAAGTAACTTTTTATTACCTGAAACTTCTCGCTTAACTGTACCAATTTGGAATAATTAATTAAAGTAAGAAAAAGCCCAATCATTCCAATAATGCCCCCAGAAAAAAATCCCAACCAAGATCTGCTTATGCAGGTTTGTAGCCACTACCCCCAGGAACATAAAAGTGAAAAATTCCCACAAAACTTCCGTGACGTTTAGCCCCCATCTTGCATAGAAGTGAGGAGTTAGTTTTTTGTTAATACCTAAACTATTCGGCACTTTTAAAATTGTTTAGGAACATTATTTATGTAAGAATACAATCATTTTTAAAAAAATAATAAATTACTAATATAAACGATTTTATAGCACTTTGAAAATGTGCTAATTTGGTCCTACAGAGAACGCTGCAATCTATGCTTCAGGACTCTATGACTAAGATAGACGATTATGATGAAATAAGGTGATTTTCAAAAAGTTGTAGAATCGTTAATATTGGTGATTTATTATTTTTTTAAAACTGATTGTATTCTTATTAAAATAATGTTCCTAAAAATTTTTAAAACTTTTTTTAAAAGTGCCGAATAGTTTAGGTATTAACAAAAAACTAACTCCTCACTTCTATGCAAGATGGGGGCTAAACGTCACGGAAATTTTGTGGGAATTTTTCACTTTTATATTCCTGGGGGTAATGGGAAATGAAGTTACCACCGCCGGTAGAGTGCATAAAGATTGTCGTAAGTTTTTTGTTTCTAACAATTTTGTAATTTTATTTAATGTTGCTGGTAGATAGGTTTAAAAAGTAACTTTATTATTACTTATAACTTTTCGCTTAACTGTGCCAATTTGGAATGATTAATTAAAAATGGTTTTGTGTGATATTTTTGATCAAGTATTTTTAGTGAAGTAGACTTAAAGGGATGTAGTTTTTAAACGGCGGAGGTGCCCTCTAGCCTAGGACATGTCGAGTGTATCTGTCTATTTTTTCGTATTCTATCCACCCTCTTAAAAGATGCAATTGTTTCGGGGACACCCTGTATGATATTTTATTAAAAATTAAAAGGCAATTTCAGTCGGAGGCATATTAATAGTAGCAGCCAAAATTGGCCGAATTTGATCTTTTCTTATCACAAAAACGCGAATTACTTTGCTATTTTGAATTGGTGTTTGACTAGCCTCAAAATTTTCATTTTCGTTTTTTTGCGAATCTGCAGAATGTATTTTGGCCACCTCATTTATATTTAAATTTTCTTCAACCTTGGTTTCCATTTTGTATGATAAACTTGGTGGAATTAAAGGCACCTAAAAAAAATTTTATTTCCAAAATTAAGGCTAGAGTTTCAAATTCACAGTTTCGAAGATCTGTGCTCCTAGAAGCTCGTATAAGTCATCTCCGTTGAGCTCACGTCAATTCTACTAAATAGCACATCTACATAAGGGCCCCATCGTATATTAAAACTAATTGTAGTTTTAAAAACTGGAAAATAGGGCTACAAAAGTACTATGGTTTCATTTAAATCAATAATTTCTTTGTGTTGAAAATCTGACAACAAACAAAAATATTTTAATGATTTTTGAAGTCAGATTTTCGACACAAAGAAATAACCGATTTAAATTAAACCATAATACGTTTGTAGCACTATTTTAGTTTTTAAAACTACGTTTAGTTTTAATATACGATGGGGCCCTCATGTAGATGTGCTATTTAGTAGAATTGACGGGAGCTCAACGGAGATTACTTATACGAGCTTCTAGGAGCACAGATCTTTGAAACTGTGAATTTGAATCTCTAGCCTTAAATTCTTGTAGTAGTTTTTTTTGGGTTAAAAATAATCTTACCTTAATAATGTATGTAGTAAGTTTGTAGTTTTTTGGGTTTACGTGAAAAACGACTGTTACCCCAAAAACAGGTTTTTCACTGTTCATGTTTTCCAAATTTAGGATAAGGGTGAATTTCGGACCCAGGCCTAACACCTTAAAAAAAAATCCAATTAGGCTTTTTTCCGATTATTCCCCTCCTGTCATATACTGTAATCTAAGATGTCATATTTAGCGATTAAGGGTGGATATTTTTAAACAAATCTGACTAGCTTGAAAATATTCACCCTAAATCTTGATTATTTGGCAGCTAGCTTTTTAAAGACATTTTTATAACATTTAAAAAGGTTCTTGTTCAATAAAAACTGACTCGTGAAATAATCTTGACATATACCCCTTGTACAAACAATTTAATCTCCAATTTGGGGGTAGCCTTATTTTTTTGTAAAATTTTTCTTTTTGGCAAATGCTTTCGACTTCATTATTTAAATAAAAAGCCCTTGACCTTCTGTCTCGGGCTTTTTATCTTTGAATTATTGAGTCTTAAGCATTTTCCAAGAAAAATTTGACAAAAAAAAGCTACCCCCAAATTGGAGATTAAATTGTATGAACTCGGGATCTATGAAAATTTTTACAACTTTTGGCATTTTTTTTTTTACCTGTGCAGATAATTTTATCTGTTCTTTTTCATTTCCTACTCCTGATTGGTCAGATAAATTCTGGACTAAATTTCTTGCTGCTGTTAATCTTAGACGGATTAAATCTTGCTGGAAAGTTTGATGCATTTCTAAAAAAAAAAGCATTTAAAGGGGAATGTCGCGAAGCATAGAAACTGTGGTTATGTAATGTTGGTTTCCAAAAATCAACAAAAAACACCACTTTTTGGTCATTGCTCAGTGGATTTGTGAGAGTTAATTTTAATTAAAAATTGTGCTTACCCGCAACATAAATAAACAAAGCACAAGTTGACATATTCTAAAGATCCATCAATAGGCGTTTAAATATGGAATTTTGACAATTTAAAATGCAAAAAAAATAGTGTTTCTAATTGCTAAAATTCTGTATTTAAATGCTTATTAATGAACCTTTAAAATATTACAACTTGAGCTTTGATTATTTATGTTGCTGGTAAGCACAATTTTTAATTAAAATTAACTCTAATAAACCCACCGAGCAATGACCAGAAAGTGCTGTTTTTTGTTGATTTTAGGCAACCAACATTATATAACCACAGTTTATATGCTTCGCGACATTCCTCTTTAACCAAACTACATATAAGGGGTTGTTTCATTACCGCTATTTAGTATTAAATTTTTTGCAAAAACAAATTATTTTTTTTTTTTTAGTAAAAAAAACGTACCAACTGGATTTTCTCTCTCACGCAAACTTTGTTCCAAAAAAAGTTTGCTTCTTTTCGGGAGGGGAAGTGGCTTCCCTTGTAGATTTGGGGGCGCATGCCCATCGGGTAAACAACTTGAAAAATCAGCTGTTCTTTTTAAAATCTTAAAATTTATCGTTCCAGCTAAAAAAAATATTACATAGTATCAAAAAAATACATTTTTAAACAGCTTATAGAAATAGTAGATTTTAGTACTAAGAGTTAAAGTGATGCTTTGTGTGACGAGGCAGAAAGATTGTCTGGTGAGCGAAGCGAGACAAACAATTCTGCCAAGGCACACAAAGCCACTTTAACTCTGTGTAGTAATCGATACTTTTCCATAAAACTTGTAAATACAATGGTTTTATAATAAATTTAATTTACTTATTTTAATTGACAATTCTATTTATTTTAAAATAAACCTCATTACAGTGATGTTTATTTGACATTTTAAGAAGAAAAAATTGGTAGCGTCAGTAAAAATTACTTTTACTGTCGCCGGCAGTAAAAATAAAAACTCTATGATACAGTTCAGAAAAGTGCTACTTTATGTTCGCCATAACCTCACTAAAGTAATGTTTTTTTGACGTTTTAAGAAAAAATGATTACTAATAAAATAAAAACTTATATCAGAAAAAGGACCATACTAATCGATACGCTGAACTGAAGCTTATTTTACCGAGGTTCATATACTCTTTTATTAAAAAACTACCCTAATGATTTTTTTTAATTTTTTCTTTATTCAAACCTTGTGTAACAACAACCATGACGTGTTCCTCTTGTCCCATTTGCCCAAATACGATACAAGAAGGTGTATCCGGAGCTGAAGTATAGTCTACAGGGTGTCTACCATGATATAAATGAATGGGGCCCCCTTTTAGCCCCACTGCTATTAAATGAGTGCTTAAATGGTTTAAAGAAATTAGACATAAGCATGTAATAGCGTTTACTGTTTCTGATGACCATATTCTTTGCCCCTTAAAAATAGACAAGAATTAAAAAATTATAAAAAATAGGGTAGGTGAGTAAAGGGGTTAAAAAATACTTTTTACAGAGGTTGATTTTTTTTTTCATTAAAAGCAAACATTTTATAAGTTACTCTTAGCAGTAATCCGATGCATTATTATTTGCAAGAAAATTGGGCATTTTTTGTTTTATTAAAATTAGTTAAAATTTGATTTTTTTCTAAACATGTGGTGGTATAAAAAATTTAAAAATGCATTTTGATACATAAAAGTAGAGTCTTAATTTCATGAAGAATACTTTTTTTTTATAAAATTAATACCAGCCGAAATATGAATTTTTTTCAATTTTGAGGGTGCTTTTTACCCCCTATTTATTGTTCGATTTATTTCAAAAACAATACCGTTCTTCCCCTAAATGAGATTGGTTTATGTATAAAATTTCAAGTAGATCCAATAAACCATTCTTGAGTCATTGGGGTAACAAATTTCGTTACAGACAGACGGACAAAAAATAATCTTAAAAAGTCATGAAACGAACGAATCTGCTATGATTTTTGCTCTAGGGTGAATATTAACGATTTTAGAGAAGGTCCGACCAAACGTAATATACTCTTTGACACTTGTCTGCAAAGAGTATAATAAACAAGGGTTTTATTCAAAGTAAAAAATCTACAACGGGGAATATCGCGATTCGCGAAGCATAGAAACTGTGGTTATGTAATGTTGACTGCCCAAAATCAACAAAAAACAGCACTTTCTGGTCATTGCTCAGTGGGTTAATTTTAATTTAAAAATTGTGCTTACCAGCAACATAAATAAACAAAGCACAAGTTGACATATTCTACAGGTATATCAATAAGCGTTTAAATACAGAATTTTGGCAATTTAAAATGCAAAAAATAGTGCTTCTAAATTGCCAAAATTTTGTATTTAAACGCTTATTGATGGACCTTTAGAATGTCAACTTGTGCTTTGTTTATTTATGTTGCTGGTAAGCACAATTTTTAATTAAAATTAACTCTTATAAACCCACTGAGTAATGACCAGAAAGTGGTGTTTTTTATTGATTTTAGGCAACCAACATTTCATAACCACAGTTTCTATGCTTCGCGACATTCTTATTTAATGACGTACTTTTTTAGTGTAGCAATGTAGGATTTTGTCCACGGTTCCAACTACTATAAAGTTATCCCCTGGGATGATTATCATATCCACAATATTTGTGGTTAATTGAAAAAGAATTTTTCCCTCCAGCCAACCCCTTCTTAAAGTGCAAACTTGATTTTGCCTCGTTGCAATTACTAGTCGATATTCGACGTCAAAAAGTCCTGTTACGCACAGTATTGTTGGAATTGCATTAGTTGAAGACACGTTTGCCTGAAAAAAATTACCCATAAATTAAAAAGAAAACCTAGAAATTATTTTTTTTAAGAAATAAAAAACGGGGAATGTCGCGAAGCATAAAAACTGTGGTTATGTAATGTTGGTTGCCTAAAATCAACAAAAAACACCACTTTCTGGTCATTGCTCAGTGGGTTTATAAGAGTTAATTTTAATTAAATTGTGCTTACCAGCAACATAAATAAACAGCACAAGTTGACATATTCTAAAGACTCATCAATAAGCGTTTAAATACAGAATTTTGCCAATTTAAAATGCAAAAAAGGTGCGTCTAAATTGCCAAAATTCTGTATTTAAACGCTTATTGATTGACCTTTAGAATATGTCAACTTGTGCTTTGTTTATTTATGTTGCAAGTAATCACAATGTTTAATTAAAATTAACTCTTATAAACCCACTGAGCAATGACCAGAAAGTGCTGTTTTTTGTTGATTTTAGGTAACCAACATCACATAACCACAGTTTCTATGCTTTGCGACATTTCCCTTTAAGAGCCCGACATCCCACTTCCTCTTATGCAAATTCATGTACAACTTAGGCCCCAGTTTTTAGAGTTATTATTAACGCGATTGTTCTAAAATTTTGACAATATCATATTTACTTCTTTTAAAGTGCCGCTTGTTTGGCACATTTTGTTTTGGGTTCGTAGTTTAAGATAAATAACAGTTGTTGTTTTTAGCATAGTACACCCTACTTTAAACTGTTATTTTTGCTAAACTACGAATCCAAAACAAAATGTGCCAAACAAGCGGCACTTTAAAAGAAGTAAATATGATATTGTCAAAATTTTAGAACAATCGCGTTAATAATAACTCTAAAAACTGGGGCCTAAGTTGTACATGAATTTGCATAAGAGGAAGTGGGATGTCGGGCTCTTAAAGAAGTTTTAAAAATTAGCGCTTTTAGTAGATTGAAGTCAGCAACCACTTGTAGATAAGTGTATTTTAAGTTGCCTATCTCTCAGGTTATTAAATTTCATTAAAATACAGGCTATTTCCTAATGTCTTACAAAAAATTAAGGGGGTGATTCCTAGACATATTTTAAGAAAAAAAGTTCACATAAACTAGTGTCCAATTTTGACTTTTTTTAAACTTACAGCCCCCCAAAAATCATCACTATAAACACTTTCTTCAAAATTTAACAAATGGAGAAATATTTCCAGTATTTAGATGCATCAAAAAGGTCCTATAACATTTTTTGAAAAAATTATTCATTTAGGAAAAAAAGCGAATAAAATAATTTTTTAGGGGTTTTTCAAAGGGGTGTAACTAACTAAGGAGGCAAAATCGGACACATGTTTATATGAACTTTCTTTCTTGAAATGAGTCCACCAATCACCCCCTGAATTTTTTTCACGACAGCAAGAAACACTCTTTATAAATTTACAAAAAAAACAAACCTGATGCAAAATTGTGAAACATTGGGGTTCCAAAAAATACACAATTCCAGATTCTGTTGCCAAAATAGGACACGAATTCGAAAATTTATCATGTGTTGTTTTTTTTAGGGTGGTCATACAAACAATAGGGGTTGTTTTTACTAATTCCTTGTCCAGGTTTTTTAAAATAAAGGCCTCGACTTCTTGAGAGGGTAGCTTTAACAAAAGTTGCGACCTGACAAAAAAAATAATTAAAAAAGTTATTTTGAAATAAAATTTAACTTCGAATATAAAGAGGGATGTCGTGAAGCATAGAAACTGTGGTTATGTAATTTTGGTTGCCAAAAATCAACAGAAAACATCACTTTCTGGTCATTGCTCAGTGGGTTTATAAGAGTTAATTTTAATTAAAAATTGTGCTTACCAGCAACATAAATAAACAAAGCACAAGTTGGCATATTCTAAAAGTTCATTAATAAGCGTTTAAATACAAAATTTTGGCAATTTAAAATGCAAAAAATAGTACTTTCTGGTCATTGCTCAGTGAGTTTATAAGAATTAATTTTAATTAAAAATTGTGCTTACGAGCAACATAAATAAACAAAGCATTAGGTTGACATATTCTAAAGGTCCATCAATAAGCGTTTAAATACAGAATTTTTGCAATTTAGAAGCACTATTTTTTTGCATTTTAAATTTCCAAAATTTTGTAATTAAACGCTTATTGATGGACCTTTAGAATTAACTTGTGCTTTGTTTATTTATGTTGCTGGTAAGCGCAATTTTTAATTAAAATTAGCTCTTATAAACCCACTGAGCAATGACAAGAAAGTGCTGTTTTTTGTTGATTTTAGGCAAGCAACATTACATAACCACAGTTTCTATGCTTCGCGACATTCCGCGTTAAAAAAAATAATTCAAAAAAAAGTATTTTGGGGCTTCTTACCGAGCAGTTAAGATGTTGTAAGGAATAGTTTTGAGATCATCCAGAATTTTAGAAAATTGTTTCGTTTCAAGTTCGTCTTTAAATTTTTTCCAAACTTCGGTTTCCAAAATTGATATTGGACATTGTGGGACAGTAAATTTGTAAAATGGTTTGTTGTTTTTGTAGAGAAGCAAGTCTGAATTGCAGGCAACTCCAACCACTAAAAATTTCAAATATTTAAAATAGCCCAATCATTCTAATAATGCCCCCAGAAAAAAATCCCAACCAATATCTGCTTATGCAGGTTTGTAGCCACTACCCCCAGGAACATAAAAGTGAAAAATTCCCACAAAATTTTCGTGACGTTTAGTCCCCATCTTGCATAGAAATGAGGAGTTAGTTTTTTGTTAATACCTAAACTATTTGGCACTTTTGAAAAAAGTTTTAAAAATTTGTAGGAACATTATTTTAATAAGAATACAATCATTTTTAAAAAAAATAATAAATCACCAATATGAACGATTTTATAGCACTTTGAAAATGTGCTAATTTGGTCCTACAGAGAACGCTGCAATCTATGCTTCAGGACTCAATGACTAAGATAGACGATTATGATGAAATAAGGGGATTTTCAAAGAGCTATAGAATCGTTAATATTGGTGATTTATTATTTTTTTAAAAATGATTGTATTCTTACTAAAATAATGTTCCTAAACATTTTTAAAACTTTTTTCAAAAGTGCCAAATAGTTTAGGTATTACTATTAACAAAAAACTAACTCCTCACTTCTATCCAAGATGGGGGCTAAACGTCACGGAAATTTTGTGGGAATTTTTCACTTTTATGTTCCTGGGGGTAGTTGCTACAATCCCGCATAAGCAGATCTTGGTTGGGATTTTTTCCCAACCTACAAAATTTAAATAAAATGATTGGGCTAAATACTTAAAAAAAAATTTACATTTTTTTTTTCAAAAAAATTGATTTTTTTACCTGGTGTCCTAGGTTCAATTCTGTCATGATAAAAACTGATAACAGAGCTTGAAATATCAGGTAATATTTGGTCAGACGTTAGCAAAGTACCTTTGTAAACTTTTAACCGTGATCTTTCATCATTTTTCAGTTTTAGATCCAAAAGAACTAAACGGTAGTCTCCATCACCAACCACGTTTGACAATATTGCGCTTTTTGATAGGGTAAATAGTCCAGCACTTCTGTCAGAATGGGCCTCAAGCCATCGAGAAATATTGAGTTCACTAAGTAAAAAAAAAATTTATAAAAAGTGACATAGTAGATTTTAGTACTAAGAGTTAAAGTGATGCTTTGTGTGACGAGGCAGAAAGATTGTCTGGTGAGCGAAGCGAGACAGACAATTCTGTGTTGGGGAGGCAGAACGGGATAAGTATATTTGACATTTAAAAAAATGTGTTTTTCGGACACCGAATTTTTATATAAATATTTAGATATTTGCAAATTGGATCAGCCATATACGTACTGTGGAATCTATTTTTTTATGTAGCTTCTCATTACTGCATTAATATTGTTTAATATTTGTGAGAAAACCATTTTTAGAGTGACATGCACAAATGACATTTCTATACTTATCCCCTTTTGCCTCCCTACCACAGAATTCTGCCGAGGCACACAAAGCCACTTTAACTCTGTGTAGTAAACGATACTTTTTCTTAAAACTTCTAAATCCAATGGTTTTATAATAAATTTAATTTACTCATTTTAGTTGTTTTTTATTTTTTTTAAAACAAACGTCATTAAAGTAATGTTTATTTGACGTTTTAAGAAACAAAAATTTGGTAGCGTCAGTAAAAGTAACTTTTACTGTCGCCGGCAGTAAAAATAAAAACTCTATGAGAAAAGTGCTACTTTATGTTCGCCATATACGTCACTGAAGTGATTTTTTTTTAAGTTTTAAGAAAAACAAAATTTTTATAAAAACTATTTACCTTTTGCTCATTTTTGTTGGTTAAATCGGTTTTTTGTTGACATTGTATGGTAACCAATGGTAAATTTATTGATTTTTCTGGGATAAGGAACACTCCAAAGTTTTTAGTAGTAAATTTTTAAAAGTTTGAAATTTTTATAAAACCTTGTAACTTTTTTTCTTGTTAAAAAGTTAGAAAAAATATTAATTATAGTAATTTTAAAGCAAAAAACTTTCTAACTTGTGTTTTTGATGCTTTTAGTATGTAATTTTAAAATTAATAATGTTGGTATTTTGTATTTTTTTGCATATAAATTAAGATAATTTTTTTTTGCTTATTCAATTCAGAATTTTTTTTTTTTTCGAATACTTACCTTAGATACTATTTGGTAATTTTAATACCTTAATTGGTTAATTTAATATGTCTTTAAATGAGGTAATCTGTTGTGTCTAATTTTCTTTTTTTATTATAAATAAATTTTTTTTTTAATTTTTTTAAAGCGATTTTTGGAAGCAGCCACTAAAGTCAAAAATCTCTCAAAAAGACCACCAGATTCTGAAATTTTGGAAGTTTATGGACTCTATAAGCAAGCTACTGTTGGCGATACTAATATCTGTAAGTATTTTTTTTGTAAAACATTTTTTTATAAGTTTTTTTTTTTGTAAAAAATCAATTTTTTTTTTTTTAAATTTTGTTAATTTTCTTATGTTTTTTTTTTGTTAATTTTCTATTTTTCTTTTTTTGTCCGTTTAATAGGGAATGTCGCGAAGCTTAGAAACCGTGGTTGTGTAATGTTGGTTGCCTAAAATCAACAAAAAAACCGCACTTTCTGGTCATTGCTCAGTGGATTTATTAAAGTAAATTTTAATTAAAAATTGTGCTTACCAGCAACATAAATAAACGAAGCACAAGTTCACATATTCTAAAGATCCATCAATAAGCGTTTATATATTAAATTTTTGCAATTTAGAAGCACTGTTTTTTTGCATTTTAAATTGCCAAAATTCTGTATTTAAACGCTTATTAATGGACCATTGGAATGTGTCAACTTGTGCTTTGTTTATTTATGTTGCTGGTAAGCACAATTTTTAATTAAAATTAACTCTTATAAACCCACTGAGCAATGACCAGAAAGTGCTGCTTTTTGTCGATTTTAAGCAACCAACATTACATAACCACAGTTTCTATGCTTCGCGACATTCATTTTATAATTTATATTACCAACATTTTAATCAGCAGCAATTTCTCTTATTTAAAATTTCGTTTTACTAAAATTCAGTAAAAAAACACATTTATTATAATTTCAAAGACATTTTAGCAATTTACCTTAGAATTATAATTTTTTATAAATATTTTAACATATTATTCAACAAATAAAATTGCTTTATTTAAATGTATAACAGATCCTAAATGTTGCCTTCAAATAAAATTAGTAATGTTCTTTATAAACATTTTAACTAACATTACTTATTTTTATTTTTTTTTTTTTTGATACTTTTTATATCTTATATTATTTTTTTATTTTGGGTTTAGGTAAACCGGCAGATGCGAAGGCAAAAAACAAATATGAAGCTTGGATGTCAAAAAAAGGAATGCCAATAAATGAAGCAAAAGAAAAATATATTTTAAAGGCCCAAAATTTAATTTCTAAATATGCTTAAGTGAAATTTTTTTGATTAATGGTGAAGAGAATTTTTCTGGGTTTATAAAGTAAAAGGGGACACTTCTTTATAAATTAAAAAAAGTTATTCTATTTGCAGAAAGGTTTGGTAGCATTTTTTTAATAATAAATAAAACTTAAAACAACGGTTTTTTAAAAAAACAAGTTTTTAAACATTTTCAAAAAAAATCTGCGAATAGAATAATTTAAGGTAGTTTTAACATAAAATTGAAGTATATTACAAGTTAAAGGTACTCATTTATAATTTATTTATTTTGAAGCACCATTTTTTAATAACTTCAATGCGATAGTAGTTATCTTTAATAGGTAAATAAAAAAACACTTATTTTTAGATTTTAAAGTTACGTAATTAGTTTAAAATATTGGAAAAGGGTAGATTAATAAATGACAAATTTGGATTGGGTTTAACATTTAGCAAAAAAGTACTGGACAACTTTTAAATAATTCCCATTTGCAAATATTTTACTAACGTTATTTTTTTTAAACTATTAGCCTAATTAATAAAAAAAAATCAACAAGTTTTTTGAATTTTAATTTTATTTCCGCAAATGCGCATATTTATAATATTATTTTAACACTAATTTGACATTCAGAATAATTTATACAATTAGAAAAATCCTTTTTTCGTAATTTTGCGATAATAAATTATTTGTAAACAAATTATTATTTCAGTCTATTTTAAAACACTGACCAAGATAGGTCTCTTAATTAAAGAATTTGTTATTAAGTTTTGTTTTAAACAATTAATAATGTCTCTTGAGCAAGTAAGTTTCAAAAAAATCTACTGAAATTATAAACTTTATTTTTGAAATTTTAAAATAAAAAAAAAAAATTTTTTTCTTTAGAATTTTAACAATGCAGTAGAAAGCGTAAACAAATTACCAAAACAACCATCACAAGGTGACCTTTTGGAGCTATATGGACTTTTTAAACAAGCCACAGTAGGCCCCTGCAATACAAGTAAGTTAAATAGCTATTTATGTAACATGTTCATTAAAGAAACATATTTTGCATCAGTCAGAATTTTTAATACGAAGTTGTACAAAATTTTCATTTTATTTATAATATTCGCATATTTGAAAAGGTTCTAAAAATTGTCGCTTCTACAATAAAATATTAAAACATAGTTTTATAAAAAACGCCATATAAAACGGGTTTTTTTATACTATATTATTGTTTATATTTCGTTCATTTCATTTATTAAAAAGCATTTTCAGTTTGAATTAAAAACTTAACTTACTTTTACAAAAACTTAACTTAAAATTTTATTTTTATTGGATTGGCAACATTGACATTTTGAAGTAAAAAGTAAATTTAGGTTAGACATATTGAATAATGACGTTTGTAAACTTTACTCACTTAATACTGAATGAATAGGCGTTTTTGCGAAAATGTAACCGTTGATATCGTTTCTCCAATTCTTCTAGTTATTCCCTCTACAAAAACACCATGTCCCCCGATAGTTTACAATAGTAAAATTTGTAAATAAAAAGTACCTTGCAAGGGAAGAATTTATGTTTTTGCATCTGGAAAAACAACCTTATAAAATTAAATTTTGGGTTTAATAATAAAGCAATTCAACAACCTTAAAAAACCAAAATTCAGGTTTTATAATGTACGCAAATAAAAAAAAATAAAATGGTTTTTTTTTTCAGGTAAACCAGGTTTATTGGACCTCAAAGGAAAAGCCAAATGGGAAGCATGGAAATCAAAAAAGGAAATGTCTCAAGAAGAAGCCAAAGAAAAATATATTGCTAAAGCACAATCGTTGGGTGCATAAAAAAACATAAAACAAAATTTTTACAAAGGCGCGCAATTTAAATGTAAAAAACCTTAAACCAAAAAAACTAACAAATATAATTTAATTTATTTCATAGTGCAAAAACTAAATGATGTCTAGAAATACAACAACAATTTTTATAAATTGAAATTTTGTTATTTTTAGGTAGATACATCTTGCTTAAAAACTAGTTTTAAAAAAGCAATAAAAAATGCAAACAAACAAAAAAGTTCTATGCTATATCTTATATTTATTTTAAAGTTTACTTATTTTACTCGAATCATTTTGTCTAATTTTTAAAATATTTGTACTTTAAGGCTAGAGTTTTAAATTCACAGTTTAGAAGATCTGTGCTCCTAGAAGCTCGTATAAGTCATGAGCTCCCGTCAATTCTACTAAATAGCACATCTACATAAGGGCCCCATCGTATATTAAAACTAAATGTAGTTTTAAAACTAGAAAAATAGTGCTACAAACGTAATATGGTCTCATTTAAATCAGTTATTATACTCTTCGCAAAAGAGTATATTGCGATTACTCGGACCTTCTCTAAAATCGGTAATATTCATCCTAGAGCAAACATTTTTGCAGATTCGTTCGTTTCATGACTTTTTAAAACTGTTATTTTTTGTCCGTCTGTCTGTCTGTAACGAAATTTGTTACCACCATAACTCAAGAACGGTTTATCGGATCGACTTGAGATTTAACACAAAAATCAACTCCATTTAGAGGAAGAGCCCTATTGTTTTTGGAAAAAATCAAGTAATAAATAGAGGGTTAAAAACAGCCCCAAAGTAGAAAAAATTCATATTTTCGTTAATATCAACTTTACGAAAAAAAATATTCTTAATAAAATTAAAGATTGTATTTTTCCCTATAAAAAAGCAGTTGTTAATTTTTTTGTATCCTCACCCGTTTACAAAGAAAATAAGTTTTACGTTGTTCTCAATAAAATAAAAAATGCACCTTCTTAATCATCTACTGCGAAGAGTGTCATATAGAATGTGTAACAATTATATAAAAATAAAAAAAATAGTCATAAAAAATGAGCTATCTGCGAAGTTTAACTTTTTAAATGATCTAACCCGCCCTTGTTTGGAACTTTTTTTGCAATTTTTCCATCAGTGAAAGTATATCTATTTTTCCTGTTAGTCAAAGTATGAGTATGGGTTTTTAATTCCAAAATCCAAATTAAAAAAAACAGGTCAAAAACCACAATAATCATTCGATATTTGTTGTCTCTTTCTTACCACATTAAAACAATACATCCATCTTTTTCTATCCGCCATTCTACAATAAGAGGCCCCCTCTCTAAAAAACGAATAATTGAAATAAAAATATAAATCTACCGGTTTAAGACACGTCAGTTGTGTTTTTAACTTCAGCATTAAACGTACTGTTTAAGTTTTATTACATTTATCCATTTTTTCAATAAAAAACGTAAGTATACTTACCATTAATAGTTTTACGTAAAAATAAGTAAGGTTATGTTCACTTTTACCGTATTAAAAACTGATTATTCATCTTAATTGGAACTTAATTATGGTTTTATTGGGTCATGACTTATAATATAAGTTTCTTGTGGTATAACTAGGGCAAAAGGTCAGTTTTGTGCTTGTTTTAAGCCAATTTAGGGCCATTTTTGAACTAGGTAGACGCTTTTCATGGTATTTTATTTAATTTTATTAAAATAAAATCAAGTCGCCGGCTTGGGTTTTGAATTAATTCTTTTGTTTTTATTAACTTTGGATCTAGAAGGTCAGGCATAATCAAGGCATTAAAAAAGTTCAATGTTTGTTTGGTTTTTTTTCGGATACAATTTTGGTTAAAAACTAAAAACCTGCCTCGTCATTAGATGATTTAAAAGACCGTTTTTAAAATTTCTTTTTAGCAGTAATTAAAATGTTTATAACGTATATTTAAGTTAATTTAGTAAGATATACCTTTCCTTTTTATTTTTCGTGTAATGACTCATACAAAAGCAATTGCGTGAACCGTAAAAATGAAAGTCAACCTTAATGTCTTATCAATTAACTTAAAATAAAACCCATAATTTAGTTTCAAAGCTCTAGTTCTTTCTATTTGAACGATAGCAGTATTTTTCCTCTGCTTTATAAGTACTACCCATTCACAATTAAAAAAAAACAATGCAGGCAAGCCGAAGCCATAGAGTGACAGATTTTACCCTGTATATTGTCATTAATATCACTTGTGTTTGCTGGTTATGTAAGAAAAGTCAAAAAAATTAAAAAATGCATTTTAAAACATGTTCAGGGCATCTGAATCAAATACAATGCTCTCAACATATGCAGAAGTATTTATTTTTTTATTTAATTACTTTATAATGCACTAATTATTTAAAAGTTAACACAAAATAGGAATTATTTATGTATGTACTCTGTTAGAAAGTCCTTTTAGGTATCATAGGATAAATTAGCACTTTTACACAAATGTCTACAATTTTCTTTATAAATTCTCAAATCTCAAGCAAAAATTAATTGTTTCGTTTTTCCAATTTTTATGTAAGTGTCGTATTATTTTTGTCATTTTTTAATTTTTAATGACAGTAAATTTGAAATGTAATGCCAACTTTGTGGAAAATTCAACTTTTTTAAGAAAAGGATCCTAGTTTTCATAGGTGACTCTGTTTTTTTTTTAAACTGTGAATGGATATATCTCTTACTTTTATAATAATTTATATTTCTGCTCTTACTTAAAACAGTGTTATCTTGAATTAATTAATAAAGTTGATAGATAGACAAGTGATTAACAGATTAATTTATTAAAAAAGCAAATCTAATCTGTTTTATAAAATAAATCTGTTTGCAAAAAAACTTCAACCCCGCCGTTTCTTTTAATTTTTCTAATTTGTATTTAATATTTCTAATTGTTGTTTTATTTTTTTTTGCAGCTAAATCAAAATGTCTCTCGACGAAGTAAGTTTAAATATTTAAAAAATATATTTTTCATTACTAATTTTTTTTTTTTCTAACAGAGATTCAACAAAGCTGCAGCTGATGTAAAAAACCTTAAATCTACCCCTTCAAATGATGATCTATTGGAATTGTACGCCCTTTTTAAACAAGCAACAGTAGGAGATAACGCAACAGGTAATTTTTTATTTTTTTCGCACATCGTTTATTAAAGACATTCATTAATGCACTCCAAATCGTTGATTAATGACCCTTATTAATGCATGGATACTATGTCCATAGTAACGCTCTTCTATGTTTAAAATTACTATCTATGTTTCTACATTACAAATGTTAAAGTAGCTTTAACTACGGTTCAAGCAACAAAAACCAAACGATATTAAATATTTACCGTTGGAAAGAATGAGAAACAGATCCTTTTACCACATTTTAAGGAAATAACATTCATTTTCTATTCCAAATTATTAAAAGTTCGGTGACAGATCTTCTTCTTCTTCAACTTTAATAAATTTGAATGGCCGACGCATTGTTTCTGTTAGTTGGTGAAATAACTGTTTTATTTTATAATTTATTAAATAATAATCTACGATGTGCGAAAAAGCATTGAAACCAGTTCGTATGTTAAATGGCGATTAATAAACTCACTTATTAACAAGCTCGCTGATCGCTTGCTTGTTAAAACCGTTTATTAATCGCCTTTATTAAAACACTTACTGGTTAAATAACTATTAAATGGCTCAAACAATTTCTTTATTATGCTTGCAATTTTTAAATTTATGTCCTGAAAATACTTATTTAAATAATAATCGAAACGATACCTTATATTTGATAAACTTCTCGTTAAATTTTAATTTTTTTGAATGAATTTTTTCTATGTATTTTCTGGTTTTAAATTAATATTTTTTTAGATCGCCCAGGTATGTTAGACCTTAAGGGAAAGGCAAAATGGGACGCCTGGACTGCCAAAAAAGGTCTTGGCCAAAATGAAGCTAAGGAACAGTACATTACCAAAGTTACAGCTTTAATTGCCAGTCACGGAACTAAATAATTTTTTAATTTTTTTAACATCACAAAATACAGAAATTCGTACTTACAACATTTTATAATCATTATTAATATGCATCACATTTTTTAACGCACTTTTTATAAATTATTATATTTTAATAAACTTCGTTTTTGAGTGTTATCCAAATACATATTTTTTTTGTTATTTTGTGTTTTTTATTTCAAGTTTTAATTTGTTTAAAGTGTAAAAAAAAACGCTTATTTTGTATGGGTATTTTTATTAATAATATTTAAAACTATCAAAAGCATAAAACTTAATACATTCGTCAATATATATCTTTGGTTTAAAAAATAAAAAATAAAACATAAAACTAATAAAAGTAAAAACATGGACTTTTAAGGCTAGAGATTCAAATACACAGTTTCGAAGATCTGTGCTCCTAGAAGCTCGTATAAGTCATGAGCTCCTGTCAATTCTACTAAATATCACATCTACATGAGGGCCTTATCGTATATTAAAACTTAATGTAGTTTTGATAACTAAAAAAGTAGGGCTACAAACGTATAATGGTTTTATTTAGATCGGTTATTTTTTTGTGTCTAAAATCTAACTTCAAAAATCATTATAATATTCTTGTTTTTTGAAGTCAGATTCTCGACGCAAAGAAATAACCGATTTAAATGAAACCATAATACGTTTGTAGTCCTATTTTTCTAGTTTTCAAAACTACATTTAGTTTTAATATACGATGGGGCCCTCATGTAGATGTGCTATTTAGTAGAATTGACGGGAGCTCAACGGAAATGACTTATACGAGCTTCTAGGAGCACAGATCTTCGAAACTGTGAATTTAAATCTATAGCCTTAATTTAATAACTAATGGCTACTATTTTTGGTTTTCATTTTATAAAATCACATCTATTTAGTTTATTTTAAACTATTTTTTTTAATATATTTTATGGCAATAGCATGCTCAGACACTTATAAAAAAACAGATCTATTAAAATTAAGTAAAATTATTTCATAATGTAAAAAAATGGCATGGCTGAAAAATTGATTTCATAAGACTTTAGAGATCAACATTTTTATTTTTTTAATAAATCTTGTTATCAAAGAGGTCACATAATCTAGAGCAATAATTAAAAAAACTCACAAAAAGCTAAATTGGGCATGTTTTAAAAATTTCATTTAAGAAAATTTTTCTAATAATTTTTTGCAACTAAATGTAAATTTTTGTCTCCTATAATATTAAAAAAAAAATACTCATTCATTTTATATAACCTCTTTGACACTTGTGGCCTAAGATTCAATAATACCAACTACAAAAAATACAAGAGTGCGTATCATATTTATAAAGCGCGCACTTTTGTGTCAAAGTGACGTTTTTTTATGCCATAGAAAACTATAGAATTATCCATCGCTCTTACTATCCATTCACAGTTTAAAAAAACCAGAGTCACCTATGAAAACTAGAATCTTTTTCTTTGAAAAGTTGAATTTTCCTCAAAGTTGGCATGACATTAAAATTTACTGTCAATCAAAATAGAAAAATGCTAAAAATAATGACTGCTACATAAAACAGGCTTAAAAATTGGAAAAACGAAACAATTTTTGCTTAAGATGTGAGAAATTATAAAGAAAATTGTAGACATTTTTGTAAAAGTGCTAATTTATCCTATGATACCTAAAAGGAATTCTTAACAGGAATTCTTACATAAATAATTCCTGTTTTGTGTAGACTTTTAAATGGTTTGATGATTAGTGCATTATAAAGTAATTTAATAAAAAAATAAATACTTCTGTATATGTTGAGACCATTGTTTTTGATTCAGATGCCCTAAACATGTTTTTAAATGCATTTTTTAATTTTTTTGATTATTCTTACGTAACAGCAATCACACGTGACATTAATGACAATATACAGGGTAAAATCTATTACCCTAAGGCTCGCCAACTCTGGTTTTTTAAAAATGTTTATGGATAGGATTCTTCACATAGGGTAAGGGGTGTATTCTGTAACTTTTCCGTTAAAAGTTAAAATTTTAAAGGGTGTCACGTTGACGTAAAACGCTTGAAAACTGTTTTAAGGCTGTTAAAAATGTTAAAGTATGTCCAAATGCGACTTTAAGTCATTTCTACAGTTTTCTATGTTTAATTTCAACAAAAAAATTAAATAACAACGGCCCCAGCCTCAGCTCTAGTTTCAGATAAAGGAGGACATTCAGACCAAGCATTACTTAACGGATCAAAGCACTCCACGGACGCTATAGTGCACTGCGCACGATAAAAGGGCGTGGCGTGCGTTTGGGCCCCGCCCATCACGTATAGGCAACCATCCATTGCAGCTACAGCTGGCCCGCTACGTTCTACCGACATTGGGGGAGCTGTACTCCATTTATTCTGAAAAAACAAATCCTTCTGTTAAAGGGCATTGTTGCGAAGCATAGAAACTGTGGTTATGTAATGTTGGTTGCCTAAAATCAACATAAAACAGCACTTTCTGGTCATTGCTCAGTGGGTTTATAAAACTTAATTTTAATTAAAAATTGTGCTTACCAACAACATAAACAAACAAAGCACAAGTTGACATATTCTAAAGGTCCATCAATAAGCGTTTAAATACAGAATTTTGGCAATTTAAAATGCAAAAAATAGTGCTTTCAAATTGCCAAAATTCTGTATTTAAACGCTTATTGTTGGATCTTTAGAATATTTTAACTTGTGCTTTGTTTATTCATGTTGCTGGTAAGCACAATTTTCAATTAAAATTAACTCTTATAAACCCACTGAGCAACGACCAAAAAGTGTTGTTTTTTGTTGATTTTAGGCAAGCAACATTACATAACCACAGTTTCTATGCTTCGGGACAATCCCCTTTAAAGCTGTCTTTTATATTCTGCATATAGACAAATAGGGGGCGCCACTAACGGCACCACAAGTGCCAAACAAAACCAAATTTATTAAGATACGACAAGTGGTTTCGCCACAGCACATTTTTTAGTTAACCTCTCGAGCTGCAAGGAAACGCGGTATACCTCTTTTCGACTTATTCTTTACATAAAACCCCCAAGAAGCTTTATTATTTAAATTTTTTAATGTACATTCATGATTGGTCATCATTCGCGCTTTTTAATGCGATTTATAAAATTCCTCTGCCGAACAGACTCAAAATTCTGGGTCACTAAGTCTATTTTTGTGCCTTTCTAAAAAATGGGGCTGTCCAACAGAAAATAATTTTTTTTACATTTAACTGTTTATGTAAGATTCTTTAAATTGGAGTCATTTAATTGTCTTACAATGTCTTAATCTTGCGGTGTGTCACTTGAGCATTTTCGGTTTTTAACTGGCGCAAAGCATCCATGTATTTTCGGGACACTCCGCCTGTTTTTGGTATACCTGTCTTAGGATGGGCGCTAAGACTGGTGGGTGTATGTTTGAATTTCAGGAATCAGCAGGAAATAGTTTGTTGATGTGGTAGATCGTCGTCAAAAGTAAAAATCAACTCGGTAAGACATTGTTGTAGAGATAATTTCTTTAAAAGTAGTCAAACAAAAATTTCGCGGCATTTTTTAAAGAACTCTCCAATTTTAAAAAAATATTGTGGCTAAAATACTTGTCATATCCTAAGAAAACTTTTAGTATAGTCCTAATAAACTTGAAGAGTTTATTTGGCACTTGTGGTGACGTTGGTGGCGCCCCCTATTTGTCTATATGCAAAATATAAAAGAAAACCTTCATAACAATAAAAAAATAATCAATTTCATAAAAAGTCTAAAAAATTAAACTTACCTGTTTGAAAGAATATCTTTCAACAGAATTTAAAACTTGCTGTTTATTGGTCCCCCCTACCACATACAAATAATCATCTAGAACGGCCACGCCCATTTGGAATCTTGCTATAGACATCGAAGGTAATTTTTTCCATTCGCCAGTAACGGGATTGTAACTCATTAAATCTTTTAAGTTGCGATCATGAAGAGAACAACCTCCCACCATGTAAATCAGACCTTTAAATAGAAAAAAATACATTAAAGGGGAATGTCGCGAAGCATAAAAACTGTGGTTATGTAATGTTGGTTGCCTAAAATCAACAAAAAACACCACTTTCTGGTCATTGCTCAGTGGGTTTATGAGAGTTACTTTTAATTAACAATTGTGCTTACAAGCAACATAAATAAACAAAGCACAAGTTGACATATTGTAAAGGTCCATCAATAAGTGTTTAAATACGGAATTTTGGCAATTTAGAAGCACAATTTTTTTGTATTTTAGAGTGCCAAAATTCTGTATTTAAACGCTTATTGATGGACTTTTTGAATATCTCAACTTCTGCTTTGTTTATTTATGTTGCTGGTAAGCACAATTTTTAATTAAAATTAACTCTCATAAACCATAGAATAGTGTCCTATAGAACAGTTTTGGACGAGTGCGCATTCAAATTTCGTGCGACTTCATTAAGCCTTCTCTTTTGATCTCCTCAACAAATTCCCCAACTTTTAGTTTTATAAGGCGTGCCAACCTTTAAAAAAATCTGGTTTTATCAGGTATACCAACTGCTTAAAATTCCCCAGATAGGTGTCCGACTTTTGCTTTTGCGATATTTATAGCGACAATAATCGGTTATTTTAAATAATTTCGACAAAACATAACTTCCATAACCGGACATAACACTTTTTTTTAATTATCACCTAACATTATAGAAGTATACAGTGCGAGGCAAAAGTCCCCCCCCCCCATCTTAACTTTTGATCGGTTTAAGATATTGATTTAAAAAAAATTCTTGGCAAATAAGCACTAAAAAAACTACCTTTTGACGAAATTTGTTTTTCAAAAAATAATAACCCCCACATAGGGGGACTATCTACTTAATTTTTTTAAATGTAAAGGGGGGTCAAGTGACCCCTCATTTGAAAGCTATTTTTATTTCCAAGACAATGACGTTTACGAATTTTAGATTGATTCAGTAGTTCTATTGTACTGTGTGTTTTAAAATAAAGCACAAAAATCCTGTTTTACGTAATAAATGCAACAATAAAAGACTTAAGTGAATCCAAACTAAGTAGGGGTGTATGTTTTCTTTTTATTTAAAAATATTAATAATTTTTTTTTTGTTAGTATATTTTATAACAAATTTTTTAAAATAACCTACCAAAATTATTTTTTTTTCAAAAAAACGAAGTAAAATAGGGTAAAAAAAATAAAATTAATTAAAAAAAAAATTATTAAGAAGCATAAGGTTTTGTTTTTTTGTATTTTATGTTGGGACACAGGGTATAACACATTTTAACAAAAAAATATTACATATTTTTTTTAATTAAAGAAAAACATCAACAAAAGGTAGTTTTTTTTGTGTAAATTAACCTAAAATTTTTTGGAAATCAATATCTCGAACCGTTCAAAAGTTAAGGCCAGGGGGGGGGACTTTTGCCTCTCACTGTATACTAAGTTTTAAAATTCACGCCAACAATCGTGGATGAAAATGTCGGATCGAAAATTGGGACAAACGGTCAGATTAAAGACCTGTCTATAGAATACTATGTCTATGTCATAAACCCACTGAGCAATGACCAGAAAGTGCTGTTTTTTGTTGATTTTAGGCAACAACATTACATAATCACAGTTTCTATGCTTCGCAACATTCCCCTTTAAACTATTTTATTACAAAAATGGGTGTATACTAGAAAAATAAGGCTTTAAAAAAATTTAAAATAGAAAATAAAATATTATAAAGATTTTTACCTTCATAAGAAACAAGGCCCATACTAAATCTCGGCTCAGGCAAAGAACCAACTAACTTCCACATATCTGCTTTTGGGTCGTATCTCTCAATATTTCCGCTGATGTCAACATTAGCCCAACCCCCCATGGCGTATAAATACCCCTCGAGGGCACATAAGCCGAATTCACATCTGGACACTACCATGCTGGAAACCTGCAAAGAAAATTCATAATAATAAAACGAAGAAATATGAAATTTAGAAGAAAAATGCGAAAAAAATATAAAATCCTATTTTTTTTTTAAAGTAGATAGGAGTAGAAAAAAAATTATAAATTGCTTTTTGATAAAGAAAAACACTGCTTTTAATTTAATGAAGAACAATTTTCTGCCCAAAATTGATATCAACCGAAATATGAATTTTTTTAACTTTGGGGGTGCTTTTTACTCCCTATTTATAATTCGATTTTTAACAAAATCAACAATGTCATTCCCCTAAATGAGATTAATTTTTGTACCAAATCTCAAGCGATCCAAAAAACCGTTATGAAGTTATGAGTTATGAAGGTTACAAATTTCGCTACCGACAGACGGACGGACAAAAAAACAAAAGTCATGAAACGAACGAATCTTACAATATTTGTGCTCTAGGATGGATATTAACGATTCTATAAAAGATCCATTTAAATTTATAATATACTCTTTGAAACATGCCCGCAAGAAATATAATAAAAAAAAAGCAACATGAGATAAATAGAAAAATAAAAATAGTAGATTTTAGTACTAAGAGTTAAAGTGATGCTTTGTGTGACGAGGCAGAAAAATTCACTAGTGAGCGAAGCGAGACTGACAATTCTGCCAAGGCACACAAAGCCACTTTAACTCTGTGTAGTAAACGATACTTTTTCTTAAACCTTCTAAATACAATAGTTTTATAATAAATTTAATTTACTTATTTTAGTTGACTTTTATTATTTTAAAATAAATGTCATAAAATGTTTTTTTGACGTTTTAAGAAAAAAAAATTTGGTAGCGTCAGTAAAAGTTACTTTTACTGTCACCGGCAGTAAAAATAAAAACTCTATGATACAGTTCAGAAAAGTGGCACTTTATGTTCGCCATATACGTCACTTAAGTGATGTTTTTTTGACGTTTTAAGAAAAATTGATTTTTTTTGTTACCTGTGTCCATTGCCGTTCTTGAGGATCAAACCGCTCGCAACTGGACAAAATGTCACTGCCTTCTTCACCGCCAACTACGTAAATTTGTCCGTTTAGTGACGCAACGCCGGGAACCAAGCGGTTTACTGTCATATCTGGTACCTTGTGCCACTCCCTTAAAAAAATCATAACAATTAATTTTATGCTATTTTTTGCTTTGAAATAAGAGAGAAATGGTGAGTATTAAAAAAAAATATTTTAGCGGTTTCGCAAAAAAAAAATATGTTGCTCCGTTTTGCGGATCAGAAATCACTCCCTCATTTTTTTTTCGCTGTTTTGAAATTCTGGTATTAAATAAAACTGTTTGGCAATCGAATTTCTATTTTAATTTGCATAAAGTGATGTTGTTTTAAATTATTTTATGGCCAAATCTGGTACCTTGTGCCACTCCCTTAAAAAAATCATAACAATCAATTTTATGCAATTTTTTGCTTTGAAATGTAAGCATTTCAGCATTTGCTGATTATTAACGAAAACAAAATTTAACGGTTTTGCAAAAAAAAAAATATGCCTCGCCGTTTTGCGGATCAGATATCGCCTCATTATTTTTTTTCGCTGTTTTGAAACTCTGTTATTTATTACAACTGTTGGCAGTCGAATTTTTATTTTAATTTACTAAAAGTGATGTTTTTTTAAATTATTTAATATTTATTATAATTTTTTCTGATCATATTCTTACCTAATTTAAACAAGAACGGGTTAAATCAGAAAGTGGGATAGATCATTTAAAAAGTGAAGCTTCGCAGATAGCTAATTTTTTATGACTATTTTTTTTATTTTTATATAATTGTTACACATTCTATATGATACTCTTCGCAGTAGATGATTAAAAAGGTGCATTTTTTATTTTATTGAAAACAACGTAAAGCTTATTTTTTTTGTAAACGGGTGGGGATACAAAAAAATTACCAGATGCATTTTTATAGGAAAAATACAATCTTTAATTTTATTAAGAATATTTTTTTTCGTAAAGTTAATATTAACGAAAATATGAATTTTTTTCTACTTTGGGGGTGTTTTTAACCCTCTATTTATTACTTGATTTTTTCCAACAATAGGGCTCTTCCTCCAAATGGGACTGATTTTTGTGTTAAATCTCAAGTCGATCCGATAAACCGTTCTTGAGTTATGGTGGTCACAAATTTCGACAGACAGACGGACAAAAAATAAAAGTCTTAAAAAGTCATGAAACGAACGAATCTGCAAAAATTTTTGCTCTAGGATGAATATTAACGATTTTAGAAAAGGTCCGAGTAATCGCAATATACTCTTTTGCGAAGAGTATAATAATAACAAACTGTCTTACCGTGTAAATGTATCAAATTTCTCAATAGAAACATAGTCCATTTCGAGACCTCGATCCCAAACGCTTAGCAATTCTCTTTTTGACCCTCCAATTACGTAAATATCTTTTTTAGCACAATTTCTCGGTTTTACGTTAAGGGCTACTAAGCACCCCTTTTTATTAAGTAAATCGTTGTATATGGACTTAAGGGCTACCCTTAAACTAGGGTCATTGCATTGGGTAATTGCTCTTTCAAGCAACCCTAAAAAAATTAGTAAAATTTAGAGATGTGCTTATGACCAAATCATTTTGGTATGGTCATAATCTCTGGTCATATTACGGTCAAATATGGTCAAATTTGGTCAAATTCTTAAAAACTTTTGAAGAGAATCCTTGGTGATGTCATATGAAAAATTAAATTATGGTCATCTAGAATCTAAATACTATATTTTGACGCATAAATTCCACTAAGCCAATTTTATGTAAAAAGAAATAGCAAAATTTAGACAACAACATTAAAAATTTACCAAAAAGTGGCAGAGTAAAAAAATATTTAGAATATGACCGAGAATATGACCTATTTCCCCAAATTTGGGTAATCAAATAACGGTAAAATCACCTTATCAAAATCTTGGTCAAATACCACTGGCACATCTCTAGTAAAATTGTATTTTTTTGCCCCAAAATTACATTTTTTTCACAGTTTAATAGTTAATTAACCAGTAAGTGTGTTAACTGTTAATAAAGGAGATTAATAAACGGTTTTCACAAGCGAGAAATCAGCGAGCTTGTTAATAAGTGAGTTTATTAATCGCCATTTAACATACAAACTGATTACAATGCTTTTTCGCACATCGTAGATCATTATTAAATAAATTATAAAATAAAACAGTTATTTCACCAACTAACAGAAACAATGCGTCGGCCATTCAAATTTATTAAAGTTGAAGAAGAAGAAGAGCTGTCACCGAACTTTTATTAATTGTGAATAGAAAATTAATGTTATTTTCTTAAAATGTGGTAAAAGGATCTGCTTCTCATTCTTTCCAACGGTAAATATTTAATTTCTTTTGGTTTTTGTTGCTTGAAAAGCTACTTTAACATTTGAAATGTAGAAACACAGATAGTAATTTTAAACATGGAAGAGCGTTACTATGGGATCGTATCCATGCATTAATAGGGGTCATTAATTAACGATTTGGAGTGTGTTAATGAATGTCTTTAATAAACGATGTGCGAAAAAAAACATTAAATTTTTTTTACAGTTAAAAAATAAAAGAATCTTACCAAATGAAATAAGAGGAAGTCGAACATTTTGCAGTATCTCAAAAACATACTGTCGCCGTTCGATAATATTAAAATTAATCCAAGTAATGGCAGTTTGAAAAACTTGAAATTCGGAGTCAATTTTCAAATTTTCCGATGATAAAAATTTGATTATTTTATTCCTTTCCAGTTCGTAGATCTCCTCTTCGTTAATTATTTTAGGAAAATTAGATTCAATATAGTTTTCCGAATGCAGTTTCAGATCTAAACAATTATGATCTTCCGCAAATCTACAAAAAAAACTTATTCTTTTATAGTATAGGAGCTATCAACATGAAAATCCACATCATTAACGGTGTTGTCATGATTTTTTGCCATTACATAATATTTAATATTACTTTTCTTAATCCAACAAAATGGCAGACCAAACAGGTAGCGTTTTTTTTAAAGATAAAAACATCATAAGTGGGATCGTTTTCTTTGTACAACAAAATTGATTTTTGCACCTTCGAGCTATAACCCTGCCAACCCTTTATGATGGGTTAATCGCTTTTCAAATGTGCTTTCCAAGGGCAGAAACCCTGTAATAAAAATTTCTTATTTTACGCATAAAAGTCTACAGATTACACAAAATTAAAAAAATTCACTTCATAAATGTCTGGCAGTGTTAAGGCTCATATTTGCACACATTATTTTATTTCTCCAAAAAAAAATATTCCACTTATGATGTTTAAAAAAAACTCTACCTGTTAGCGCTGAAAGTGTATTGGACAAAAGTTAAGAAATATTAAATATAATGCAATGCACAAAAAATCATGACAACGTTCGATGATGTGTGTTTTTGGTTGCCAGTTCGAGTACTATTAGATAAATTTTATTGTGTTTGAAAATCAAAATGTTACCTATAAATTCCAATAGCATTCATAGGGTGTAATTCCTTACGCAAGTACTCAGTGCACCCTGAGACAACTTCATTAAGCCCCAGCATATCAGAGGCAATAATCAATTCCTGTACATTATTTTGATTTATCGAAACATTTCCAGAATAAATAAAATCTAACAAAAACTCAAAAACGTAAGATGATATCCCATGCAACTGAATCGATTGTTGATCTTCTTCACAAAGCCCCCCTGTAAACATTGCGTGAAAATAGGGGCTGCTAGCCGATAAAACAGCCCTATGCGCCTAAAAAAACATTTTTTATTTACCAAAAATTAAAATTGTGACTTTAGTACAGTCAATCCGTATGTGGACATCAACAAAATTCCTGGTAGGGCCGCCTATTTTATATGATGTAACTGGATGTCCAAAGATTAAAACTCCAAATTGGCGTATATCTACCTATTGCAGAAACGGAGTTATGGCCCCCCAAAGGGCCCCCTTTAATTCATCACGGTGGAACTGCACCAAATTTTGGAAATAGATGTCAAATAAGGTTTTAAAAAGATTTTTATAAAAAAAAAAAATTTAAAAATTCCTTCACCCCCTAAATAGCCCCCTAAGAGTAATAACTAATTACGTTGGATTTACACCAAATTTTGGAAATAGATGCATAAACAGAAGCTTAAAAATATTTCCTTATATCGTTTTTTTAAAAAATAATTCCTTCGCCTCATAAACGAAGGGGGCTTTTAAGAGGGGCATAGAATTTTTTTTTTTAAAAAAAGTTATTAATAAATATTTTTTAGCATCTTATTTTACATCTATCTGCAAAATTTGGTGTAAATCCAACGTGATTGGTTATTACTCTTGGGGAGCCATTTAGAGGGTGAAGGAATTTTTTTAGAGATTTTTTTTATATAAAAATCTTTTTAAAACCTTATTTGACATCTATTTGCAAAATTTGGTGCAGTTCCATCGTGATGAATTAAAGGGGGCCCTTTGGAGGCCATAACTCCGTTTCTGCAATAGATAGATAAACGCGAATTTGGGGTTTTACTCTTTGGACATCCAGTTACATCATATAAAAAAGACGGCCCTACCTGGAATTTTGTCGATGTACCCTCATTATTTAGGACAGATTGACTGTACTACTTTTTTGTTGTGGAAACTGTCTTACTTGGAAGATCTGGTCCCCAGCTACAATTTCAACGTCGCAAAATCGTTTATTCTTCCTCAAGGCGTTTAAATTGCTTAAAACTTTATTAACGTAGCTTGGACAAGGATGTGTAACATTTCTTTCAAAAACCTGTTCATTTGGAAGCGGCACAAAAGGATTCGTTATTCCTGTACTGGTCGTTTCCCTTTTGCATATTTTTAGCGGTGGTAAAGGCATAATAAAATCCATCAGGAATTTCATTTGTGTTTACCCAGTTTTAAGTAAAATAATAAACAATTCACTACTAATAGGACACACCTAAATTTTGGCTTATTTTCTTATAAAGATGGTTTTTGTTGCATTTTGGCTTAGTTTGTGTGTATGTTTGTAATATTTGGGCAGTAGAACATGTTTTCTTGTGTTTTTTCCTGAAAAAAACGCCTTTTTTTCACTGTTTTTAGCTAGCTGTCACTTTGACAAGGGAGTTAACCTAGTTTTTGACGCATTTGAACTACTCGAGTTACTTATGCTTCTGGTTGATAGGTGGCGCCACTAGTGGGCGTGAAGTTAGCGCTAGACAGCTGATTGCGAAAACTTGTTTTTCTTTGAGTGATGTGGCTTTGCGTTTTTGTCAAATAATGTAAAAATGGGCCTTTTTAAGCTATTATACGTTGTGATATTTATAATAAACTTATATCTTGTCCATGCCAAAATATCCGATAAGCGATTATGTGGAGATGCAACCTGCAGCAGTAAGAAATGCCCCCATAACCTATGGTACATATGTCAGACTTTAACTAATTTGTGTTTTATTTTAGCTCCTGTGTCGGAAGGAGTAACCACTTTGAGATATGGAGCTGGGGACGACCATATGCTTTCGTTTTCAGCTAACGAACTTGTACGAATTTACAGCAAATCGGCAGGCTCCAATACGGGCGTTTGGGGTGTCGAGATCAAAGGGAAAAGGGGCTACGTCCCCAAAATGCACATACGAGAAACTAAAGTACTCGCAAAAGCCAGCCATTTGGTCGATACGGAATTAACCCAAGTGCCTGAAACTAAACCCAAAAGTGAGACACTCAAAGAAATAAAAAGCGATAAGGTCCAGGAAAACTATGAAGTCGTGGATGGAACCACGCTCTTTTTTGAACCAGAAAGTGTTTCTGTTGCGAGTACTGAAGCTCCTAAACCAAGTTCAGTTACTCCAACGCCGTTTTTGCCCGAGAAAACGGCGGAAAAACTTGAAACTGTAAATGTTGAAAATAGTCATGAAAAAGAACTAAAAATGCCAGCGAATAGTGTTCCTTTTTATATTCCAACTGTCCCTCCACCTCAGGAAACGTTAACAACTCCTAAAAGTGAAGAAAATGTAGAAAAAATTAAAGAAATCGAAGAAATCATACCGAAAGTTACGAAAACGGAAGAAATGGCACCAAAAGCTACAGACGCTTTTAGTGCAGATAGTAGTATACCAGAATTCAAAAAAATACCATCAACAAGTGAAGAAATAATAGTTAACCTTACAAATAATGAAATAAATTCTTCAGAAATAAAAGAAACACCTCCAAAACCAATCAAAAATCTTCCCGCCGAAGATTCTGATCCTTTCGGACTGAAATCAGCTTTTCCAAGCATTTTTGGAGATAATGAAGACGAAGAAGAAGATGACGAGGACGATGATGATGAGGAAGATACCGAAGAAGATCCGGAAGAAAATACAAGTGAAGAATTCATTGAATCTGGCAGATCGGACCCCATTAAAATTGTCATAAGTGAAGAACTTAAAACTAAAGAAACTATTCCTAAAACTGAAGAAAATGTCCTTAACATTGAAGATAACGCAACTAAAAATGAAGAAAATGCACTAAAAAGTAAGGAAAATAAACCTACAGTAGAAGAAACCAAACTTCAAACTGAAGAAATAACAAAATCTGAAGAAATAACAAAATCAGAAAAAATAACAAAATCAGAAGAAATACCAAAAACAGAAGATATTTTGCTAAAAAACGAAGAAGTAGCTTTAATACCCGAAGAAACCACACAAAACACAAGTGATCTACTAAAAGAAAACATTTCTTCAGAAGAAACACCCCAAAACATCAATTCTTCAAAAACAACAAAGCCAATTCTTCAAATATTACCCGACGTTAAAAAATACTTATTAGAAAAAGGAGCTAGCTTCTTCGCTGATGCTAAAATCACTCAAGAAACACCAAAAATAAGTGAAGAAACTTTAAAATTAGCTGAAGAATTTAACGATTCAGCTAAAAATCCTGATTTGGCTGCAGAAAACAATGCTTCCAGTGAAGAAATTGTCAAAATTGAAGAAAATACTAATGTTGCTGAAGAAAAAGTAAGTTTTAGTGAAGAACAGTTAAATAATACTGAAGAAACACAAAATAAAAGCGATGCAGTTGTTGAAGAAGCAGAGAATTCATCTGAAGAAAGTACCAACGCAGAAAATAAAGTTCTTAAAGAAAAACCAACTGAAGAAATGGTCAAACATAATGAAGAAACAGAAGAAATTGAAAAAGCGGTTGTAGAAGAAAATAAAACAGAAGAAAGTAAGAAAACAACATCTACTAAAGAAGATGACCAAAAGCTAATAGAAGATAGTCTTAAGCTAGAAGAAGACAATCTAAAATCAGAAGAAAACAGCCCTAATTTAGGAGAAAACAGTCTAAAATTGGAAGAAAACAGTATAAAATTGGAAGAAAACAGTCCCAAATTAGAAGATAACAGTCTTAAATTAGAAGAAAACAGTCACAAAATCGAAGAAAGCAAATTAAGTGAAGAAAACTCTAAAGTGGAAGAAAATAACCTCAAACTAAAAGAAGAAAGTCCTAAATTAAATGAAGAAAGCCCAAAAGTAGAAGAAACAACTCCAAAATCAGAAGAAGAAATTTCAACAACTCTAAAACCTGAAGAACTATTCCAAAATACCGAAACACTTACAAAATCATATGCCGACATGGAAATCCAAGTTCCAGACTCATTCCAAATGGGAAAAGAATTCTACAACCCCACTTTAAGCCCCAAACTTACCCAAAATGAAGACCATACCCAAAAACCAGAAGAAACTTACCTAAACTCAAAAATAATTGAAGAAGAACAAGTATTGTCTAATATTGCACCTCAAAGCGACACTTTTAAAGAAAAGAAAGTCACCTCTAAATTAAAAGGGGTCATGGACTTTTTTTGGGATCTTTGGGACTCACCAAAAGACATGGAATCGCAAGTTGTTAAAACAGAAGAAGAAGCTTTTATAGAACCGCGTAAAAATGAAGAAATAGCGTTGAAATTTGAAGAAATAAAGCTTGTGAAAGAAAATGTTGCATTTAAAGAAGAAGTTGCTTCAATTTTTGGGGGGGCATTGCCCAATGGTGTAGAAACGTCCCCAAAACAAGAAGAAATGTCCCAAAAAGAAGATATGTTGCCCCAAAGAGAAGATATGTTGCCCCAAAAAGAAGAAATACTGTCCCAAACCGAAGAAATCTTCGAAAAACTGCCGCAACTCGATTTCATGGGATTAAACACAGATATTTTAATGTATTTAATTACAACAGCCATTTCAGTTTTGATTTTTCTGTTCGGTTACGTTGCAATGGACAAAAGTCGCCGTGAAGGCCCTCTTGTAGCTAAAATTAACTACCTAGAAAAACAGCTTTTGGTACAATTAAAAGAAAACGAAATTTTAACCGAAAAAAACTCTTGTTCAACTGGTGACCAAATTGACATTGTACCAAATGAGATTGTGGAAGAATTAAAGTTAGAACTTGAAAACGTATGTCAAATAAAGATTAATTTAGAAGAACAAATATCAAATTTGGAAAGAGAGTTAGAAAACTCAACCGAAGTTGGTTTGGAGTTAAATAGAATGCTTTCGGATGTTTTGCAAAATCAAAACGGGTCTGAAACTCTAATGGCCACTATTGAACAACTTCAGAAACAACTTTTTGAGCAGCAAAACATTGTCAGTTCTGCTAATGAAGAAATTAAGGTAAATTTTTAGTATAGTTATTAGGGTGTCCAAAAATTGGCGCATAAACGCGATGGTACTATCGTGGACATGGAATTTAAAACTATCAATTTTTGCATTGTAAATATGATGAAAATAGTGGCTTAAACATCTCAAGTTTTATGCGAAGTGGACATTAACAAGAAACATTTCTCTGATGTTTTACGAAGATTAGAACCTTATTGTTATCCTAAAACAGAATTATTTAAAAAAGAAAATATCTTCTTTTATTCTTCTCGCCGGCAACACATTTTACATAATTTATTTTGCTAAAATACATTTCACGCATTTGTTGTCAAAATAACATTCGAAAACTGACATCAAAAATCCCATTCACAATAGAGTAAAATTTAAAAATCAAAGGTGGCTGATAAAAAATCGTTTTAAATTCCATGTCCACGATAGTACATTGTTGGGGCATGTCTAGGGATTCCTAAAAAACTGTTCAAAAAAACCTGTTATATTCATTGAGAAAAATGCAAACAAAGTTGCATAAGTTCGGCAACACAGTCTAGGAAAACACATCTAAAAATCCCATCTATGAGTCTTGATCACTCTTTTGCATAAGATTTTATTGACATTGTTGTCTGCTTCATTTCATGAAAACTTTGCAAAATTAAATTAATTATAAAAATGTAATTCGACCATTTAAAAGGTAAACAAATAGTGAAATGGTTTAAGATATACTGTAGCTTTGTATTAAACCATTTTTTTCGTTAATATGTGCTGTTATCTTCAAGATATAAGAGTTCGAAGTTTTGCACTTTGGGACCTCATATCTCCAAGGGTATATGAGATGGTTTTTTTTAACGATTTTCTAGAAATTTCTAGACATGCCCTAATAACGTACTGTCGCGTTTATGCGCCAATTTTTGGAACCTATAAAAGGTGTCCATACATTTTGAGGAATCTTATAAAGAATTTTCCCGAAGCGAGTGCATCTTTAATTAATTAAAAATGGTCTTATTGTACTTCCTATCTTGCTTAAAACTAGATAAAATACTTTATCTACTACCGTTAGGTAACAGCTACTTTATCTTACTCATTTAAGTTACCTAATGACTTACTTTATTTCACGGAAATAAAATGAGTTAGGTAATGAAATCATAACCTAACGGAAATTAAATAAGTTAGGAAATGAGATCATTTTTTCACGCAAATTTGACATGTTGTCATGATGACAATTAGGTCTACAGGATGTACCACAAGAATTTTTTTTAAGTTTTTATTATTTTTTTTATTTCTTTAAGTTATTAAGCGGTCGTAGATAAAATATTGTATGCAACACGTTAGGAAACAGTCATTATTTCACTTATGCTCTTACAAAACTCGGCTAAATCCTCGTTTTGCAAACTTCGCATTCGTGAAATAATGACCATCGTTTCCTTACTTGTTGTATAAATAGATATTATCTACTACCGTTAGGTAACAGCTACTTTATCTTACTCATTTAAGTTAACTAATGACTTACTTTATTTCACGGAAATAAAATGAGTTAGGTAATGAAATCATAACCTAACGGAAATTAAATAAGTTAGGAAATGAGATCACTTTTTCACTCAAATTTGACATGTTGTCATGATGACAATTAGGTCTACAGGATGTACTACAAAATTTTTTTTAAAATGTTTATTATTTTTTTGTAAGTTATTAAGCGGTCGTAGATAAAATATTGTATGCAACACGTTAGGAAACAGTCATTATTTCACTTATGCTCTTACAAACCTCGCATTCGTGAAATAATGACCATCGTTTCCTTACTTGTTGTATAAATAGATATACTTTAGTTGAGTGACAGTAAACAGTGACCTAAAAAAATGCAAGTTTTGTGCAAGAAAGCAGATACAATAAACCCCTTTTTAGTTAATTATTCCAAATCTGTACATTTAAGCAAGAAGTTTCATGTAATAAAAAAGTTTCTTATTATACCCATCTACCAGCAACAATAAATAAAATGACAAAATTGTTAGGAACAAAAAAGTCACGACAATATTTATGCACTCTAGCGGTGGTAACTTATTTTCTAAGGGGACTACAAATGTCAAAACAAGTTTGAAAGGAATGTTTTTATTGCTGTTAATGTTTCCATTAATTTTGTTATGGTTTAATAAACCATTTGTAAGATATTTACGATCAAGTATTTTTAGTGAAGTAGACTTAAGGGGTGTAGTTTTTAAACGGCGGCGGCGGTGCCCCCTAGCCTAGGACATGTCCCGTGTATCTGGTTTTTTTTTGTCCTCTATTTGACCTCTTAAAAGATGCATTTGTTTCAAGGAAACTTGTACATATACCGATTATTTTTTTTAATAATAAAAATATTAACGTTTTATTTCTTTTTAGGTTAAAGATATTGAAATTCAAGAACTACAACTTGAAATCGAAGCAAGTGATAAAAAAACTCAACAGTTACAAAGCGAGATTGATAAATTATTAAATAATGTATTGGAACTTGAAGAAGATAAAAATTCACAATTTCAAGAGCATAAACTAAAAATAAACGAATTACAAAACAAGTTAAAGGCCTTCGAAAACCAAGAAGATGGCTTTTTACAACAAACAAAATCTCTAAAAGATGAATTACTAAAAACTCAAAGTAATTACGATCTTAAATGTAGAGAATATTCCACTCTTAAAGAATCACTTAGCAAAATAAAGAATGGTTCCAAAGAAATTCTGGATATCTCTCAACTAAAAGCAGAATTAGAACATTTAAGATCGGAAAATAAAATGTCTATCCAAAAATTAAATGTGGAAGAAAAAGAAAAAAATCTGTTGGAACTTAAGTGTGAAGAAATAAGTGCGACCTTTGAAGAATTCAAGGTCAAATTTGATGAAACAGACAAGGCAAAATTGGAAATAGAAACCAAATTAGTTGTTTTGGAGAATTATTTTAAGACTCGAGAAGCCGAGTTACAAAAGTAAGTAAAAAAAATTATTACTTTAAAAGTTATATCAAGTTTTTTCTTAATTATTTGGAAATTTAAAACAAAATTTGTTTGAAAATTATAATCGGGCGTGATTCATGAAAATTTTCTAATAGAGAGGGTCAACTCCTAGGTCACAAATCCACATTAAAAAACTGTCAGTGAAGTAGAATTTTGATTCTGTCAGATTTAGCCACTTTTCTAAAACAATATTTTGTGAAAATAAAAGGCTTTCTTAGGGAACCCTTGGTATAAAAATGTGCTTTAATGTCTTAAATTCGTTATTTCAAGTTTAGTTCATTGTAAAACTCTATAATATACAGTTTATGTGTTAATGTTGTGCACCCTCCAAGATGTGAATTTTAAACGCAAATTGCTTAAGAAAGCAACCATATTAAGAGGTCTGGTAAGTACCATTGTAAAATTAACATTTTTGTCTATTACCTAGAACAAACCATACCCCTTAATATGGTTGCATTCACAAGCAATTCGCGTTTAAAGCTAACATCTTGGTGGGTGATCATCATCATCAGATTAATAAGGGATTTTTTAATTTTTGCGGTAGATTCTCGGGTAATTTTAAATTAAAATATCGTAAATAAGATATAAAGAAACATTTTTACACCAATGGGACCTAAAAAACTCTTTTATTTTTCTTGAAATAATGTTTTAAAAAGACCAATGTTGGAAAACCAAGCATAAGAAAAAAATTACCATTTTCTTTGGTCCGTAATGTTGGTTGCCTAAAAAAATTTCACAGATAGTATTTTAATGCACTTCTGTAAACTGTGACCTAGGGCTTGACCGTGTCTATTGCTTAATCGATTCCTCTTATTAAACTATGGTGTTTTGCAAATTTTTATATCACACAAGTTTCTACTACAAGAAAAAAAAAACATTTCAAAATTGCGTTAAATTGGACCAGCTTTAACAGCCATTTTTCCCCTTCCACCTTCTTGAATCTATACCTTTACTTCATTGTCAAAGTAACATTACCGCCTATTTTTTTCTTAATTTATTGCTTTACCTAAATTTTAGCCATTTTTTATTAGAGCCACGATAAATAAATCAAAATAAAGACAAAAATATTCTATATTTTAGCCAATCTGTCACTAAGCGCTCGGGTTGACTTAAGAAACATAGAAATGAATACATTTGTATGTTGCTAAGCAATGTGCTACACCTTAGAATAGTGGAAGTAGGCGGAAGGAAAAGGCCCCAAAATCGATGGGAAGTGCATCAAAAATTTAAAATTTGGAGCGCTAGAACACCTAAATTAGCCACTAGATAAACAAGAGATTTTTCGTAAAAGCTCATGCCCAAGTCTACTTTTTATTTTTAATCAAAAAATTAAAATTTGTTACTTGTGAAACATGCCTATTTTTCAACTTATATCAAGTTTTTTTTTATTAGGAAATTTAAATTTATTTTAGGAAATTTAAAGCAAAAATTTGTTTGGAAATTTTAACGAAAAATATAAAAACTCATTTCATAACACCTTTTATCGCTTATGTTTATTAGAAAATATCCAACAAGATTTTATTTGCTTTAATAAACAAATATTAATTTATGATAGGCACTTAAAAATATAAAAACGGAATTTTTTTGAAAATTGGAAATTTTTTGATAAATAGAAAAATTATAATTTTTTTTCTATTATAGGGAACTTAGTAAATATGAAGCAATGTGGAATGAAAGGCAAGGCGAAGCCTCCTCAACAACCGAAAGAATAAAATATATGCAAGAAGAATTACAAAATTATAAGTAAGTTTCGCCAAAAAAAAGTTTTTTTTAAATTTTGTATAAAAAACAGATTTAAAAAAACATGACATTTGTTTTCAAGACATAACTTTTAGCCCAATCATTCCAATAATGCCCACAGAAAAAAATCCCAACCAGGATCTGCTTATGCAGGATTGTAGGCACTACCCCCAGGAATATAAAAGTAAAAAATTCCCACAAAATTTCCGTGACGTTTAGCCCCCATCTTGCATAGAAGTGAGGAGTTAGTTTTTTGTTAATACCCAAACTATTTGGCACTTTTGAAAAAATTTTAAAAATTTTTTAGGAACATTATTTTAATAAGAGTAGAATCATTTTTAAAAAAATAATAAATCACCAATATTAACGATTTTATAGCACTTTGAAAATGTGCTAATTTGGTCCTACAGAGAACGCTGCAATCTATGCTTCAGGACTCTATGACTAAGATAGACAATTATGATGAAATAAGGAGATTTTCAAAGAGCTATAGAATCGTTAATATTGATGGTTTATTATTTTTTTTAAAATTCTTACGTATTCTTATTAAAATAATGTTCCTGAAAATTTTTAAAACTTTTTTTAAAAGTACCGAATAGTTTAGGTATTAACAATAACTAACTCCTCACTTCTATGCAAGATGGGGGCTAAACGTCACGGAAAATTTATGGGAATTTTTTACTTTTATATTCCTGGGGGTAGTGCCTACAATCCTGCATAAGCAGATCTTCGTTGGGATTTTTTCTAAGGAACCTACTAATTTTAATTAGAATAATTGGGCTATTTGTAAATAACTGTTTTTTTAATTAATTTAGGACACAAAATGATACATTAAAACAAGAAATCGTATCACAAGAAGTCGAACTCAAAAGTCAAATTTCGGTTCTCGAGAAAAAAGTACACGAAAATTGGCTAACCGCTCGACAAGCCGAACGAAAACTAGAAGATGCGAAGCAGGAATCTGCCCAACTTAGAAATAGACTAACTTTACGAGAAAGATCCTTCCAGGAAGAAAAAAAACGTAAGTTTAAAATTGCAACAAAAAAAATTGCACAAAATACTATCCATTCACAGTTTAGAAAAAAACAAAGTCACCTATGGAAACTAGAAACTTTTTCTTTAAAAAGTTTAATACTCCTCAAAGTTGGCAATACATTTTAAATTTACTGTCATTAAAAATTGAAAAATGCCAAAAATAATATGACAGCTACATAAAACAGGCGTAAAAATTGAAAAAAAGAAACTATTTTTGCTTGAGATGTGAGAATTTATAAAGAAAACTGTAGACATTTTTGTAAAAGTGCTCATTTATCCTATAATACCTAAAAGGACTTCTTTACAGTGAGTACTTACATAAATATTTCCTATTTTGCGTAAACTTTAAAATGGTTTAAGTATTAGTGCATTATAAAGTAATTTAATAAAAAAATAAATACTTCTGTATATGTTGAGACCATTGTTTTTGATTCAGCTGCCCTTAACATGCTTTTAAATGGATTTTTTAATTTTTTTGACTATTCTTACATAACCAGCAAACACAAGTGACATTAATGACAATATACAGGATAAAATCTGTCACCCTATGGCTCGCCTGCTCTGTTTTTTTTTAATTGTGAATGGATAGTAGTGTCATTTAATAAGAAAGAGTTCGGTCACTTTCCACAGAAAAAAAAGAAATAAGTGTCTTGTTTTTTGCATATTTCAATACAGCAGCAAAAAAAATTTGACTCCCCTAAAAAAAAAATTCTGAGTACATTTTTTTTTATTCCAAACAGGAATGCAGTCGCCCATGGACCTAAATGGGGAGCACCCAATGTCCCCCCTTCACGGCGACTCCCCAGCCTCCCCACCACTTTTATACGGCGCCCCACGCGATTTAACGACCTCCCCACCTATTCCAGGTCTCCCCCCATTTCTCCCGCCTCCCCCAGGCGCCCCATTTATGCCTCCCCATATGCCTTTTATGCCTCCCCCACCTCCAAACATGTTTTCTCCACCAGGGGAGTTTAGACCTCCCCCATTGGGGAGAATGTCGTCTCCCCCGATTGGGAACTCCCGGTACTCCCCTGGTTTTTATGATAGGAGGAGCCCGAGTCCTAGTTTGTTTGATGATAGTGAATATGGGGCGTCGCCCCCCTCAAATAGGGGGTACTCCCCGTATAGGGATTATGGAAAAAGGGGGGGTAATTTAAGAAATGGGAGGAATAAAATGGGGAGTTCTGAATCCGAAAGTGGGGAGAAAAATGAACGGCATTCAAAAGTGTAGCGCTTATCCTGTTGTTTTTTTTATGATTATTAATTATTAAATATTTTGGTGCATAAAAAGTGCCCCCTTTTTTGGATTTATTACAAAATTATTTTATCTGATTATTGCAACTTTTGTAAAATTACTCGTTTTTTAAAAAACAATGCCTGTCAAGCTATATTCTGAATTCATTTTACAAGGATTGTCTTTTATATTTTGCAATAGAGAAATAGGGGGCGCCACCAACGGCACCACAAGTGCCAAACAAAACCTTCGAGTTTATTAGGACTATACCGAAAGTTTTGTTAAGTTACGACAAGTGGTTTTGTCACAGTAAATTTTTTAGTTAACCACTTAGGAAACCTCTTTTTGGCTTCTTTACATAAAACCCCCTTGAAGCTTATTTTCAATTTTTTTTTATGTAAATTTATGATTCGCGGTTTTTAATGCAATTTATGCAATTCCACTGCCGAACAGACTCACAATTCTAGGTCACTAATTAAAGCCAGTCTACTTTTGTGCCTCCCTAAAATATTGGGCTGTCCAACAGAAAATATTTTTTTTCACACCCAACTGTTTATGTATAATTCTTTAAATTGGAATCATTTAATTGCCTTAGAATGTCTTAATCTTGCGGTGTGTCACATGTGCATTTTTCGTGGGTTTTAACTAGCGCAAAGCATCCATGTATTTTCGAGACACTCCTGTTTTTGGTAGAGCTGTCTTAGGATGGGCGCTAAGACTGGTGGGTCCATGTTTGAATTTCAAGAATCAGCAGGAAATGGTAAGTTGATGTGGTGCATCGTTGCCAAAAGTAAAAATCAACTCGGTTAGATATTGTTGTTGAGATTATTTTCTTTAAAAGCAGTCAAAAATGTTAGCTAACAAATTTTCTCGGCATAAACTTAAAAAAATTATTGTGGCTAAAATACTTGTCGTATCCTAACAAAACTTTCGGTATAGTCCTAATAAACTTGAAGGGTTTGTTTGGCACTTGTGGAGACGTTGGTGGCGCCCCCTATTTTTCTATATGCAAAATATAAAAGACAACCCTCGTATTCCTTTAAAATGAACTGATGTTTACACAAAAAAATATGTAGGTATTTTTATATTATTTGTTAAAATGTTTTTATGATTTATTTGTGAAATTTCGCCTAATCTTATTGTAAAAAGTGTATAAAGTAATATTTAAATAAAAAACGATTATATTACGCTTTTTATTTGTTTTTTTGAAGCGCATTTATGGATTTAAAATGTTTAAAAATTTGATTCTTGTATAAACTATTACCTGGCAAATTTTTAAAAATTCCCAGTATTTAAGCTTTTGTAAATGTTATGATAAAATTGTAGAACAATTAAAGGATTTGTGCTAAGACTTAAGGCCCGGACCTCGGCAATATTTTATGAAAATTAGAACAAAATTAATCTTAAAATTACAACAAAATAGTAATTTGAAATTTATAAAATTGCCACAAACTATTTTTCTGTTTAAGCCCAGAAAAAAACGCCATATTTAGCCCAATTATTCTAATTAAAATTTGTAGGTTCCTTAGAAAACAATCCCAACCAAGATCTGCTTATGCAGGATTGTAGGCACTACCCCTAGGAATATAAAAGTGAAAAATTCCCACAAAATTTCCGTGACGTTTAGCCCCCATCTTGCATAGAAGTGAGGAGTTAGTTTTTTGTTAATGCCTAAACTATTCGGCACTTATGAAAAAAGTTTTAAATATTTTTAGAAACATTATTTTAATAAGAATACAATCATTTTAAAAAAATAATAAATCACCAATATTAACGTTTCTATAGCGCTTTGAAAATCACCTTATTTCATCATAATCGTCTATCTTAGTCATAGAGTCCTGAAGCATAGATTGATTGCATCGTTCTCTGTAGGACCAAATTAGCACATTTTTAAAGTGCTATAAAATCGTTCACATTGGTGATTTATTATTTTTTTAAAAATGATTGTATTCTTATTAAAATAATGTTCCTAAAAATTTTTAAAACTTTTTTCAAAAGTGCCGAATAGTTTAGGTATTAACAAAAAACTAACTCCTCACTTCTATGCAAGATGGGGGCTAAACGTCACGGAAATTTTGTGGGAATTTTTCACTTTTATGTTCCTGGGGGTAGTGGCTACAAACCTGCATAAGCAGATCTTGGTTGGGATTTTTTTATAGGGGGCATTATTAGAATGATTGGGCTATCTATTTAATACATAAATCCAACAATATTGTACTTTTTAATCTCGTCTTAATTTCAGTAAGTTAGATTTTAAGATAAAGCCTACAAAATTAAGATAATTTTTTTTTATCACGTGTGTAAATATTTATCGAACTAATCCATTATATTCTTTAAAACGTGACTGCATCTCTGAATATAAACAAAATTGTATGAATTGTACAACTTTTACCACTTACAAAATAAGTAAAAATTGTTTTTAAGTTATGTTATCAATTCACATTTAACTTAAGGCATAAAAGAATCTATTTGTTACAATTGAGTAAATGCTACTCACTTACTTGTATGTTAAAATTTGATGCCATTTTTTGTTATTCGTAAAAGTAAAAGTGAAAAAAAATTTTGAAATATGGAAGAAAAAATTGAGTTTTCCAACACGTTGGTTTTTTACGTCAACGGGAAACGAGTGAGTATTTTATTTTCTGCCCATTTTTTATGTTATATTTTGTTGTGTAGTGTACCCATTGGTTTTTTAAAAAAAGCACAAAACGCCTTTAAAAATTTTGCCAACATTTTTTTTTTATTTGAAAGAGACTTTACTAATGCAGAAAAAAAATTTTTTTTACTTATATGCATAGTGGAAAAATCGTTCAGAGCTTTTAAATTTGGCATGCAGCTTGCTGATCACATTTTAAATATACAGGGTGTTACCAAATAACTAGGAAAAAATTCAGGGGGTAGTTCCTGAACCCATTTTAAGAAAAAAAGTTCATATAAACATGTGCCCGAAAATCCTTTGTTTCTGAGATACAGGGTGTCAAAGTTTCTCAAAAAAAATTTTAATCTTAAGATTACTAAAAATCTAAACCAGATATTTATTTGAAATAATAATAAAAAAAAGAAATTAATTAACCCTTCATTGTTAACTATGTTTTATTTTCATTAACATAAAAAAGCCAAACTTAAAAAAGAAATTTTGTTGCCCTTGGGCAATGAATTTTTTTCTCGAAAACGGTTAGTTTTATGAAAAAAGAACAAGACACTAATTTTAAAGATCATATTCTAGGGCTTCTAATTATTTTATGAAAAAAGTAACTCACAAAAAAGTTGGGGGTGAACAACACCCATGGTACCCCCAAATGTGCCCCTTCCAATTATAATTTTTTTTTTTCTACCGCACTTTATGCCTTATGATGAGAAAATTACCCGTGCTAAGTTTTAAAGGAATATCTGGTTTAGTTTCTTGGTAATCTTAAAAAAAAAGTTTTTTTTAAGAAACTTTGGCACCCTGTATCTCAGAAAAGAAGGATTTTCGGACACATGTTTATATGAACTTTTTTACTTAAAATGTGTCCAGGAATTACCCCCTGAATTTTTTCCTAGTTATTTGGAAACACCCTGTATTTGCCAAAAATGGTTATCGTAGTGTGCCCCATTTCTAAAATAATAGGGCTTCAAAAATTAAAAATTAGTTTTAACACCCTTTACTAGGTTTTTTGCAAAATTTTGATAGACTTCTAGGCCTTCTATTAGTTCTTCTCATTTATAAAAAAAATTTTTTATTTTGTATCTTGGTAACTTATAAAAAAAACCCTGACAAATATTGAGCAAAAGTAGTGAGTTAATTAAGCAAAACGAAATTAATTCCTGTTCTGTGTAAAAAGATGCTAAAAAAATGTATTCTCCCTTAGAACGCACTATTTTTGCTCATATTTGTGAGGCTATTTTTTAAGTAATCGTAATACAAAATGAAAAAAATTTTTTATTAATGAAGAGAACTAATGAAAAGTAGCCTAGCTGCTTTAAAATTTTGCAAAAAGCCTAGTAAAGGGTGTTAAAACTAATTTTTAATTATTGAAGCCCCATTATTTTAGAAAAGGGGCACACTACAATAACCATTTTTGTCAAATATTTTTAAATGTGGTCAGCAAGGTGTATGCCAAATTTCATAGCTCTAAGTTAACGTAAATTATGATCAAACAAAATTTCGGTATTCGGACGTGCCATTTAAGAAATAAAAAAAAATTGGAGCCAATAATTTAACCAAATTAAAAAATTTAAATGAAATAAAAAAAAAGCAATGAATAATATTTTTTTCTTAGTTTGACTTTTATTAATCCGTACTTAAATAAAATAAATCTTTTTTATAGTTTCACAATTATTTAGTGTTATCTTAAAGGTATTAAAATTTAGAATCAGTGTATTGTATTCCTAATTTTTATGTACTTAATTTTTTATGTTATTGTTTTCAAAATTTGATTTATTTTAGAATTAACTTGGTCAATATTGCGTAACATTTTTGAGAAATAATTTTTATTTCTTGGAAAAATGATACAAGTACAAAGTTTACTTTGTTAGTAATTTAAAATTTAACCCAAATTTTTATTTCAATTTAAAATTAAGTAGGTATTCAATTTTTGATTTTTTTAAATTTATTTTTTGTTTAATTTTATATTTTTTTAGGTAGAAGATAGTGATGTAAATCCAGAATGGACCCTTCTTACTTATCTTAGGAATAAACGTATCCTTTTTTAAACAAAAAAATAGTCAAAAAATCTGCAGAAAAAAAAATATCAAAATTTCGCTTAAAAGTCTATTTTTGGATTTTGCCAAAATTGTAATAATTTTATAAAAAGAATAATCTTAATTACTTTTTGAAATGATTTCGATGATTTATGGGCTATTTAACATAATAATTGCCTATTAACAAACATTTTTGATAATTGAAAATTTACGAAATTGTTTACAATTTTGAAATCAATTTAAAATATTTTTTTCCAACGCCTTAGTTTAAATTTTGAATATAAGCAAAATCAATTAACAAAATCTAAATGAGGTTATTAGTTGCTAAGAAACAACACGACTGAATTAAGTACATAATTTGTTAATTTTATTCCACTTTAAAATAGATTATTTTAAAATTTTGAATCGTTAAAAATTAATTCAGTTCAGTTTCATGCGGTCCTAGGGCAATAAGGCTATCAAAACATATTTTTTTGAACTCTAAATGAATATGATTAATGTACTAACTGCTAATTGACGCACTTATACATATTTCGCACAATAATACATATTTTTAAAATTTTAATCTAAAAAAATTCCTTTAATTTTATTTAAAAATAACTTAAGAGATTCCCTATTTCAACAATGGAAAACTACTTTTTATGATAAGAGTAGTTATTTTGATTGAATTAATAAGTCAGTGGCACGGAAAAGATTCCGTTAATGGTCAAAAAATCATTTAGATAAGTAAAAGGAGCTAAAAATGCCCATATCATGTTTTTTACACATTTTCGTAAAAATATTTCATTTTGTTCTGCAATTTTAATATTTTTTTTGGCTGCAGAGTACTAATTAATAATTATTAATTAAAAAAATATCAAAAGGGGCATTATTTTAGCCCATCTTTTAAGGTACATTTGGGTGATTTTTGCAATTTTTTAATTCGCAAAAAAGTTGATTTTTTTAGATATTTTTGTTTTTTTTTTTCCTTAATTTTTCTCTAGTTAAATTATGTGGTACCAAACTTGGATGCGGTGAGGGGGGCTGTGGGGCCTGTACTGTCATGGTCTCCAAATATGACAGGAAACTACAAAAAGAAGTGTATCCTTTTTTAATATTTGAAAAAAAAATTATTTAGGCCAAGAAAATTTAGCAATTTTTTTACCTTGCAAAAAATATATAGCAGCCAGATTTTTAAGTGCACTAGAACATCTATTAAGGAAGCTAATTCCACAAACTGCACACAAATGAGAGTTTAGGGTTGGCGTGGTAGCCCCTATAGTAGTATATAGTCTCCTATAATTTGCAACATTAGATCACGATGGATCTGCACCAAATTCACAAAAAGATGCTAAATAATGATTTTTGGTAAAGTTATTTTTCTAAAAAAAAACCTTCGCCCCAAAAATGGCCCCCGAAAAAAGAAACTTTGGATATACACCAAACATTGTAAACAGATGCAAAATAAAGTTCTAAAAAAATATTAATGCCATTTGAAAAGGGGGTTTTTAGAGTGACATTTAAAAAAATGTATTAAGAACAAGTTTAAATTCAACATAATTGAAAATTACTCTTGGGGCCATTTAGGGAGAGAAGGATTTTTTTTAGGAATAATTTTTGCAGAAATGTTTTAAAATCTTATTTAGCACGTATTTGTAAAATTTGGTGCAGATCTAACTTGGCAAAATTATGGGGGCTTTTTGGGGGCTACTTCGCCAAAACTAAACATTTATTTGTAAGCATTTTGTCGATTTGGTTTCCTAAATAGATGTTTTAATTGAGCTCCATGTATTCTTTGCACGGACATATTTTGTAGCCTCGTGTATTCTCATGTACTCCCAAAAATTTCTCATGTATTCTTGAAATTTTTTTATGTATTCCCACTTTTATGGACCTGTGTATTTCATATGTAGTCTCTAATATTTTCTGTGTAGTCTTGTGTATTCTTTTGTATTTCTTATGTAGTCGATGTATTCTCTTTGTAGTCTCATGTTTTTTCTATGTAGTCTCGTGTCCAAAATGTATTCTATCTATTCTATGTACGCTAACCTTACGACTTCCGATCCTCTCGGTTTTAACACATATAAAAAATGTATGTTGTATTTTTTGTGCAAGGTCAAAAATGATCTATCTTTGCCTAAGGAATTACTTTACCCCACTTCAATTTACCCAAAAATTATTCCTTATAAAACCCCAGTCACTTACCAGTAAACGCATGTCTAGCTCCAATATGCTCAGTGCACGGACACGCGGTAATAACAGTCGAAGGGATCGGTTCGACCAAAACTAAACTTCACCCTGTCCAAGAGCGAATCGCCAAAGCTCACGGTTCCCAATGTGGCTTCTGCACTCCTGGTATAGTCATGTCAATGTACACTCTTATAAGGCAAACCCCTAAACCGAACATGAAGGATCTTGAAATAGCTTTTCAAGGGAACTTATGTAGATGCACAGGGTATCGGCCTATTTTGGAGGGGTACAAGACTTTTACTGAGGAATGGGAGATAATGCAGCAAGTGGGGTTAATGAATGGGTCGAAGGGATGTGGAATGGGGGACCAATGTTGTAAGGTTAAAAAGAATGGGATAAGCAATGGTAATGCTGGTGTTACCAATGGTAATGGGTCTGTTACTAATGGTTCATCAAATGGTACGTTACTCTATTATTAAACATTTATAGCAAATTAAAGAGGCCTAATAAGTTTTCTTGGGGAACACCTAAAAAGCATAAAACTTAGAATGATTACAAATTCGAGTCGCAAATTCGAGGGTCGCCATTGGGATTTAGTTTATCTTAAGGCTAGAGATTGAATTTCATAGATCTTCTAATCTGTGCTCCTAGAAGCTCGTATAGGTATCTCCGTTGAACTCCAGTCAATTCTACTAAATAGCACATCTACATGAGGATCCTATTGTATATTAAAACTAAATGTAGTTTTGAAAGCTAGAAAAATAGGGCTACAAAAGTATTATGGTTTCATTTAATCAATTGCTGTGTGTCAAAAATCTGACAAAAAACAAAAATATTACAATGATTTTTGAAGTCAGATTTTCGACACAAAGAAATAATCGATTTAAATAAAACCATAATACGTTTGTAGCCCTATTTTTGTAGTTTTTAAGACTACATTTAGTTTTAATATACGATAGGGCCCTCATGTAGATGTGCTATTTAGTAGAATTGACGGGAGCTCAACGGAGATGACTTATACGAGCTTCTAGGAGCACAGATCTTCGAAACCTTAAATTTGAATATGCAGCCGTATATAAGCAAATAACAAAGGCTCAATATCGATTCCTTGAGGCACACCTAAGAAACTTAAAACTTATTAGATTGCATACAGTTTGTCGCGAATTCAAGGTTCACCATTCGGATCTCGGTTATCTTAAGAGATACAAGTTCGATTAAATGGTAGCAAAGTTGCCTATTTTAAAGTCCGTTAACCTCCTCCATGCAGAACATGATTATCTCTTACCGTTTTTTGGTTATTTTCAAAAAACTAAAGAACTGCATTTTAGTTATTTGGCTGTTATGTTTTTGTATGTTTAGGGGATGTTTTTGAAACTTTTGCAATGTCTAGACACTTTTTTGTCTGCAATCAGATTCTGGTTAAAATTTCTGTAACGTTTAGTTTCCTAAAAATAGTAATTATTGCTCTTTTTTTTCTTATGGGAATTATATGTAATTTTTTTTTTCTAAGAATGGTAAAAAAATTGGCATTTTAATTTGCCTGCCATGGTTGTACAAAAATTGGTTGGGGTTACCTAGGAGATCTGTCATACCACCTGTCGTTCGAGATGCTTACTGACATTACTTCAGAATTTCATATTTTTATCAAATTTAACGCTAATATACCAAAAAACAACAAACTGCCGGTTTAAAACATTCTACGTACCTCCAGGTAAAAGGTTTGTATAACATTTACGGAGTGTTTTCCAACACAATTCTTTATATTTAGGTAAAAAATGGCATAATGACTAACTTACAATGGTACTTTTAATGCAAAATCCGTGCATCCAAAAAAATGCGGATTATTTTAAACATTCACATTCACGAAAATCCTTTTGTTAATGAGTCATAATTTCCTTTTTTACCTAATTATAAAGAATTAAATATGTAAAACACTTTCTAAATGTTATACAAACCTTTTAGATGGTACGTAGAATGCTTTAAACCGGCAGTTTGTTGTTTTTTGTATATTAGCGTTATATTTGATAATAATATAAAATTCAGAAGTAATGTCAGTTGGCATCTGGAACGACGGGTAGTATGACAGATATCCTAGGTAACCCCAACCAATTTTTGTACGAATACGCTCCATTGCATATAAAAAAGTGTCTGAATAATATCAAAATTTCAAAAACATCCCCCAAGAAACAAAAACGTTACAGCCAAATAACAGAAATGCACTTTTTTAGTTTTTTAAAGGTAACAGAAAAACGGTTAAAGATAATCAAGTTCTGCTTGCGAGAGGTTAATGGGCATTAAAATAGGCAACTTTGTCACCGATTATGTAACTCTTAATATAAGCGAGATCCCAACGGTAGCCCTTGAATTCGCGACATACTGTACAGAATTAAACAATAAAGGCCCGATATTGGTTCCTTGTGGAACACCTAAAGATACCTAAAACTTAGAATATTTCATAGTGTAGACTGCTCGCAAATTTGTTAAATAAGACTTATTTAATTACAAATATTCCAGGGGATTCAAATCACCAACCTGAGAAAGACGAACAACTGTTTAAACCAAGCGAATTTTTACCATACCACCCTTCTCAAGAACCAATATTTCCACCAGAATTAAAATTATTCGATAAATACGACCGACAATATTTACTCATCTCAAATTCTGAGGTCACGTGGCATCGCCCTACGACCCTTAACCAGTTAATATCCCTTAAAACAAAACACCCTGACGCAAAATTAGTGGTTGGTAACACTGAAATAGGGGTTGAAGTCAAATTCAAACATATGGTTTACCCGGTTTTAATACAACCTAGTTTAGTGCCTGAATTAATTGGGGTAAATGTTACCCCTAATGGGGTCCGTGTGGGGGCTTCTACAACTTTAATAGACATGGAAAATGAGTTAAGAAGAATTATAAAAGAAATGCCAGAAGAAAAAACACGTTTGTTCTTGTCAATAGTCGAGATGTTACACTGGTTTGCTGGTAAACAGATCCGCAGTGTCGGTTCTATAGGCAGTAATATCATGACGGGTAAGTTAATTTTAACGAAAAATGTCGCGAAGCATACAAACTGTGGTTGTGTAACGTTGCTTGCCTAAAATCAACAAAAAAACACCACTTTCAATGACCAGAAAGTGGATTTATCAGAGTTAATTTTAATTAAAAATTGTGCTTACCAGCAACAATAAACAAAGCACAAGTTGACATATTCTAAAGGTCCAGTAATAAGCGTTTAAATACAGAATTTTGGCAATTTTAAATGCAAAAAATAGGGCTTCTAAATTGTCAAAATTCTGTATTTAAACGCTTATTAATGAACCTTTAGAATATCTCAACTTGTGCTTTGTTTATTTATGTTGCTGGTAAGCACAATTTTTAATTAAAATTTACTTTTATAAACCCACTGAGCAATGACCAGAAAGTGCTGTTTTTTGTTGATTTTAGGCTACCAAAATTACATAACCACAGTTTCTATGCTTCGCGACATTCCTCGTTAAGCCAAGATAGTTATTAAAAAAACAGCAATTCTTACAAATATAACAGCAAGATTTTACGTGTGTTAGAACATCTATTCAGGAAGCTAAATTTGCAAAATGCACACTAATAAGAGTTTAGGGTTGGCGTGATAGCCCCCCAAAAAGACCCCTTTAATTTGCAACATTAGATCACGATGGATCTGTACCAAATTTTACAAATAGGTGCTAAATAAGATTTTAAAAAATTCCTTTTCCCCCTAAATGGCCCCTAAAGAATAATATTCAGTCACCAAACTTGGTAGGCAGATGCAAAATAAGTTTCTAAACAAATTATATTTGATACTTTTTTTCTAAAAATATTCCTTTATCCAATTTGAGAAGAGATGTATATATAAATTTAAAAAAAAAAAGTATTAGGTATGAGTTTTTTAGAACCTTATTTTGCATCTGTTTACCAAATTTAGTAATTGAATATTACTCTTGGTTGCCATTTAGGGGGCAAAAGACTTTTTTTTAAAGAAACAATTTTTCCAAAAATCTTTTTTAGCAACTATTAGTAAATTTGGGCAGATCCATCGTGATCTAATGTTTGCAAATTAAAGGGGACTTTTTGGGGGGCTACCACGCCAACCCTAAACTCTTATTTGTACGAATTTTGTGAATTTAGCTTCCTGAATAGATGTTCTAACAGCACATATACAAATTCTGGCTGTTGTATATTTTTTGCAAGGTACTATTGTGGAAACAATAAAGTAATCGACGCTTATTTTCAGTGTAATTATGACCGCTTACAAAAGTTAAATTAAATTTAAATTCTAAGTACGTGTAAGTTGGTTACCCTTTTATATATTTTGCGATAATTGCAGCCTTTTTACTTTAAACCCTGTTTACAACCAGAAATTTTACGAGAATTTAATCATGAAGATAAAAAATCGATTACTTTTTTTATTCCACAATAGTACTATATCGCGGACATGGAATTTAAAACGATCAATTTTTGCATTGTAAATATGGTCAAAATAGTGGCTTAAACATCTCAAGTTTTATGCGAAGTGGACATTAACAAAAAACATTTCTCTGATGTTTTACGAAGATTAGAGCCTTATTGTTATCCTAAAACAAAATTATTTAGAAAAGGAAATATCTTTTTACTATTTTTCTCGTGGGCAGCACATTTTACATAATTTATTTTAATAATAACATTTGACGCATTTGTTGTCAAAATAACATTTAAACACTGGCCTAAAAAAACCCATTCACAATAGAGTAAAATTCAAAAAATCAAAGGTGGCTGATAAAAAATCGTTTTAAATTCCATGTCCACGATAGTACAACATTTTACCATTTCAGGAAGTCCAATATCGGACATGTTACCCATTTTAATGGCAGCTAGAGTCAAACTCGAGGTCCAAAACGCAAAAGGTAGTCGAGTAGTTACCTTAGACGATAAATTTTTCACTGGTTACCGAAAAACAATAATTTCTCCAGACGAAATTTTAATCGCTATTAATTTACCTTTTACCAACAACGACCATCACGTTTACTCTTTTAAACAAGCCCGAAGAAGGGACGACGACATCGCAATTGTTAACATTTCTCTTAATGTTAAATTCGAGCCCAAAAGTAACATTATCGAAGATTTGAGTTTGGCCTTTGGTGGAATGTCTTTTAAAACCGTGACGGCACCTTTGACTCAAAAGACCTTGAAAGGAATGGCTTGGAACAAAAGTACCATTGAGAAGGCTTTTGATTTACTACTGGAGGATTTGCCACTAGATCCGGGCGCTCCGGGGGGAAATATCCAATACCGGAAATCACTTCCACTTAGTCTCTTTTTCAAAGGTTAGTAACTCCTACGTCACAGATCACAGATCCACATTAAAAAACTGTCTGTGAAGTAGAATTTTGATTCTGTCCATTTTAGCCACTTTCTTGGAACAATATTTTGTAAAAATAAAAGGCTTTCTTAGGAAACCCTTAGTCTAAAAATGTGCTATAATGTATTAAATTTGATATTTCAAGTTTAGTTCATTCTAAAACTCTATAATATACAGTTTATGCGTTAATGTTGTGCACCCTCCAAGATGTGAATTTTATACGCAAATTGCTTGAGAAGACAACCATATCAAGAGGTCTTGTAAGTACCATTGTAAAATTAACATTTTCTTCTTTTACCCTTGATATGGTTGCATTCTCGAGCAATTCGCGTTTAAAGCTGACATCTTGGTGGGTGATCATCATCATCAGATTAATAAGGGATTTTTTAATTCTTGCGGTAGATTCTCGGGTAATTTTAGATTAAAATATCGTAAATAAGATATTAAGGAACATTTTTACACCAATGGGACCTAAAAAACTTACTTTTATTTTTCTTTAAATAATGTTTTAAAAAGACCAATGGAAACACAGAAGAAGAAAAAGATGACCATTTTCTTTGGTCCGTAATGTTGGTTGCCTAAAAAAATTTCACAGATGATATTTTAATGCACTTCTGTGAACTGTGACGTAGGACTTGACGGTGTCTATTCACTTTTATTGTTGATCGGAACAATAGATTTGGCGAGTACACAAACTAAGTTTTGTGACGTCACGAAAATTGATTGTTCAATACCTTCTACAAATTAGGGCCCTCAGGATTCAAAAAAATGAACATGAGAGAGCACCAGCCTGATACAATGAAGTATGCCTTGCTACAAAACCACATTTTGTCTGCCAAAAAGACATATCTCTTGTTAGAATTGTCAATAGAAATGTGCTTAAAATGGCACAAAGCGACTTACTATCCATTCACAGTTAAAAAAAAACAAAGTCACCTATGAAAACTAGAATCGTTTTCTTTAAAAAGTTTAATTTTCCTCAAAGTTGGCATTACATTTCAAACTTACTGTCATTAAAAATTGAAAAATGCCAAAAATAATATGACAGTTACATAAAACAGGCCTAAAAATTGGAAAAACGAAACAATTTTTGCTTGAGATGTTCAAATTTATAAAGAATTATAAAGATTTTAGTAAATGTGCTAACTTATTCTATGATACCTAAAAGCACTTTTTAACAGTGAGTACCTACATAAATAATTCATATTTTGTGTAAACTTTTAAATGGTTTAATGATTAGTGCATTATAAAGTAATGTAATAAAAAAATAAATACTTTGTATATGTTGAGACCATTGTTTTTGATTCAAATGCCCTGAACATGTTTTTAAATGCATTTTTTAATTTTTTTTGACTATTCTTACATAAACAGCAAACACAAGTGACATTAATGACAATATACAGGGTAAAATCTGTCACCATATGGCTCACCTGCTCTGATTTTTTTTTAAATTGTGAATGAATAGTAAAACATATTTTGATAAATCATGTTTTATTCATTTTCTAAAATCTTACACCATTTTATTACAGGATATTTGGCCATTTCACAAAAACTACAAACCACTTTACCCAACATAACAAAAATAGACAAACGCGAGATAAGCGGTGCTACAGGGTTTCACGCTAAAGACCTAAAAAGCTCACAATACTTCACGGTCGTCGCAAAAACACAAGAAAAGACAAACGCCTTACAAAGACCCATCGTACATGCATCAGCATTTAAACAAGCATCAGGAGAAGCCGTTTATTGTGACGATATTCCCAAATTCGCTGACGAACTATACATGGCGTTTGTACTAAGTACTGAAGGTCACGCCAAGGTCATATCAATTGACGCTACTGAAGCGTTAAAAATGAAGGGGGTTCATGGAATATTTACCGCCAATGATGTACCAAAAGATAAATTATTGGTCGGGACAATAGTTCACGATGAAAAGGTTTTTTATTCAGACGAGGTCACAGCTCAAGGACAAATCGTAGCCGCCATTGTTGGGGATGATCAGCTGATTGCGCAGAAAGCTGCGCGGAAAGTTAAGGTATTAAAATGTGTTTTTTTGTTTTATATTAAAAAACGCCCTTAAAAAGAGAGATGATAATTTTTAGGAATTTTTGCAGTTTTGTTATGGATTTTTAAAGGCAACCTTAAACGCGCAACTCAATTTTTTTGTTTAAATTAAAAACAAAATGTATTTACAAGGAATTTAAATGCAGATTTGTTATCTTTAGCAAAAAAGGAATCTAAAAAATAGGCTTTATTATAAACTAAGACAAGTAAAAATTTGCCTTTTTAAAAATTTTCAAAATTTGACCAACTTTGAGAAGCACTAACCAAAATATGAAAGCACTTGAAAAAAATCTGATTGTTGATTTGTTTTCTACAGCTTTTAGTTAGTTTAAAAACACAGTTTGAGGCAAATTTATTTTTTCAAAATTTACCTTATTTTTAACCAAGGGGTAAGGGTCCAAATTTTTCACGTTTTTTAATTATCACGGCCACAAGTAAATTTGCCACTAATTTCAAATTTTTTAAATATTCTTTTAAGAAAAAATCTAAATGCAGATTCTTATTCTAAAATATAGATATTTAGAAAATGTGCAAAATACGTTTTATTAAAATCAGAGACAAAAAATATTTTTGCTAAGCTTTTTCGAAAATTTTGAAAATTTGACCAACTTTGAAAAGCTCTAACAAAGAAACGAAAGCACTTGGAATTTTTAATTTTTTAAATATTCTTTTAAGAAAAAATCTAAATGCAGATTCTTATTCTAAAATATAGAAATTTAGAAAATGTGCAAAATACGTTTCATTAAAATCAGAGACAAAAAATATTTTTTCTGAGCTTTTTCAAAAATTTTGAAAATTTGACCAACTTTGAAAAGCTCTATCAAAAAAACCAAAGCACTTGAAAAAAATCTAATTGTTGATTTGTTTTCTACAGCTTTTAGTTAGCTTAAAAACAAACTTTAAGGCAAATCTATTTTTTCAAAATTTATCTCATTTTGTAGCAAGGGGTAAGGGTCCAAATTTTTCCAGTTTATTAATTATCACGGCCACAAGTAATTTTTGTCAGCAATGAATGCTATGATGCTTATGTAAAAAGAACTGCTGAATCCGAATCTGGTACTTAAAAAGTTCCAACGCTTTTGGTTTTTTTGCTATGAGCTTTCGAAGGCAACTTCAAAGGCGACACCCGATTTTTTTCAAAATGCTCCAATTTTCAAAATATTAAAAAAAAAGAAAATAAATTCAGATTTTTGTTCGACAACAAATAAGAAATCTGCAGAATAATTTCATTATAATCAGAGACAAAAAAATTTTTTGCTAAGCTTTTTTAAAAAATTTGATTAACTTTGAAAAGCTCTAACAAAAAAACGAAACCACTTGAAAAAATATCGTTGGGTGATTTGTTTTTTACGGCTTTTTAATAGCTTAAAAACACAGTTTAAAGCAAATCTATTTTTTCAAAATTTATCTCATTTTGTAGCAAGGGGTAAGGGTCCAAATTTTCCCAGTTTTTTAATTATCACAGCCACAAGTAATGTTTGCCAACAATGAATGCCATCAATGCTTATGTAAAACGAGCTTTTGAATCCGAATCTGGCACTTAAAAATGTACAACGCTTTTGGTTTTTTTGTTATGAGCTTTCGAAGGCAACTTCAAAGGCGACACCCGATCTTTTTCAAAATGCTCTAATTTTTTAAATATTCTTTTAAGAAAAAAATTAAATGCAGATTCTAAAACAAAAAAACAGTGTGCAAAATACGTTTCATTAAAATCAGGGACAAAAAAAATTTTGCTTAACTTTTTTGGAAATTTTCAAAATTTGACCAACTTTGAAAAGCTCTAACAAAAAAACGAAAGTACTTGAAAAAATATCGATTGCAGATTTGTATTCTACAGCTTTTAGTTAGTTTTAAAACAAACTTTAAGGCAAATCTATTTTTTCAAAATTTATCTCATTTTGTAGCAAGGGTTCAAATTTTTCCAGTTTTTTAATTATCACGAACACAAATAATTTTTGCCAGCAATGAATTCCATCAATGCTTATGTAAAACAAGCTGCTGAATCCGAATCTGGCGCTTAAAAGTTGCAATGCTTTTGGTTTTTTTGCTATGAGCTTTCAAAGGCATTTTAAACGCGCCACCTCATTTTTTCCAAGTGCTTTAATTTAAAAAAAAACATTTTTATAAAAGATCAAAATGCAGATTTGTTATCTATGGCAAAAATTTAATGCACAAAATAAGTTTCATTAAAACCTTACACAAAAAATTTTCTTGCTATGTATTTTTATTTTTGGAAATTTAAAAAATTTAAATTACACCAATTTATTTTTATTTTGTAACAGCTCATAAATTTTTACAGTATATTTAAAAAAGCATTGCCAACAAATTCCAGAAAAAATATCTTTTAAAAAATTCTCAAAAATAGTACCAAACTTTTTTCATAGTCAAATTTAAAATTTTCTATTTTTTTTAAGGTTACATACGAAAAAATAGAACCAGTAATAGTTACAATTGAAGACGCTATTAAACACAATTCATTTTTTGCCTCCCCACACAAAATAATAAAAAAAGGAGACGTAGAAGAAGTTTTCAAAACAGCCCCCCATGTTATAGAAGGGGAGTGCCGAATGGGGGGCCAAGAACATTTTTACCTAGAAACTCAAGCCGTTATTGCCGTCCCCAAAAGGGAAGACTACGAAATGGAAATTTACTCATCGACCCAAAATCCTACAGAATTAGCTGTAAGTCTTTTGTCTTTTATATTTTGCATCATATAAACAAATAGGGGGCGCCACCAACGGCACCACAAGTGCCAAACAAAACCTTCAAGTTTATTACAACTATACTGAAAGTTTTGTTAAGATACGACAAGTGGTTTCGCCACAGTTAATTTTTTAGTTAACCTCGCGAGCTGCAAGGAAACGCGGTATACCTCTTTTTGGCTTCTTTACATGAAACCCCCTAGAAGCTTATTGCCGTTTATTTTCAATTTTTTGTTTACGTAAATTCATGATTAGTCATCATTCACGGTTTTGTATGCGGTTTATAAAATTCCACTGCCGAACAGACTCAAAATTCTGGGTCACTTAGTCTACTTTTGTGCCTCACTAAAAAATGTTGCTGTCCAACAGAAAATAATTTTTTTCACATTCAACTGTTTATGTAAGCTTCTTTGAATTGGAGTCATTTAATTGCTTTAGAATGTCTTAATCTTGCGCTGTGTCACTTGTGCATTTTCCGCGGGTTTTAACTGGCACAAAGCATCCATGTATTTCCGGGACACTCCGCCTGTTTTTGGTAGAGCTGTCTTAGGATGGGCGCTAAGACTGGTGGGTCCATGTTTGAATTTCAGGAAGCAGCAGGAAATAGTTTGTTAATGTGGTGCATCGTTGCTAAAAGTAATAATCAATTCGGCAAGACATTGTTATTGAGATAATTTTTTTTAAAAGTAGACAAAAATTTTCTCGGCATTTTTTGAAAACTCATCTACTTAAAAAAATTATTGTGGCTAAAATACTTGTCGTATCATAACAAAACTTTCGGTATAGTTGTAATAAACTTGGAAGATTTATTTAGCACCCTTGTTTCAAAGTTTTAAGTCTCGTAATATTTAAAACTAAACTTGTTAAATAAAAAACCCCAAATATTTTGCCTAATTTTTAACATTTTTCTGTCCACTAAAGAGCTCTATTCTTTTAGAAATTAATAGCCTACGTACTAGGTGTACCCCAAATAGAGGTGTGCCAGTGGTATTTGACCAAGATTTTGACTTGGTATTTTTACCGTCATTTGATCACCCAAATTTGGGGAAATTGGTCAAATTCTCGGTCAAATTATAAATATTTTTTTAATCTGCCACCTTTTGCTAAATTTTTAATGTTGTTGTCTTAATTTTGCTATTTTCTTTTACATAAAATTGACTTAGTGGGATTTATGCGTCAAAATATAGTATTTAGATGACCATAATTTAATTTTTCATATGACCAAGGGTTCTTTTTTTTACTTTTTAAGAATTTGACCATATTTGACCGTAATTTGACCATAGATTTTGACCATACCAAAATGATTTGGTCATAAGCACATCTCTAATAAAAAATTTCTTAAGCAATTTAAAAAAATTATTGTGGCTAAAATACTTGTCGAATCTTAACAAAACTTTCGGTATAGTTGTAATAAACTTGAAGGGTTTGTTTAGCACCCTCGTACCAAGGTTTTATGCTTCGTAATTTTCTATTTTTCACCCCTATTTAAAATCTTTTTAAAAACTAAATTCAACTTAATTATGTTGCGCAATTTTTAACATTTTTCTGTCCACTAAAAAGCACTTTTCTTTCAGAAATTAATAGCTTACGTCCTAGGCGTACCCCAAAACAGAATAATCTGCAAAGTAAAACGTTTAGGGGGTGGTTTTGGGGGTAAAGAGTCAAAATCTGTAATAGTTGGGATCCCAGCCGCAGTGGCTGCGTCCAAATTAAACCGACCAATCAGAGTTATGCTAGACAGAGATGAAGATATTGTTATGACAGGGGGACGCAACCCCTTTTTAATGAAATACAAAGCAGCCTTTGATGACATGGGAAAAATACTAGGGGTTGAAGTCAATCTTTATAATAATTCTGGATATTCTGTTGATCTATCACCAAGTGTAAGTTTCTCTTTAAATCTAGCTTCTTAGACAACTAACAGGGTGCTTTTTGATATGGCAAATATACAGGGTCAAGCCCTACGTCACAGTTCACAGAAGTGCATTAAAATACCATCTGTGAAATTTTGTTAGGCAACCAACATTACGGACCAAAGAAAATCGCCATTTTTTCTTATTCTGTGTTTCCAACATTAGTCTTTTTAAAACATTATTTAAAGAAAAATAAGAGAGTTGTTTAGGTCCCATTGGTGTAAAAATGTTCCTTTATATCTTATTTACGATATTTTAACTTAAAATTACCCGAGAATCTACCGCAAGAATTTAAAAATCCATTATTAATCTGATAATGATGATCACCCACCAAGATGTCAGCTTTAAACGCGAATTGCTTGAGAAAGCAAACATATCAAGGGGTATGGTTTGTTCTAGGTAATAGAAAAAAATGTTAATTTTACAATGGTACTTACCAGACCTCTTGATATGATTGCATTCTCTAGCAATTTGCGTTTTAAATTCACATCTTGGAGGGTGCACAACATTAACACATAAACTGTATATTATAGAGTTTTGCAATGAACTAAACTTGAAATATCGAATTTAAGACATTATAGCACATTTTTATACCAAGGGTTCCCTAAGAAAGGCTTTTATTTTCACAAAATATTGTTTTAAAAAAGGGGCTAAATCTGACTGAATCAAAATTCTACTTCACAGACAGTTTTTTGATGTGGATCTGTGATCTGTGACGTAGGAGTAGACCGTGTGTTAAAAAATTGTTTTTATTATCTTTATTAATTGTGCATTTTTAGTCTACCTCACTTAAAGGGCTGTATTTCTGGAACAGTATACCCTTTTAGAATATTTCTTTCACCAAATGTCTTTTTGTTTTTTACCCTCTATTTGCCATATAAAAAAGCACACCCTGTATGCTCGTTTATCTTTTCTTATAAGCTACCGAAAAAACAATTTTTTTTATTTATTATTTTTTTAGTTATTAGAACGTGCAATGACACATTTTACAAACGCGTACTACATTCCGAATGCACTTATTTCTGGGCACATGTGCAAAACAAATCTTCCATCGAATACAGCTTTTAGGGGTTTTGGGGGCCCCCAAGGAATGTACGGTGGGGAAAGTATAATCCACCAAATTGCTGATTATTTAAAAAAAGATTCTGCTACCATAAGTGAAATAAATTTAATAAAAGATGGGCAAAAAACGACCTACAATCAAGTTGTTACTAATTGTTCTTTGGATAAATGTTGGAGAGAGTGTGTGAAAACTTCTGATTATTTTAAACGCAAAAAAGATTGCGAGAAATTTAATAGGTAAGCATTTTTCAGACATAAAATAGGTCTTTTTGTAAGTACTATCGTGGACATGGAATTTAAAACGATATTTTATCAGCCACCTTTGATTTTTTGAATTTTACTCTATTGTGAATGGGGTATTTTTATGTGAGTTTTCGAATGTTATTTTGACAACAAATGCGTCAAATGTATTTTATTAAAATAAATTATGTAAAATGTGCTGCCGGCGAGAAAAATAGTAAAAAGATATTTTCTTTTTTAAATAATATTATTTTAGGATAACAATAAGGCTCTAATCTTCGTAAAACTTCAGAGAAATGTTTCTTGTTAATGTGCATTTCGCATAAAACCTGAGATGTTTAAGCTACTATTTTGACCATATTTACAATGCAAAAATTGATCGTTTTAAATTCCATGTCCACGATAGTACATGATTTTTTTTAAATGTAAAAAAGAGCACACAAACCTAAATGGTGTTTTTTTTATAAAAGTAATCATTTCATAAGATTGAATTCTCTTGCTGACTACAGAGAAACTGTTGGAAAGCAGAGAAACTAACTATTATGACAGACAGTAGGGATACCTTTTAGATAACTAGGTCTGAAACGTTTATAATGACAAATATAAAACATGCGTCGACCTGAAATGAAGTATGCCATGAAACAAAGTTATCCCTACTGTCTGTCAAAAAAAGTGACGTTTGTCTTATTGGAGAAGTCAATACTCTTTGCAGTAATCCAATGCATTATTACATATTTGCAAGGATCATGCGTCTTTTTTATTGTGTTAAAAATATTCAAAATTTTATTTTTTTATAAACAGGTTGTGGTATAAAAAAATTGTAAAATGTATTTTGATACATAAAAATAGAGTCTTTAATTCCATGAACAATACTTTTCATATAAAATTAATACTAACCAAAATATGAATTTTTTTCAACTTTGGGGGTGCTTTTTACCGCCTATTTATTGTGCAATTTAATCCAAAAACAATAAGTCTTGTCCCCTAAATGAGATTGATTTTTGTATGAAATTTCAAGTCGACCCAATTAACCGTTCTTGAGTTATTGTGGTAACAAATTTCATTACAGACAGACGAACAAAAAACAAGTCTTAAAAAGTCATGAAACGAACGAATCTGCAAAAATTTTTGCTCTAGGATAAATATTAACGATTTTGGAGAATGTCCGACCAAACGTAATATACTCTTTGACACTTATCTGCAAAGAGTATAATACCAAAAATTGGCGCAAAAACGCGATGGTACGTTGTTGGGGCATGCCTAGGGATTCCTGAAAAATTGTTAAAAAAAATCCATCTGTTATATTCATTGAGAAAAATGCGAACAAAGTTGCATAAATTTGGCAACACAGTCTAGGAAAACACATCCAAAATCCCAATGAGGCTTGATTATACACTTTTGCATTAGATTTTGTTGACATTGTAGTCAGCTTCATTTCATGAAAATGTTGTAAAATTAAATTGATTATAAAAATGTAATTCGACCATTTAAAAGATAAACAATAGTGAAATGGTTTTAGGTAGACTGTAGCTTTGTATTAAGCCATTTGTTTCGTTAATATGTGCTGTTATATTCAAGGTATGAGAGTTTGAAGTTTTGCACTTTGGGACCTCATATCTCCAAGGGTATAAGAGATGGATTTTTTGGGACATTTTCTAGGGATTCCTAGACATGTCCCAATGACGTACTGTCACGTTTATGTGCCAATTTTTGGACACCTGTTTAACTATAATAATTTCTTGTTTTCAGGGAAAATCGTTTTAAAAAAAGAGGTCTTAGCATTATGCCAACAATGTACGGGATAGCTTTTACTGCAGTCTTTTTAAACCAAGGAGGAGCCCTAATTTTAGTCTATGTTGATGGGTCCGTTTTATTAACCCATGGGGGAACTGAAATGGGTCAAGGGCTTTACACCAAAACAATTCAAGTGGCTAGTAGTGCCCTTGGAATTTCACCAGAAAAAATACATATTAGCGAGACTTCCACTGACAAAGTGCCAAATACATCTCCTACTGCTGCTAGTACCGGTTCAGATTTAAATGGAATGGCTGTATTGGTAAGAATTTTAAAATACACACGGTCAACTCCTACGTCACAGATCCACATTAAAAAAACTGTCTGTGAAGTAGAATTTTGATTCTGTCAGATTTAGCCACTTTTTTAGAACAATATTTTGTGAAAATAAAAGGCTTTCTTAGGGAACCCTTGGTATAAAAATGTGCTATAATGTCTTAAATTCAATATTTCAAGATTAGTTCATTGTAAAACTCTATAATATACAGTTTATGTGTTAATGTTGTGCACCCTCCAAGATGTGAATTTTAAACGCAAATTGCTTGAGAAAGCATCCATATCAAGAGGTCTGGTAAGTACCATTGTAAAATTAACATTTTTTTCTATTACCTCGAACAAACCATACCCCTTGATATGGTTGCTTTCTCAAGCAATTCGCGTTTAAAGCTGACATCTTGGTGGGTCAACATGATCATCAGATTAATAAGGGATTTTTTAATTCTTGCGGTAGATTCTCTGGTAGTTTTAAATTGAAATATGGTAAATAAGATATTAAGGAACATTTTTACACCAATGGGACCTAAAAAACTCTTATTTTTCTTTAAATAATGTTTTAAAAAGACCAATGTTGGAAACACAGAATAAGAAAAAAATGAACATTTTCTTTGGTCCGTAATGTTGGTTGCCTAAAAAAATTTCACAGATGGTATTTTTATGTGAACTGTGACGTAGGGCTTGACGGTGTCTATTTGTTGGACCCGCTTCGTAGCCCAATCATTCTATTTAAAATTTGTAGGTTCCTTAGAAAAAAATCCCAACCAAGATCTGCTTATGCAGGATTGTAGGCACTATCCCCAGGAATATAAAAGTGAAAAATTCCCACAAAATTTCCGTGACGTTTAGCCCCCATCTTGCATAGAAGTGAGGAGTTAGTTTTTTGTTAATACCTAAACTATTCGACACTTTTGAAAAAAGTTTTAAAAATTTTTAGGAACATTATTTTAATAAGAATACAATCATTCTTAAAAAAATAATGTATCACTAATATTAACGATTCTATAGCTCTTTGAAAATCACCTTATTTCATCATAATCGTCTATCTTAGTCATAGAGTCCTGAAGCATAGATTGCAGCGTTCTCTGTATGACCAAATTAGCACATTTTCAAAGTGCTATAAAATCGTTCACATTGGTGATTTATTATTTTTTTAAAAATGATTGTATTCTTATTAAAATAATGTTCCTAAAAATTTTTAAAACTTCTTTTAAAAATGCCAAATAGTTTAGGTATTACCAAAAAACTAACTCCTCACTTCTATGCAAGATGGGGGCTAAACGTCACAGAAATTTTGTGGGAATTTTTCACTTTTATGTTTCTGGGGGTAGTGGCTACAAACCTGCATAAGCAGATCTTGGTTGGGATTTTTTTCTGGGGGCATTATTAGAATGATTGGGCTATTCGAGGACTATTTTGATTTAATTTTTACAGGACGCTTGCTTAAAAATAGTGGCTCGTTTAAAGCCATACAAAGAAGCAAATCCAAATGGTACGTGGGAAGAATGGGTTCATAAAGCCTACTATGATAGAGTTAGTTTATCAGCCACCGGATTTCATAAAACTCCGGATATTGGCTACAACTGGGACACCGGAGTTGGGAATATGTTTAATTATTTTGTGTATGGAGTGGCCTGCACAGAAGTCGAAATTGATACATTGACAGGGGACCATCAAGTACTTAAAACTGACATAGTTATGGATATAGGTAAATGCTAACTTTACGGAACTTATAAAAAAACTAATTTCACGTACCTTTCTAAAAATGGATGTGTTTCATAATAGCCCAATCATTCTAATAATGCCCCGAGAATTAAATCCCAACCAAGATCTGCTTATGCAGGTTTGTAGCCACTACCCCCAGGAACATAAAAGTGAAAAATTCCCACAAAATTTCCGTGACGTTTAGCCCCCATCTTGCATAGAAGTGAGGAGTTAGTTTTTTGTTAATACCTAAACTATTTGGCACTTTTAAAAAAAGTTTTAAAAATTTTTAGGAACATTATTTTAATAAGAATACAATACATTTTTAAAAAATTAATGTAAAAAAATTTTAAGAAAAAGCTTTTATTTAAATGCCCTAAAAAGAAAAAAATAAATTTTTTCAATTAAATTAAACCCATTAATTTGTCACAATATACACTTTTTATGATATAAAAGCTTGTCGCGAGATTCTGCATTTATGTAGATTTATTTTGTAAAATAGTTACATACATTTTTTTCTTTTTTCAGAACCACTTAAATTAAAAATTGGTAAATGGTATAAGTATTGTATTCTTTTTATTAATTGCAATAGTAAATTTCGCGAGATTCTGCATTTATGTAGATTTATTTTGTAAAATACATACATTTTTTTCTTTTTTCAGAACCACTTAAATTAAAAATTGGTAAATGGTATAAGTATTGTATTCTTTTTATTAATTGCAATAGTAAATTTCGCGACAAGCTTTTATATCATAAAAAGTGTATATTGTGACAAATTAATGGGTTTAATTTAATTGAAAAAATTTATTTTTTTCTTTTTAGGGCATTTAAATAAAAGCTTTTTCTTAAAATTTTTTTACATTAATTTATTTTACATTTTTTAGTTTTTAATCATTTCATTTAGTATGTCATTGCTATAACCTTTTATTTGATACCCATATTGGCAAAATAGTTAAAAAAAGAGAATCCGCCATTTTTTTTAGGGCGCCATATTGAATTTTGAATTGTCACATATCTTACTATATCCTACTTGTCATTACCTTTCATTTGATACCCATATCGGCAAAATAGTAAAGAAAAAGCTAATTAGCCATTTTTTTGGGCGCCATATTGGATTTTGAATTATGTCATATATTTTACTGTATTCTACAAGTCATAACCTTTCATTTGATACCCATATCGGCAAAATAGTTAAGAAAAAGCTAATTTGCTATTTTGTTGGGCGCCATATTGGATTTTGAATTATGTCATATATTTTACTGTATTCTACAAGTCATAACCTTTCATTTGATACCCATATCGGCAAAATAGTTAAGAAAAAGCTAATTTGCCATTTTGTTGGGCGCCATATTGGATTTTGAATTATGTCATATATTTTACTGTATACTACCGGTCATAACCTTTCATTTGATACCCATATCGTGAGAATTGTTTAGAAAAAAGTCATCCGCCATTTTGTTGTGGACGCCATATTAAGTTTTTAGGACTAAAAAAGTTACCATTTTGCATTGTCACCGGACTTCCACATGTATACAAAATTTCAGAAAAATTGGTCAAGCATAAGTGTTTCAAAATCGAGTTGCAAGATTTGTACTACACAAACACACATACATACATACATACATACATACAAACATACATACATTGCGAGTTAAATAAAAGCTTTTAAAAAATAATAAATCACCAATTTGAACGATTTTACAGCACTTCATATTGGTGATTTATTATTTTTTTAAAAATGAATGTATTCTTATTAAAATAATGTTCCTAAAAATTTTTAAAACTTTTTTTAAAAGTGCCAAATAGTTTAGGTATTAACAAAAAACTAACTCCTCACTTCTATGCAAGATGGGGGCTAAACGTCACGGAAATTTTGTGGGAATTTTTCACTTTTATATTCCTGGGGGTAGTGCCTACAATCCTGCATAAGCAGATCTTGGTTGGGATTTTTTTCTGAGGCACCTACAAACTTTAATTAGAATAATTGGGCTATAAAACATTTTTATTTGTCTAATCAATTACTCTTATTAAACTATGGTGTTTTGCAAATTTATAGATCACACAAGTCTCTACTTTTTGAGAAAAATAAATAAATTTAAAAATTGCGTTGAATGAAGCGTATTTGTACAAACATTGGTTGGGGTCACCTAGAAGATCTGTCATACCACCCGTCGTTCCAGATGCTAACTGACTTCTGAATTGTGTATGTAAAAAACAACAATCTGCCGGTTTAAAACATTCTACGTACCAGCAAAAAGGTTTGTATAACATTTAGAGAGTGCTTTTCATCTTTAATAAATATAATTAGGTAAAAAAGGAAATTATGACTCATTTACAGAAGGATTCCGTGAATATTTAAAATAATCCGCATATTTTTGGACGCACGGATTTTGCATTAAAGTACCTTTGTAAATGAGTCATTATGCCCTTCTTTACCTAATTATGAAAAATTGAAGTTGTAAAACACTCCGTAAATGTTATACAAACCATTTAGCTGGTACGTAGAATGTTTTAAACCGGCAGATTGTTGTTTTTGGTATATTAGCGTTATACTTGATAAAAATATAAAATTCAGAAGTAATGTCATTTAGCATCTGGAACGACGGGTGGTATGACAGATCATCTAGGTAACCCCAACCAATTTTTGTACGAATACGCTACATTTAGTGGCGTCAAAGTAGCATGAAAAACCTTAAAATCTCTAACTTTGGGGAAACTCAATGGATTGACTTCATTTTTTTTGTAAAACGTTCAAAATTAAATCTAAATCACTAATAAAAACTAAAATGGCGCCGCTAGTTCTTCCCGAATTTTTTATACTCTTCACAAACTATATCTCGCTTATTATTTAATCTACAGAAAAAAATATTCTTATAAAAATTAAAGAGAATAAAATTTTGTAATAAAAAAAATATTGCCCCCCCCTCTCCCCGAGCTCTGCCCCCTTATAGCCCCCCAAATTTTAAGTAATTTTTTTATGCTACTTTGACGCGGCAAATTAGCTAGTTTTCCATAAAAATTGTGTTATTTCTAGGAGAAAGCATAAATCCAGCTATTGATATAGGTCAAATTGAAGGAGCTTTTATGCAAGGATACGGTTTGTTCGTTCTTGAAGAAATGGTCTATTCTCCAACAGGTACAACGTATACTAGAGGTCCAGGAACTTATAAAATACCAGGATTTGCTGATATACCCGCAGAATTCAACGTCTCCCTTTTGAAAGGGGTGTCAAACCCGCGGGCTGTATACTCGTCTAAAGTAAGAACTTTTTTTGCACCTGTTCACGTAAACTTAAATAACTTTGTCAATTGTCATGCAATCTTTATGAAATTTAGTAGTTTGCATCTTAAGACATGTAAATATGTCCCATAGAAATTTCGTTAAGAAATGTTTAAAAATAAAAAAGTTATGCCACCTCAAACATTGGTTATTTTTTTTCTTTTTTAGGCCGTAGGTGAGCCTCCTCTTTTTTTGGCTTGTTCCGCTTTTTACGCAATTTTGGACGCAATTAAAGCGGCAAGAATTGAAAATGGGGTTACTCCTATCTTTAGACTAGATGCTCCAGCCACTGCTGCCAAAATAAGGATGGCTTGTCATGATTCCATAACCTCAAAGGTAATTTTTAGTATAGGAGCTATCAACATGAAAATCCACCTCATTAACGGTGTCATGATTTTTTGATGTTACCTAATATTTAATATTACTTTTCCTAATCCAACAAAATGGCAGGCCAAACAGGTAGCGTTTTTTTTAAAGGTAAAAATATCATAAGTGGGATCGTTTTCTTCGTACAACAAAATTGGTTTTTGCACCTTCGAGCTATAACCCTACCAACCCTTTATGATGGGTTAATCGCTTTTCAAATGTGCTCTCCAAGGGCAGAAAACCCTGTAATAGAAATTTCTTATTTTACGCATAAAAGTCTACAGATTACACAAAATTAAAAATGTTCACTGCATAAATGGTTGGCAGTTTTGAGGCTCATATTTGCACATATTATTTTATTTCTTAAAAAAAAAAATATCCCACTATGATGTTTAAAAAAACGCTCCCTGTTAGCGCTGAAAGTGTATTGGAAAAAAGTTAAGAAATATTAAATATAATGCAATGCAGAAAAAATCATGACGCCGTTCGATGATGTGTGTTTTTGGTTGCCAGCTCTCGTACTATTTGGCGTAGTCGCAATTTTTTTTTTTTTACTTAATTTTTTTTGTTTTTTTTAGCTTGTTGAACCTGAAGTTGGTTCTTATAAGCCATGGAATATTATTGCTTAGGGTTTTTTTAGTTTGAAACACATTCTGTGATATGTTTTTTGGGTTGCTTTTAGGTTTATTTTTTTATGTTAAAAAAAAACGCTTAATATTATTATAATTTTTATTTTTCTTAGTATAAGTATGAAAATGTAAAAATATACATACAATGTACTTTAAAATTTAGCAAAACTTATTTATACCAATGTGATTTTCGAAATTTTCAATGTCCAATTCACTTGTGCTCAGTTGCATTAAATAAAGAATACCATCTACAAAAAAAAATGTGTTATTTTTAGAATTTTGCTATCCATTCACAGTTTAAAAAAAACAGAGTCACCTATGAAAACTAGAACCTTCTTTTTCTTTGAAAAGTTGAATTTTTTACAAAGTTGGCATTTTATTTTAAATCTACTGTTATTAAAAATTGAAAAATGCCAAAAATAATATGACAGCTACATAAAACATGAATTATATCTGCACTAAATGCTGATGCTGCAGAATCCAACACTTGTTTATACGAATATTGTCATGCATGTACCTATGTTTCTGTTTGCGTTGTATTCATTCTAATTCCAACATTTGTACTCATAACATATATTTTATTTTAACTTTGAATTTTTACATTCAATTTGTACTTTTAAATAAATAAAAGTCTTTTTAAAAACATTATATCGAACCATCGAATCATTATTGGCGCAGTCGGTAGGATTAGCCGAGGCTTTTTGAATCGATCAAGAAACTTTTCGTTCTACGATTTACGGCTAATAGAACTTTCGAAAATCGCAACCATCAGTGGGAACTTTATCGCAAAGAACCTAAGTGCTGTGTGTGTTGTATTGTGAATCTGGGCAGACAAGAATCGCTTCCCATCAACAAGATTTACGAAGAAAGGATCAAGGATTATTATTATTACGTGGTGTACAGCAATGAAAGTCACCATTTTTTGTTTAATGTGAGTACAATTTGTAATTTCATGTCACTTGAATTAGAATCGCTTTTGGATAAATTATCTCTTGATACAAAAATCGATCGGGAGAATATTTCCAATTCTTCACCTAATAATTTACCCCAAAATAACTTACAAAAAAATAACATAACAGTCAATAACCACGAAATGGCGACAGAAGTGTTTAAATTTGAATATATTAAATGTCTAACCGAATTTGACGGTAATCCTAATGAACTAAGCCAATGGCTTGGTACCTGTCAAAGTCTTATCGATAATTTCTATGATAAAAATAGGCCAACTTGTTTCCAAAACTCATATTTAATGAGTTCAATTTTAGCTAAGCTAACGGGCAATGCCAAAATAGTCGCAAACATAACCGGTATTACTACTTGGGATGACTTAAAAGAATGTTTATACCTTAATTTCGCTGATCAAAGAGACGAGTCCTGTCTCAACCGAGACCTAGTTCTCCTTAAACAATCTAACAACGAAAAAGCTCAACACTTTTACGATCGTTGTCTGCAAATACTAAATTTACTTTGTTCATACGTTGATATTCACGAAGGCGAAAGCGCTAAAGTTTTAAAACGAAAATTATACACAAATCTAACATTAAAAACCTTTTTGGCTGGTTTAAAAGAACCTTTAGGTTCCACTATTAGATGTATGAAACCACAAACATTGTCAGAAGCTTTACAGCTTATAATTCAAGAAGAAAATACTTATTACTATCAGAATGCAAATAGTTCTAAACAAAATTTTGTTCCTCATAATAAACATCAAAATAACTCTAATAATGTTGCATTAAATTTAGCCAAACAACCATTTTTCCAAAACACTTTTAATAAACCTGCATTTGCACCACAACAAAGGATGCAATTTGCACCGCAACAAAGAATGCAATTTGCACCTCCTCAAAGGATGCAATTTATACCCCAACCAAGGATGCAATATGCACCCCAACGACCTTATTTTAATAATCAACAACAACAGCCACAGGCGCAGGCTTCTACAAGTCAAGGTAATGTGTTTAGGCCGTATCAAAATAAAAATTTACCTAAACCAACGCCAATGAGCGTTTCCACTAAACAAACGTTCAATCAGCAACAAAGACCAAAAGGTTATGCTTCACAAAACCAACCAAACTTTGTTTCTGAAGAACTCTTCAATATACAAAATAATCCCGAATATTACGAGGTAGATAACACCGAAATCGACTCTTTCGATCCAAATCAAGTTGAAAATAACCCACCACAAATCGATCCTCAATTCGAAGGATACGATATGTATGAGGTCGAAGATTACCAAAATTTTCAATTGGACCAACCAGAAACCAATCAGACATGACACCACAATTAATTTCATTTAATTTGTCTGATTCTAGCGAATTACCCTACATTATCTTTCCAGAATATAATTTAAAAATATTAATCGATACGGGTTCAACAAAATCATTCATTGACCCAAATATCGCTTTCAAATATTTTCCGAATTCAATTTTTAACGACCCATTCATTGTTTCAACCGTTTTTCAAAAATCTGCTCATAAATACAGTGTCCTAATGCCAGCTTCAAAAATATTTAGATTATCCGCAAATAATAACTTAAAGTTTTATTTGTTTAAATTCCACAACACCTTTGACGGTTTGATTGGCCTAGATAATTTAAAAATACTCCAGGCAAACTTAGACTTTAATAACGGACTTTTGGTCACTCCTTGTACTAAAATAAAGTTATTGTATCTTAGTATAAAAAGTGATCTAAATTTTATAAAAGTATTTCCTAGATGCGAGCAAGTTATAAAAATAAAAACATCAATCGCTAATGGTGAAGTAATAATTCCCCATCAAAAAATACATAATTGTGAAATACCAGAGTCACTATCCATTGCTAGAAACAATGTTGCCTTAACAACTATTTTAAATAATACCACAGAGCCCATAACTTTAGATTTTTCGGAACCGATAACAGTTGAAGCTTTTGAAAGGACCAATATTCAAAATATTAATTTAAACAATTTTGATGATTTTGATAATTATGATAAACCCAAATTAGACTTGTCAAAAATAAGAACTGACCATTTAAATTTGGAAGAGAAAACTAATATTTTAAATCTATGCCAAGAATATTCAGACATATTCTATTACGAAGGTACTCCGCTTACATTTACTAGCTTAGTTAAACATCAAATAAAAACATCTGATGAAGTACCTATCTACACAAAAACATATCGCTATCCGTTTGTGCATAAACAAGAGGTCGAGAAGCAAGTTCAAAATATGCTTGACCAAGGTATTATTCGACCAAGCGACTCACCGTGGAGTTCGCCTATTTGGGTGGTACCTAAGAAAATCGATTTATCGGGCAAACAAAAATGGCGCGTTGTGATAGATTATCGTAAGTTAAACGAAAAAACAATAGACGATAAATATCCACTTCCAAATATAAGTGACCTTTTAGACAAGCTAGGAAAATGTCAATATTTCACTTGTCTTGATTTAGCATCCGGTTACCATCAAATTGAGATGCAAGAAAGTGACATACCCAAAACTAGTTTCAGTACAGAAACAGGGCATTTTGAGTTCCTTAGAATGCCCTTTGGCCTTAAAAATGCCCCAGCAACATTTCAGAGAATTATGAATAATATATTAAGGGGTATACAAAATGAAAAATGTTTGACCTATCTCGATGACATTATTGTGTTCTCTACATCTTTGCAAGAACATATTGTTAATCTTAAATGTGTTTTCGAACGCCTAAGAAAGGCAAATTTTAAGATACAACTCGATAAGTCCGAATTTTTAAAAAAAGAAGTTGCATATTTAGGCCATATTGTAACTCCGGATGGTGTTAAGCCAAATCCAGACAAAATTAAAGCTATTAAAAATTATCCAATACCAAAAACAACCAAACAAATTAAAGGATTTCTTGGACTTCTCGGTTATTATCGAAAATTCATTAATAATTTCGCTAAATTAACTAAACCAATGACGAAATGCCTAAAAAAGGGTGCTCAAATTATCCATGACGATGAATTCAAAAATTGTTTCGAAACTTGTAAGAATTTATTAAGTAACGAACCACTTTTACAATATCCTGACTTTTCTAGAGAGTTTAATTTAACCACAGACGCTAGTAATGTAGCTTTGGGGGCTGTATTGTCACAAGGTCCTATTGGCAGTGATTTGCCAGTAGCTTATGCTTCACGAACCTTAAATGAGGCCGAGCAAAATTACAGTACTATCGAGAAAGAACTGTTAGGAATAGTTTGGGCTGTTAAATATTTCCGTCCGTATCTTTTTGGAAGAAAGTTTAATATAATTACGGATCACAAACCCCTCGAATGGCTTTTTAACTTAAAAGATCCTAGTTCTAAACTATTAAGATGGAGAATTCGTCTTGAAGAGTATCAATATCGTATATTTTATAAAAAGGGCCGCTTAAATACAAACGCCGACGCGTTATCTCGTATCGAGTTACATACAAAAGAAGCGCAAAATATATACGATTATATACAAGACTTTAATAAACAATTAGAGACACAGGGTGAGCAAGAAAATCTTGATGACGACAATATGTCAGTACAAGCTCAACCAGGTGACGATGAATCTCGAATTGACCAAGAGTTAGACATACCCGACGATGACGTCACTATGCATACAAACGCGGACCAAAACCCGGTTGTAGGTATACCAATTGTTGACACACCCATAAATTATGCTTCAAATCAAATATTTGTTGAGTCTGTTTTACATTCACCCGCAGCTCCAAGAACAATTAAATTATTTGAGAAAAAGCAACGAATTTATTTACAATTAGCAAAAAATAATATATTAGAAAATGTAATAGTTAACTTTGTTAAAACATATTTAGCTCCGAACGTAAGTTATAGTTTATATTTTGAAGACGACACCCTTTATGAACCTTTTTGTGAAATAGTTAGAAAAAACTTTAAATGGCCATCTTTAAAGTTAAAAAAATGTACTACTAAATTAATTGATGTTCTCGAAAAACAAGACATTTTGGAAGTAATTACCCAATACCACACTGGTAAAAGTAACCATCGCGGTATCGAAGAAACCGAAAACCGTATAAAAGGTACATATTACTGGCCTGATATGAAAAGGTCTATACAAACATTTATAAACGAATGCGAAATATGTCAACAAAGTAAATACGAAAGAAAGCCTATTAAAATGCAAATGAACATTACTCCAACACCGGTTAAACCTTTTGAAATTTTACATATGGACACCTTTACGTTAGAAAATTCTAAATTCTTAACGATCATTGATGTATTTTCCAAATTCGCACAGGCGTACCCAATAAAATCATTAGAAGCAACTGAAATCGCTAATCGATTAATCTGTTTCTTTTCACATCATGGGACATGTACCCAAATCGTCTCGGATAACGGAAAAGAATTCAAAAATAGTGTGATCAAAGAATTATTGAGTTTACATAAAATAGACGTCCATTTTGTTTCTCCAAATCACGCACAATCAAATAGTCCGATCGAACGTCTCCATAGTACAATAATAGAACACATTAGGCTTCTAAATACTAGAGGTTTTCAAAAAACACCCATAGAAATGAAAATGACTTATGCAATTTTGGCTTATAACCATTCCATACATTCGGCAACAAAACTTAAACCAATCGATATAATTAATGGTCATATTAATAACGACAATGCTTTTAATATCAATATAGATCAAGTTCTAATCAATGATTATATAAATGACCACAAACAACGTACCAAAATAATGTACGAAAAAATTAATCAATGTATTCAGGAAAATAAAGAAAAGGTTATTACTAAAATAAATCAAAATCGCGATAAGCCGGACCTGTTTAAACCTAATGTAAAAGTTTATACTAAAAAACATATTAGGCAAAAACACACAAATAAATTTAACCCACCTACAAAAACAACGGAGGTAAATGAGACATTTAAAACGGTTTCGACCGAAACTCAGGAAAAAATCCATATGGATAACCTGAAACGACCCTTAAAACAAACTTATGACTTTGAAACAAATAAAGAATAAATTCTTTATTTTCAGATTAACTGCAGTTCTTTATCTGGGACATACAGAAAATATCCTGGTAAAAAACTTAGAAAATAATTTAGGATTAATTTCTACTAAACTAGGAATAGCAAGAGTACAAGAATATGTTCATAATTTTATCCATTTTTATGATTTGAATTCAATTATTCAAGAATGCAACAAGTTACATACTCATTCTGAGAAACTACGCAATTATATTCGTAAAAATACAGAGTACTACCAAGATGTATCTAATTACCTAAAGCTTTTGTCTTTATCTCAAAACAAGGTAGAATCGCAAATAAAAAATATAGTTCCACACCCGGAAAGAAGTAGACGAGGTCTAATTAATGGCCTGGGATCAATTTTCAAATCAATATCAGGTAATTTGGATTCATATGATGGAGATCGATATGATCGCTTAATTAAAGAGCTCCAAAATAACCAGAATAAATTAGCCACAAGTATAATAAAACAAAATTCACTATCAATCAATATGATCGATAAATTTAATCGAACTATTTTGGAAATATCGCATAATGAACAAGTATTGCAGACAAGGATTAAACAAATCGCTGAAATTGTTGAACAGAGTGTTTATCGAGAAAATTCGATGTATATTAAGGACACCCTTCATCAGATTATTGGAATGTATAATATTATCGATTCGATTTTGCAGGATGTAGAAAATTCACTAACCTTTTGTAAACAAAATGTTTTACATCCAAGCATTATTAAAACAGCTGATTTTTATAAGGAATTACTTGTATTACAAAAAAGATTAAAAAATGTCGATCAATTACCATTTGAAATAACTTTGGAATCGACATTGATTATCGAAAATTTGGTGGATATTGAATGTTATGTGTTGAATAATAAAATCACCTATCTAATACAACTACCTATTGTATATCCTTACAAATTAAATTATTACCACCTTTATTCAGTTCCTATCCCCACTTCTCTTAATCGATTTAAAACAATAATTCCAAATTCAAAATATCTTTTAAAAAATGAATTGTACTATTCATTTATTCGTGACGGCTGTAAGAAGATAATACCACAATACTATATTTGTAATAAAATCCATCCACAAGAAATCGATGATTCAATTAATCCTTGCGAAGTCCAGTTGTTAAATATTCAAAATGGATCTAACTGCGAACAAGTCTACGTTAAAATAACAAAGCCCTTAATCAACCAAATGGAAGATTCACAATTAATCGCAGTATTTCCTTCAAGCGATACAATACACATAAAATGCACGAGAAATGAAGAAATCCTAAATGTTTATGGAGCGTATCTGATTTCCCTACCCGACCATTGTCAAATGACCATTCATAGTACCAATGAAGAAATCTTCAATGAAAAATCAATCATTCAATCCAGTCAGTCGATCATCTTTCCCGACTTCGAAATCAAAAACCAACCTGTAACTCTAACCAAAAATCTAGATTTACAGTTTAAACAAATAAACTTGGACGAGCTACATGATCTGAAAAGTGATATCTCAGAAAACAAACCTAACTTGGAATTCAGCGAAATCAAACCTCCATACATTCCCAGTGCTTGGACCATAGTTTTATACATTTTGCTGATTCTGCTGGTTATCTATTGCGTCTATAGAAAATGTTCCCACAAGAAGATGCCTACACCCAAGGTCTCCGAGCCAGTTGCGTCTTCAGAAATTCAACTTCCTCGATGTGACGTACTCCGGAGTTGAAACTTCGGCGGGAGGAATTATATCTGCACTAAATGCTGATGCTGCAGAATCCAACACTTGTTTATACGAATATTGTCATGCATGTACCTATGTTTCTGTTTGCGTTGTATTCATTCTAATTCCAACATTTGTACTCATAACATATATTTTATTTTAACTTTGAATTTTTACATTCAATTTGTACTTTTAAATAAATAAAAGTCTTTTTAAAAACATTATATCGAACCATCGAATCATTATTCATGCGTAAAAATTGGAAAAACGAAACAATTTTTGCTTGAGATGTGAGAATTTTTAAAGAAAACTGTAGACATTTTTGCTGAAGTGCTAATTTATCCTATGATACCTAAAAGGGCTTCTTAACAGTGAGTACTTACATAAATAATTCCTATTTTGTGTAAATTTTTAAATGGTTTAATGATTAGTGCATTATAAAGTAATTAAAAAAATAAATACTTCTGTATATGTTGAGACCATTGTTTGTGATTCAGATGCCTTAAACATGTTTATAAATGCATTTTTTTTATTATTTTGACTTTTCTTACATAACCAGCAAACACAAGTGACATTAATGACAATATACAGGATAAAATCTATCACCCTATGGCTCGCCTGCTTTGTTTTTTTTTATTGTGAATTGATAGTAGCAAAGTGCCTATTTTTTTAAATATTTATGACAAAAATAGTTATCGTGTGTTGCCCCATTTCTGAAATATGGGGCTCCCAAAATACTAAACTTTTTGCAAAAAAAAATAATTTTAAAACTTTTTAAATTAAATTATCTTTGTGTTGTTTAAATTTTACTTACCTTCAAGTTGTTCTCGATTGTCAATTAATCCACTGCCAATATAAATTGCCAAAAAATTCATATGACTTTCAGGTCCCACAAAATATTTCGTCACCAATAATTTTAATAATTCAATTTGTGGTTTTATCAAACGGCTGTTTCTGCCTGCTGCCTGTTTTTCAGCAATCAACAGAACATTTCTGAACATTTGCTGAATTCTGAGTTTTAGCTTTTCTTCCAAATTTTCGCCCTTGCAAAAAAAAATCATGAATAACGAGTTAAGTTATTTTTCTGGGGGTAAAAATACTTGTAAAAAGGTGAAGTCTCCATTTTCAATAAGGTTTAAAAACTTGTAAAAACCAGCTAGTTTTAACTTGTCTTGTTGGATATTACTCTGCGACATTGAGGCCCCAAAAAGGGGCACCAAGTAATATTTAACTTTTTTTGCAAGTTGTTGTAATTCCATATGATTTGGGGGCTTCACAATTTGACTGTCTGTTTCCTAAACAATTTTAAATGTACCTTAAATTGTATTTACGAGGGTTGTCTTTTATATTTTGCATACAGGGTGTTACCAAATAACTAGGAAAAAATTCAGGGGGTATTTCCTGAACACATTTTAAGAAAAAAAGTTCATATAAACATGTATCCGAAAATCCTTCGTTTCTGAGATACAGGGTGTAAAAGTTTCTCAAAAAAAATTTTAATCTTAAGATTACTAAAAAGCTAAACCAGATATTTATTTAAAATAATAATAAAAAAAAGAAATTAATTAACCCTTCATTGTTAACTAGGTTTTATTTTCATTAACATAAAAAAAGCTAAACTTAAAATAGAAATTTTGTTGCCTTTGGGCAATGAATTTTTTTCTCGAAAACGGTTAGTTTTATGAAAAAAGAACAAGACATTAATTTTAAAGATCATATTCTAGGGCTTCTAATTATTTTATGAAAATACCAAAAAAGTAACACACAAAAAAGTTGGGGGTGGTACCCCCAAATGTGCCCTTTTTAATTATAATTTTTATTTCTTTTTCTACCGCACTTTATGCCTAATAAGAAAATTACTCGTGGTAAGTTTTAAATAAATATCTGGTTTAGTTTCTTGGTAATCTTAAAAAAAAAGTTTTTTTTAGAAACTTTGGCTCCCTGTATTTCAGAAAAGAAGGATTTTTGGACACATGTTTATATGAACTTTTTTACTTAAAAGGGGTCCAGGAATTAACCCATGAATTCTAGTTATTTGGTAACACCCTGTATAGACAAATAGTGGGCACCACGAACGAACCACAAGTGCCAAATAAACTCTTTAGGTTTATTAGGACTATACTGAAAGTTTTGTTGGGATACGACAAGTATTTTAGCCACAATAATTTTTTAAAGTTGTAGTTTTCAAAAAAAATAAAAGTGTGCCGAGAAAATTTTTATGCACTCTTTTTAAAGAAAATTATCTCAACAACAATGTCTAGCCGAGTTGATTTCTACTTTTGGCGACGATGCACCACATCAATAGACTATTTCCTGCTGATTCTTGAAATTCGAACATGGACCCACCAGTCTTAGCGCCCATCCTAAGACAGCTCTACCAAAAACAGGAGTGTCCCAGAAATACATGGATGCTTTGCGCCAGTTAAAATCCGATAATGCACAAGTGACACACCGCGAGATTAAGACATTTTAAGACAATTAAATGACTCCAATTTAAAAAATCTTGCATAAACAGTTGTGAAAAAAAAATATTCTGTTGGACAGCCCAATTTTTTAGGGAGGCACAAAAGTAGACTTAGTGACCCAAAATTTTGAGTCTGTTCGGCAGTGAAATTTCATAAACCGCATACAAAACCGCGAATGATGATTAATCATAAATTTACATAAAAAAAAATTGAAAATAAGCTTCAAGGGGGTTTTATGTAAAGAAGCCAAAAAGAGGTATACGTTTTTCCTTGCAGCTCGCAACTAAAAAATTTACTGTGGCGAAACCACTTGTCGTATCTTAACAAAACTTTCGGTATGGTCCTAATAAACTTGAAGGTTTTGTTTGGCACTTGTGGTGCCATTAGTGGCGCCCCTTATTTGTATATATGTAAAATATGAAAGACAACCCTCGTATTACCCCAATTTTACCTTTAGAAGTTGTTCGACGCGTTTAAAATTAGTTAAACTGGTCGAGCTATCTTCGGTTTCGGAAAAGGTATCGCTGGATGATGTTTTTTTAGTGCGGCTCATTTTCTTTTTAAGATAATTTTTCAAACCACCCTTCTTTTTTTCTTTGATTTCAGGCGTAGGCAAAATTAAAACATCGCTTTTGAATTTAGTTGCGAAGAAATCGTTATCGGACAGTAATCTTTGCAGCATTTCTGTTTCTTTGTCATAGAAAGTTAACATGTTGTCCAGGAAAATCTTCCCAGATGATTTTTCACATAAATTAATAGCGCTTATTGAGTCATATAAAGTACTTTGCGATGACGAGGAACTTTTAACATCTTCATTTTGATGGTTTTTGGCAAGACATTCCATAGACATACGTTCTTCTGGGTAGTAATCTATGGTTAAGCGTTGATCTATAGTTTCACGTGGATCTTCTCTAATAACCACGAGGTCATTTTGTACCAAAGAGTTTTGAGGTAGCATCTTGAGTATGGTTTGTACACCACGATTTATGCAGCCGAAATTCGGCGCAGCAAAACTAAAATCGCTCCGAACGTAACAACTAGTATCGATTATCTCCAAATCGTGTAAAGGCAGTGTTTGAATCGACATAGAGTTTGTTATTTTGAGTTTATTCGAAGTTGAAAGTATTTGCTTTAGTGGTAATTCTTTATAGTCGTTTTTAAAGTCGTTTTGGCGCAAATTGGACTGCAAATTTTTGCTCGATTCGTGGTGGAAAGTTTTTTGGCATTCCTCGGACATTAACTTGTGAAAACTGTTTAAAAACTCGTCGTCAGAAGGTATTTTCAAAGCATTTTCGTTAAGAGTTTTCTCTAATATAGAAGACACGTTAAGTTGGTCATCAACGTCGCTGTTCGGTATTTTGAACAGTTCAATAAAAGACTTTCTTTTAGCCATGTTTTTCGTACTCTCAACGACAGAGTAAGAAATTTCAGACGGTTGCGCACTGCTATTTAAACTGTCCTCATACTTCGTAGTGTAGGAATTTTGCAACAAAGAAACCGAACTAGCGTTTAAACTGTCGCCAAAAGATGAGTTGTTGTTCACAAGACTGTCCGACGTAATTTTAGTGTTCGAGTCCCTTAAGACCGTTAAACTGTCGTGGAACTTGTGCGCCGACGCGAACAGTTGTTCTAAAACCTTTTTGCTGCGGCTGACCAGAGATTTAGGTTTTTTGGTCACCATTTTGTTTGAGGACATATGAGGACAACTACTGTTTGGTTTAGGGCACAGTTTCATGGAATAGTCTTTCCCTAATGGTCCCTTAAGCGAAATAATTGGTAGACTCGAAGATACATTAGGGCATTTTTGGTCTAAGCTTTCGATTATGATTTCTATCTCGTCCTGGGGTTTCACGACGCATTCTACGGTTTTCTCCAAGCGTTTGACTATGTTTTTCATAGGTTTTTGTGATGATTTTAAACTTGAAACGCTGGTAATGTCTTTTGAAACGGAGTTGAAACCACTGTCTTCTTTTAAAGGCTCGAAATTTGATGTTGATGCCACTGTACTTAGTAAACCGTTGGGGTTCAAAATTTCAGTAGGAACTAACGTCGAGACAGTGGTATTTGATGACCTAAAAAAGGGCGATTTATAGAACGTTACTTTCGCTTTACTTCGGCGTAACTTTACAGAAAATTAAATAAAATACATGGGAATGTATTAGCAAATTTACACTTTACTTTAGCGCTACTTTGCTAATTCATTTAGCTGTAAGTCGTACTGAGTCGAAAGCCGAGCTTGGCCGATCATGCGCAAAATTTGCAAAAATGAGATATTCACCCTTATTGTCAAGTGTAGTGATTACGGAATATCGCTTCGTACGAAACCTGCTGGTCTTCTTATGTAGGTTTCGTACGATGCGATATTCCGTTATTACCGTCCAGGTGTAAATAGTCAGAAGTCGCGAGTTCAGACACATGCGCATAACTGTTCCCAATTTCACGTAACTTTACAATCTATAAATTAAGCAAATTTGCTAAGTTACGCCGAAGTAAAGTGAAAGTTACGTTATATGAATTACGTTTTTTTAAGGTTAAAAAAAGCATTTAAAGACCGATGTCGTAAGCATAGAAACAAAATAAATTTGTCTTTTTCTGTGAAATATGTAATGTTGCCTGCCTAAATTTCAGGAAAAACAGCACTTTTTAAATTATGAGTTTAAAGAATATGAGGAAGTATTTTGAGCAACAAATGTTATAATTAGTAAGAAAATAGATTAAAGAATGGGGTAAGCTATTTTTAAATTACATCACAATGCATTATCATAAAAAATTTAAGCAAATTAAAAAGCACTACTTTTGTGCATATCAAGACAACTTTTCATTGCTTGTTTTTACTAATGTAGAAATAGATTTAGGAAACGAAACTTACTTATCTGATTCTTCATTTTATTTATAATAATTATTGACTGCAAGAAATACGTTTCTTCTTGAACTTTACTCAAAACCTATAATTTAGTCCTTCCTGGCACAAAATGAAGAAAAATATCAAAATTTGACAACTAAAAAAGGTATTCTGTTATACCGGCATTTTAAAAAAAGTGATGGTTGACAAGTAACATTGTCAGATTTTAATGAATTTTTAGAACCTCATAAAATTTAAATATTTGCAGCCGCAAATTTCATAATAATTAAAACTTTTGTAACTAAGATGATTGAGATGGTCATTTAATATTTATCTATTTGTAGTAGGTAAGTACTCGTTCGTAAAATTCTTCATAAATCATTCCTTTTTTCCTGTTTTAGTTTAACAAAAATTGAAAGGAAAACCTTTAGACTTAAAATTATCATAGTGAAAAGATAAAAGCATATGCCAATAAAAAGTTACTTAAGAGGTATTTTTGACGAAGGAGAGCAATTACCTCAAACTTCATTATCAATTTTTTAAAGCCTAAATGAAGCTAAGACTGAGAACGTTTGTGCAAGCGACGCCGTGCTAATTGTTTGCTTGTCCACACTGTGGTGCTTGTGTAATGTATAAATAATTACAAATACAAACCAAATCTAAATCCAAATCCATACAGAAATTCCACGATTAAACGAGTTATTTAGAAGAATTTCACAAAGACACTAAGACACAGTTTAATTCGGTTTAACAGAACTTTGCTCATATACAAGAAAGACAAGAAACAACTAAAGCAAAACAAGAAATAGGTATCATTTTTGCAGATAATTATTATTTTATTATTAATTTAACTTTTTAGGTTAATTTTTATCTTCATTTCAGAATTCAGATTTTTACCATTCGTTGTACGTACCGAAGTCCGAAATTATCCGACTGCATTGAATTGACTATGCGCACGGTGGTTGCGCATTTATAAGGACTCTTACTGTCCAATCAGAGCGGAGTCTGACGAGAATAAAAGCCAATTAGATCGGCACAATAACACATGCTTTGTTTAAAATTACCCGCGATTATTATGATGGCATAAAAAATATCTCTTATGTTCAATGGAATCCAGTCCACAGTCCAATATACTAATTTATCGTTACATCTAGGGCGGGCATTTCCTCATTAAATTAAAATGAACAATATATTTTAAATACAATGTATGATTTTATTTAAAATAAACTAATTTAAACCAAAAAAAATATTCTTTTTTCAAAAACCAACTTTTTTTCTAAAACTACAAACCGAATTTTTATAGATATTTTATAAAACGTTGAGAAAATAATATACTATTTATTTTATTAACTTCTTGGTAGGTACATGCATAAAAAAATAACAAAAACAGAAACGGCCGTTATAGAAATTTTGTGTATGATCCTGTATATGACCTACATAAATTGACATCGACATAACCCCAAAATTAAAAAAGTGGTGCCATCTTGTATGATTTGTTCAAAGTTTTTTAGCCTAAGTTCTAAAAAGTATCACCAGGGGATTTTCATTACATCGGTCTTTAAACGTTTAAAGTACGTTATTGACTTACCCTTCGACAACAGGCAAGGTTTCCTGTCCAAAATTATTCTGCATTTGAACAAGCTCCATTCCTATACTTTCTAACGCGTGAATCTTTTCCAACAACTTAATTTTCTGGTTCGCATCTGATTCTAAAAGATCATAGGAGCATTTCTGAAAAAACTGCGATACTTCTTTCGCGTAACTTATCTCGTTTGAAATCGAAAAATTGGCATTACTACTGACAGGAGCTGTCAGTGAATCTGTGTTTGTGGTTGGCGTGGCGTCACTTGTGTTTCTGTGGTTCAAGGCGTCAGAGCTGTCTTTGATTTGCGTTTTATGGCTTCGTTTTTTGAGCGAGCGTTTTGCGGGCGTGTAGCGCAGTTTTTGGGTAGGGGATGTGTTTAAATCAGTGAATAAAAGGCTTTCGTCGATTAGTTGTTGGATTTTCTCGGCTTTTGAGCGTTTTTTGACTACGGGTGAAGGCTTTTTCTGGGTTACGACAGGTGTATTTTCGTCTACGAAAGTTATGATGTATTTTTGGTTATTGTCGCCTATTTTGTGCCTCATTCCTGATTTATTTAAGGTTTTAATTGTTGATTTAGATGTGTCTGAATGCGTTTTATCGGAGTAATCACCACTAGCAAGTGGCATGAACACCAAATCCTTTTTACTGTTGTGTTTCGTAAACAAATCTGGCACGCTCTGGTTCACGATGTTAAAATAACGTACTTCATACACTCTTTTGGTAGGGGGGTCCTTTTTGCTGTCCTTGGTCTCGCTATGGGATCGTTTTTTTAAGTTTTGACGGTGTGAGGAGTCGTACTCTTTTCTGCGCTGTAGTGCGCTTGCGTTAGCGTCTTGCGCACTGCTTTTTGTAAGGAATAAACTTGATTTGAACGGCGCGCTTTTGGGTCTTTCGTTTTGTGCAACTGAACTTGTGTTTGGTATAGTATTTAGACTTGTCTTGGAAAAGGGGACTGGTATTTTTGAAATAACTTCAGGTTTAGGCGTTTCAACTTGTGTATTGTCCCACGCGAGGCATTTTTCAATACTGGACATTACCGGCTCTTTGAGTTCTTTGTTTTTATCAATAGAGGAAACAGGCGATACGTTTTTGGCTGGTTTGGTTGCCTCATTTTGGTTTTTTGTTGTCTCAGGTGGTACTGTTCTTATTTGTACAACTTGTGTCGTGTTAACCGAGTCCATAGAGTTAGATTTAAGGTTTAAAATTACGGTGTTGTCATTTTTGGTTACGGACGAAGCAGCAGCGTCTGAAATTGAGTCAGTTTTGGCAATGCATTGTTCGTTTTTAGGACTTGGTACCAATTTCCGAATCGGTTGATCTGTCACTGTGTTAGAGTCGCTTTTTTGGTTCTTCTCGCTTTGTGAGTCGCTCTGCAGTACCGTTTCACTTGACGGTATTTCCATTATGCTTTTTACAACGCTTAGCTCTGGTTTTTTAGGTTTGGATTCAACAATATGGACTACAGAGATGTTGCTAGTCGACAGATTACTTTTGGTTTTCTTTAGTTGTGGTTTGACTTGTACTAGAGTTTGCGTTACCATTTTTAACGGCGGAGGTACTACTTTCTCTTTACTTTTTGTTATCTCCTTTCGTTCGTTAGGCTTAGAATCTTTCTTTATAGCAACGACAACTTCTTTCGACTTGATTTCTTTAGTAGTACGCGGTACTGAATGGCTCTTGGTACTGGTAACACACGTGGTCATCTTGTTTAACTTCTTGCTGTCGGTACTGTCCACTGGACTTGTTTTAGTAACCGGAGGGACGAAGATACATGTAGCGGTACTGTTGCCTGAGTTTGGCGCGTTGGAGGTACTGCTACCGGCAGTACCTGTGGCGTTTTGGCTTGGTTTTGGTGTTAGTTTTAGGGTAGATTGTTGAGAGCGTTGGGAAGCCAAAGAAATGCCGGATAAGTTGCGACTTGCAACGCTATTCAAGGTGTTTATTGACTTAGGTTTGATTAGCTGTTTCTTTTCAGGTGGTGGTACTTGAATTGGCTCGAAATGTGTTCTTGGTAGTTGATTTTGAGTACTTGCAATTGACGTTGTTGATTTTTGCACTATTTTCTGAACGTTAGAAGCTAGTACTGTTGTTCTATTGGACGCAACCGAAGTACCAGACTTTTTCTTAACCATGACGTTCTTAAACACGTTTTTCTTAAGTATGGCCTTTCGGGGCGATGTCGGGGACACTGTTTTACGAATGGTACTCTCTCTAGGGCTTGTAACTTTGGATTCAGTACTACCGTTTGAAAGAGAACGCTTGTTTGACCTTTCTTTTGCGTTTTCGTCATGCTTAATCATTGGTACGTTCTCGAATATCTTTACAGGTTTCGGATCAACGATTTTCGGTACTAAGACCGGTTGGAAACTGATTGTTTCGTAGTTGGTACTTATGGACGTACCAGAGGAGATGTTGAATGGTTTTTTAGTAGTTTTGGTGCTCTTAGGAATCAGTTTGTCGTGTACTGGCGTTTTTGGGAGAGCTGAAACGTCTGTAAGCGTTGTAGTGTTCGAGACCTTTTCTTTTAATACTTTTTTAGTTGGGTGTTTGGTTTTACGGATCGGTACCGATGACACGCGAACTGGTAGTGATGCTTCAGGTCTTTTTTTTGGTTTTTTAGGTTCTGAGTGTACTCTTTGAGGTAGCGATGCTGGTTTTTCTGTTATTAAACTAGTTGCTTGTAGGATTTTTTGCTCAACATCGCTTGTTTGGGAAGTTGTAATTTTGGTACCGCTTTCTGGGGTTATTTCGTAATACGTCATAAGGCGTTTCATTTTGCTCTCAACTGGGTCGATGTACGGGTCAGTACCAACGGAATGGATTTCTTTAATAGGTTGCGGCGTAGTTATTTCGATTACTGGATGGTTTTTGAAACCTAGTTGTAGTTTACGCGGGTTTGAGACTTGATTGTGTTTGTCTGCCTTCTTCGGAGGTTCTATGCCTTTGACTACGAAACCAAGAGTGTGTTTGGAGCTGGTTCCGTTCTTGTGGTACGCCTCGATGACCTTGTCTTTGGACGCGACTTTCTTGACGTGGAAAACTGATTTTTGGCGCGTTTTATTGTCCACTGCTTTCCCGGTGATTATGTCGATAATTTCGTAGATGTTATTATTGTCCAGAGTTGTAGACGTGGCAACGTCTTTGCGTTTAACTTCAGGCTCAATGTTCTTGATGGTTTGGTTGACGATGTCCATTTGCGCTTCGCTCAGGTCTTGGGATTGTAGTTTCTGACCAAGTTTAGATATTTTCTTGTCGAGGTAAACGAGCATGTTGCGTTTTTGCTTGGAGCGATGGCGCGAACGGCATTTCTTCAGTTCTTTATTGATGGCGTAAGAGTTTATTAGTTCTTCTAAGTCGTTTATTACTTGGAGGTTACTTACGCTTTTTTTGTGGTCGAAAGTCGTGGCCGAAACGCTTGAGGTATCGATGTATTTTGTGATTTGTTGGATGTACTCGCGTAGACGTCTTTTGCGCAGTTTTTCTTGGAGTTTCTTCTTTTGCTGCTCGTAAAAAACGTTGTACGTGTCGCGCGCTGGATTTACGAATATGTCTTGCAGTTCAGGACGCTTTTCTACTTTAATATCAAGACTAGATTCGGATTTGGACTTGTGCGTTCGTCCCGAAGAGAGCTCGCAACGTTTAAGCGCTGCTTGGACCTTCTGGCAGTCACGGTCGTAGTTTTTGAGCTCGTTTCGGGGTTTTTCGCTTGTACTACGTTTGTCAGGTCGTACCAACTTGGAAAGTGGTATTTCCACGAAGGTTTCGTCAGGGTAAAAGGTCTGTAAGTGTTTGGATTCGACAGCGCTTGTGTAGCTTACTTTTGCCGGTTCTAAGAGCAGTTTTTTGTCTGTTTTTGGTGCTTTTTGGAGGTGTTTTACGTGTCGGACTTGAGGTTCGTTTACGAAGGTTGTTGCCTCTTGGATTGGTGCTGGTTTTTCGTACAGAACCATCATCTTAGGTTGTTTTTTGACCTCCTTAACCTTATGTTGAACTTCGTTTTGTTCCTTTACTTCTTGGATGTCTGGAGGGTATAAGAGTTTAACTTTTCGCGTGTCATCATTCGCTGTACGTCGACCTGTGTCTTCTTCAACTGTTCGTCGTCGCGAGGCTTCTTCAGCAGTTCGTACGCGCTTTTTCTTGGACTTATGTGGAGTAACGTCAGTTGGAAATATTTCCTTGTACGGTTTATGTTCTCTAAGGCTTTCTTCTTTGGGACTTGGCTCCTTGTTGGCCTCAATGAGCTTGCAGTAGTTTTCGTAAAACATTTTGTCGTAATGGGCGCGTCGGCGCTCACGGGTCTTGTCCGTGTACTCGCTTTCCTTGTAGAGTTTTTGGCAGTAGTCTTGCATTTTTTCCATGTTTACTTGACGCGTTATTTGCTCTAGTGGGTCTTTACGTTCTGAGGGTATTTTTTCTTGTATGCTTGGGGGTGATCTTCGGGAGTCGTGTCGCTGGCATTCGCCCGATTCTTGCGTTTCGAAATTGAGGTTATTGTACAGGAGATCAGTTTTCTTTTTTGGTTTGGCTTGAGGTAGAATCTCTTGGACTACGAAGGCCTCCTTTTTTTCTTTTCTAGGAGTTGATGTTTTGATTTTTTGTATCTGTTGCTCCCGGTCCATTAGAAGAGTCTCAAGATCTTGTAGCTCTTGTTTTGTGTCGATTAACTTTTTGAGTTTTTTCATGCGTTTGCGCTTGGCGTGTTTGCTTTCGCTTTCGACCACTTCGGGTTTTGTTGTCTCCATTTTGGGCGCCGTTTGTGATCTTGGAGATATCTTAGCGCGTTCTTTTTGTACTGACGACTGACGAGCTGTTTCAGGTCTTTTTAAAGATTGTTGTCGTTGCGCAAAAACCAATTCGTTTCGCAGTTCGCAGTGAAACGCATGTAGTTGTTTTTTCTGTATTTCGTCTATTACTTTTTGTTGTTGCTTACGCGTTGTTTTGGGTTGTTTAAGTTCGTGTTTTTGGCATTGGTGGTCTGTAAAATCTGGTGGTTTTTGGGGGTCAATGTAAAACACACCACTTTGTGAGTTTTTAAGCATGTGGCGTAACTTATCTGTATCTAATTCGACATTTTCGACTAGTTTAGTTTCTTTGTTTCGTATCAACGGTTTTTTTTCGTGTGGTTCGGGTTTGCGATGGTTTTTGCGCCGTTTTCTAGCAAGATAACTTTTGGATTCTACATTATTTGGCTTTTCTGACATTGGGACCATTTTTGGAGTTGTTGCTCCAAAAGGCAAATGTTGCTCGAAAAGGTGTTTTGGACGAAGTAATTTTTTGTACTCTTCTGCGATTTTTTTGCGGCATTTTTCCTCGCGCTGAGTTATGTTAGCTTGTTCTACGTCGATTTCTTTTTTAAGAGGTCTACTTGTGAACATATCTGGCACGTTACAGCCTATTTAATCAAAAATTGAACGTTTTTATATTGGCCAAAAGAAAGATCATTTTTTATCTTGCAAAAAATATATAACAGTTAGATTTTTTATATGTGCGGTTAGAACATCTATTCAGGAAGTTATGTCCACAAAATGCACACATATTAGAGTTAAGGATTGGCGTGGTAGCCCTCCAAAAAGGCCCCTTTAATTTGCAACATTAGATCACGATGGATCTGCACCAAATTTTACAAATCGGTGCTAAATAAGATTTTAAAAATATTTTTGCAAAAATTATTCTTCAAAAAAAATATTTACTCCTTAAATGGTCCCCAAAGAGTAATGTATAATTATATTGGATTTACCCCAAACTTTGCAAATAGATGCAAAATAAGGATCTCACCATGTATTTGATACTTATTTTTTTGAATGGCCTTACCCCTCTAAGAGCCCCCATTTTTTCAAATCAGATATAGGAATTTTTTTAGGAAAAATCTTTTAAGTATAAGTTATGAAGAACCTTATTTTGCATCTGTTTACAAAGTTTGGTGATTAAACACGAGGGGCAATTCAATGAAAAGATAAATGTACATTTTTTAAAGAATTTGTTATGAATTTGTGAATAATTTGCAAAATTTGTTAAGAATTTGTAGAATTTGTTAAGAATTTGTTGAGAATTTGTTAACAAATTCTAGAATTTGTGAATTAGTGTACACAATTTGCCCATCCGATTTGCCCCTCGATTAAAGATTACTCTTTGAGGGCTATTTAGGGGGAGAAGGAATTTTTTTTAGAGGAATAATTTTACCAAAATCTTTTTAAATCTTATTTAGCACCTATTTGTAAAATTTGGTGCAGATCCATCGTGATCTAATGTTGCAAATTAAAGGGGACTTTTTGGGGGGCTACCACGCCAACCCTTAACTCTTATTTGTGTGCATTTTCTGCATTTAGCTTCCTGAATAGATGTTCTAACTGCACATATGAAAAATTTAGCTATTATATATTTTTTACAAGGTAAAAAATTATCAATCTTGGCCTATTTGGTAGATATTAATACTTACAATTTTGGTGGTGCTTCTTAGAGAAACCAGAAAACGATTTCTTAAGCAGAAAAGGCGAGAATTCGGCATTAATGTTATGTGCGATTGTCACTGCGTCACAAGCGGCCCTGTCTCTAGAATGGGGCTTTTTGGGGGGCCGTTTTTTGGTATGGCTTCGACGATCTGCATCGTCAACAGAGGATGACGCTGCTCTGTTGGCGTGAAGAGATAACAACTGAGCTTCGGACAGAGGTGAACGTGAGAAACATTTTTCCATCACATATTATTTTCATGAAAAAAATCGTACGAACTAGAGATTTTTGTAAACGATACAAATAAAATTTCTAACCGCCGCCCATTTATTCTGTGCATGTCATATTTTGACACTTTGTTGACAAATATTTTTTACACCTTGATGCGAAGCATAGAAACTGTGGTTATGTAATGTTGGTTGCCTAAATTTCAGGAAAAACAACCCATCTTTGTTCATGGAGTCAGGGAATATAAGAAACATGTAGGATTAAAAAAGGTACTTACTCGCAAAAAAAAAGATCAATGAACAATATGATGTTTAAAATATTAGTACGAGAGCTGGCAACCAAAAACACACATCATCGAACGTTGTCATGATTTTTTGTGCATAACATTATATTTAATATTTCTTAACTTTTGTTCAATACACTTGCAGCGCAACAGGTAGCGTTCTTTTTAAACACCATAAGTGGGATATATTTTTTTTGAAGATATATAATAATATGTGCAAATATGAGCCTTAACACTGCCAGACATTTATGAAGTGACAATTTTTAATTTTGTGTAATCTGTAGACATTTATGCGTAAAATAAGAAATTTTTTTATAGGGTTTTCTGTCCTTGGAAAGCCCATATAAAAAGCGATTAACCCATCATAAAGGGTTGGCAGGGTTATAGCTCGAAGGTGCAAAAATCAATTTTGTTGTACGAAGAAAACGATCCCACTTATGATGTTTTTACCTTAAAAAAAAAACGCTACCTGTTTGGCCTGCCATTTTGTGGGATTAAGAAAAGTAATATTAAATATTATGTAATATCAAAAAATCATGACGTTAATGATGTGGATTTTCATGTTGATAGCTTCTATATTATATGTATTACAATGCCCTAACATACCAAATTTACTAAATTTAAAAACACTTTTTTTTGGTCATTTGTAGCTCTTTTTTAGTAATTTTATTCAGCACTTTTTAGATCGATTTACGAACCCAAAATCAGACATATTGTTCTTCATTTTACGTAGAATAATTATTTACTGCATGATAGACGTTTTTAATTTAAATAAACTCTGAGTCCATGAATATAATTTGTCATGTCGTCCGACCACACAATTACAAATTCTCTCCATGTACTCACAGTTAATTTGAATTAAAAACGTCTATCATGCAGTAAATAATTATTCTACGTAAATGAAGAACATATGTCCGATTTTGGGTTCGTTAATTAATCTAAAAAGTGCTGAATACAATTACTAAAAATGGGCTACAAATAGCCAAAAAAAAGTGTTTTTAAATTTACTTAATTTGGTATGTGCATTGTGATACATATTTTAAACTACTCATATTGTTCAATGATCTTTTTTCTTGCGAGTAAGTACCTTTTTTAATCCTAAATGTTTCTTATATTCCCTGAGTCCATGAACAAAGAAGGGTTGTTTTTCCTGAAATGTAGGCAACAAACCACAGTTTTTATGCTTCGCGACATTCCTCTTTAAATTCTTCGCAAAATTTTAAAACACAACTTTGATTGCAACTTTTTTTATTATTATTTTTTTATGCTTAAAATTAAAATAACTTAAATGATACTACCTGTACACTATTTACATTCATTTAAACCTCTTTAATATCAATTTTTCTCTCTTGTTCAGACCCCTCGAGTAAAACCTGTTGCCTTAATAGTTCTTCTACTCGCATCATTTCAAATTTGGTTTGTGAATATTTGTATCGACACTGCACCCAATATCCCAAGGTTATAAAGGAAAATGAAATAACAGCAAAATTAGAAGCTCTCATTGGTTGACTGTTGAACATAAAATTCCCAAGCCCCATACCAATTCCACCCCAAATTCCATACAGTAAAGAATTACGAAAACATGGAATTTTTGAAATGTCCCGCCCGAAGATCACTAGTGACTAAAAATAACAAAAGATGGCACTATAAGTTTATTTGAAAAGAAATCTGTAATTTTGCTTAATTTAGTTGAAAAAACACGTATAGCAGCCTAAAATGCATTTAAATTTGCTTAATTATGTAATATTTGTCAAATTAGGTCGAAATTGATGTTGTTTGGGGCTAAAAAACCCCAAAAAGCAGCAAAAGTTGCCCCGAAGTAGATCTAACAATTTTCGCTAATTTTAGGAAAATAAAGCCGTTTTACCTTTTCTGAAGTATCCAAATCATCATCTTGTGCCTTTCTGTTATCCATATTGCCAAAAAAATCTTCAAAATTGTATTAAATTAGTCACAAAACATTTATTAGCCCCCAAAACACAAAATTTTTAGGTTATGTCCACCTTTTAAAACATCCAGGTGGCGCTGATGGCGTTGTTGTTTTTAATTGTCGGTATGACAGCGACCTGCAATACCTACATTAGCATAATTTGGCTTTTTTTGGCCAAAAAATTGGCTTTTTGGCTTGGTTTTTGGTGTTGTTCGCCACAAAAACCAATTTTCTTTTGATATTTATCGAAGAAACGGCTTGTTTTTGTCGTTTTAGCACATTTCTCAACTAGTAGCCAAGTAGCGACACCTGTTGTGTTTGGTTTAAAGCTAGCTCAGTCGGTAAAAACGTTAATGTCTTTATCGCTTACCATCCCACTTTTTCCTGACAGTGGTGACAGTAGAAAAACGAAAAGTCGGGCAGTGACGTTAAAAACACAAGAAAAAACCTATTTCCACTAAATAATAAATGCTAAAACATTAAAAAAACGTTTAATTATGTCCTAAATTTACAGTATTTATGGTTATTTCCTCGGAATTACTTGTAAGTACCTTAAATTTGCTTGTGTTTGTATTTACATTGAATGAAAAAAAGGTGTATATTAATTGTTGATGGTCAATATAGGACATAATAAATAGAAGTAATTGCAATATCAATCGATGCGTCAAGGCTAAAGCAATTAAATTTAACGCCAATTCCTTAATTAAGGGGGCTATAAGCAATCATAATAAAGATTTTTAATGACCAATGCAATTTCCTCGTTTACGATGCATAACTTTCTATAATAATGTTGTAACTAGTTGTTAACACCAATGTTTCTTAGGGAAAACCTCGCAAACATGGAAACATACTCACTCGACCCATACGAACAACAACTTTTATCAGTATTTAACAGTTACGACCAAGAGCATGTAGGAACTCTAGATGAAAGTGGGCTAAGCCAATTGTGTCAAACTTTGCAGCTAGAGGAGCACTCCAATGATCTGATTTGTGGGATTTTGGGGGATAAGAATCGTGCTACATTTGTTGAGTTTAAAGACGCACTTTTGGCACTTCTAGGAAAATTGCAAGGCAATGGAAAAGAGTCTCCGGTTAAAAAGTGCGACAAAGGTTCCCCCGAACGAGAAGTGTCCCCTAAATTTATTTATGGCTCCAAGAAGTACGGCAGGAGGTCACGTCCAAAAGCTGAAGACAATATTATGTAAGTAGAGTCATTCAACATAGCTAAAAAGTGCCCCCAGTTAGGCAGAAATAATGTCATTTTAAAATAAAAAAAAACATGAGGGTTGTCTTTTATATTTATCATATAGACAAATATGGGGCGCCACCAACGTCACCACAAGTACCAAACAAACCCTTCAAGTTTATTACAACTATACCCAAAGTTTTGTTAGGATACGACAAGTATTTTAGCCACAATATTTTTTTTTAAGTTGGAGAGTTTTCAAAAAAATAAAATTGTGTCGAGATAACTTTTATTTTTAAATACTTTTAAAGAAACTTGTCTTGCCGAGTTGATTTTTACTTTTGGCAACGATGCACCACATCAATAGACCATTTCCTGCTGTTCTTAAAACTCAAACATGGACCGCCCATCAGTCTTAGCGCCCATCCTAAGACAGCTCTACCAAAAACAGGCGGAGTGTCCCGGAAATACATGGATGCTTTGCGCTAGTTAAAACCCGAAAATGCACAAGTGACACACCGCTAGATTAAGACATTCTTAGGCAATTAAATGAATACAATTTAAAGAATCTTACAAAAACAGTTGAATGTGAAAAAAATTATTTTTTTTTGGACAGCCTAATTTTTTAGAGAGGCACAAAAGTAGACTGGCTTTAATTAGTGACCCAGAATTTTGAGTATGTTCGGCAGTGGAATTCCATAAATCGCGAATGATGACCAATCATAAATTTACATAAGAAAAAATTAAAATAACCGACAATAAGCTTCTAGGGGATTTCATGTAAAGAATAAGCCAAAAAGAGGTATACGTTTCCTTGCAGCTCGCGAGGTTAACTAAAAAATGTACTGTGGCGAAACCACTTGTCATATCTTAACAAAACTTTTAATATAGTCCTAATAAACTTGAAGGTTTTGTTTGGCACTTGTGGTGACGTTGGTGGCGCCCCATATTTGTCTATATAATGCAATATATAAAAGACTACCTTTGTGAAAATTAGGTGCCCATTTTTCACTTCTTATTATACTCTTCGCAAAAGAGTATATTGTGATTACTCGGACCTTCTCTAAAATCGTTAATATTCGTCCTAGAGCAAAAATGTTTACATATTCGTTCGTTTCATGACTTTTTAAGACTTTTATTTTTTGTCCGTCTGTAACGAAATTTGTGACCACCATAACTCAAGAACGGTTTATCGGATCGACTTGAGATTTAACACAAAAATCAATCCCATTTAGAGGAAGAGCCTTATTATATAAAAATGAAAAAAACAGTCATAAAAAATGAGCTATCTGCGAAGTTTAACTTTTTAAATGATCCATCCCACTTACTGATCTAACCCGCTCTTGTTTCTTTTAGAAATACAAAAAACGATGATGAAAAATCCGCTGTTCAAAGATCGACCTCACATACTGAAGTGACCTCAAAAAAACGCAAAACGAGTCTCAAACTTAAACGTTGTGCGTCAGTTCCGGATCACGATGATCCCCAATTTTTAAACTCGAGTATACATAATTTGGAAAATTCTGAATTCACCGAAGAAATGCTTCGTGAAGCTTGGAAAAATTTGGGTGTCGGTGAAGATGGTTATTTAAATCAATCTGAAATTATTCTCGTTTGTAATGCTATTGGGTTGCATAAATTAGCAAATGGGGTTATAAGACAACTTTCTGATAAGCTTACTATGGATTTTGATCATAGGATCAGTTTTCAGGTAAGTCACAAATTTAAATTTTTATGTTAAAAATAAAAAGTAAACCTGGGCATGAGCTTTCACCAAAAATCTCTTGTTTATCTAGTGGCTGATTTAGATGTTCTAGCGCTCCAAATTTTAAATATTTGGGGCACTTTCCCTCAATTTTGGGGCATTCCCCTTCCGCCCACTTCCACTATTCTAGCACATTGCTTAGCAACATACAAATGTTTTCTTTTCTATGTTTCTTAAGTCAACTCGCGCGCTTAGTGACAGATTGGCTAAGATATGGAATATTTTTGTTTTTATTTTGATTTATTTGTCGTAGCTCTAATAAAAAATGGCTAAAATGTAAGTAAAGCAATAAATTATGTGAAAAAATAGGCGTTAATGTCACTTTGACAATGAAGTAAAGGTATAGATTCAAGAAGGTGGAAGGGGAAAATGGCTGTCAAAGCTGGTTCAATTTAACGCAACTTTAAAATTTCACTTATTTTTTTTCTTAAAAAATAGAGACTTGTGTGATCTAAAATTTTTTTTTTCTTTTCAAAAAAAAAACTAGAGATGTGCCAGTGGTATTTGACCAAGATTTTGACTAGGTATTTTTACCGTCATTTTATCACCCAAATTTGGGGAAATTGGTCAAATTCTCGGTAAAATTCTAAATATTTTTTTAATCTGCCACTTTTTGCTAAATTTTTAATGTTGTTGTCTTAATTATGCTATTTCCTTTTACATAAAATTGGCTTGTGGGATTTATGCGTCAAAATATAGTATTTAGATGACCATAATTTAATTTTTCATATGACATCACCAAGGGTTCTCTTCAAAAGTTTATAAGAATTTGACCGTAATTTGACCAGAGATTTTGACCATACCAAAATGATTTGGTCATAGGCACATCTCTATAAAACATTGGTTATTTTTTTATTTATTTTATCATGATAAAAGTTAAAAAAAAAAATATTTTCAGGAGCTTTTAGAGGCGTTAAAGGAAGACGAGACTTGGAGGGACGTTTTAAATTCAACGCCTACATCAAATTTAGTAAACAGTAGCGTTAATACAAGTATGGAAGCCCTTTTTCCCGATTCTTCCACTTTTCAATACGTTACTTTAGGACCGGATGGAAACGGCTTGATTAATACTAATTCTTTGATTGAAATGTGGGAAAATATTGGTAAGTTATTCTTAGGAAAAATGTCGCAAAGCATTTAAACTGTGGTTATGTAACGTTGGTTGTCTGAAATCATTAAAAAACACCACTTTCTGATCATTGCTCAGTGGGTTTATGAGAGTTAATTTTAATTAAAAATTGTGCTTACCAGCAAACATAAATAATCAAAGCACAAGTTGACATATTCTAAAGGTCAATCAATAAGCGTTTAAGTACAGAATTTTGGCAATTTAAAATGCAAAAAAATAGTGCTTCTAAATTGCTAAAATTCTGTATTTAAACGCTTATTAATGGGCCTTAGAATATGTCAACTTGTGCTTTGTTTATTTGTGTTGCTGGTAAGCACAATTTTTAATTAAAATTAACTTTAATAAACCCCATGAGCAATGACCAGAAAGTGCTGTTTTTTGTTGATTTTAGGCTACCAACATTACATAACCACAGTGTCTATGCTTCGCGACATTCCGCGTTAAACAAAAAGTTAATCTTTTAAAAACCACAAGAACAAAAAATATTTACGTAGGTATTAAAATATTTTCTTATCCAAATTAAAATAAATTTGTTCTTACCTTGTAATATTTATTTGTTTTAAAACTTTCTTAGGTGTAAAAAAATACAAAATTGCATTTTTTTTTAAGGTATAATCGGTCCAAAAGAGCTTTTAGTAGAACTCGGTTTCAACGCTTACCAAATAAGTATTGTAGATTTGGCAAATATTCTCGAAAAAGAATTAAAAGGTTTAAACGAAGCAAATGAAAAACCCTATGATCCGCATACAACTTTATTAAAAGCTAATTTAACTTTATATCAAAGTGAAATCAAAACTTTGAGAACCGTTCTCGAACAATTAAATGCCGAAAGAGATAAATTAAAGTACGATATTTGCGAAGCAAACAATAGAGCAACGTTACTTGCCCAAGAAGTGGACGATAATCATTTGAAAATGGAACAAAATACATTTAATCAGGTAAAAAATAAGTCAAGTTTTTTAGAAAATTATTAAATGGAGCGTATTCGTACAAAAATTGGTTGAGGTTACCTAGGAGATCTGTCATACCACCCGTCGTTCAAGATGCTAACTGACATTACTTCTGAATTTTATATTTTTATCAAATATAACGCTAATATACCAAAAAACAACAAACGCCGGTTTAAAACATTCTACGTACCGCTTAAAGGTTTGTATAACATTTACGGAGTGTATTTTAACTTCAATTCTTCATAATTAGGTAAAAAAGGGCATAATGACTCATTTACAAAGGTACTTTTTAATGCAAAATCCGTGCATCCAAAAAAATGCGGATTATTTTAAACATGCACGGAAATCCTTTTGTAAATGAGTCATAATTTTCTTTTTTACCTAATTATAAAGAATTGAAGTTGTAAAACACTCTCTAAATGTTATACAAACCTTTTAGATGGTACGTAGAATGTTTTAAAACGGCAGTTTGTTGTCTTTTGGTATATTAGCGTTACATTTAATAAAAGTATAAAATAGAGAAGTAATGTCAGTTAGCATCTTGAACGACGAGTGGTATGACAGATCTTCAAGGTAACCCCAATCATTTTTTGTAAAAATTCTTTAAATAAAAATTGCTTATAATTTTTTTTACACCGTGTGTCCCACAAAAAGCGCATGAGCTCATAACTTTCTACGTATACTTTCTACAAAACTGAAATTTTCGCAGTTGTATAAGAAGACTTTTAGCCTTCACCCTATATATTTTGAAATTTTTAGGAACATTCATTTAATAAGAATACAATCGTTTTTAAAAAAATAATGTATCACCAATATTAACGATTCTATAGCACTTTGAAAATGAGCTAATTTGGTCCTACCGAGAACGCTGCCAATCTATGCTTCAAGAGTCTATGACTTAGACGATTATGATAAAATTAGATGATTTTCATAGACCTATAGAATCGTTAATATTAGTGAGTGTTCCATTTAAAAATACAAAATTAATGTCACTTTTGCTTAAACCGGAAGTAATAAATTTTTGTAAATAAATGTAAAAGGAGGCTAAAAGTCTCCTTTGACAATTCCTAAAATTTCAATTCTGTAGAATGTATACGTATAAAGTTATGAGCTTGTGCGCTTTTTGCGGGACACACGGTATTTTATTGCATTTCTTTTGTTTTTCGTTTAATTAGGTCAAACTTTTGGAACAACGACACGCAGAAATATTAAAACAAGTAACATTACAACTATCAGAAGAAAAAGAAGACATAACCTCAATTAATTCGAATTTAGAGTCAAAAATAAATTGCCTTGAACAGGAAATAACAAAACTTAAAAATGACCTACAAGTCGCTCAAAATTACTCATCAAACCTTGAAAAAGAAAATAGTTTGTTAAATAATCGAATATCAGAGTTACAGCAAGTCAAAACTTATCTTACTGACCAGGTTTTGACACTTGAAAATGAGTGTCAAAAATACTCAGAATTAGAGCATGACAAAATCAAACCTTTGCTGTCAAAATTGACAAATTTGGAGGTCGAAAATTCAACACTGAAAGATGTAAATGATGAAATGGTTTCACAAATTGACTTATTGTCAAACCAAATGTCGGCATTGAAGTGTAAAGTGTCAAATTCTGTTTCAATTAATACGCTTGATATAAGTATGGACGATTCGCCCAATTTGTGTACTGATGGGAGCGGACAAGGAGCGAAACGGCGGAGCGATTTTTCACCTACTAAGGAAAATATGTTTTTTACTGGTGAGTCAAATTTTTGCTTTTTTTGGATATTTTTTTTTTTTGTTTTTTTTTAATTTATTTTGTTGTATGTTTCTTTTTATTTATTTTAAATAACGTTCAGCACAATAGGAAAGTTATTAATTAATTAAAGGGGACTGTCGCAAAGCATAGAAACTGTGGCTATCTAATGTTGGTTGTCTAAAATCAACAAAAAACACCACTTTCTGGTCGTTGCTCAGTGGGTTTATAAGAGTTAATTTTAATTAAAAATTGTGCTTACCAGCAACATAAATAAACAGCACAAGTTGACATATTCTAAAGGTCCATCAATAAGCGTTTAAATACAGAATTTTGACAATTTAAAATGCAAAAAAATAGTGCTTCTTAATTACCAAAATTCAGTATGTAAACGCTTATTGATTGACCTTTAGAATATGTCAACTTGTGCTTTGTTTATTTATGTTGCAGGTAAGCACAATTTTTAATTAAAATTAACTCTTATAAACCCACTGAGCAATTACCAGAAAGTGTTGTTTTTTGTTGATTTTAGGCAACCAACATTACATAACCACAGTTTGTATGCTTTGCGACATTCCCCATTAAGCTATGTGATTTTGAATAGGGTCAGTTGGGGCAATTGTAAACGCTTTTGACAACTTTCATTTTGAAGTAACATGTTTTTTAAATAAAAACACATTATTTTGATTTTAATACAGTATTTTAATTGCTCGTTTATTTTTTGCGTTTATTATGTTTAATTTTAGTTTGCATTCCAAAATATGTGCTGTTTTTATTTACCCCAACAGTTTTTTGATTTTTATAAAACATTGGGGTAATTGGGAGCAACTTTTTTGCTATTCTTTAAATGTAAATTTGGGCCAAAAAAAAAAACATTTGGGTGTTTTCATTTACCCCAGTGTCCAAAAATGTACAGCCTGAAATAAAATATTTTAGTTTTTTTTATGTTTCTTTACAAATTTTCTAAGAAAAAAATAGGTAAACAACATTCCTTTAAAAAATACGTGTCGCCAAAATAAAGTTGAACTAAAAACGATTCTAAAAATAAAGTGCAACTTTGTAAAACCTATTTAGATTTGAGATCAGTCTAATTTTTTGTCTTGTCATGAAAAAAATCGTTTAGTTAAATTAAAATAAAACAGTAAAATTTAGAACAAAATCCCATGTCAAAGTTAATTATCTAACTTCTTAATTAATAAGTTAATTCATGAATAGTTAAACAGGTAATACAGTTATGCTTTTGCATTTCAAATTCAAATAAATTATGTCAACAAAAACATTCAAAATTTAGCATAACAAGTTTCTCTACTACTATCCATTCACAGTTTAAAAAAACACAGTCACCTATGGAAGCTAGAACCTTTTTCTTTGAAAAGTGAAATTTTCCACAAATTTGGCATTACATTTCAAATATACTGTCATTAAAAATTGAAAAATGCTAAAAATAATATGACAGTTACATAAAACAGGCGTAAAAATTGTAAAAATGAAACAATTTTTGCTTGAGATATAAGAGTTTTTAAAGAAAATTGTACACATTTTTGTAAAAGTGCTAATTTATCCTATGATACCTAAAAGGACTTCTTAACAGTGAGTACTTACATAAATAATTCCTATTTTGTGTAAACTTTTAAGTGGTTTATGATTAGTGAAGTATAAAGTAAATTAATGAAAAAAATAAATACTTCTGTTTGTTGAGATCATTGTTTTTGATTCAGATGCCCTAAACATGTTATTAAATGCATTTTTTAATTTTTTGACTTTTCTTACATAACCAGCAAACACAAGTGGCATAAATGACAATATACAGGTAAAATCTGTCATCCTATGACTCGCCTGCTCATTTTTTATTAATTGTGAATGGATAGTAATGTTCAAATTTAAAGAAACCAAGGTAAAAAAGTGCAAAGGCGGCTGCTTTACCTTTTACGTCTAATATAATCATAGTCACCTTTGCAAATAAATCGTGAACAAGTTGATCTTCGACTGTTCTTGCGTTAGCGTCATTTCGCCTACTTGTTATTTTTAAAACAAAGCTACAAAAATGCCTATTCGAGGTTATGTTAAATATAAACGCATATTTTAGTGTTTTTTTTAATTTTTATGGTGTGAAATAGTGAAAAATGTTGATTTTAGTCGATGGGGCGAGCCCACGGCTTGGGAAAATGAGGAAAATACCCAAAAACCCGGACGAACGACTGACTTCAAGTGAAAGTGGTTTCGACACTGAGATTGAAAATTTCGATTCTTTTTCGCAGCTTAAGAATGAAAATAAGGAAATTACAAGGTTGCAAGCGAAAATTGCGTTCTTGGAACAAGTTCTAGCGCAACACGACATTCCTGTGCCCAATTGTGACAGCTTGGTGAGTTTTTTCTAAATTTGTAAAATTGTGCTTTTTGCTTTTTTTGTAACGAGTGGCGTTTTTTCTGCGATTAATTAAAATAGCTAATATCGACTTAATAGTAAAAACCTTGAAAATGTAGTTTTCCTTTCTTTTCCTATTGATTAAGGTAAATAAAATAAAATATAAATAACTTTTAACCTCATTTTAAATAACTTGATAGATAAAAACTAAAAAGTTTGTTTTACCAAATTATTAATTTATTTCTTTATTAAATAATAACAGTTTTATATCTTGGGTAAAAAAAAGAAAGTTTTTTGTTGTTTTAAAAATGAATTTTGCTACTATTAGATAACTTATTTGCTTTTTTGTTATTTAATTAGTTATTTTAAAACTGCTATTATTTGTGAGTATTTTGGGAAAACTATAGGTTTTTTTGTGGCTTTTTTTTAAATTTTATTAAGCGAAATTATTCCGAAGCATTTTTATTTTTAAATTCAATAGAGACGGCAACTCCTACGTCACAGATCCACATTAAAAAACTGTCTGTGAAGTAGCATTTTGATTCTGTCAGATTTAGCCACTTTTTTAGAACAATATTTTGTGAAAAGAAAAGACTTTCTTAGGGAACCCTTGGTATAAAAATGTGCTATAATGTTTTAAATTCGATATTTTAAATTTAGTTCATTGTAAAACTCTATAATATACAGTTAATGCGTTAATGTTGTGCACCCTCCAAGATGTGAATTTTAAACGCAATTTGTTTGAGAAAGCAACCATATCCAGAGGTCTGGTAAGTACCATTGTAAAATTAACATTCTTTTCTATTACCTAGAACAAACCATAACCCTTGATATGGTTGCTTTCTCAAGCAATTATCGTTTAAAGCTGACATCTTGGTGGGTGATCATCATCATCAGATTAATAAGGGATTTTTTAATTCTTGCGGTACATTTTTACACCAATGCGAACTGAGAAACTCTCTTATTTTTCTTTTAATAATGTTTTAAAAAGACCAATGTTGGAAACACAGAGTAAGAAAAAAATGACCATTTTCTTTAGTCCGTAATGTTGGTTGCCTAAAAAAATTTCACAGATAGTATTTTAATGCACTTAACTCATAACTGTGACGTTGGGCTTGACCGTGTCTATGCGGTTTTTATTTATGTAGCTTTTTTTTTAAGTTTTATTACCTGAATTTTATGAAAGCTTCTTTATTTTTGAATAAAATTTTGTTATTTATTTTATTTAATTAATTTTTAGAAAAAGAATCAAATCATTTTAAATAAGCAAGCATTTTTTAACACAAAGAATAAGAATAATTTTATTTAGAAATTAAATTACAATAAAACCAAAAATTTGCTTTAACTTAATTTTTTTATTAGGTATGCACAGAAAATGCTCAAGAATGCGAGCAAAACATCCCATCCCTTAACAAAAGGGTTAAAGATCTTGAAATAATATTCACAAACGTAAGAAACGAACTTAAAAACGCTAAAAACTGTGATAGCCTTAGTTTACTTGGCGAAAAATTGGAAAAAATGTTAATCAACCCTTCATTTTGTGACCCCATATTTAAAACACAAAATAAAGAAATAAGCACCATGACTGATTGCGATACCTCCTTTAATGTCGATGATATCAAAAAACAAAACTCTGAATTATCAGAAAAATGCATCGACCTTGAAACATGCATTGATTTACTGAAGAAAGAATTTGAAAACTGCGAAGACTATTGGTCTAACAAACTCGAAGAAGAACGACAAATATTTGAGAAGGAACAAGAACAAAATAGCGAAAAATTAACAGACCTAATACAAAAAATGCACGAGTACGAAGAACAATTCGCTATCAACCCTGATGACGGTCGTCTCCCTACAATAAACGAAACGTTTAACCTTGAAAAACAGTTCACTGACCTTGAAGAAGAGTACGAATCGTACAAAAACGAAACACAAAAAATCCTGAGCTCAAAAGACGCAGAAATAACTCTATTAAAAGAAAAACTAACCCAACTAGCGATAGAGCGACAAAATAGCGAAAAAACCAAATCAATCGCCACCCAAGTAGATTCATTATCAGAGTATAACATTATCAGTGATAAGATGCAACAATTAACAGGACAATTAGTTGAATGTACGGATTTATATCCATCAGAAGCGACCCCAAATTGGAGCATCTCAAGCGATTTAGCAAGCAGTAGCATACCTGAAGAGGTCAATTTTACTCCGAAACAGGCATTTTCTGGCGCCCAAAGCGAGACTCAAACCGGCCGCGCTGATTGGATTTTGTCTGGTGGTAAGTTTTTATTTAGGGGAATGTCGCGCATAAAACTGTGGTTATGTAACGTTGGTTGTCTAAAATCAACAAAAAACACCACTTCCTGGTCATTGCTCAGTGGGTTTATAAGAGTTACTTTTAAGAGCCCGATATCCCACCTTCTCTTATGCAAATTTGTGTACAACTTAGACCGCAGTTTTAGAATTATTATTAACGCAATGCCTTTGAAATTTTGATAGTATTACCTTAACTTCTTTAAAAATACTTATTGTTTGGCACATTTTGATTTGGGTCCCTAGTTTAGCAAAAATAACAGTTTAAAGGTGGGTAAACCATGCCAAAAACAACAACTATTCTTTTTAAGAAATTGAGCGCTCAAAAACAAATTTTAAAAAACAATTAGTATTACAAATTTAATAAGCTTTCCAATGACACCAAGTTTTTAAAAATCCGATAAGAATTAGCAAAGATATTTGAAGTCTAAATTAGAAGAATATTTACATAGGAAAGGGTTCCCCCTCCGCCAACCTCTATCGTGCAATGGAAAAAGGATGTATCTGATTTTAACATGTTTACTGATTTATACGTTTTTTGGACCATGCGAAAACGATAATCATACTTTAAACATTATTTTATTGATAAATATTTAGATATATTAATATCCGTCTGAAGGTGTACCTGCAGTTCAATGTGAAGCATATTGAATACAACCTTATTATTTCAAAATCCGATTTTTGCACATACACTCTTTTTCCATTTTACGGTAGGCCGTCTCATGCTAGCGTTCCCCGCACCGATTCGCGTCTCATGGTAGTCGGAGGAGATATGAGGCTCTTAAACGCTTATTGATGGACCTTTAGAATATGTCAACTTGTGCTGTTTATTTATGTTGCTGGTAAGCACAATTTTTAATTAAAATTAACTCTTATAAACCCAATAAGCAATGACCAAAAAGTGGTGTTTTTTGTTGATTTTAGACAACCAACATTACATAATCACAGTTTCTATGCTTTGCGACATTCCCATTATGATTTTGTTATTTAAAATATTATTTTTGTATATTTTTTACCTTGCAACAAATATACGACAGCCAAATTTTTTTTTAATGTTTTGTTTAAGGTATTTCTTTTAAAAATATTTTTTTTTTCTGTAACAGGTTCTCAAGAAAAACTAACGACTCCATGTCGGCCCAAAAGAACAAGAAAACACGATAAAAACATACTAATGTACAAAAAGAATAATGTGCAGTCACAAAATAGTCAGACTCAAGAAAAGGTGCCTCTGCCTCAAGAAAAAGACTTCAAAAATGATCAAAATGTTGTGTTACCTGTTGGATATGTTCGAAATTTAAACGCTAGGTGTCATCATTTGGAGCAACGTTGCCGGCATTTGCAAACTGTGGTTAAACAACAGCATTATTTTACCGAACAGTCATTACAACGTAAGTTTTTTTTTTATTGTTATTTAGCAAAATGGAGCGTATTCGTACAAAAATTGGTTGGAGTTACCTAGGATATATGTCATACCACCCGTCGTTCCAGATGCTAACTTACATTACTTCTGAATTTTATATTTTTATCAAATATAACGCTAATATACCAAAAAACAACAAACTGCCAATTTAAAACATTTTACGTACCAGCTTAGAGGTTTGTATAACATTTACGGAGTGTTTTACAACTTCAATTCTTCATAATTAGGTAAAAAAGGGCATAATGACTCATTTACAAAGGTACTTTTAATGCAAAATCTGTGCATCCAAAAAAATCCGGATTATTTTAAACATTCACGGAAATCCTTTTGTAAATGATTCATAATTTTATTTTTTACCTAAGTAATTAGAAAGAATTAAAGATGTAAAACACTCTCTAAATGTTATACAAACCTTTTAGATGGTACATTGAATGTTTTAAACCTGCCGTTTGTTGTTTTTTGGTATATTAGCGTTATATTTGATAAAATATTAAAAAGAGAAGTAATGTCAGTTAGCATCTGGAACGACGGGTGGTATGACATATATCCTAGGTAACTCCAATCAATTTTTGTACGAATACGTTCCATTAACGCATACAAAAAAATCATATTTTGATATTTTTCCTATAGGTTCGATAATTTTTTAAAAGTGGCAACACTGTACTGTAACTTTTTTTTTAGAATGCTGGCAAAGGCAGCAAGCAGAAAAATCCGAACTTCAATATCTTCAAAGGCATACTCAAGATCAATTAGAACATCAATTAAGGGTAAATAGAGAACTTATGGAACGACTTGCAAGGGCAGATTTACTAGTCAAAGAGTTATACGTTGAAAATTCTTACCAGATCGCTAAAGTACAAAGAATGGAACAAAAATGTCATTATTTAGCACAATCTAGCAATTCTATGTAAAAAAACACGTAAAATTACATAAAAAGTGTGAAAATTGTGTAATTTTACATGATTTGAAAGCGACGCATGTAATTTTGCACAATTTGTGTAAAGCTGACTGTAAAAAATGTCATAACTTTACATGATTTGTGTAAAATAACCACGCTGTATAAAACAGGTAAAATTACACGAAATTAACGGAAATTGTGTAATTTTACACGTTTTAAAAGTAACAGCGTAATTTTACACAATTTATGTAAAAGAAACTGTAAAAAATGTCGTAATTTTACAAGATTTGTGTAAAATAACCACGCTGTAAAAAACACGTAAAATTACACGATGCCATGTAAAAAAAATACGTAAATTTACATAATTTTCCCAATAAATGAAATCAAGAGCATGAATAAAGTTTTTTGAGTACAATTTTTTAGACTTAAGTACGTTTTTTGACTAAAAAAGCCTCTAGCTTTTGAAATCTTCTTGGAAATCTCAATCTCAAATATTTTATTTTAATAATATCTCATTCCAGTATACATATTAAAATTCGTAAAAATAAATTACTTATAATAACAATTTTTGGTGCAGTGTTTTGTAGATAGAAAAATATATATCATAATGTTTAAGTGCAAAAAAATGTTCTTGTTTAAAGTTTTTTTTTGTAACTGTTTTAAAATTTTAGTGCCTATTTTTAAATTTTTTTTAGTGAATTAGGAAATTTCATTTATTCAAGGTGAATCACCTCGATTATTACTAAAACGCTTTTCGAATAATTATTTCTGTTATTTTTTAGATTTTAATTTGTTAAAAAATGTATTTTGATACTTAGTGTAAATGTTTTTAGATTATTATTCCCAAAGATATAAGAATTATTATAAATGTTAAATATTTTATGGTAAATGTGTCATATTTCAATAAATAATCAAAATAAAGATATAGTTAATATTTAAATGAGTTTTTTATTTATTTATGTCTTTTACACTATATTTTACAATATTTAGAATTATATCTAAAACAGCAATAAATCCTACAAAAAAAATTCATAATGTCCAAACAATTGCTTTTTTTATTCATGAAATCAAGGCTAGAGATTCCAATTCACAGATTCGAAGATCTGTGCTTTTAGATTCTAGATCATTAAATCGGTGAATTTGAATCTCTGGCCTTAAAAAAAAGAAAACATTTTAGAACTAAAAGAATTTTTGTAGAATTTATAATAAAAAATGCCACAGTATTTACACTTTTTCTAACATTTAAATTTTTAAATAACATTAAACAAAAAATAACAATTTCTAATTCTACAATTTTACATATTTATTTTTTATATAAATAGAAGAACCACTTATTTTCTGCTTAATTTTTTTAAACAGTAAGAAAAGAATAACATTTTTTTACTAACGAGTATCGGCTATTATTAAAATATAAATATATTTTTACACAAAATTAATTTTTTTACAAATACATACCATTTACAAGATAATCTGGATCATGTGAAAATGATTTACCCCCTTTTTGGATTCTTCTACGGACCACTTTTAAGCGACAACCAATTAAAAGAGCCATAACGAAAGTTATTATTAATCCTGTAAAAAAAAATAAACAAAATTAGTGTTTAAAAAAAATCATAATTTTATAAAAATTGTAATTTTTTTTAAACTTATTTTTTTTTTTTAAAGCATACCTAAAGTAAGGGACAATAAAGCCCCCCCTTGACTGGGGGTCACCCCATCTTTGACGTCATCAAATATTTTGTATGCAGTAACTTCGGCATTTTTTAAATTATTCGGCAAATTTTTAGAAGTTTCGATTTTAATAACTGGGGTTGCCGTTTTAGCTCCATTTAATATAAGGGGGGCATTTTTTTCTGAGGTTTTTAATTCGTTGGCCATTTTTGTTTGAATGTGCTCAGGATTTTCTACAAAAAAAAAATTAAACTTAAATTTTTTCGACAATTTTTTTTTGTACCTTTATGTATTGGGATCCAATTTTCTGGCAAAACTTTTTGCTCCAAAACTTGTTGCTGGACATTTTTATTTGCATAATTGTTTTGCCCCCCTCTGTATGGGGCATTTTGTTCTGGATACGACTCTGAAAAATATTTTTTAGAAAAAAATAAAAATAACTTCTGTAAAAAAATTTAAAATTATTTTAAAATTTGTATGTTTTATACAAACCTGGCGGGATATTTTGATAAATGGGGCGCTCCATTTGGGGGGCAAACGACTCCCCATAATACGAAGGAGCTGATTTTCTGTTGTAGTTTTCTGAATATTGCCTAAAAAATTTAAAAAAAAATATGTTTTAAAATATTAAAAAAAATTATGATTAGCCCCCCTAAATTAAGCAAATATTTTTTTATTATTAGGGAGGATAATTAAATTAAAATACCTTAAATCTTCAGGAACTTGAAGCCCGTTTTCTTTATGGTTAAAAATCCTTCCACTTTTATCTAAAAAAAAGCCCCCCAAATTTAAATTTCCTGTTTTTTTTTTTATTTTTTTTATAATATAATATTTACCCTGATAAATAGGCCTAATAGGGGCACGCTCCCCCTCCTGAGGTGTCCCCCATGGAGGTGGGACAGCCATACGATTTGCATCAAAACGGCCCCCTAAATTGGGGCTGTCATAATTTCTGTTCATCCCTCCATTTGCTGATGGAATTATAAAATCTGGATTTGCTCTATGTAGGGGGGCTTGTATATTGTCTGTGTTTTGTACATGTGGGGGGCTGTAAGGAGGCACTACATGGGGACTGTCGGGTTGTCTTATCTTGAAAAAGAAATATTTTTATTATTAGAGAACAAAGAAAATTTTAGAAGTGTTTTTTAAATTTTTTTTAAGGGGGTTATATTTGTGATATAATACTTAAAAAAATATTTTATGTTTTAAAGAGTTGTTTTAAAATTGAAGCAATTTGTTTTAATTTAAAATAAAGGAAGTGTGTTAAATATAAAAATAAATCAGACTTGATCGCGTGCCTTAGTAATTGTTTCCGTTTTAAATCTACAGGGGGGCCCCTTTTAAAGTTTTATTTAAAAGGAAATGTCACGAAGCATAAAAACTGTGGTTATGTAATGTTGGTTGCCTAAAATCAACAAAAAACACCACTTTCTGGTCATTGTTTAGTGGATTTATAAGAGTTAATTATAATTAAAAATTGTGCTTACCAGCAACATAAATAAACAAAGCACAAGTTGACATATTCTAAAGGTCCATCAATAAGCGTTTAAGTACAGAATTTTGACAATTTAGAAGCACTTTTTTGCATTTTAAATTGCCAAAATTCTGTATCTAGACGCTTATTGATGGACCTTAAGAATATGTCAATTTGTGCTTTGTTTATTTATGTTGCTGGTAAGCACAATTTTTAATTACAACTCATATAAACCCACTGAGCAATGACCAATGCTGTTTTTTGTTGATTTTAGGCAACCAACATTACATAATCACAGTTTCTATGCTTCGCGACATTCTCCTTTATTTTAAAATCGAAAAAATTTATTTTGGCAATAATTAAATTCAAAGAAAAAATAGAAATTTTAAAACTAGGGCCTTATAAATGTTATGAAACTCTTCGCTGACAAAATTTAACTCACTAATAGTTGGCATTTTTCGCAAATGCTTCATTTAAAAAAATTATGTCGTTTTTCCAAAAATAAAAAAAAACAATATAAAATGCGAAGAGATACTTTCAAATAGCAAATTTATTCTGTACCTAGTTTATTTTATTTCAACAAAATAAAAAGTCTTTTAAAAAAAACAGGATTTTTTTTTCTTGCCCCCTATTTATAAAGAAATAATTTTTAGAAATGTCTCAGCTAATCACACGAAAGCAAAGGCGGTCATTGTTTTTATTTAATAAAGACAGCTTAATTTGTAGTTTTAAATGTCTTAAGTATTCTACGCCTCTCTAAAAGGGAATGAGACATTTCCTGTAAATATTTTTCAATCTTAATTTAGTTTAAAAAAGACTTACAAAGAATAACATTTAAAAAACCTTTATAAAAGGGCAAAAATGAGTTTTGTGTATTCTATGGTTTTTATCTTGTTTTATTCATGCTTTGGTGATAAAAATCGTAAGTACCCAGCCCCATAAAAAAGGGGGCACTTCATTTTTTAATTTATAATTTTTTTAGGCGACTTATTACCAAATAAAGCTCCGTTAAATGTGACAATTTTCAACACAACAGAAAAAAATATTTTTTTAACATGGAACCCTATTGAACCTAGTTCTGTAAGGGGGACATTTAGGGGGTACTTAGTCAGGATTTGGAACCATAGAACCAGCCATGTCTATGCAATACCTCCTGACGTCACGAAAGGAAAAATAGAATTTATGCCTTATTCGAAAAATTTTATCACTGTTTCTGTGAGGAATAATAAATTTGTGGGCCCCCCTAGTGAGGCTTTAAGGTTCGATGCCCCCCAAGCAGGTAATTAAACTGGATTTTTCTTTAAAAAAATTGTAAAAATATCATTTGTATTTTTTGTTATTTTTGATAATATTTTTTTTATATTTTTTGTTATTTTTTAGCTCCAACTTTTCCATATTTATTTGAGTCCCACCAATTGGGCAAAAGGGGGCTTTTATTGCAGTGGAACATTCCAAAACACCCAAATGGTCTTTTGATTGGATATAAAATTTATTGGACTGAAATAAATAGTACTTATATTAATGAAAAGTCGACGCAAGAAAAATTTATTGATGACCCCCACAAATTTCAAACTAAATTGACTAATTTAAAAGAGGGGGCCAAGTACAGGGTGGGGATTTCTGCTTTAAACTGCGTTGGAGAAAGCATTAAGTAGGTTTTTTGTATTTTTAAGGGGCGTTAAAAATTAAAAATATTTTTTTTAAATTAATAGACCAAGATAGATAATTTTTTACCTAGAAAAAAATATAAAAATATCCAGACTTTTTATATGTGGGGGGTCATTTAGGGGGCAAAAGAATTTTTTTAAAGGAATAATTTTTCTAAACATCTTTTTAAAATTTTAACTCGCAAAATATATAAAAATAGCCAGACTTTTTATATGTGAGGGGTCATTTAGGGGGCAAAGGAACTTTTTTTAAGAGAATAATGTTTCTAAACATGTTTTTAAAATTTTATTTTGCACCAAATTTTACAAATGTAAAATTTGGTGCAAATCCATCGTGATCTAATGTTGCAAACTAAAGGGGGCTTTTTGGGGGGCTACCAAGCCAATCCTAATCTCTTATTGAAGTGCTTTTTGTGAATTTAGCTTCCTGAATAAATGTTCTAACCGCACTGTATTTGTAAGGGGCCTTAAAAATTAAAAATATTTTTAAAAAAATTAATAGACCAAAAATAGACAATTTTTTATCTTGCAAAAAATACACAACAACCACATTTTTTATATATGGGGGGCCATTTAGGGGGCAAATGAATTTTTATTTAAAGAAATATCTTGTCTGAACATTTTTTAAAATTTTATTAAGCACCTATTTGTGAAATTTGGTGCAGATCCAACGTGATCTAATGTTGCAAATTAGGGGGGATTTTTGGGGGGCTACCACGTCAACCCTAAACTCTTATTGGTGTGCATTTAGCTTCCTGAATAGATGTTCTAACCGCACATATAAAAAATCTGGCTGTTATATATTTTTTGCAATTAATTAATTAATTAAACAAATATTTTTTTGTTTTAGAAACTATCTAGACATAATAATCGATTACCACAAATCTCAAAAACCATCGATCCCAGACTTTAAATACCGTATCGATTACGAGCCCCTTCACATTGAAAACGAATGCTCAAGACTAAAATCCAATCAAAATATCTACGATGATGATTTTTTCCTAACAAACTCCAATAATGCTCAGTTTAACAAAAACCTATTTGGGGGCGCAAATACCCCCCCAAAAGAGGGACAATGCTTTGTAACAACACGCATTACTTGGATTCCTGACATAGACGACAATCCAGGGGATCACTTTTATGTCAAATACAGAATAAAAGGGGCGCCTGAGTATTTTCAAATGGCACCAGAATTCGATGAAGATCACATTTATATTGAGTATTTTGATGCATGCGCAAATTATGAATTGATCGTCGTTTCTGTTGATGGTACGGAGGAAACCGAGAGTGATAAAGTCGAGACGCCATCTGTTGTTTTTAAAGAGAATGACGAAAGTGAAATGGGATTTCTATAATAGTACGAGAGCTGGCAACCAAAAACACACATCATCGAACATTGTCATGATTTTTTGTGCATTGCATTATATTTAATATTTCTTAACTTTTGTCCTATACACTTTTAGCGCTAACAGGGAGCGTTTTTTAAACATCATAAGTGGGATATTTTTTTTGAAGAAATAAAATAATATGTGCAAATATGAGCCTCAACACTGCCAACCATTTATGCAGTGGAAATTATTAATTTTGTGTAATCTGTAGACTTTTATGCGTAAAATAAGAAATTTCTATTACAGGGTTTTCTGCCCTTGGAAAGCACATCTGAAAAGCGATTAACCCATCATAAAGGGTTGGCAGGGTTATAGCTCGAAGGTGCAAAAATCAATTTTGTTGTACGAAGAAAACGATCCCACTTATGATGTTTTTACCTTTAAATAAAAAACGCTCCCTGTTTGGCCTGCCATTTTGTTGGATTAGGAATAGTAATATTAAATATTATGTTATCTCAAAAAATCATGACACCGTTAATGATGTGGATTTTCATGTTGATAGCTCCTATACTATAAGTTTAGACTTGCGCAATAAGGCTTACAGTGTTCTTTTTTGTTTAGGCAATAGATAATAATAAATATGTTGTTTTTAAATGCTGCAGTTTGATTTATGAATGGTTGTTTATACTAAATTTGAGTTATGATATTCTTAAGAGTAAAGCAAATTAACGGAGAATGTCGCGAAGCGAAGCATATAAACTGTGGTTATGTAATGTTGGTTGCCTAAAATCAACTAAAAACACCACTTTTTGGTCATTGCTCAGTGGGTTTATAAGAATTAATTTTAATTCAAAATTGTACTTACCATTAACATAAATAAACAAAGCGCAAGTTGACATATTTTAAAAGTCCATTAATAAGCGTTTAAATACAGAATTTTGGCAACTTAAAAGCACTATTTTTTGCATTTTAAATTGTCAAAATTCTGTAATTAAACGCTTATTGATGGACCTTTAGAATATTTCAACTTGTGCTTTGTTTATTTATGTTGCCGGTAAGCACCATTTTTAATTAAAATTAACTCGTATAAACCCACTGAGCAATGACCAGAAAGTAATGTTTTTTGTTGATTTTAGACAACCAACATTACATAACTACAGTTTCTATGCTTCGCGACATTCTCCTTTAAAAAGACGTCAGAGTGCCATGTTGCCAGATTTGAATATTGCCCCCTTTAGTAGGGAATTTTGAAACTATTTCTGCTTTAAAAGATAGCTTAACAATCTGATTTAAATTGAGCCGTATTATTTAATCTATTTCTTCAAAACAAATTATTTACTTGTTATTTTATAAGCCATCTTAAATTTATTTTGTTCTTAAAATACGTTTCTTGTGTTGATATTTGTACGATTTTTTGTTTTTAAAAAATGATTGAATTAATGTCATTGTTTATAATTTGTCTGTTTTTAATATGGATATATTACTATAATGATAAAAACGGTAAGATTTTTTTATATCAAAGAAAAAAATTTAAAAAAATTTTGCTAAAAAAAGAAAAACATTTTTGGGGTTTCTTAATACAGGGTGTCCCGTTGATATAGAACACTGAGTTAACCAAATATTTCTTGGACCATAATAAGAAAAAAAGTTCATATAAACATATGTCCGATTTTGACTTTTTTTGAACTTACAGCCCCCCCAAGAATCCCCACTATAAACATTTTTTTCAAAATTTTACAAATGAGACAATATTTCTAGTAATTAAATAAATCAAAAAGGTCCCATAACATTTTTTGAAAACATTATTCGTTCGAAAAATATTCCAAAAAAACTGATTTTTTGGGGGCTTTTTAGAGGGCTAACTAACTCACTAAGGGAGCAAAGTCGTTTTTTCTTATTTTGGTCCAAGAAATATGTGATTAAATCAGTGTTCTATATCAACTAAACACCCTGTATGTTGTGTACTTTTTAAGTTTTTATTTTTAAATTTTAGAAGACGAGACACAAATTTTTGAAGACGAGAAAAATCAAGAAAATGTAGCTTCTACTGATTTGATTGAAATAACTTCTTTTTAAGTTGGGAAAAGCGCCAAAAAGTCGTATTAACATTTAAGGAAGCAAAAAATAACAAAATTTAATATTAAAAATGAAAAAATAAGCTTAATTTTCGAATTTTTAGAATAAGCAAAAAAGTTACCAAATGCAGATATCTTTTTTTAGTGTTAATTGAATAAAAAAACACTTAAATAAACATCAGACACCCTTTAATTACTTAGTAACATTCCTAAAAATGCAATAAAACAACAATTTTGACCATAACCTCACTTTAACCTAAAAAAAAACACCAAAACTTACCTCTGACGCATATCTAGGGTTTTCATGCGCAGCTATTTTTGGTGGTGGTAACATTGGAGCTTGCGTTGTAGCGTCGGAAGGGCAATGTAACTCCGGACCTTCGTCACTTGCGTCTGCGCATTGCGGAATTCCGTCACAAGCATTATAAATGGCGATACATTCTTTTGTTGAACGGCATTCAAATTGATAACGACTGCATTTTTTTGTTTCTGGAACATAAATTTGGAAAAATAAGATTATTATTGAATGTCCCGTTAATACAAGACAAAAATAAGAAAAAAAGTTAAAGAGGTGTCCTATTTTGCTCCCTCACTGAGTTACAAGCCCTTTAAAAATCTCCTAAAAAATCAGTTTTTTTGGAATATTTCAGAAACGAATAGTTTTTTTAAAAAATGTTATAGAACCTTTTTGGTTTATCTAATTACTAGAAATATTTTCTCACTTGCAAAATTTTAAGAAAGTGTTTATGGTGAGGATTCTTGGGGGGCTGTAAGTTTAAAAAAAGTCAAAATCGGACATATGTTCATATGAACTTTTTTTCTTATTTTGGACCAAGGAATATGTGGTTAACTCTGTTATCTTGCATTAACAGGACAACCTATTTTGGTAATTTTAATACATTTCGCTTATCTAGAAGTGATTTTATTCAATGGTTTTAAACACTACCATCTATGTACGCTCTATACAGGGTGTTACCAAATAACTAGGAAAAAATTCAGGGGGTAATTCCTGGACACATTTTAAGTAAAAAAGTTCATATAAACATGTGTCCGAAAATCCTTCTTTTCTGAGATACAGGGTGCCAAAGTTTCTAAAAAAAAACTATTTTTTTAAGATTACCAAGAAACTAAACCAATCATTGATTTAAAACTTAGCACGGGTAATTTTCTTACCATTAGGCATAAAGAGCGGTAGAAAAAAAATAAAAATTATAATTGGAAGGGGCACATTTGGGGGTACCATGGGGGTTGTATACCCCCAACTTTTTTGTGCGTTACTTTTTTGGTATTTTCATAAAATAATTAGAAGCCCTAGAATATGATCTTTAAAATAATTGTCATGTTCTCTTTTCATAAAACGAACCGTTTTCGAGTAAAAAATTCATTGCCCAAAGGCAACAAAATTTCTTTTTTAAGTTGGGCTTTTTCATTTTTATGAAAATAAAAATGAAGGGTTAATTTATTTCTTTTTTTTAATATTATTTCGAATAAATATCTTGTTTAGTTTCTTAGTAATCTTAAGATTAAAATTTTTTTTGAGAAACTTTGACACCCTGTATCTCAGAAATGAAGGATTTTCGGATATATGAACTATTATTCTTAAAATAGGTTCAGGAATTACCCCCTGAATTTTTTTCTAGTTATTTGATAACACCCTGTATGTTCATATGAACTTTTTTTTATTATTTTGGTCCAAGGAATATGTGGTTAACTCTATTTTCTGTATGAACACTCTGTTTTGGTAATTTTAATAAGTGTCACTTATCTAGAAGCGAATTTATTCAATGGTTTTAAACATAACCATCTATGTACTCTCTTTATTCAATGGTTATTTTCAAATTTCTTTAAATAATGAGAGAAAATATCGCTCTTGCTTTTAAGTGCAGTTAAATCAGTTATATTTATGGTCTTGTTAGTTTTATTGAATGCAAATATTGTAGTTTGTAAGTAAGTCATAAATTAAAAGTTAGAATTAGAAATAATACTTTTGCTAATAAGAGTCCAACTGTTTTTCTCGTTAGTTGTAAATTGAATGGAGAAATTGTTTTAAACTATATACAAAGTAAATAAATTGTTGAGAGTAAAGCTATGTAAGTATGTGTTTTAACATTTGGTCTACATATTCTTTAATATTAGTTTTTACTAGTTTTTAAAACTTAAATTTTACTACATTCTCGTTAAAAAAATACCTAAAAACCTAATTCCTACAATAAAAGCTTTTGGTTAACCTACCACAACATTTTTAAAAGTAAAAACAAATCATTTTTAGATCTAAATATATACGTTGTTGGGGTATGCCTAGGAATCTCGCTAGGGATCCTAGAAAATTGTTAAAAAATGTTCTTAAATACCCTTGGAGATATGAGGCCCCAAAGTGTGAAACTTTAAACGCTCATACCTTGAAGATAACAGCACATATTAAGGAAAAAAAGTCTTAATACAAAGGCACAGTCTATCTTAAACCATTTTACCATTTGTTTATCTTTTAAATGGTAAAATTACATTTTTATAATCAATTTAATTTTGCTAATTTCCATGAAATGAAACTGACAACAATGTCAATAAAATCTAATGCAAAAGTGTATGATCAAGACTCATAGATGGGATTTTTAGATGTGTTTCCTAGACTGTGTTGCCGAATTTATGCAATTTTGTTCGCATTTTCCTTAATGAATATAACAGATGGATTTTTTTTAACAATTTTCCAGAAATTCCTAGACATGCCCCAACAACGTACCATCTCGTTTATGCGCCAATTTTTGGACATTCTGAATAGGCATTTTTGGGACATTCTTTTTTCGACGTTAGTATGCAAATTTTTATCACGCACCAAAAATTGAACGCAGTGCGTAAAGTGGTACTTTTTCGCACTGACAGTGCGTAAAATAAGCACATTAGTTAAAATATTTAAATTCTTTAATTTGAGTAAAAATAAAAAATTGTTTAAATTAAAAAATTTAACTTGGAATTTTTTTAACATTAAAAATTATAGGTAAAATAACTATTATTTAATCTTTTTACTATTTATTTAGATACATTCTACAAAGGATTACTAGCAAGGTCATTTCTCCGCCAAAGGTTATGTATTTATTTTTGGTAAGGCTAAAGATTTAAATTCACAGTTTCGAAGATCTGTGCTCCTAGAAGCTGGTATAAGTCATCTACGTTAAGCTCCTGTCAATTCTACTAAATAGCACATCTACATGAGGGCCCCATCGTATATTAAAACTAAATGTAGTTTTAAAAACTAGAAAAATAGGGTTACAAACGTATTATGGTTTCATTTAAATCGCATATTTCTTTGTGTCGAAAATCTGACTTCAAAAAGCATTATAATATATTTTTTTTTAAATGAGATTTTCGACACAAAGAAATAACCGATTTAAATGAAACCATAAAGCTTCATTCACAATGAAAATTAGCTTGCATGCGGTAAGAATTAAAGTAGCTTGTAAGAGCTTGAAATATGTATTTTGGATATACCATTCACAATAAATTAGCTTGCATGAGCTCTTACACGCTAATTCATTGTGAATGGTATATCCAAAATACACATTTCAAGCTCTTACAAGCTACCTTAATTCTTACCCCATGCAAGCTAATTTTCATTGTGAATCCCACTTAATACGTTTGTAGCCCTATTTTTCTAGTTTTTAAAACTACATTTAGTTTTAATATACGATGGGGCCCTCATGTAGATGTGCTATTTAGTAGAATTGACAGGAGCTCAACGGAGATGACTTATACGAGCTTCTAGGAGCACAGATCTTCTAAACTATGAATTTGAATCTCTAGCCTTAATTATCGACTATTCTCGTACATCAATAATAATAATAATGATTTATAATCATGACATATGAGCATATTATCGTGTATTATTATTATACAATAGTCCATAGGTTATAGCTTAACTTAGCTTTATTTCCTAAAAAAAAGTAGGACGATTTAAAAACCATGCTATAGCCTTGGGCAAATTGTAATAGTGTATATGTATGCCATCTCAAAATTACTTGGCCTTTCTAAAATTCATTTATTTAAGAAATGTAACTGTTTTTCTTTAAAATAAACATTGGCGTACCATACGGAACCAAAATATGAATTTTTACTAAAGCTTACTACTGATGTCTATTTTGTTGTTATTTAGGGGGATTGTGCCCCCTAAATGGGGCACTAAATAAAATTACTTTTCTCGTTTATTTTCCAAAATTGTGTGTGCTAAAAAACGCCTTATAAAACGAGTTTTTTATACAATTTTTTATATTTGCTTTATTTAATTTATTAACAAGCATTTTTAATTTATATTAAAAACTTAACTCCAAATTTTATTTTTATTGAATTGGCAACATTGACGTTTTGAAGTAAAAAGTAAATTTAGCTCAGACATATTGAATAATGACATTTGTAAACTTTACTCACTTAATACTGAATGAATAGGCGTTTTTGAGAAAATGTAACCGTATCGTTTCTCCAATTCTTCTAGTTATTCTCTCTACAAAAAAACTATGTCCCCTGATAGTTTATAATAGAAAAATTTGTAAATAAAAAGTTCCTTGCAAGGGAAGAATTTATCTTTTTGCATCTGGAAAACCAACCAAATAAAATAAAATTTTCGGTTTAATAATGATGCAATTCTGTAACCTTAAAAAACCAAATTTCGTGTTTCATAATGTGCTAATAATAGAACGCAAATATAAAAATAGATATTTAACCAGAAAGTGTGTTAATAAAGGCGATTAATAAACGAGCGGTTTTAAGAAGCGAGCGATCAGCGAGCTTGTTAATAAGTGAGTTTATTAATCGTCATTTAATATACGAACTGGTTACAATGCTTTTTCGCACATAGAAGATATTATTTAATAAATTATAAAGAAAAACAGTTATTTCACCAACTAACAGAAATAATGCGTCGGCCATTCAAATTTATTAAAGTTGAAGAAGAAGAAGTCGAGCTGTCACCGAACTTTTATTAATTATGAATGGAAAATGAATGTTATTTTCATAAAATGTGGTAAAAGGATCTGCTTCTCATTCTTTCCAATGGTAAATATTTAATATTTTTTGATTTTTGTTGCTTAAACCGTAATTAAAGCTACTTTAATATTTGTAATGTAGAAACATAGATAGTAATTTTAAACATAGAGAACTATGGGCTCGTATCTATGCATTAATAGGGGTCATTAATCAACGATTTGGAGTGCGTTAATGAATGTCTTTAATAAACGATGTGCGAAAAAGTGTTTTTATACAGTCCTGTAGGAAATATTTCCCACTACGCCTTTGTTTGGAACCTAAGAAGTGGTACCTCAAAGAACCATAATACTTGAGGTACCCACGCGGATTCAATTCGCAGGTGAAATATCTCAAGACGTTCCAAAGTGTAACTCGAGGTGTGTAACCGTTCCGCTGTTTATTTTTAATATTTAGCTATTTTCATAGACATGCTTCAATAACTTTGATTTATTATTCGAGAAATTAAATATTTAAATTTTTAAGCAGAAAAATTAGTAAAGTGTTGGATTTAATAAGAGAAAAATGACGTCTAGAATTAGACGTGCGTTATTTCCTTGTAAGGAACCTAGTGTTTTTGTAAAAAGTGATTTTGGAAGCACTGGAAAAAATCAGGGAGAAAAAGTAAGTACCTACATATATTATTGTTTTTATTTTAAAAAATCTAGCTCTAGAAAAAAAGTTATGGTTCGTAGAAAAGTTATTTTAAATTAGAATTGCTTTAAACCTGTATTCAAAAATATTTAGAACAAAAATATTACAAGAAAGTATTAGTACGAGAGCTGGCAACCAAAAACACACATCATCGAACCTTGTCATGATTTTTTTTGCATTACATTATATTTAATATTTCTTAACTTTTGTCCAATACACTTTTAGCGCTAACAGGTATCTCATAAGTGAGATATTTATTTTTGAAGAAATAAAATAATATGTGCAAACATGAGCCTTAACACTGCCAGACATTTATGAAGTGAACATTTTTAATTTTGTGTAATCTGTAGACTTTTATGCGTAAAATAAGACACTTTTATTACAGGGTTTTCTGTCCTTGGAAAGCACATTTAAAAAGTGATTAACCCATCATAAAGGGTTGGCAGGGTTATAGCTTGAAGGTGCAAAAATCAATTTTGTTGTACGAAGATAACGATCCCACTTATGATGTTTTTACCTTTAAAAAAACGCTACCTGTTTGACCTGCCATTTTGTTGGATTAAGAAAAGTAATATTAAATATGTAATATCAACAAATCATGACAACGTTAATGTTGTGGATTTTCATGTTAATAGCTCCTATACTATAAGTTATACTCAAATATGACATGAGTTTATTATTTTTTTTTTTCAAGAAGTTTATTTTATTTTAATAAAATATGGGTTCTGGGAAATTTTACTTGTAGGATAGATAATGTTTAAAAACTGTAAATTGTAAAAGAAATATGTATTTTCTGTTACAATAATTATTATAATAATAATACGTAAATTTGCGCACTGTGTATTGTGTTATACAATGCTGATAAAGAAATTTGCCTTTGTTTATACAATGTGGGTACCTACTTTTTTAATTCTTATATTGTAAAATCTAACGTTATAAAAACTGTTAATTTTCACACACTTAAGATAATTTTTTTCATGTTAACTGTATGAGTCAAATTGTAATGTAACATTTTTCAAAGTCCCATGTTAAAAAATTAAAATGTCGCATTTAAGGCTAGAGATTCAAATTTACAAATTCGAAGATCTGTGCTCCTAGAAGCTCGTATAAGTCATCTCTGTTGAGCTACCGTCAATTCTACTAAATAGCACATCTACATGAGGGCCCCATCCTATATTAAAACTAAATGTAGTTTTGAAAATTAGAAAAATAGGGCTACAAACGTATTATGGTTTTATTTAAATCGCATATTTCTTTGTGTCACAAATCTGACAACAACAAAAAATAATATAATGATTTTTGAAGTAAGATTTTCGACACAAATAAATAACCGAGTTAAATGAAACCATAATACGTTTGTAGCCCTATTTTTCTAGTTTTCAAAACTACATTTAGTTTTAATATACGATGGGGCCCTCATGTAGATGTGCTATTTAGTAGAATTGACGGGAGCTCAACGGAGATGACTTATACGTGCTTCTAGGGGCACAGATCTTTAAAACTGTGAATTTAAATCTCTAGTCTTAATGAACAAAAAAAGTTGTATTAGATTTAGTAGGAGAAATACGTGATAGAAATTTAAACATATCTACGTAAAATTTTGGTCATTGCCTTTTAAACTAAAAGTGAGAGTACAAAAAATAAACAAAACAATACAAAAATGTCCTTCCTTATTAGGTAAGCATAAGTTCTCATTGCCTAATAATTAACAAGCAAATTACAAATCGTGCATTTTTTTTTTATTAACCAATTAAGTTAATTGGACACCTCTACCTGAGTTTTAGTAAAATTTAAATTGTTTAAAAATTGCACATCTTATTAGTTAAATTGTTTTATTATTTTCCTGATGAAATAATCCTAATCGTTGCTTAGCATTTTGTATTGTAATTTAAAAGTGAAATTTTTTAGGGGTCATAGGCATTTATTTTGCACACAAACAAAATTGCTAAAAGTTTCATAAATATTATTGGCATATTAGCATACATCTTTTTTTACTTTTTAAGCAATTGGAAATGTCCACTCATAAAATAGAAAATTAAATTTAACGGTGAATGTCGCGAAGCATAGAAACTGTAGTTATGTAATGTTGGTTGCCTCAAATCAACAAAAAACAGCACTTTCTGGTCATTGCTCAGTGGGTTTTTAAGAGTTAATTTTAATTAAAAATTGTGCTTACCAGCAACATAAATAAACAAAGCACAAGTTGACATATTCTAAAGCCCCATCAATAAGCGTTTAAATACAGAATTTTGGCAATGCAAAAAATAGTGCTTCTAAATTGCCAAAATTGTGTATTTAAACGCTTATTGATGGACCTTTAGAATCCAACTTGTGCTTTGTTTATTTATGTTGCTGGTAAGCACAATTGTTAATTAAAATTAACTCTCCTAAACCCACTGAGCAATGACCAGAAAGTGTCTTTTGTTGATTTTAGACAACCAACATTACATAACCACAGTTTGTATGATTCGTGACATTCCCCTTTAAACAAAGTTGATCATAAAAAAAGTTTAAATAATTTGCAAAAAAACTAAAATATTAGAGAACTTACCGATTGCAGTTTCAGTAATTTTTTGCACCAAATTTATTTTTCTTGGGGTGGTACTAGTGGCTGGAGGGGTCGTATGTCTTATTTCCGGTACCACCTGAATTACTTCCGGTTCACTTTCCGGTTTTCTAAAGGCAAAAACAATTTTTAGAAACCAGAAGAATTTTTTTAAATTAAATTAAATATTTTTTTATTTATTTTGCAAATTTTAATTTAAAATACAGTATTTTTAAGGTGTTTTTTGAGCCAGTTTACTCAAAATATAATGCCCCCCTTTTTGTATTATACCTTTTAAAAACATTTCGGTATTTTTATGTCTCCATTGTTTTAATAAAAAAAACTTACTTAAGTTTATTTAAATCTTGCTCATGTTTCGTTAATCTAATCTGGTTTTCCAAATCTGTGGGCACATGCCTATTTATCGCCAAAACTGCGCTTGAATAATTTGCATGGTGGGTAAATTTACATTTAAAATCTTCCGGGGGGCCACATTGAAAAAGGTAACAACCCCCAGATTTCTGAAAACAAAAAAAACAACATTATTAAATTCAGTTTTGACTGCACTACATTTTAATTTTTTTTAAATAATTTTTTTGGGAGGGGGCCCCATTTGGGGGGCTATAAATATTCCACAAAATGCCTTAACATAACCACAAACATAACATGTTACTTTGGTAACATTTAAAAGCATTGCAGGCTATTTTTCTTGTAGGGGAACTGTGCCCCCTTTTAAGGGGGCTGCTGCTCCAGGTAAGCCCCCCAAAAACCTTCTTTTACCCACCTTTTCTTCAAAAACAAAGACATCACAAAAATCAGTCTCGCAGCAAAGTCTCAAACATTCTTCTCTGGTTCCTAAATCTATTTCGTTCAAATATTTAGCCCCCATATTTTGAGAGTCTTGAGTTCTAATAATTTTGTCATTATGTATATCAAAGTTATCAAGACAGGTTTGTAAATCTAGATCAGTGTTTAGCCTTTTAATTCTTGTTAGTTTTTCTGTAATAAACGAAGCAGCTTTTGTAGAAGAGCACAAAAAATTTAAGGTCACTAAAATTATTGGAAATATGGAGATTTTTCGGAAATGTAACATTTTGATATTTTGTAAATTAACTCATTTAGGGGAATGGAAAACTTCGTAGAAATGAACAGCTGTGGAAAACGGTCGATAATGTTGCGCAAACGCGGAAACTTTAATTTTCCGGATTCTATAGGCTGATTATAAAAGTTTCTTGAAAAATAAATAAAGGAGCTATGGAAAAGGGCAAAAAGCTCAAAATATGTATCATTTTCTAGTTAAAGTAGGCAAAAATCGCAAAAAAGGTTATTTGTGGCAATTGTTTTTAACATGGCGCTTGCCATTTCGATCAGCTGATTTTGACAGATTCGGTTAAATTTGAAAAATAAAAGCAATTTAACCCAATATGGTCTTAATTTTGTTCAATAATGCAAAATAGGTTACTGGAACTCAATTTCCCATGAATATTTATTATAGTTTCCAACAAACACATCAAAAATTAAAGAGCATCCGCAAATTTACGTCAATCAACAGCGTATTTTAAAAATTTATACAATTTGCCCTAAATCCACATTCATGGAAATATTTTGCATATTTAATAAATTATAGCGAAACATGTTAGCTTTCCTATTATTACCACCTACGACGATATGGGATTCCAAAAATTGAATTCCTGCTAGCAAACTTACAGCACATAAGCAAAATTTAGTTCTACACCAAAGCTTTCAAGAAAATTGTCTATTATGCTTAAAAAAACATACCTTATATCCAAACGTACAAGTTTATTCAGCAAAAAGGCATAAAACACAACTAAAAACCACTAAATAATCGTTTAAAGCAAAAAAATAGCACATAACCTCAAAAACGCGAACGCTTTCTTGCACTTATAAACGGAACAGTAAACTTCCGAAGATGCGTCGTTTCGTAATAAAGCTCCCGAACTTACCCGAAGCTTCCGATCGGCCGGTCGGTGCTGGAGTTTCCTGCTTTCGTGAAATTAAAATCACGGCAGCTTTGGACGTGGACCGAAGCAAAGCGCTAACTTCACTTCAATTCATTCAACTCGAATCCACAGCCAGAGTCGATCCTTATGTGAAAGAATATTGTTCGGGGTATTGAATAGTACAGTTTTTCTGTATTTAAGGGTGTTTTTTTGGTGTTTTAGAGAAGTGTAGTGTTGGAATTTATTTTGGATATTTTGTACACGTTCTAGAGTCGTTGGAGCGTGAAATAATGTAAGTTTTAGCACAGAAAAGTGGTTAATTTTGAAGAAATTGAACCCCTTGTTGATTAGGCAAGGGTGTTTTCTTTTTGGTTTTTTCGATTTTAGGCGAGCTTAAAAAGCTCAGCTTTGGTTAAAATGGTTCAAACAGAACTAGAAATGGTTCTTTGTTAAGATTTTAAACGATTGGAATGAATATTCATTGATCAAACACTCCAAAACTATGTTTAATATCAAATTTCAGTTTAGTTTGCTTTGCCCAGATAAATGAAACTTATCGTAATGTTATTTGCAATTTTACCCGCTCTAACTTTTGCCAATATTTCACAAATACCAAACCTCTACACGTGGGAAGTTTTTGTACAAAAATCATGCACTTAAACTAATATTTTATACAGTCATTAAGTATATAAAAAAACTGTTATTTTTTTTTCAGAGGCGCCCCCCTTTACAAACCCCCTTATTAACCTACATCCCCAAGACAGCCCCCCATCACAAAAACATGGAGTGTGGTGTCACGGGTCCTTATACTAATGGAGGCCCCCAAAGAAGCGTTTTAACAGATAATGTTCGCTCAGAAAGGTCCCCAAATAAAACGGGGCTTCATGTTAATTTCCAAGAAAAAGGGGAGGTTAAGGAAAAGCGAGAAAAGTTCCTGACTGCCAAGTATGGACATCATCAAATGAGTTTAATAAGAAAAAGGTTAGCAGTTGAAATGTGGCTGTATGAAGAATTGAAAAAGTTATATGAGACGACACCGGTAAGATTTTTTAGTTTTTAGTAGAATTAAATTATTATACTCTTCACAGACAAAGTCGAAGAGTATATTGCGATTGGTCGGACCTTCTCTAAAATCGTTAATATTCATCCTAGAGCAAAAATTTTTTACATATTTGTTCGTTTCATGACTTTTTAAGATTTTTATTTTTTGTCCGTCTGTCTGTAACGAAATTTGTGACCACCATAACTCAAGAACGGTTTATCGAATCAACTTGAGATTTAACACAAAAATCAATCCCAATTAGAGGAAGAGCCCTATTGTTTTTGAAAAAAATCAAGTTTCCACCCCCAAAGTAGAAAAAAATTCATATTTTCGTTAATATCATTTACGAAAAAAAATATTCTTAATAAAATTAAAGATTGTATTATTCCCTATAAAAAAGCATCTGGTTATTTTTTTGTATCCCCACACGTTTACAAAAAAAATAAGTTTTACGTTTCTTTCAATAAAATAAAAAATGCACCTTTTTAATCATCTACTGCGAAGAGTATCATATAGAATGTGTAACAATTATATAAAAATAAAAAATGAGTTATCTGCGAAGTTTAACTTTTTAAATGATCTATCCCACTCACTGATCTAACCCGCTCTTGTTTTTCCTAAGATAATGTATAGCGTCATAATACATATTTTGACTTGTTCATAAAATCATTAAGATTTTCTAAAGAACTAATAAACTATTTATTTATTTATTTATTTATTTACATATTTTTCTATAAAGCCTAATTACTTTGTCAAACTGATACGGTACATTTTGCATGTTATAAACGGTTAATTTTATTTTGCTTAAGGGCAAAGTAAATTACTATTTTTAACTTTACAAAGATGCAAGTACGATTAGTCATTTTGTATTAAACAACTATAAACATTAAGATTTGCTCTTGTACTTTGTTTTTCTAGGCAAAAAAGTAATAAAGTAAAACCCTACAGGTATTTTATCTCATAAAAAAAAATATAAAAGTGTACCCGTTTTTATTTTGTCGTTTTTTAGTACCTCTACAATTTCTAGAGTAATTTCTTATTCTTATATTTTATTACGTACCTTCGCAATTTGATGACTGTACTGACTTAAGTAATAGTTACTTACAAGAATTCCTAATGATCTCATACTTCTTGTTTAAAACGTGTAAATGTTAATTCAATAAATAATCAAAGTACTTGAATGAAATTCCAATCAGCAAAAAAAACTGCAAGAATATGTAATATATATGTATAGTTAATCAATCGGTAGGTTTTTACATTAAAAAGGATATAAATCCTTATTAAATAACATAACAGATTCTTATACAGAGTGTCCAAAAATTGGCGCATAAACACGACGGTACGTTATTGAGGCATGTCTAAGGATTCCTAGAAAAATGTTAAATAAAATCCATCGCATATATCCTTGGAGATATGAGGTGCCAAAGTGCAAAACTTCAAACGCTCATACCTTGAAGATAACAGCACATTAACGAAAAAAAATGATTTAATACAAAGCTACAGTCTATCTTAAACCATTTCACCATTTGTTCATCTTTTAAATCGTCAAATAACATTTTTATAATCAATTTAATTTTACAAAAATTTTATGAAATGAAGCTGACAACAATGTCAATAAAATCTTATGCAAAAGTGTATGATCAAGACTCATAGATGGGATTTATAGATGTTTTTTGTGTTGCCGAATTTATGCAACTTTGTTTGCATTTTCCTCAATGAATATAACAGATGATTTTTTTTTAACAATTTTCCAGGAATCCTTAGGCATGCCCTAACAACGTACCACCGCGTTTATGCGCCAATTTTTGAACACCCAGTATAATTTTCAAATAAAAAGACTTATTTTTGTTAAGCCATCAATGACGTAGGTTTTGCTAAAAAACTAAATTAAGATACGTTCTATACTTATTTACTTGGTTGATAGGTCATTTCCTGGATATACAAATTCAAAGTAACGCAAATATTTTACTTTACGTCGAAAATAATTGTACAAATAACCAATTTACATGTGTGTTAAATTTTGATAAATGTTTTTTAAACTCTAAATAAAGGACATATGGATAATTGAGTTTAATATTTGAGAAGGCTAATCAAATTTGCTTACAAAGAAAATTAAATTTCTCTAGATAAAAATTAATGTCTATTTTTGCAATCTTCTAATTTTGAAGGCGGTTTTTATGAATTACATAATCTGACTCCAAATGCATTAAATTGGATATCAACCTTGAAACCTCTGTAATTTTTTGGCAATTTATTGTACCTTGTAATTTAACTGGAATGTGACCCTGGTATGCTGGAGTTATTTTTCCCATGGTTTTTCCTCTGGCCCCTCCCCCCCGAAGCAGATGCTTTATCAGTATATGAACATTGTCCATGGGCATCCCAAAAAGAACATTATTTGTACTTTTTTATATTATTTACAACTTTATTATATTCTTGAATGTTCATATTTGTCACATACCAACCCTTATACCTACTATGACTTGTAATGTTTATTAATAATCATACGAATATATATATATACAGGGTGTTACCAAATAACTAGGAAAAAATTCAGGGGGTAATTCCTGGACACTTTTTAAGTAAAATAATTTATATAAACATGTGTCTGAAAATCCTTCTTTTCTGAGGTACAGGGTGACAAAGTTTCTAAAAAAAAACTTTTATTTTAAGATTACCAAAAAACTAAACCAGATATTTATTTAAAACTTAGCACGGGTAATTTTCTTACCATTAGGCATAAAGTGCGGTAGAAAAAAAATTAAAATTATAATTGGAAGGGGCACATTTGCGGGTACCATGGGGGTTGTTCACCCCCAACTTTTTTGTGTGTTACTTTTTTGGTATTTTCATAAAATAATTAGAAGCCCTAGAATATGATCTTTAAAATTAATGTCTTGTTTTTCTTTCATAAAACAAACCGTTTTCGATAAAAAAAATTCATTGCCCAAAGGCAACAAAATTTCTTTTTTAAGTTTGGCTTTTTTATGTTAATGAAAATAAAACATAGTTGACAGTGAAGGGTTAATTAATTTCTATTTTTTATTATTATTTCAAATAAATATCTGGTTTAGCTTTTTAGTAATCTTTAGATTAAAATTTTCTTTGAGAAACATGGACACCCTGTATCTAAGAAACGAAGGATTTTCGGACACATGTTTATATGAACTTTTTTTCTTAAAAGGGGTTCAGGAATTACCCCCTGATTTTTTTCCTAGTTATTTGGTAACACCCTGTATATCTTCTAGAAAATTAATTTTTGAGAAAATGTTGTTAATTTTTATGTTCTGGTGTCCTAACTTTTTAAAAAACTTAAACTTTTAGCTGATATTATACTCTTAGCAGGTAAAATGAATTTTTTGCGTTAATAGTTTTAGCTCTTCGCAAAAAAATCAAAATAAAGCCTATTTCACTAAAAACTAAATTTTCTTTATTTCTTTGTATTCTGTTTTATCAGATGACCTCTGGAATGTCCTCCTGGGAACTTTCTTAACAAGTACATACAAAATCATGATTCATATGATTTACGGGCGATTTTATTACCTGAAGCAATGCCTTCTAGATTCATCGAGCAAGAATCTTTGTGTCTTTTTTGTTTATTTGCTTTTGTTTATTTTATATGAGTCATACATTGTTGTACTCTTAAGTGTATTATAAAAGTTTAAAACAATAAGCAATAATAAACCATATCAGAAAAAAAACACATTTGCTTATCATAAAATTTATAGGGCTGGTAATTTTAACTGTTTACCAAAGGATAGTTTTTTTTTAAATGTCCTCTACATACAAGTTGTCCAAAAAATGGTGCATTAACGCGATGGTACGCTCTTGGGACATTCTCAGGGATCCCTAGAAAATTGTCAAAAAAAAAAACTATTGGTTATATTCATCGAGAAAAATGCGAACAAAGTTGCATAAGTTTGGCAACACAGATTGTAAAATACATCTTAAAAGCTCATCTAGATTCTTAAGCGTACATTTTTGCATTAGATCATATTGACATTGTTGTCAGCTTTATTTCATAAAATTTTGGTGAAATTAAATTAATTATAAAAATGTAATTCGACCATTAAAAAGATAAACAAATGGTGAAATAATTTTAGATAGATTGTGCCTTTGTATTTAGCAATTTCTTCCGTTAATATGTGCTGTTGTATTCAAGACATAAGCGTTTAAAGTTTCGCACTTTGGGGCCTCATATCTATAAAGGTATATGAGATTTTTTTTAAACAATTTTTTGGGGATCTCTAGACATACCCCAAAAACGCGCCATTTTTTGGACACCCTGTAAATTGTTTTAGCAGAAAAATGATAATTCTTTTTTTGAAGAAAATGTTAAAACTGTTATTTTTTTTAATAAGAATTTTAAGCACTTTTCTAACGTTAATAAATTACAAGCTGCTCTTTTCCAGACTGTGTTTTCTTTTAAGAGAAATTGATTATTTAATTATTTTGTAATTATTTAATACGAGCAAAGCATGTCTCACTAAATTAAGTTTTACTTGTTTGGAAGTTGTGTCGCCACGCTGTTGTTGAGTATAATTAGGAAAATTGCCCAAAGTGATGTCTTACTGCACTAGAACATCCTATTAATAAAAGAAAATAATGTTTTAGTGTTTGGCAAAATGCCCGTTTACTGAATAAGTCAAATGATTAGAGTTGTACAAATTTAAAGATGCTTTAAAGTATTTTTGAATTATGTTGTCATAGGTATTTGTTTTATTCATGTTTTAAAAATACCTGAAAAATAGGGGACTTTTTAAAGTGCTGTACTTTAGAAATGCACCAAAATTTGGCACCTTTAAATAAAAAAAATTAACCCCTCGTAACTATTAATTTTTAAAGCAGCTCTTTAAGGCTAAAGATTCAAATTCACAGTTTCGAAGATCTGTGCTCCTAGAAGCTCGTATAAGTCATCTCCGTTGAGCTCCCGTCAATTCTACTAAATAGCACATCTACATGAGGGCCCCATCGTATATTAAAACTAAATGTAGTTTTGAAGACTAGAAAAATAGGGCTACAAACGTCTTATGGTTTCATTTAAATCGGTTATTTCTTTGTGTCGATAATCTGACTTCAAAAAACAAAAATATTATAATGATTTTTGAAGTCAGATTTTCAACCAAAACTACATTTAGTTTTAATACACGATAGGGCCCTCATGTAGATGTGCTATTTAGTAGAATTGACGGGAGCTCAACAGAGATGACTTATACGAGCTTCTAGGAGCACAGATCTTCTTATCTGTGAATTTGAATCTCTAGCCTTAACGTAGCTCTTTAAAAATGTGTTTCAGTTTAAAATGCAGTGTCTATGTATGCGTTTATTTATCTGTGTACAAAGTACACACATGTCTGAGCATTTCCATTTTCCATTCAAACAATGTAGCCATGCAAAGCCCCGACTGAGCCCTATTTAAAATAGCTAATTACTCTGATTATTCATTCCTCCATGGGTCATAAATGTACTACTCTCCATTCACAGTTTTAAAAAAACAGAGTCACCTATTAAAACTAGAAACTTTTAGTTTGAAAAGTTGAATTTTCCACAAAGTTGGCATTACATTTCAAAGTCATTAAAAAATAATAAATGCCAAAAATAATATGACAGTTACATAAAACAGGCGTAAAAATTGGAAAAACGAAGCAATTTTTGCTTGAGATGTGAGAATTTATAAAAAAAATTGTAGGAATTTTTGTAAAAGTCCTAATTTATCCTATGATACCTAAAAGGGCTTCTTGACAGTAAGTACTTACATATATAATTCCCATTTTGTGTAAACTTTTAAATGGTTTAATGATTAGTGCATTATAAAGTAATTTAATAAAAAGTTAAATACTGCTGTATATGTTGGGACCATTGTTTTTGAGGTAGATGCCCTGAACATGTTTTTAAATGCATTTTTTAATTTTTTTGACTTTTTTTACATAACCAGCATACACAAGTGACATTATTCACAATATACAGGGTAAGATCTGTCACCCTATGGTTCGCCAGCTCTGTTTTCTTTTAATTGTGAATGGATAGTATATGGGGGAGCATTGACCTTGATTATCATCTGCATGGTCCACCACATATCATATGGGCCATGGACAGTACACCACACTTTTATTTTTATACTTGTGGTTAATAACATTAATACAATGGGCGTGTTTTCATGAAGAATATATTTGCTTAATATATTTCTCTTATTAAACTATGGTGCTTTGCAAATTTTTAAATCACACAAGTCTACTTCACAAGAAAAAACATAAACTAGATTGGGTAGAAGTCGAAACGCGTAGAAAATACTCTTCGCAGATGAGAAGCTCGGGTAGAATTCGGAGTCGGTAGAAGTATAATTTTTTAAATCACAGTTATATCAATGTTTTATATAATTGCTACACATTCTATAGTATACTCCTCGCAAGAAATGGGCAGATCCTCGCAGTAGTAAGATTTTTTAAATAAAACAATATTTATAATAAAAAATCTGCGAAGAGTGCACACTATTAACAGAATGCACGAAGAATTTCGTTAACGAAGAGGATAAACGTCAGTTCTGACGTTTCAGAAATTTTGGGGTTATTTGTCCTGACAGCTAGTTTTGTTTCTTTGTTTGAAATATTTTTGACTTCTTGACTGACACGTGACGCCATTCGGACTTTTTTGCTACGGAAATCGTTTATTTTTTGTTTTTTTAACCTTACTGATTAAATTTACAAAAAATAAACCAACATTTTAAATAGAAAATTAAATTTTCATTAATTTTGTAGAGAACATTTTTTTTGTGGATTAAATAATAACGGAGATAGGAGGTTTTTTTTTGTTGGGGGGTAATTCGGGGGTCGGACAAAAAAACTAACGAATACTTTTTCATAAAGAATTAAATTTCCTATATTTTATATGGAATAATTTTTTTGTAAATTTAATAATAGTGGAGCTACGATTTTTTTTTTCATTTGGAGGGCGCAAAAGGGGGCTTTGTAGTGATGGGATTCTTATCAAAAACAATAGGGTTCTTCCTCTTGTGTAGGTTGATTTTTCCTTAAAATTTGAGTTTGATATCAATTTTGGTTTTTAAGATAGCGTGTTTACAAGAAACGTGACATACATACAGACAGACCTACCGGCTACCGACCTACCGACCGACGGACGGATTTTTTCAAAGTTGTTCAAAATTTGATGAAAAACACGAATCTGCAAGAATTTTTGCTCTACGATGAAAATTAACGATTTTAGATTTTCCATATCGATTGCAATATACTCTTCGGACCTGGTCTTGCGAAGAGTATAATAAAATTTGAAAATTGTGTTAAATTGGACCAGCTTAAACACCAATTTTCCCCTTCCACCTTCTTGAATCTATAGCTTTACTTCATTGTCAAAGTGACATTACTGCCAATTTTTTTACTTAATTTATTGCTTTAATAACATTTCAGGTATATTTTATTAAATCCACGATAAATAAACCAAAATAAAGATAAATATATCCCATATTTTAGCCAATCTGTCACTAAGCGCGCGGATTGACTTGAGAAACATAGAAAAGAATACATTTGTACGTTGCTAAGCAATGTGCTACACCTTAGAATAGTGGGCGAAGGGGAATGCCCCAAAATCGAAGGGAAGTGCCCCAAAAATTTAAAATTTGGAGCCCACCTAAAACAGCCACTAGATTAACTAGAGATTTAAAGTGAAGGCTCATGCCCAAGTCTACTTTTTATTTTTAACCAAAAAATTAAAATTTGTTACTTGTAAAAATTATAATGAGTTTGACCCTTTCTTGTAAGATAAAAATATGGTAAAATTATTATAATAATGTTGTGCGTGATGTCAATTTTTTTAATAAAGAAATATGCGAGAAAATATGGGTTAGTGTAAAATTACTAGTGTATGCAACATCCGTCATTTTATTGCAATAAATAATTGTACGTTCAGACAATTGCACATTTTAAAATTTAATTCACATTGCAAAGCGTTCTTTAAAATAATTGTACATTTTTATTGAGTTATTTCATCAATTTAATAAATTATAATGTCTATTGTAAATTATGATGTATTTATAGTAATATTTTAATGAATTTTATTGCAAAAGCTTAACAGGTGAAACAGTAAATATTTTTAATATTGTTTGCGAAGAATTCTAACTATTAACCTAAGAAAACATTTTTTGAAGCGAAGAGTAGAAACTTTTAGCACAAAGTCATTTTGTCTGCGAAGAGGCAACACATCTAGATTTTTTTGCTATTTTAGAATTATTTTAAATAGGTCTGTAAAGAGTAAAAGAACTATAGTTGCTGTACAGGAAAATGATTAATAAATTATTGATAATAAAAAAAAATACTATTGCTGTTAACATTTTAATTAAAGCTATCTTTAAAACCTCGTTTTAAACAAAGCAACATTAAAATAAAACAAAAATGCATTTAAAATTTTAATCTAATGTTTTCGATAACCTACAATGTAACAATAATTTTACAACATTATTGCAACATCTGTCTTTATTTTTAATGGATAATTTTTAACATACTTAAGTTATTTGTGAAACACATGTCAGTCAATAAAAAAAATTCATAAAATAAGAATAAAAATAAAAAAATAAAATTCTATTTTTTTTTTTTTCAGAAAACAGATGTAAAAAACAACACAGAAGAGGTAGAAGTTGACATAGATGAACTTTTGGATATGGACAGTGAAGAACATCGAAGGCGGCATTTACAGGTAATTTTTTTTTTCGAGGGGGATAAAAAAATTCAACTCGTTTACCCCTCGATGTTTTTTTTATTTAAAAACGTTTTTTTGGTAAAATTTTCGGTAGTAGGAAAACATTTTAATAAATACGCAGTTTGTGCTTCAAAGTTACTTTAAATCAATATTTATTGATATTTATTACCTCAATAATTGCTTTTATTCAGACTTTGTGTAATATCATTTTCTTTTATTAAAAAAAAGTCACGTAAAAATCGTTAAGGGTTATGAACCTGTTTTTTTTAAGGCTAGAGATTTAAATTCACAGTTTTGAAGATGTGTGCTCCTAGAAGCTCGTATAAGTCATCTCCGTTGAGCTCCTGTCAATTCTACTAAGTAGCACATCTACATGAGGACCCCATCGTACATTAAAACTAAATGTAGTTTTCAAAACTAGAAAAATATGGCTACAAACGTGTTATGGTTTTATTAAAATCGGTTATTTCTTTGTGTGAAAAATCTGGCTTGAAAAATCTTTATATATTTTTTATTTGAAGTCAGATTTTTGACACGAAGAAATAACCGATTTAAATGAAACCATAATACGTTTGTAGCCCTATTTTTGCAGCTTTCAAAACTACATTTAGTTTAAATATTCGATGGGGCCCTCATTTAGATGTGCAATTTAGTAGAATTGACGGGAGCTCATGACTTATACGAGCTTCTAGGAGCACAGATTTTCGAAACTGTGAATTTGAATCTGTAGCCATAAGCTTTTAGTTTCCGTCAACTAATGAGTTTTCTCGAGTTTTCCAGTCTCACTCTTTTGATTTTCCGCAGTGCATTACAAAATGCAGACGCACTTTTCCTTCGTTTAACCTCCCATTCAGAGGTCATAGAGTTCAAGGTACGCCTAGGTACATTACGGCCATAAAATTGCAAACATTTATCCTTTTTTACAAAAATCTATTTTGTCCTCAACTAGTGTATATTTTTTTAGTTTAGTTCTAAAATTTTAGTAATTAAATTAAAAATAGTATGCTTACTAAACAATTTATTTCTTTTGCAGGATTTACTAATAAATGCCAAAGGATCTCAAAATGACGTAAAAGTAAGTATATTTTAAATCATTTTAAAAAAAAAAATGCATACGCCAAAATAGTAAAAATATAACAATTATTGTTACAAAAATATACAACAGCCAGATTTTTTATTTTGTTAAAAAATCTATTAAGGAAGCTAAATCCACAAAATGCACCCAAATAAGAGTTAAGGGTTGGCGTGGTAGAACCTTAAAAGCCTCCCTTAATTTGAAACATTAGATCACGATGGATCTGCACCAAATTTTACAAATAGATGCTAAATAAGAATTTAGAAAAGATTTATAAAAAATAAATCCTTTAAAAAAAATGTTTTCTTCCCTAAAGAGCACCCGAGAGTAATATTTAATCATGTTTCTAAACAAATGCAAAATAAAATTCTAAAAAACGATTTAATAATTCTTTTTAAAAAAAATGTCTTGATACTATTTGAGAAGGAAGCCCTTAGAGGTGTATGGACTTTAAAAAAAAAGTATTAAGTTTTTTAGCATCTATTTTTAAGGTTGGTGTAAATTTAACATGATTAAATATTTCTCATCGGGGCCATTTAGGGAGAGAATGCATGTTTTTAAAGGAATAATTTTTCCAGAAATCTTTTTAAAATCTTATTTAGCACCTATTTGTAAGATTTGGTGCAGATCCATCGTGATCCAATGTTGCAAATTAAGGGAGCCTTTTTGGGGGGCTACAACGCCAACCCTAAACTCATATGTGTGTACATTTTGTGGATTTAGCTTTCTGAATAAATGGCGCCAAAATTAAAAAACTTTTATTACTTTCTGAGCAATCTAAATAAGTTATGAAAAAAATTTGCCCAATTTTGTTCAATAATTTTTTTAGTTTTATTTTGTTTATAATTTTTTTTTTGTTTCAGAAATTCATAAACGACCTACTTGATAAAGCAAAAACCCTCTAAGCTGAATAAAAAGTGCCAAACACAAAAATGTCAGGATCCTCGATTTTTTTTGTAAATCGCATATTGTAGATCGATCTAAGATTATTTTGTTAGGTTTTAAAAAAGCCTAATATGCACAAGTTATGTGAATGCAATTCCTAGTATTTTACATCGATGTTTTTTATGATTTTTATACAAATTTATAGACATAGACTGTTTACAAATCACGAAGCACATTTAAAAAAAATGAAAACATTAGAATCATATCACTAGTCAAAAAAAAAATGTTAAAAAATTGGCTTTACATGTTGTTACATTATTAATTTACATCGAGGGGCAAATCAGTCATTTTTTGCTTGGGCGTAAATGTTGCTAATGGCTGACCCCTCGATTTTTAATTTCTTGAAATATCATTAGAAATTGTGATAAGTCGCTCAAATTTTATATTGTATTTGATACATTTGATAGTGTGCTTCCCCTAGAAAATAAATGTATCCCACTCCCCCCCCAAAACCCCCCTTAAATTAGGCATAATATCTGCGAGCAAAAAATAGTTAATTTTCGATCTCAGAATCATTATAAATGTCTCAAATCTTACTATTTAATCTCATTTGTTGTATGTATGTTTGTACAAGTCTTGTAGTTATACAAAAACTTTTATTATAGAATAAAATATTTAAACAAATGTGTTTTTTTTTCTACGCCACTGGTTAAAATGCAATTTGGCCCAACCCTGGCTGTTTTGGTCAGTGTTGCCAACTGCAGGAAGCTTAACGTAAACAAACTGTCCAAGCGAAAATATTTACGCAGTTTTTTGATAAAAACAAGCTGTATACATGTGTTTTTTGTTGCACATAAGTCAAAAACGTTTAAATAAATAAATTAATGTCCAAAAAAGCGAAAACACAAGTCAATAAACAAGAAATTACCAACATAAACAGACAAATTGAAATTTGTGTAGGCAAAACGTCAAAAGTACGTCGCACAAGTAAACAATTTTCGGAATTGATAAACTAAATTTTTAAATTTAAAAAGGTACGTACAAATCAACCAAAAGACATGCGTTTATTAAAAACTACTGCGCTTGCGCTAGCCAGCAATAAAATCGAAATTTCAGACTATTTTCATTTCTTGTAATTTTGCTTTTAAAACCTTAAAATTGGGGCTTAAAACCTTAAGGCTGGTATTGTGCAAAGTTGTAGTTTAATTTTTGTGTTAACATACGATTATTTGAATGGATTTAGGTGAAGATAGCGACAGCGGAATGGAATCACAAGGCCCCTCTCAAGCTGATACAGCCCCAAAATCAGAGCAAAAGCAAATAGAACCCGATTACGATGAAGAGGTAACTAAAAAACTCAAAATAAACCCCCAAAACACTTCAAAATTCCAGGAAAAAGCATAGTTTTATCACAAAAACGTTTTAACGTCATCATAACCTCACTTTCTGCTTTTCCAACCATTAAACTCGCTTAATTTATTGTAGCCCGACGAGACAGTATGGGAGAGAATATGGGGCCTCACAGAAATGTTTCCAGAATCAGTCCGCAACACGTCATACACCCTGGGCAAGTCAGCCCAAGATGGGGTGGCAAATTTGTATAGTTTTTCGCGGTCCGCAATGTGGGTGGTGTTTAGCACATCTATCATATTATTTGCCCCTGTTATTTTCGAAGTAGAGCGAGCGCAAATGGAAGAAATGCAACGGAGTCAACAGAAACAGGTAAACTTACTTTTGTGCCCCCTTAAAATTAGATTTTCTCCTTTAATAACTACATATTTGGATTTTCTTGATTTTTGGTTTCTTTTTTAGATGTTATTGGGGCCCAACACAGCGGTTTCAGGGGGCGGTAGTCCAATGATGCCTCCTCTGCAGCGGTAAACCAAAGTCACTATCATTTCTTACTTTTTTTTAAACTGATATACAATCCGGATTGTAAAATTCCTGTTATTATGTATTTTATTACAGTCAGTTGTATGTTGTTGCATTTTTGCTGATTTATATACGTTGTAAAGTTAATTTAGAATAAATTAGATGAAAGAATGTTTGTTTTTCTTGCAATTTTCCGACTTTCCGAGCACTTTTCCACTTTTACAACCGAAATTAAACAGTTTTCTTTAGAAGCAGTTGGCAACATGATTTTGTTGTTATTGTTCTGTCTGGTTGGCATCACTGGTTTTGTACTGGCGCCATCTGTTTTCCGGTAGCTGAAGTACCTAAAGTGATACCAACATACATTTTCATGAACAAAAAAAATCAGTTTTGACGTTTATTTTGGAATGTGATTTTTTATTGACAACAATTAATTTGCATCATTTAAGGTGAACAAATAGTTAGGAATGTGATACCATAATCTACTTAAACTACAAAATAAGTGAAAACCATTAATTTATGTGAAAAACAGGGCGACGAAAAACATAACCTGAAAAATGGCTAACACAGGCGTTTTGCCCTTTGTAAGGGGCATAGATTTTAGCCGAAACGATTTCAGCGTAAGCATTGCCAAATTTAGCTTCTTTTGCAACCAAATAACCACAAATTTCTTGCTTGTAGGACGCCAAATTCCCTGAAGCAGTTGGATCCATGACAGGTGTACAATGGTTAAAATTAGATCGTACGAATCTGCAAGAAATACCAAAGGAAATGGGCAACTTACTTAAACTAGAGCATTTATCGTTGACTAGGAACAATCTGGAAAAGCTTTTTGGAGAGCTTACCGAGCTTAATTGCTTAAGAACGCTTAATTTGAGGCATAATAAAGTTAAAAGCAGCGGCGTTCCTAACGAGTTGTTTAATTTAGAGGATCTAAGTACGTTGGATTTGAGCCACAACAATTTAAAAGAGGTTCCAGAAGGTTTGGATAAGGCAAAATCAATTTTGGTGCTGAATTTAAGCCACAATCAGTACGTATTTCAATTACAGTTTTCTGCTTTTAAAAAACAGTCATTTGTTTTACTAAACGCAGCGACACGCTTCCAATTCCAAAGCCCACCTCGATATTAATTCAAACCAAGCCATTTTAGCGTCATTTTCATGTTTTTTCGTATTTTTTTGCAGTATTGACGCGGTTCCAAACACTTTATTTATAAATTTGACTGATTTACTGTTCCTGGACTTGAGCAACAATAACCTGGAGACACTTCCGCCCCAAACGCGGCGTTTAATAAACCTGCAAACGCTTATTTTGAATAATAATCCTTTAGCGCATTTTCAACTAAGGCAATTGCCTTCGCTGGTTAATTTGGAGTGTTTACAAATGCGAAATACGCAAAGGAACTTGGGGAATTTTCCTACGAAACTGGATAATTTGACGAATTTGTCGGAGATTGACTTGGCGCAGAATTGTTTGCCTAAAATCCCAGATGCACTTTTTTCGTTATCGAATTTGAAAAGATTGAATTTGAGCGAGAATGAGCTTACAGAAATCAGCCCAGGTAACTTATTTTGCGTTTTTAGCATGCAAAAAAGTAATTTTAATAGTAAAGCGTTTAAAAATATACAGGATGACCGCGTATAGTTAGTTTTTTTTTATATGGCAAATTGCTGGAAAAAATCCAAGACATTTGGTAAAAACAGTTTTTTAAAAAAGTGCCCCCCTTTCGGAAATAATGGCCTTTAAGCAGGTCGACTAAAAACACGTAATCGTAAATATTTACCAAATGATTTGTTTAACTGTCATAAAATTTGAACAACCAATAAAGGTAATATAATCGGTCATTTGAAACCCATTTTGAAATTTGCGGCCCCTTTTGAAATGGGTTAAACACTGGTAGTGTGGATAAAAACTGCATGTAATTTCTTTGCCTTAAAGAATTTTGTAATTTTGTTTATTTTTTTAAACGCCCCAATTCAATTTAAAACTTTTTTACCACTTAAAATTTCTGATAATCTGTACCGTTTATGAATAAACTGCCAAAAACACTCTTAATGTACCCCATATTTTTGCATAAAACTAGACCTTTTTTTGATATTTTTATGTCACTTACCACTGTCACTAAATTGAAATAAGTTTATTGTCAAGTCCAATGCAAAATATGGGGTACATCAAGAGATTTTTTGGTAGTTTATTAACAAACGGTACAGTTTCTCAGAAATTTCAGGTGATAAAAAAGTTTTTACTTAAATTGGAGTATTTAAAAAAATAAACAAAATTAAAAAATCTTTAAAAGTATAGAAATTACATGCAGTTTTTATCCACACTACCAGTGTTTAACCCATTTTAAAAGGTGCCCCAAATTTCAAAATTGGTTTCAAATGACTGTTTTTATTGATTGTACAAATTTCATGATGGTTAGAAAAATCATTTGGTAAATATTTACGATAACGTGTTTTTAGTCTACCTGCTTAAAGGTCATTATTTCCGAATGGGGGCACTTTTTCAAAAAATTGTTTTTACCGAATGTCTTGGATTTTTTTCAGCTATTTATCATATTACAAAAAGCAAACTATACGCTGACACCCTGTATATTTTATAACATAAAAATAGACACCGTCAAGCCCTACGTCACAGTTCACAGAAGTGCATTAAAATACTATCTGTGAAATTTTTTTAGGCAACCAACATTACGGACCAAAGAAAATGGTCATATTTTTCTTATTCTGTGTTTCCAACATTGGTCTTTTTAAAACATTATTTTAAGAAAAATAGAAGAGTTTTTTAGGTCCCATTGTTGTAAAAATGTTTCTTTATATCTTATTTACGATATTTTAATTTAAAATTACCCGAAAATCTACCGCAAGAATAAAATATCCCTTATTAATCTGATGATGATAATCACCCACCAAGATGTCAGCTATAAACGCAAATTTCTTGAGAAAGCAACCATATCAAGGGGAATGGTTTGTTCAAGGTAATAGAAAAAAAATGTTAATTTTACAATGGTACTAACCAGACCTCTTGATATGGTTGCTTTCTCATGAAGTTTGCGTTTAAAATTCACATCTTGAAGAGTGCACAACATTAACACATAAACTGTATATTATAGTGTTTTACAATGAACTAAACTTGAAATATCGAATTTAAGACATTATAGCACATTTTTATACCAAAGGTTCCCTGAGAAAGCCTTTTATTTTCACAAAATATTGTTCTAAAAAAGTGACTAAATCTGACTGAATTAAAATTCTACTTCACAGACAGTTTTTTAATGTGGATCTGTGACGTAGGGCTTGACCGTGTCTATTGACTATATTTTGCAGCAATTGAAATATGGCAAAAGTTAGAAACTTTAAACCTATCTTACAATAAATTAACGTGTCTACCATCAACTTTATGCAAAATAACATCATTGAGAAGACTTTACGTAAACGATAATAAGCTAGACTTTGAGGGAATTCCGTCTGGAATCGGAAAATTGAGTTGTTTAGAAATTTTTTCTGCCTCAAATAATCAACTTGAAATGATTCCTGAAGGCTTATGCAGATGCGGGTCCCTCCGACGATTAAATCTAAGCTTTAATCGATTAATAACATTACCAGAATCGATACATCTAGTTGGAGATTTGGACTCTTTGGATTTGAGAAACAATCCTGATTTAATAATGCCCCCAAAACCTACTGAAATGACAAAAGGAGCTGGTTTGGAGTATTATAACATTGATTTTTCGCTGCAGAATCAATTAAGATTGGCGGGGGCAAGTGTCCCCACGCCTGCCCCTTCGCAAAGTAAGTTTTTATACTCTTCGCAGACAAAGTCGATAAGTATTATAGATTCGTGCGTTTCATCGAATTTTGAACAACTTTCAAAAAATCCGTCCGTCCGTCTGTATGTCACACTTTCTTGTGCGCACGATATCTCAAGAACGCAAATTCCAATCATGTTCAAATTTTCTGGAAAAATCATTTTTCACAAAAGGAAGAACCCTATTGTTTTTGAAAGAAATCGGGTAATCATAAAACTGTTAAAATCGATTTTCAAAGTTAAAAAAAATTATAACGAAGTTATTATTTAATTAATTTAAAAAATATTTCAAACTAAATTAAATATTGGTAAAACCTATCAAAATTCATCAAAATTTTTATTATAACTCTACGCGTTAATGAGAAAAAGCAATTAATAAAAACTAAAAATGTACTTAGAATGGGACTTTATGCGTCGTTTAGAATGAAAACAAAAGAAAAACGTAGTAGCCCTTTAAATAATATAAAACAAATAAAACAATACAAAGCTAAGTTTTTGTCGCGTATAATAGATCTTAATTTACATAGTCTCGGTAGCTCAGTGGGTATTCTTCCCCCTCTCAGCCGGACTGCTCGGATTCGAGTCCCAAGAGCGGCAAAACTTTTTTTAATTTTTTTTGCTATAAAACTCTGTTTTTTTTTATTTTATTACTGCGAAGAGTATCTAATAAAATGTGCATACATTATATAAAAAACATCCCTTGAATCAAATAAATCTGCAAAGAGTAACTTCTAACCCACTCAAAGATCTAACCCATTTCTTGTTTTAATTTTGCCCCCCAAAAAAATGTTAATTTTGTTTTTTTTCGCACATCGTTTATTAAAGACATTCATTATCGCACTCCAAATCGTTGATTAATAACCCCTATTAATGCATGGTTACTAAGGCCCATAGTAACGCTTTTCTATGTTTAAAACTACTATCTATGTTTCTACATTACAAATGTTAAAGTAGCTTTAATTACGATTCAAGCAACAAAAACCAAATAAAATTAAATATTTACCGTTGGAAAGAATGAGAAGCAGATCCTTTTACCACATTTTGAGGAAATAACATTCATTTTCTAATCACAATTAATAAAAGTTCGGTGACAGATCTTCTTCTTCTTCAACTTTAATAAATTTGAATGGCCGACGCATTGTTTCTGTTAGTTGGTGAAATAACTGTTTTATTTTATAATTTATTTAATAATGATCTACGATGTGCAAAAAAGCAAACCAGTTTGTATGTTAAATGGCGATTAATAAACTCACTTATTAACAAGCTCGCTGATCGTTCGCTTGTTAAAACCGCTCGTTTATTAATCGTCTTTATTAACACACTTACTGGTTAAATAACTATTAATTTTTTAGATCCAAGTAAAGATCCTATTGCACGAAAGCTTCGTCTTAGAAAGGGGCGAAGGGATCATGAAGAAGCTGATCAAGACCAGGCCAAGATTTTAAAGGTAATTACAATTTTTTTGATTTTTTTAAAAATTAAAAAAAAAATAGAAAATTTAATTTTTTGTAATTTTTTTTTGGATTTTTTAGGGTATGAAAGATATTGCAAATGAAAAAAATCTTAACCATGAAGAGTATAATGGTCGAAATGAGTCACTCAAGTAAGTTTTTTGTTTTTTATGTTTAAAAAAGTCATTTTTAATTTTTTTATGTAATGGGCCGATTTTTTTTATAGAAGTAAACATTTCATAAGATACTCTTTGCAGTAATAATTCAATGCATTATTATTTGCAAGAAAGATGCGCATTTTTTATTTTATTAAAAATAGTTAAAATTCTATTTTTTTCTAAACGTTTGGGGGTATAAACAATTCCAAAATGCATTTTGATACATAAAAATAGAGTCTTTAATTCCATGAAGAATATTTTTTTTATAAAATTAATACCAGCCGAAATAGGAATTTTTTTCAACTTTGGGGGTGCTTCTTACCCCCTATTTATTGTTCGATTCATTCCAAAAAGAATAAAGTTCTTCCCCTAAATGAGATTGATTTTTGTATGATATTTAAAGTCGATCCAATAAACCGTTCTTGAGTTATTGGGGTAACAAGTTTCGTTACAGACAGACAGACAGACAAAAAATAATCTTAAAAAGTCATGAAACGAACGAATCTGCAATAATTTTTGCTCTAGGGTGAATATTTACGATTTTAGAGACCAAACGAAATGTACTTTTTGAAACTTTACTGCAAAAATAAAAATATACCAGTAATTAAAATTTTAAAATAACTTAGTAGTACAAAAATTAATCTTATTTAGGAAATGAACCGTATTGTTTTTGGAAAAAAGCAAATAATAAATAGGGGGTAAAACGCACCCCTAAAGTTGAACAAAAATCATATTTAATTTTACCAAAAAATTCACAAATTCACAAAAATTCATAAAAAAATTCTTGTGTTTTTTTTTTAATAAAGACCTAAACGTTGGGATGAAACTCTAGAAAAACCGCCCCTCGATTATTCGGAAATTTTTGAGGATGATGCAGGGCAGGAGCCAGGTTTAACCGTTTGGGAAATGGAAAATTTTTTGCCCAATGAAATTGATGAAGTTGCTCATGGCAAATTTTACGAGGGAGATTGCTACATTGTTTTAAAAACTTCCCTAGATGACAACGGTGCTTTTGAATGGGAAATTTATTTTTGGATTGGTGACAAAGCTTCGGTAAGTGTTCTTAGAATAAATGACATTTTTAAGGCTATAGATTCAAATTCATAAATAGAATGTTCTGTGCACTCAAAAGTTCGTAAAAGTCATCTCTCTGTATGTCAGTTATTTTCGAAATTTCAACAAAATATGTAAAATTACGGAGTAATACATCAATAACCATAATTAAAAATATGTAGGATAATGTTTGTGATACATAGAAGTGGTACTGAGTGCAAGAATTAATAAAAATATGGTAAAATAGTACTTTTGGTGTTTTTCTTTCTACATTGAAATCTTTAAACAAGCACATCTATATTAGGAAATAACGTAAGTTGCAATTTTAATCATGTACAAGCGTAAAAAAACCATGGTAAATTAACGTATTATGGTTTGGCATAGACCACGTAGTGTATAAACCAAAAAATGTATCCGTAGTCGAAAAAAAAAAACAAAAGTGGTATGATGATTTTTGAAGTCAGATTTTCGAAACAAAGAAATAACCGATTTAAATGAAACCATAATACGTTTGTAGCTCTATTTTTCTAGTTTTCAAAACTACATTTAGTTTTAATATAGGATGAGGCCCTTATGTAGATGTGCTATTTAGTAGTAGAATGGACGGGAACTTAACGGAGATGACTTATACGAGTTTCTAGGAGCACAGATTAGAAGATCTGTGAATATGAAACCCTTAAACAAATGTGTGTCCTTTTTTTTCTAGTTGGACAAAAGAGCGTGTGCCGCAATTCACGCCGTAAATTTACGTAATTTTTTGGGGGCACAGTGTCGCACAATTAGAGAAGAACAGGGGGATGAATCGGACGAATTTTTGGGACTTTTTCACACTCAAATAACTTATATTGAAGGGGGCAGAACGAGTAGTGGTTTCTACACCGTTGAAGATCAGGTAAGATATTCTTTTTATAATTTTATAGTTAAAAAACGCCTTATGAAACGAGTTTTTTTACTTTTTTTTATACTGTTTTTTATATTTGCTTCAATTAATTTATTAAATAGTATATTAAAACATAGAGTTTTATAAGGAACGTTTTTTAGCACGCGTCCAGGTTTGGAAAAAGAGCCGCGCAGCGACGAGTTTTCCAATGGACAAGTGATAAAAAACGCCTTATAAAACGAGTTTTTTATACTATTTTTTATATTTGCTTTATTTAATTCATTAAAAAGCATTTTTAATTTGAATTAAAAACTCAAGATGAAATTTTGTTTTTATGACCAACCTTATAGCATAACATTGACATTTTGAAGTAAAAAATAAATTGAAGTTAGACATATTTAATAATGGCATTTGTAAACTTTTCCTTTTTAATACCGAATGAATAGGCGTTTTTAAGAAAATGTAACCATTGATATCGTTTCTCCAATTCTTCTAGTTATTAACTCTACAAAAAAACTCTGTCCCCCGATTGATTATAATAGTAAAATTTGTAAATAAAAAGTACCTTGCAAGGGAAGAATTCAGCTTTTGGCATCTAGAAAATCAACCTAATAAAATAAAATTTTGGGTTTAATAATGAAGCAATTCAGCAACCTTAAAAACCCAAATTTCGGGTTTCATAATGTGCTTATTATACAGGGTGTTACCAAATAACTAGGAAAAAATTCGGGGGGTAATTCCTGGACACATTTTAAGTAAAAAAGTTCATATAAACATGTGTCCGAAAATCCTTCGTTTCTGAGATACAGGGTGCCAAAGTTTCTAAAAAATAACTTTTTTTTAAGATTACCAGGAAACTAAACCAGATATTTATTTGAAACTTAGCACGGGTAATTTTCTTGCCTTTAGGCAAAAAGTGCGGTAGAAAAAAAATAAAAATTATAATTGGAAGGGGCACATTTGGGGGTACCATGGGGGTTGTTCACCCCCAACTTTTTTGTGTGTTACTTTTTTGGTATTTTCATAAAATAATTGGAAGCCTTAAAATATGATCTTTAAAATTAATGTCCTGTTTTTTTTTCATAAAACTAACCGTTTTCGAGAAAAAAATTCATTGCCCAAAGGCAACGAAATTTCTTTTTTTAAGTTTGGCTTTTTTATTTTAATGAAAATAAAACATAGTTAACAATAAAGGGTTAATTAATTTCTTTTTTTTTATTATTATTTCAAATAAATATTTGGTTTAGCTTTTTAGTAATCTTAAGATTAAAATGTTTTTTGAGAAACTTTGACACCCTGTATCTCAGAAACGAAGGATTTTCGGACACATGTTTACATGAACTTTTTTTCGTAAAAAGGGTTTAGGAATAACCCCCTGAATTTTTTCTTAGTTATTTGGTAACACCCTGTATAAAAAAACTTTATTTTTGACAGGTTTTCGAAACACGATTATACAGAGTTCATGGGGCGGGCCCCTCTATTCATTTAGAACCTGTTGAAGTAGAATGGGAGTCTTTAGATCCCGCTTACGTTTTTGTATTAGATACAGGTCTTAAAATTTTTATTTGGTATGGAAAAAAATCAAAAAACACGCTGAAGTCAAAAGCTAGACTTTTTGCAGAAAAAATTAACAAAAATGAACGCAAAAATAAAGCTGAGTTGTTTACACAAAATATGGGGGCTGAAGAGCCTGAGTTTTGGCATGCTATGGGGAATTTGGATGGAAAACCCCCCAAAGATAATATGCAGGTAAGTTTTAGAAAAAAAATACATTTTTCAGGGTTTTTAAAATTTTTAACTTTGATTTTTTTTTTAATTGCTGTAATGTTTATAATATTTTTTTTACAAAAAATCTAAATGCAGATTAGTATTCTACAACAAAAAATCAATTTACAAAATAAGTTTTATACAAATCGAAGACAAAAAAATATTTGGAAATCATTTTCGGAAATTTTTAAAATTTGGCCAACTTTGAAAAGCTCTAGCAAAAAAATTAAAGAACTTGGAAAAAATCTGATTGCTGATTTGTTTTGTATGTACTGCTTTTAATTAGCTTAAAAACACAGTTTATGGCAATTTCATTTTTTTTTTAATTTACCTTATTTTGTAGCAAGGGGTGCAAATTTTCTCAGTTTTTTAATTATCACGGCCACAAGTAATTTTTTCCAGCAATAAATGCCATCAATGCTTATGTAAAACGAGCTGCTAAATCCGAATCAGGCACTTAAAATGTTCCAACTCTTTTGGTATAATTGTTATGAGCTTTCGAAGGCAACTTCAAAGGCGACACCCATTTTTTTTCAAAATACCCTAATTTTCAAAATATTATTTTAAGAAAAAGTTTAAATGCAGATCCTTATTCTACATCAAAAAAGCAATGTGCAAAATAAGTTTCATTAAAATCAGAGACAAAATATTTTTGCTAAGCTTTTTTGGAAATTTTAAAAATTTTGCCAACTTTGAAAAGCTCTAGCAAAAAAACGAAAGCGCTTGAAAAAAATTTGATTGCTAATTTGTTTTCTACGAATTTTAATTAGCTCAAAAACACAGTTTAAGACAAATCTATTTTTTCAAAATTTATCTCATTTTGTAGCAAGGGGTAAGGGTTCACATTTTTTCAGTTTTTTAATTGTCACGGCCACTAGTAATTTTCTTCAGCAATAAATGCCATCAATGCGTATGCAAAACGAGCTGCTTAATCCGAATCTGGCACTTAAAAAGTTCCAACGCTTTTGGTTTAATTGTTATGAGCTTTCGAAGGCAACTTCAAAGGCGACACCCAATTTTCTTCAAAATACCCTAATTTTCAAAATATTATTTTAAGAAAAAATCTAAATGCAGATCCTTATTCAACAACAAAAAAGCAATGTGCAAAATAAGTTTCATTAAAATCGGGGACAAAATTAATTTGCTAAGCATTTTCAAAATTTGACCCACTTTGAAAAGCTCTAACAAAAAGCGAAAGCACTTGGAAAAAATATGATTGCTGATTTGTTTTGTACGGATTTTAATTAGCTTAAAAACACAGTTTAAGACAAATCTATTTTTTCAAAATTTATCTCATTCTGTAGCAAGGGGTAAGGGTCTAAATTTACTCAGTTTTTTAATTATCACGGCCACAAGTAATTTTTGCCAGCAATAAATGCCATCAATGCTTATGTAAAAAGAGCTGCTTAATCCGAATCTGGAACTTAAAAAGTTCCAACGCTTTTGGTTTAATTGCTATGAGCTTTCAAAGGGAACTTCAAACGCGACATCCTATATTTTTTAAAATACCCTAATTTTCAAAATATTATTTTAAGAAAAAATCTAAATGCAGATCCTTATTCAACAACAAAAAAGCAATGTGCAAAATAAGTTTCATTGAGAGCGTTCGAATGTCCAGCGGCTTTTTGCTTTTCGCTGAGGATTTTTTCAGGTGCCAGGTAAAATGTATTTAACTTTTGCTGACTTACCAGGTGGAATGGTGCAAATATGCTTATTTTTATTTGATCATTGGCGTTCCATCGTTAATATACAACACTTTTATACTATTGGAATCCCTTTTTTAAAAACTTAATTTTATAATTGAACAAAGGTAATATATTATGACACTCAATGACAACTGATGACAACACATAGTGCTAATACTAGAGTGCTAGATCTACAGAAATTAATCCACTTCTATGACTCAATCTAGCAAGCAAATCTGTCGCTGAATTTTTTGACACATGCTTAGTTGTCATTGAGTGTCATAATATATTACCTTTGTTTAATTATAAAATTAAGTTTTTAAAAAAAGGATTTCAATAGTATAAAAGTGTTGTATATTAAAGATGGAACGCCAATGATTAAATAAAAATAAGCATATTTGCACCATTCCACCTGGTAAGTCAGCAAAAGTTAAATACATTTTACCTGGCACCTGAAAAAATCCTCAGCGAAAAGCAAAAAGCCGCTGGACATTCGAACGCTCTCATTATAATCAGAGACAAAAATATTTTTGCTAAGCTTTTTCGGAAATTTTAAAAATTTTGCCAACTTTGAAAAGCTCTAGCAAAAAAACGAAAGCACTTGAAAAAAATCTGATTCCCTTTTCTAAATTTTTTAATTATCACGACCACAAGTAATTTTTGGCAGCTATAAATGTCGTTAATGCTTATGTAAAACGAGATGCTTAATGCGAATCTGGCCCTTAAAAAGTTGCAACGCTTTTGGTTTAACTGCTATGAGCTTTTGTAGGCAACTTTAAACGCGACACCCTATATTTTTTTAAATGCTCTAATTTCCATAATATTTTTTTTAAGAAATATTCTAAATGCAGATTCTTATTCTACAACAAAAAAGCAATCTACAAAATAATAATAAAAGAAAATTACTTTAATATTTTTATTTAATAATATTTTAGGAACATGTAGACCCAAATTTTGTACCATTTACCCCCAAATTATATCAAGTCCAACTTGGAATGGGGTACCTAGAACTACCCCAAGTGGAAGTCCCCCATGGAAAATTAGTTCATACACTTTTAAAAAGCAAAAATGTCTATATTTTGGATTGTTATCTGGATGTTTTTGTTTGGTAAGTTTATTTTTTGACTTTTCAGAAAAAAGTACATATTAAAGTATTCTTTGCCCCATTACAGACCGTAAAAAAAATATATACTATCCATTCACAGTTTAAAAAAAAACAGAGTCACTTATGAAAACTAAAACCTTTTTCTTTGAAAAGTTGAATTTTTTACAAAGTTGGCATTACAGTACAAATTTACTGTCACTAAAAATTGAAAAATGCCAAAAATAATATGACAGTTATATAAAACAGGCGTAAAAATTGGAAAAACGAAACAATTTTTGCTTGAGATGTGAGAATTTATAAAGAAAAATTGTAGAAACTTTTGTAAAAGTGCTAAGTTATCCTATGATACCTAAAAGGACTTCTTAACAGTGAGTACTTACATAAAAAATTCCTATTTTGTGTAAACTTTTGAATGGTTTAATTATTAGTGCATTATAAAGTAATTTAATAAAAAAATAAATACTTTTGCATATGTTGGGACCATTGTTTTTGATTCAGATGCCCTGAACATGTTTTTAAATGCATTTTCAAATTTTTTTGATTTTTCTTACATAATCAGCAAACACAAGTGACATTAATGACAATATACAAAGTAAAATCTGTCACCCTATGGCTTGCCTGCACTGTTTTTTTTTTAATTGTGAATAGATAGTAAGTACTATCGTGGACATTGAATTTAAAACGATCAATTTTTGCATTGCAAATATGGTTAAAATAGTGGCTTAAACATCTCAACTTTTATGCGAAGTGAACATTAACAAGAAACATTTTTCTAATGTTTTACGAAGATTAGAGCCTTATTGTTATCCTAAAACAATATTATTTAAAAAAGGAAATATCTTCTTACTATTTTTCTTGCCGGCAGCACATTTTACGTAATCTATTTTAATAAAATACATTTGACGCATTTGTTGTCAAAATAACATTAGAAAACTGACATAAAAATCCCCATTCACAATAGAGTAAAATTCAAAAAATCAAAGGTGGCTGATAAAAAATCGTTTTAAATTCCATGTCCACGATAGTATATCCGCAAATTTTTAATTTTTGACAGGATTGGTAAAAAATCAACGCGTCTTATAAACGCAGCAGCAATCAAGTTGTCCGAGGAATTATTCCACATGCTCGATCGCCCCCACCACTCTTTAGTGACGCGCGTGCGCGAAGGCACAGAAACGCAAATTTTCAAATCCAAATTTACCGGTTGGGACGAGGTCATCGCTGTCGATTTTACCCGAACAGCCATTTCGGTACAAAAAACAGGCGCTGATTTAACAAAGTGGGCCAAGCAACAAGAAACAAAAGCCGATCTTACGGCGTTGTTTGTGCCGCGTCAGCCGGCCATGGCCCACTCTGAAGCTTTGCAGTTAATGGAGGAATGGAACGAGGATCTAGAAGCCATGGAATCTTTTGTTTTAGAGGGACGCAAGTTTGTACGGTTGCCTGATGAAGAATTGGGTAAGCGGGCGTTCATATGTCGTTTTTTTAGGTTGTTTTTGTGAATTTAAATGCAAAAACGTTGATAAAGAGTGTTAATAACTGTTTTTAAACGTTTATTTAACATTATTATGTAAAACAAAGATTCTCTCCAAACCACACTTTATTTCTGTGGTAGGGAGGCAAAACGGGATAAGTATTTTTGACATTTAAAAAATGTGTTTGTCGGACACCGAATTTTAATAGAAACATTTAGATATTTACAATTTGGATCAGCCATATACGTACTTTGAAACCTATTTTTTCAGCTAGCTTCTTACTATTGCATTAATATTGTTTAATATTTGCTAGAAAATCATTCTTATAGTGACATTTACAAATGTACAAATGACAGTTTTATACTTATCCCCTTTTGCCTATTTACCACAGATTTAGAAAAATCTGATAACATATTTCGTCAGCTAAGCTGTCATCTTCTAAATAAAGTGTGGTTTGGAGAGAATCTTTGTTTTATATTAAACATTCGCCACAGAAATCATCAAATATCCCCTATTATGTAGCTAAATATTTGTGCAGTTGTGTTTAAAATAACCAATGCAATGGTGAGAAAGTTAAATAGATAATATACAGGTTGCTTTTTCTGATATGGCAAATAGCTGGAAACAATCCAAGACATTCGGTAAAAACAGTTTTTTTAAAAAGTGCCCCCCTTAGAAAATAATGGCCTTTAAGCAGATAGACTAAAAACATGTAATCGTAAATATTTACCAAATGTTTTGTCCAACCATCCTGAAATTTGTACAATCAATAAAGGTAATAAAAACGGTCATTTGAAGCCCATTTTGAAATTTGGGGCCACTTTTAAAATGGGTTAAACTCTGGTAGTGTTGATTAAAACTTCATGTAATTTCTTTACCTTTAAGAATTTTGTAATTTTGTTTATTTTTTTGAATACCTCAATTCAAGTGAAAACTTTTTTTATACTTAATATTTCTGAGAAACTGTACCGTTTTTAAATAAACTTCCAAAAACTCTCTTAATGTACCTCATATTTTGCATTTATCTTGACAAAAAACTTACTTTTATGACAGTGGTAAGTGACATAGAAATTTTAAAAGAAAGTCTAGTCTTATGCAAAAATATGGGGTACATTAAAAGTGTTTGTGGCAAGTTAATTCGTAAACGGTACAGTTTCTGAGAAATTTCAAATGGTAAAAAAGTTTTAACCTGAATTGGGGTATTTAAAAAAATAAACAAAATTATAAAATTCTTAAAGGTTAAGAAATTACATGCAGTTATTATCAACACTACCAGTGTTTAACCCATCTTAAAAGGGGCCCAAAATTTCAAAATTGGTTTCAAATGACCGTTTTCATTACCTCTATTGATTGTACAAATTTCAAAATGGTTGGACAAAACATTTGGTAAATATTTACGATTATGTGTTATTAGTCTACCTGCTTAAAGACCATTATTTCCGAAGGGGGCACTTTTTCAAAAAACTGTTTTTACCTAATGTCTTGGATTTTTCCCAGCTATTTGTCATTTAAAAAAAAGCAAACCATACTCGGAGACCCTGTATACACAAGTTTGCTTGGAGAGGGGGCAACATCAACATCTTTCCCTTACTTGGAAATGTTTATCAGATACCCAAATATTGTGCCGCAGTATTTAAATGATGCTCCATCTATTTAATTCTCTCATCATTGGAAAAAACTTCTAAAAACTCCAAAATTGTTCGTTTTTTGACTTTTTTCGCTTTTTTTGCAGGGCGTTTTCACTCTGGGGATTGTTATGTCTTTTTGTGTCGATATTGGGTCCCTATACCTTCTGACGAAGAAGAAATGGAAATCGAAGGTGAAGAACAATGCATTATGGTTTATTTTTGGCAAGGAAGAGATGCTGGTAATATGGGATGGTTAACTTTTACTTTTACGCTGCAGAAAAAATTCAAAGCTTTGTTTGGGGAGAAATTAGAAGTTGTTAGATTGCATCAGCAACAAGAAAGTATGAAATTTATGTCGCATTTTCGTCGGAAGTTTATTATACATCAAGGTATGTTCAAATTCGAGTATTATTGCCCTTTTTTTTTCGGACATTTTTGAGTTTTTTGTTTAGGCTTTTTTATTACGTTTTTCTCGTTTAGGGTTTTAAAAAGTATATTAAAACAAAGAGTTTCATAAGAAACGTTTTTTAGCACGCGTCCAGGTTTGTACAAGTGCTAAAAAACGCCGTATAAAACGAGTTTTTTATGCTATTTTCAGTATTTTCTATATTTGCTTCATTTAATTTATTAAAAAGCATTTTTTATTTGAATTAAAAACGTAACCTAACATTTTATTTTTACTGGATTGGTAACATTGACATTTTGAAGTAAATTTAGGTCAGACATATTGAACAATGACATTTGTAAACTTTACTCACTTAATACTGAATGAATAGGCGTTTTTGAGAAAATGTAACCGTTGATATCGTTTCTACAATTCTTCTAGTTATTCCCTCTACAAAAAACTATATCCCCCAATAGTTTATAATAGTGAAATTTGTAAATAAAAAGTACCTTGCAAGGAAAGAATTCATCTTTTTGCATCTGGAAAGCCAACCTAATAAAATAAAATTTTGGGTTTATAATGAAGCAATTCAGCAACCTTTAAAAAACAAATTTCGGGTTTCATAATGTGCTTATTATAGAACGCAAATATAAAAATAGGTTTTTTTTTAACAGGAAAACGGAAACAAAAGGACAAAACTGCAGTTGAGTTGTACCATCTTCGGTCGAACGGTAGCGCCCTCTATACAAGATTAGTTCAAGTTAAAGCTGACGCCCTGTCCCTTAATTCTTCGTTCTGGTAAGTCAAAAATACTTTTTAAATTGGTACGAAGGTTGTCTTTTATATTTTGCTTATAGATAAATAGGGGGCGCCACCAACGTCACCACAAGTGCCAAACAAAACCTTTAAGTTTATTAGGACTATACTGAAAGTTTTGTTAAGATACGACAAGTGGTTTCGCCACAGTTCATTTTTTAGTCAACCTCGCGAGCTGCAAGGAAACGCATACTTTTTTGGCTTATTTTTTACAAGAAACCCCCTAGAAGCTTATTGTCGGTTATTTTTATTTTTTTTCATGTAATTCATGATTGGTTATTATTCGCGGTTTTGTATGTGATTTATGAAATTCCACTGCGGAACATACTCAAAATTCTGGGTCGCTAAGTCTACTTTTGTGCCTTTCTAAAAAAGTGAGCTGCCAAACAGAAAATAATTTTTTCACAATCAACTGTTAATGTACGATTCTTTGAATTGTTGTCATTTAATTGCCTTAGAATGTCTTAATCTTGCGATGTGTCACTTGTGCATTTTCCGCGGGTTTTAACTGGCGCAAAGCATCCATGTATTTCTGGGACACTCCGCCTGTTTTTGGTAGAGCTGTCTTAGAATGGGCGCTAAGACTAGTGGGTCCATGTTTGAATTTTAAGAATCAGCAGGAAATAGTTTCTTGATGTTGTGCATTGTCGTCAAGAGTAAAAATCAACTCGGAAGACATTGTTGTTAAGATAATTGTCTTTGAAAGTAGTCAAAATTGTTTACATAAAACTTATCCACTTTGTTTGAAAACTTACCAACTTAAAAAAATTATTGTGGCTAAAATACTTGTCGTATCCTAACAAAACTTTGGGTATAGTCGTAATAAACTTGAAGGGTCTGTTTTGCACTTGTGGTGACGTTGGTGGCGCCCCCTATTTGTCTATATTATTCCTGCCGAGCATTTTGCTTAATTATTTTACTTACCATGTTCTTTTAGTTATATTTTTTTTCTTAAAGCGTCAAAAAACATCACTTTAGTGACGTATATGGCGAACATAAAGTAGCATTTTTCTGAACTGTATCATAGAGTTTTTATTTTTGCTGCCGGCGACAGAAAAAGTAACGTTTACTGACGCTACCAAATTTTTTTTCTTAAAAAGTCAAATAACCATCATTTCAATGACGTTTATGTTAAAATAAATAAAAGTCAACTAAATTAAGTAAATTAAATTTAATATAAAACCACTGTATTTAGAAGTTTTAAGAAAAAGTATCGTTTACTAAACAGAGTTAAAGTGGCTTTGTGTGCCTCGGCAAAATTGTCCGTCTTGCTTCGCTTACCAGACAATCTTTCTGCCTCGTTACACAAAGCATCACTTTAACTCTTAGTACTAAAATCTACTATTTTATGTCTTAAGCCATATTTTTTTCTGTAGCTATATTCTAAATGTGCCATTTGAACAAGACGAAGGCGGAATTGTTTACGTTTGGATTGGAATGCGGTCGGATCCAGACGAAGCAAAACTAATACAAGAAATAGCAGAAGAAAGTTTTAACAGCCCATGGGTTAGTTTACAAGTTTTAACAGAAGGTGAAGAGCCCGAAAACTTTTTTTGGGTTGGCCTTGGTGGGCGAAAACCATACGAAGCCGACGCCACATTTATGACTTTTACCAGATTATTTAGATGCTCAAACGAAAAGGGGTATTTTGTTGTATCAGAAAAATGCTCAGACTTTTGCCAGGTAAGATAATTTGAAAAAATAATGTTTGTTTTTTTAAAACATAACAAAAAAAAAATGAGGTGTTTTTTTTGTAACTTTTTGTTGTTGTATATTTTCGCTTGTAGTTAATATTTTTAAATGAAACTTTTACAGCACTTGTCTTGACATGTCTAAAAGCAATTCCCAAAATTTGGTCGACATATTTTGGATATTTTTAAAAATACAGGCTGTTTAGACAAACCGTGTTTAAATGCATAAAAAAAAAGATTCCAATTTTTGGAGCTGAATATTTTCGGTTTTAGTCATTTTTTTATGGTGAAACTTGTACAACACTTGGGCTAATATGTCTAAAGGCAATTTCCAAAATTTGGTCAAAATATTTTAAGCGGTTTTGAAAATACAGGTTGTTTTTCAAAACCGTAGCTTAAAGGCATAAAAAAAACATTCAAATTTTTGGAGCTTAATATTTTTGGTTCTAGTCATTTTTTAAGGGTGAAACTTGTACAGCACTTAGGCTAATATGTCTTAAGTCAATTTCCAAAATAAAGTCAAAATTCCTTTAGCCGTTTTGAAAATACAGGCTATTTTTCAAAACCGTAGCTTAAAGGCATAAAGAAAACATTTTAGTTTTTGGAGCTTAATATTTGTATTTCAAGTCATTTTTTTGAGCTGAAACTTTTATATACTTGGGATAATATGTCTAAATGCAATTTCCAAAATTTAGTCAAAATCCCTTTGGCCGTTTTGAAAATACAGGCTATTTTTCAAAATCGTTGCTTAAATGCTTAAAAAAAGGATTCCAATTTTTGGAGCTTAATATTTGTGGTTCTAGTCATTTTTTTGGAGTGAAACTTGTACAGCACTTGGACTAATATGTCTTAATGCAATTTCCAAAATTTGCTCAAAATATTTTAAACCGTTTTAAAAATACAAGCTGTTTTTCGAAAGCCCGATTTTAACGCCTTAATTTTTTGTTTTCAATTTTTCTCGTTCTGCTTTTTTGATTGTGGGGTTTATTTTTTCTCAAATTAGGGGTTTTTTGTTACAGGATGATTTAGCCGATGACGACATAATGATTTTGGATAATGGGGACCAGATATTTCTTTGGATGGGTTCAAAATGCAGCGAAGTTGAAATAAAATTGGCCTATAAGTCTGCACAAGTTTACATTCAACACATGAGAGTAAAACAACCGGAACGGCCTAGAAAATTGTTCCTAACGCTCAAAAATAAGGAATCTAAACGATTTACTAAGTGCTTCCATGGGTGGGGGCAACATAAGGCCCCCCCAGAGTAATTTAAGAAATTCGTGCTTTTGTATTGTATTTATTGAAAAAAAACAAAGTATTTATGTGTTTGTTTGTTTATTGTATATTTTAACTTATTAAATAGGTAACATTTTATAGTTTTTATAAGATAAAAATAAATAATACACGATTTTAACAACAAATAAACAGTCCTATTATTTTCTACAACATTATCGCAAACAAATAGTACAAAATAGAGAGATTTGTTTTACCTTAATCTTTTAGCCCAATCATTCTAATAATGCCCTCAGAAAAAAATCCCAACCAAGATCTGCTTATGCAGGTTTGTAGCCACTACCCCCAGGAACATAAAAGTGAAAAATTTCCACAAAATTTCCGTGACGTTTAGCCCCCATCTTGCATAGAAGTGAGGAGTTAGTTTTTAGTTAATACCTAAACTATTTGGCACTTTTGAAAAAAGTTTTAAAAATTTTTAGGAACATTATTTTAATAAGAATACAATCATTTTAAAAAAAAATAGTAAATCACCAATGTGAACGATTTTATAGCACTTTAAAAATGTGCTAATTTGGTCCTACAGAGAACGCTACAATCTCTGCATCAGGACTCTATGACTAAGATAGACGATTATGATGGAATAAGGTGATTTTCAAAGAGCTATAGAATCGTTAATATTAGTGATACAATATTTTTTTAAGAATGATTGTATTCTTATTAAAATAATGTTCCTAAAAATTTTTAAAACTTTTTTCAAAAGTGCCGAATAGTTTAGGTATTAACAAAATACTAACTCCTCACTTCTATGCAAGATGGGGGCTAAACGTCACGGAAATTTTGTGGGAATTTTTCACTTTTATATTCCTGGGGATAGTGCCTACAATCCTGCATAAGCAGATCTTGGTTGGGATTTTTTTCTAAGGAACCTACAAATTTTAAATAGAATGATTGGGCTATTTAATGACACAATAAAAAGCACTTTAAACAGTCCTGGTACTTAAAAAAAAACATTTATTTACTCATAAACCATTCCAATTTCCATAAAAATCAATCATCGTCGTCGTCATCATCAGAAGGTATAAAAAGCTCGTTTTCCTCCAGAAAATTAGCAATATTCTTGCTTATGGCAGCCCCAATCAGAAGGCCAGGTACAACAGTTAATATTATCTTCAAAATGCCAAACGAGGTGCGATGGGGCTCAGGGTAGACTTCGCCCCATTTGGTTTTTTTCAGCCTCACTTGCGTGTTTATCGAGGAATTCTGTCGGCGGAGAATGTATTGAAGCGGGGCGCTTCCTAGAATTCGTAGGAGCGACATTTTTGTGATATAAATCACTTTTTATAGGTTTGAAATAGGAATTCTAGAAATTTTAGATCATTTTAGTTCACAGCTGATTGAAATTTCTCTTTTAAACTTTGAAGGTTGGTAGTCCTGAGAACGTTGCGCCATCTATTAGGCGGCGGTCGCACCAGTCAAGATTGAACATGGTGAACCCAACTCAGCGCACCCAACTCGTCGAACTCACACACAATTTGTTGTTTCTGCGAAGAATATAATAATTTTTATATTTGCGTTCTATAATATGCACATTATGAAACCCGAAATTTGGTTTTTTAAAGTTTCTGAATTGCTTCATTATTAAACCCAAAATTTTATTTTATTGGTTGGTTTTCCTGATGTAAAAAGATGAATTCTTTTTTTGCAAGGTACTTTTTATTTACAAATTTTACTATTATAATCGATCGGGGGACATAGTTTTTTTGTAGAGGGAATAACTAGAAGAATTGGAAAAACGATATCAATGGTTACATTTTCTCAAAAACGCCTATTCATTCAGTATTTAAAAAGTAAAGTTTACAAATGTCATTATTCAATATGTCTAATTTTAATTTATTTTTTACTTCAAAATGTCAATGTTATGCTATAAGGTTGGTCATAAAAAACAAAATTTCATCTTAAGTTTTTAATTCAAATTAAAAATGGTTTTTAATGAATTAAATGAAGCAAATATAAAAAATAGTATAAAAAACTCGTTTTATAAGGCATTTTTTATCACTTGTCCATTGGAAAACTCGCCGCTGCGCGGCTCTTTTTCCAAACCTGGACGCGTGCTAAAAAACGTTTCTTATAAAACTCTATGTTTTAATATACTATTAAAAGTATTTTCAGTTTGCAAACTTCTTTACAACTAAAAATTAAAAGAAGTGAAGGCAAAAGTGCTTAAATTTCTTATGCCTATATGAATACAAGGAGTTGTTAAGTTATTTTTCGTTATTATTTCTTTTTTTTTATCTGTTTTAATTAATAATAAATCAAATAAATGCTATGTTTTAATTAATTCTTGGTCAATTAATGCAATTTTTCCTTGTAAATTTTTCGCGTATTCAATTTTCTTGGACCACGACTTCATTTCCTTTTATTTGATATCCCAATTAAAGTTTGACTGTTTTTAAATGTTTTGCGAAAGTGGACAAAAATTGAAGCTCTAGATTTGGCCGTTACATTCGCGCACGCGAACTGAAAAACAAAGCCATAATCGCGCCTATTAGCGAATTAGCGGCGTCATTTAGAAACAAAACTTTGCGTGCAAAGCACTGATTTTTAGTTGCTCTTGTTTTAAACCAAAATTATGCAGTTTTTTGTGTTTTTTTCAATTAAATTTGGTAAGTACACGTACTATTCGACTTTCTAACTAATTTAAAGTATTTTTGCCTACTTTTTTTCACAAATTAAAGACAAAAATGCCTAATTTCTGCACGCGTACCCAAGCTTCGGTTTTAGGAAATAAGTTTTGGCATTTTTTTTTTTCGTTTACCGAATAATTTCTTGATTTTTAAGTTAATTCTTGATCAATGCATGTAATTAGAGTTTACATTGCAGTTATTGTCTTTATTAAATTCCAAATCGTGTTTAGTTTTGTTGTAAAAAGTGCAAAAATAAAGAACGCGCCAAAAAAAAAGCGTGGCGTCACTTTTTTTAATGAGGAATAAAAGCGTTTAGCATAGAAATTGTGCGATTTAGTACGTTTTTTAGTCTTTTATTATTAAAACGTATTATAATTTACGTTAAAATTAGTATAAATTTGCGTTTAAGGCGAAAAATTCTAAAAATTACAGTTGATATCAAACTTTCTTCCTATTTTTTTTGGAACATGTAATTTTTTTGTCTTGGAAAGTAAATTTTGAATTATGCGTAAGAAAGAACAGGACTTTTTGGACTTTACTGGCCTTTTCAATTAGTAATAAATGAATCAATTTGTGGCAATTCGCAAAAAAAAATTCTTGAGGCAATTTTTAAGACCTTTATTTTAAAACTGATAAATAAAACTTTAATTACTACCAGTTTTGCAGAAAAATAAACAATAAATGATTCTCTTTAGTGTATTCTTTTGTTAAAGCTTATCTTCTTTCGAAAAACATAATTTATTTAACATACAAATCTGTTTTTAATACGATTGTAATTAAAATTACCGTTTTTGTTTTCAGAATCTCAAAATAATAAACGGCTGTTATTGATGGACATCTCTAAGAATATTTTTCGCCTGTCTTCCTGACTGGCCCTGTGGCTGGGCCTTTATTGTATTGTAACCATCGAGTTGTATTTTAGCACTTTAAATACACGATTTGCTACTATGATGAACAAATCATCTTTACGATTCTGAAAAAAATAAGTACATCAATTATTTATGGGTAAGTACAACAAAAACATTTTATAAAGTTAACACAACTCAAAAATGGTTAATTAGATTGACTTGAAATTTTAAACAAAACAAAAATCAATCTCATTTATTGAACTTGATTGTATCGAGTAATAAATAGTAGAGGGTAAAAAGCACCCCAAAAGTTAGAAAAAATTTATATTTCAGACAATATTACTTTTATAAAAAAAAAATATTCCTCCCGAAATTAAGACTTTATTTGTATCTACCAAAAGGCATTTTGCACTTACATCCGTTCAAAAGAAAGAATCTTAAGGCTAGAGTTTCAAATTTACAGATTCGAATATCTGTGCTTCTAAAAGCTTGTATAAGTCATCTCCGTTGAGCTCACGTCAATTCTACTAAATAGCACATCTACATGAGGGCCCCATCGTATGTTAAACCTAAATGTAGTTTTGAAAACTAGAAAAATAGGACTACAAACGTATTATGGTTTCATTTAAATTCTTTGTGCCGAAAATCTGACTTCAAAAATCATTTTTGTTTTTTTTGTGTCAGATTTTCGACACGAAGAAGATTTAAATGAAACTATAATACGTTTGTAGTTCTATTTCTCTGGTTTTCAAAACTACATTTGGTTTTAATATAGGATGGGGCCCTCATGTAGATGTGCTATTTAGTAGAATTGACAGGAGCTCAACGAAGATGACTTGTACGAGCTTCTAGTAGCACAGATATTCGAAACTGTGAATTTAAAACTCTAGCCTTAAATATTCTTATATAAAAAGGTGGAACCTTAGATTCTAAGATTTTATTTTGTATATTCTTAATCAAATAAAAAATATTATTGGCGTCAAACTAGCATGAAAAACCTTAAAATCTCTAACTTTGGGGAAACTCAATGTATTGACTTCATTTTTTTTGTAAAACGTTCAGAATTAAATATAAATCACTAATAAAAACGTATAAAAAATTCAGGAAGGACTAGCGGCGCAATTTTAGTTTTTATTAATGATTTAAATTTATTTCTAAATGTTTTGCAAAAAAAATGAAGTCAATCCATTGAGTTTCCCCAAAGTTAGAGGTGAAATGCTAGTTTGACGCGACTATGTTTATTTTTATTAAAAAAAAATACACAAAAAAAATAACTTTTTCAAAGAGTATTTTTTAAACCATTTCTGGTTTTTGCAGATCACTTATGTGCGATGCTTACCTTTCTTGGAGCTTCAAATTATCCCCCATCTGGCACATCTCGCCCAAAATGTGTGCCTTTGTTTGTTGGAGCGGCATATCGGACTAAAATCCTGTATTTTGACCGGAAATGACACAAAAAACTTCAGTCTTTTGAAATTGGCGGTGCTACGACATTTGGAAAGTAAACAAGTTAGAAAAATCCTCCCAATCCCTTCCCCAAACAAACACATACAAAAAAAACACTATTTTTCTTTGAAGGACAATTCTAAACATTTTTGGTCTAAAAGCTGGTAATATCGGTGCCCGGATCCCGACCCAGGTCGCGATGCGGGCATCTTTATTATTAGTAGGGGGCAAAAATGCTTGGGGTGGCCCAAAAAAAAAGACATAACATTTACACTTCTTTTAAAACCATTTAAACTTCTTTTAAAAGCATAATCACAAATAGGAAAACTTTTAAACTTTACCTAAAATTAATCATTCCAAAATACAAACGCAATTAAAAGTTTGTGCTAGGGTATGCAAAATCTAACTGCTTAATGACCATTTTTTATGATTATCTCTTTATTATTTCGGTTCGTGTGTAAAAACGTAAGGGACAAACTTAAAGCTTTAATGTTTGCCTCTTTTCTCACGAATTTAAAAACAGTTCAACATAGATCCTTCCAAAGGGACAACTCCAAGCATCTCGGTCCTAAAGAGGAGTATATCGGTGCCCGGATCCCGACTTAGATCGCGATGCGGGCATCCTTATCTCTTATTTGGGGCTGCGGAATTTTATTTCCAGAACATTAGTGATTGTCAAAAAAACTACACAAATTGGGTATTTTGTCTTTTAATTGTGAAAAACGGTTCGCAAAATATCATTGAATTATTAGGAAGTCAAATATTACGTTTACTTATATTAAACGTTGGATAAATCCTAGGTAATAAGAACAAAACGCAAATTCAATATTGAACAATTCTGTGGTAAATAGGCAAAAGGGGATAAGTATAAAACTGTCATTTGTACATGCCACTCTAAAAATGATTTTCTTGCAAATATTAAACAATATTAATGCAATAGTAAGAAGCTAGCTGAATAAATAGGTTTTAAAGTACGTATATGGCTGATCCAAATTGTAAATATCTAAATGTTTCTATTAAAATTCGGTGTCCGAAAAGCACATTTTTTTAAATGTCAAAAATACTTATCCCGTTTTGCCTCCCTACCACAGAATTCATAATATAGAAAAACTAACTGTTGAATGAGCATTTTTGGTGCGCTTAGTTCTATTTCTTTTCTGAAAAAAATCATAATATAAATAAATTAAGGAGAACTCAAATAATTTTGGTTCAAACCGCTCCGACAGTGTGGCGAATTCGGGGTCATTAAAATTAATGGGTAGGCAATTAACTTACTTTAGATATTTGGATATTTTATTCACCTACAATTTAACAATTTTAAGGCATGTCTAATTTTACTCTACGGCTCATAGATCTAGTTATTCTGGCCGTAGTGGCCGACACTTCCGGTGGGACCGGTGGTGGTTCCTGCGACTCTCGCCTTCTTCGCTTTTCGGGACGTTTCCCATCTTCTCTGGCTTTTTTACCCATAATGCTCTATAAGGATAAACATGATTTTATTTAAAGCACCTGATCCCTAGACATAAAAATAAAATGTTTATGCCTTTAAGGTACAATTTATTCAAAATACAAGGTGTCCAAAAAATGGTGCATAAATCGCCTATTCCCTTCGTCCTTCGGTTTTTTAGTATCCGCCGAGACCTAATAAACGTAAGGGACCAATTTTAATTATTGTCTCTTTTTTTCAAAAATTTAAAAACAGTTCAACATAGATCCTTCCAAAGGGATAACTCCAAGCATCTCGGTCCTAAAGAGGAGTATATCGGTGCCCGGATCCCGACTTAGGTCGCGATGCGGGCATTCTTATCTCTTATTTGGGACTGCGGTGTTTGGGGAAATTAATTTCTTCCAAAAACAGTTTATTATCCACTTCTAAGGATTTTTGTGCTTTGCTAAATACGGTCGGTTGGTAATTTTCCGGGATAAGCTTGCATTTGCATGAATATCATTTTTTTATACACTTTTTACGAATAACAAATGTTTGTTTGTCTACCTGTCTGCAAATGTTCTGCATGCCTATTTATCATATTAACTTACTGGTCAATATTTGGCATTTTGGAAGCACTATTTTTTTTGCATTTTGATATACGAAAATTGTTTGTTACTATGCTTCGCGACATTCCTCTTTAATGCCGGTTAATGCATGGTTGCCTAATAATTGGTTCCGTTGCCTATCAGCCTGTTTTTATTTCCTTTTCGTACTTGCCTGAAATGCCTCCTTCGTGATGCGAGTTACCATGGCCGGACCTCATATGGTCTTTATGGTCACCATTAAATCTGAAAATAACAATAATCAATTACTTTCTGACAAAGATTAAAGAAACATTTGTTTATTTAAATAATTAATTATAATTAGGAACTCACTGAAAAAACCGAAGAAAAACACTGTTGTAACTTTAATAAGCACTCTAGACAACCGCCCGCGAACGAAGCAGTTAAAAGAATGAATAAAATGTTCTTTACTATATTTTAACACTTTGAAAATGCTCCCTGGGTGATATGTTGCCGTGAGGTTCCAACTTTTGATCTCTACCTTCCCAGCCGTTACAACGAACAACTGCAGGTCTTCATTTGTTCGTTTCTGAAAGAAAAAAGCACATATTGTCTTATTTCACTCATTTCTCACGAATTTAATAACAGTTCAACATAGATCCTTCCAAAGGGACAACTCCAAGCATCTCGGTCCTAAAGAGGAGTATATCGGTGCCCGGATCCCGACTTAGGTCGCGATGCGGGCATCCTTATCTCTTATTTGGGACTGCGGTGCTTGGGGGAATTAATTTCTCTCAAAAACAGTTGTGCGATCGCAATTTTCTTTCTCCGACTTACCTGGTTTTGGCGCTCCATTTCTCCAAAAAGAAAAGCCTCCCTTGTAATTTTAGTCTCCATAGCTGTTTTTTGTTGCTTAGCCTGTTTTATTGCCTTTTCGTATGCCAAAGTGTTATTTCACAAGTGGTTTAAAAAAAACATAAATAAAACTCGGGTTTGCAATTTTTTTTTATTAAAAAACACAAGAATGTTAAACAAATTTTTACCTGTCGCTCCATGCCGCGCAGGCGCATTCCATGCGGCCGAGATGAACCTGCATCTGATGTCGACGTTGACCTGCCTCCCTTTTTCTGCGGCTTTTTGCCACTGGCCGGTGCTTTTCCTTTCTTAGAAGGTGGTGCTTCATCTCTGGTCTCTTCTTCCCACTGGCGTTTCTAAAACCATAAACATTAAACTTAGAATTCGATTTCCAGTTTTATTGATAAATTTCCGCGCTTACGGCATTTGATTAAACTTACTTAAGTTACGTTTTATTCATATTTTTTTTAAGAGAAAGGTTCTTCTGTAATATGAATAAATAAAACGACAACTCCAAAAAAAAATGACCTATCATCGTATATCTTTTAATATTTTTTTGAGGGGAAAAGGTATTAATTTTAATTAAGCCAATTAGGACAAGTTTTTCAAAAAATCCCGCGCAATTATAACGTCTATTACATTCTCTACTACCTATTTTGAACGTAGAAATAATTTTAAAGTAGGAACAGGGCACAACTTTCTATAAAAACGTATTTTTTTTGTGTATTTATAAAATGATAAAAAAACTTACCCTGAGTACTTTGGATCGCGTTAAGGGACCAATATCTCTTGGAGGGATAATTAACACCTCCGGGGTGTTAATAAACCGCACCCTCTTGGCCGTACCCTCGGCTTCAGCTTGCCTGGACGTACTTGGCCGTTGGTCCTTCTTCCTCCACCTGGTCTAGTTCTCTTCTAAAATATGTAAAAATGAACAAAAGTGGAACAACTCCAAGCATCTCGGTCCTAAAGAGGAGTATATCGGTGCCCGGATCCCGACTTAGGTCGCGATGCGGGCATCCTTATCTCTTATTTGGGGCTGTGGTGTTTGGGGAAATTAATTTCTTCAAATTTGAGTTAAAAAAAACATTTGTTATATTTTTTATTAACAAACACAAGAGTGTAAAAAAACTGGCGACTTACTTGCTTCTCCATCTTTTGAAGGCAAATCGCATGTGGCCGAGATGGACCGGCATTTGATGTCGACGGCGTTGACCTGTCCCCCTTTTTCTGTGGCATTTTGCCACTGGCCGGTTCTTTTCCTTTCTTAGAAGGTGGTGCTTCTGCATCATGTGCAGCCGCTTCCCACTGGCGTTTCTAAAACCATAAACATTAAACTTAGAACTCGATTTCCAGTTGTATTGATAAATTTCCGCCATCGCGCTTACGACATTTGTTTAAACTTACTTAAGTTACGTTTTATTCATACTTTTTTTAAGAGAAAGGTTCTTCTGTAATATGAATAAATAAAACTACAACTCAAAAAAAAAAGACATAAAAAACAGTCACTTAGCTTTTAAGAAACAGTTCAAAGACTGAATGTGTAAAATTCCTGTATGTGTGTGTGTGCAATTCATTGTTTATTTAGTCAGTGGAACTTACCCTTGGCCTTTTGGCTGGAGCATCAACAGTTATTTCCTCATCTGGAGGTGCAGCTTCGTTTACTTTTGCTACCGGCGGCTGCAGCCTTTTCGGCACCCTTCTAGGCTGGGGCGGGGGTGTGTAATGCCCCGCGCTGTTACGTTCTCCGGTCGAATGTACCATGACATTGACCATCATAGGTGTTGGGGGCATCACCTCTGGAGAAGAGTTGGGCGTTGGTGTGCGTCCCGTTTGTCATAAAAAAACTATTTCAAAAATTATGTCTTTGAAATAATTTAAAACGGCTGTGTTTTGTTTCCTCTTGAAAAACTTGTTTGCTTTGAAACTCTTTTAAAAAGAAACTTACGAAGTGGTTCGATGTAACCCACTTGAGGCGTGGTCCATGCGTCAAGATTTAACCCTGAAATAATTTAAATACTTATAAAAAACAAATTTGGAAGAAGGTATTTAATGAAAAAAAAAAAGCAGCAGAACATCGGTAAAAAATATGTGTTGTTATTAATGTTTTTCTCTTTTCTCACGAATTTAAAAACAGTTTAACATAGATCCTTCCAAAGGGACAGCTCCAAGCTTCTCGGTCCTAAAGAGGAGTATATCGGTGCCCGGATCCCGACTTAGGTCGCGATGCGGGCATCCTTATCTCTTATTTGGGACTGCGCTGCTTGGGGAAATTCATTTCTTCCAAAAACAGTTGTTCGATCGCAATTGTCTTTCTACGACTTACCTGGTTTTAGCGCTCCATTTCTCCAAGAAGAAATGCCTCCTTCGTAATGTTGTCTCCATAGCTGTTTTTTGTTGCTTAGCCTGTTTTATTGCCTTTTCGTATGCCAAAGTGTTATTTCACAAGTGGTTTAAAAAAAACATAAATAAAACTCGGGTTTGCAATTTTTTTTTATTAAAAATCACAAGGATGTTAAACAAATTTTTACCTGTCGCTCCATGCCGCGAAGGCGCATCCCATGCGGCCGAGATGAACCTGCATCTGATGTCGACGTTGACCTGCCTCCCTTTTTCTGTGGCATTTTGCCACTGGCCAGTTCTTTTCCTTTCTTAGAAGGTGGTGCTTCATCTCTGGTCTCTTCTTCCCACTGGCGTTTCTAAAACCATAAACATTAAACTTAGAACTCGATTTCCAGTTGTATTGATAAATTTCCGCCACCGCGTTTACGACTTTTGTTTAAACTTGCTTAAGTTACGTTTTATATTCATACTTTTTTTAAGAGAAAGGTTCTGCTGTAATATGAATAAATAAAACGACAACTCCAAAAAAAAAAATGACCTATCATCGTATATCTTTTAATATTTTTTGAGGGGAAAAGGTATTAATTTTAATTAAGCCAATTAGGACAAGTTTTTCAAAGAATCCCGCGCAATTATAACGTCTATTACATTCTCTACTACCTATTTTGAACGTAGAAATAATTTTAAAGTAGGAACAGGGCACAACTCTCTATGAAAACGTGTTTTTTTTGTGTATTTATAAAATGATAAAAAAAACCTACCCTGAGTTCTTTAGAACGTGTTAAGGAACCAACATCCCTTGGAGGGATAATTAACACCTCCGGGGTGTTTACAAACCGCACCCTCTTGGCCGTACCTTCGGCTCCAGCTTGCGACGGCCTGGACGTACTTGGCCGTTGGTCCTTCTTCCTCCACCTGGCCTAGTTCTCTTCTGGAATAGCTAATAATGAACAAAAGTGGAACAACTTCAAACATCTCGGTCCTAAAGAGGAGTATATCGGTGCCCGGATCCCGACTTAGGTCGCGATGCGGGCATCCTTATCTCTTATTTGGGACTGCAGTGTTTGGGGAATTAATTTCGTCCAAAAACAGTTGTGAAATTGCAACTAGAGAAATTTGGTTTTTGTCTTTTAATTGATTGTAAAATTCCTGTGTGTGTGTGCAATTCATTGTTTATAATAGTCAGTTAAACTTACTCTGGGTCTTTTTGCTGGCGCTGGTGTTGTGTCTATTTCAATAGTTTCGGGTGGCCCAACAACTTTTCTTTTCTCCCCTTTAACCAGCTGTTTGGGCACCCTTTCTTGTGCAATTCATTGTTTATAATAGTCAACTTACTCTCTGCCTTTTTGCTGGCGCTGGTGTCGTGTCTATTTCAATAGTTTCGGGTGGCCCAACAATTTTTCGTTTCTCCGCCTTGACCAGCAGCCGATTGGGGACTCTTTGCTGCCTTTGGGGAGGTGCGCCATATCCTGCGCTGTTTCTGTCCGAAGTGCTGTGCACCAACACTTCCACCTGGACCGGTGCAGGTGGGGGGCCTACCTCAGGGGACGTATCGGGTGTGGGTGGCCATCTCCCTGGTGGTGGTAAGTACCCATTTGGTGTTCGTGGTGGTGTCACAGCTCTCGGTGGTGGTGTCTGCACGTGCGGTCTAACTCGTCTCCCATGACGATAATGGTTTGCCATTCGATGGCAAAAAATATTCTGATTTGATTTTAAAATGTTACTTATACTATATCTTAAAACTTTGAAGGTGCTCCCTGGGTAGTATGTTGCCGTGAGGTTCCAACTTTTGATCTCCACCTTTCCTGCCGTTACGACGAACAACTGCAGGTCTTCATCTGCTCGTTTCTGAAAGAAAAAAGCACATTTTGTCTTATTTCACTCATTTCTCACGAATTTAAAAACAGTTCAACATAGATCCTTCCAAAGGGACAACTCCAAGCATCTCGGCCCTAAAGAGGAGTATATCGGTGCCCGGATCCCGACTTAGGTCGCGATGCGGGCATCCTTATCTCTTATTTGGGACTGCAGTGTTTGGAGAAATTAATTTCTTCCGAAAACAGTTGTACGATTACAATTTTCTTCCTCCGACTTACCTGCTTCTGGCGCTCCATTCTTTACAGTTCAAAGACTGAATGTGTAAAATTTCTGTGTGTGTGTGTTTGCAATTCTTTGTTTATAATAGTCAGTTAAACTTACTCTTTCTTTTGGCTGGAGCTGGTGTTGTGTCGATTTCAATTACTTCCGGCGGTCCAACCACTTTTCTCTTTTCCGCTTTGGGCACCAGCCGTTTAGTGACTCTTAATTCCTGTGTGTGCAATTCATTGTTTATAATAGTCAACTTACTCTCGGTCTTTTTGCTGGCGCTGGTGTTGTATCGATTTCGATAGTTTCCGGTGACCTAACAACTTTTCTTTTCTCCCCTTTGAGCACCAGCCGTTTGGGCACCCTTTCTTGCCTTGGTGGGGGTGCGCCATAGCCTGCACTATTTCGTTCTGACGTGCTGTGCACCAACACTTCCACCTGGACCGGTACAGGTGGGGGGACTACCTCAGGGGATGTTTCCGGTGTCGGTGGCCATTTCCCTGGTGGTGGTAGGTAGCCGTTCGGAGTACGTAGTAGTGTCTGCACGTGCGGTCTAACTCGTCTCCCATGACGATAATGGGTTGCCATTCGATGGCAAAAAATATTCTGATTTGATTTTAAAATGTTACTTACTATATTTCAAAACTTTGAAAACGCTCCCTGGATAGTAATGTGCCGTGAGGTTCCAACTTTTGATCTCCACCTTTCCTGCCGTTACGACGAACAACTGGAGGTCTTCATCTGCTCGTTTCTAAAAGAAAAAAGCACATTTTGTCTTATTTCATTCATTTCTCACGAATTTAAAAACAGTTCAACATAGATCCTTCCAAAGGGACAACTCTAAGCATCTCGGTCTTAAAGAGGAGTATATCGGTGCCCGGATCCCGACTTAGATCGCGATGCGGACATCCTTATCTCTTATTTGGGGCTGCGGTGCTTGGGGAAATTAATTTCTTCCAAAAACAGTTGTACGATTACAATTTTCTTCCTCCGACTTACCTGCTTCTGGCGCTCCATTCTTTACAGTTCAAAGACTGAATGTGTATAATTTCTGTGTGTGTGTGTGCAATTCATTGTTTATAATAGTCAGTAAAACTTACTCTTGGCCTCTTGGTGTAGGCACGTGGGGCCTCACGCGTCTCCCCATGACGATGATGGGATGCCAAAGGTTTCCTTATTGTAGTTCTTGCCTTGTAGGTCTTTGGGGCATAGCTGGAGGTGGTGGAGTTTTCATTCGGCGTATACGTACGACCGGTTGCCATGTTGCTCTCGGCATTTGGACGTGAAGAGTATCTCTCTGAAGCAACAGAGAAATTTCTTTCTAATTTCAGGTTGTCTACCCCCTCGTACATCTTCCCCAAAAATGTATTGTAACCTCTATTGTTGGGGACCGCATACCGGGCTGGCTCTCTAGTCCTCGGTCTCAAGTATCCCTCGAACAAGTGGGTTGTTGCTAAAAGAAAAACACAATGACAAATTTAAATTTAGGCCTTCTCGTAACCGAGCAAGTTCTCTTCAAAACTGGATAACCGGGATAACTTCTTTAACAATTTTTCCACAACACACGGATTATTTTCGCTTATTAAAAAAATGAAAATGACTTACATCTGTACTTGGTCGAGGGATCTGCCCAGTTGGTTCTGGCACGGTGACAAGGGGTGCGCTGACGCGTAAGCGCAACGGCACTCGCCTAAATTTCGGCTTTTCCTGCACTTCAACAGGCTATTTTGGCCTTAGCCTGGCAGGATGCGGCGAGGAATCACCTCCTCAGGCTGTGGCCTCAGCCTGGCAGGTATTCGTCGAGGTCTGATTACTGCCGGTGCAGCCCTTTCGGCTTGGGTGGGTTCGATGGTCGTTGGTGTTGGCGCCTCTTCCTCCGGTCGAGTTCTTTTCTGTAATAGGTATTAATTGTCTATTAATTTGTCTCACTTCAGTCATTTCTCACGAATTTAAAAACAGTTCAACATAGATCCTTCCAAAGGGACAACTCCAAGCATCTCGGTCCTAAAGAGGAGTATATCGGTGCCCGGATCCCGACTTAGGTCGCGATGCGGGCATCCTTATCTCTTATTTGTGGCTGCAGTGCTTGAGTTGTCCTAAAGAGGATTTAATTTCTTCCAAAAACAATAAATAATAAATACAAATCCGAAAAAAACACACTAATAACAGAACAGCAGATTCAATATTGTACAAAGTGTAATACTCAAAAACTAACCGTTGAATTACCATTTTTGGCGAGCTTATCATATCTCTTCTCAAACAATTGATGACTTTGAGGGTCGTAGCACTTCTTAAGCGTTTATATTAGGGAAGGTCGCAGCATTGTGAAAGACGGACGATGTTGAAGCCTCACCCATTCCGCCGGTTCAAATCGGTAGATCCGATTCCTCGGTCTTGGCCGCAGTTGTCTCCGGTTTTCTTCCTCTGGAGGAGGAACAGCTCCTGGAGGACCTCCGTCCGGACCGCCGTCTGGTGGACCTTCACTCCTCGGTGAGTCATTTCCTCCATGTGGAGAACCTCCCCAATTTGGGAAGTCGTCTCCATCCGGGCTTTTCCATAGGGCTTCTCGTAACCATGCAGGTGCTCTTCAAAACTGGATAACCGAGATAACTTCTTCATCAATTTCTCTACAAGGATTATTCTCGCTTTTTAAAAAAATGAAAAAGACTTACATCTGCACTTGGTCGGGGGACCAGCCCGGTAGGTTCTGGCACGGTGGATATTTCTTCCCCAGTGGCAAGGGGTGTGCTGACGCGTAAGCGCAACGGCACTCGCCGATATTTAGGCTTGGCTACTTCTTCTCAAACCTCCGCTGGAATCTCTCCTTGTCCTTGCCTTAGCCGGGCCGGAACGCGGCGTGGAATCACTTCCACAGGCTGTGGCCTTAGTCTGGCAGGTATTCGCCGAGGTCTGATGGCCGGTTCTTCCGGTGGGACCGGTGGTGGTTCCGGCGACCCACGCCTTCTGCGCTTCTCGGAGCGTTTCCCATCTTCTCTGCCTTTTTTAACCATAACGCTAATAATGATAAAGATGATTTTATTTAAAGCACCTGATCCCTAGGCATAAAAATAAAATGTTTATGTCTTTTAGGTACAATTTATTCCAAATACAGGGTGTCCAAAAATGGTGCATAAATCGCCTCCCCTTCGTCCTTCGGTTTTTTAGTATCCGCCGAGACCTAATAAACGTAAGGGACTAACTTAAAGTTTTAATTTTTGTCTCTTTTTTTTCAAAAATTTAAAAACAGTTCAACATAGATCCTTCCAAAGGGACAGCTCCAAGCATCTCGGTCCTAAAGAGGAGTATATCGGTGCCCGGATCCCGACTTAGGTCGCGATGCGGGCATCCTTATCTCTTATTTGGGGCTGCGGTGCTTTGAGGAATTAATTTCTTTCAAAAACAGTTGTGCGATCGCAATTTTCTTCCTCCGACTTACCTGGTTTTGGTGCTCCATTCCTCCAAGAAGAAATGCCTCCTTCGTAATGTTGTCTCCATCTGCTTTTTTTTGTTGCTTAGCCTGTTTTTATTGCCTTTTCGTATGCCTGTTTTTGTAGCCTCTTAGAGAAATGCCTCCTTTGTGATGTGACATTTCACTTGTTGGAATTGTCAATTCCCTTTTTTTCTTAAACCTGAGATGCCTCCTTGGTGATCCTAGTGACCATGGCCGGACCTCCTGTGGCCTTTATGGTCACCATTAAATCTGAAAAAAAACAATAATTCATTACTTTCTGACAAAGAGTAAAGAAACATTTGTTTATTTAAATAATTATAATTAGGTACTCACTGAAAAAACCGAAGAAAAACACTGTTGTTACTTTAATAAGCACTCTAGACAACCGCCCGCGAACGAAACAGTTGAAACAATGAATAAAATGTTCTTTACTATATTTTAACACTTTAAAAATGCTCCCTGGGTAGTATGTCGCCGTGAGGTTCCAACTTTTGATCTCCAGCTTTCCTGCCGTTACAACGAACAACTGGAGGTCTTCATCTGCTCGTTTCTGAAAAAAAAAGCACATTTCGTCTTATTTCACTCATTTCTCACGAATTTACAAACAGTTCAACGTAGATCCTTCCAAAGGGACAACTCCAAGCATCTCGATCCTAAAGAGGAGTATATCGGTGCCCGGATCCCGACTTAGGTCGCGATGCGGGCATCCTTATCTCTTTTTTGGGACTGCGGTGTTTGAGGGAATTAATTTCTTCCAAAAACAGTTGTGAGGTCGCAATTAGAGAAATTTAATTTTTGTCTTTTAATTGTGAATAACAGTTCGCAAAATACCTCTAAATTATTTAGGAAGCCAAATAGTACGTGTACTTACAATAAATGATGAATAAATTCACACACTGAATTTTAAGAAAAATAGCCAAAAAATTCACAAAATATAACTGCTGAATTACCATTTTCCACGATTATCTCTTCATTATTACGGTTCGCGTGTAAAAACGTAAAGGGACCAACTTAAAGCCTTAATGTTTGCCTCTTTATTCTCACGAATTTAAAATTAGTTCAACATAGATCTTTCCAAAGGGACAACTCCAAGCATCTCGGTCCTAAAGAGGAGTATATTGGTGCCCGGATCACGACTTGGGTCGCGATGCGGGCATTCTTATCTCTTATTTGGGGCTGCAGTGTTTGGGGGAATTAATTTCTTCCAAAATTGTAAAATCACATTTTTCTTTCATAAACACACATAATAAAACACACAAAATCCCATAGCTTAACAAAAAAAAACCTATTGTTCCCTTTCCTTTTCTTCACAAACAAAATCTACAAAGTGAAGATGCTAATCTTCAGAAGGACTCACCATTTTTCTGGAAAACTGCTGTCTTCTCTTAAAGGACCTCTTATGAAGCAAAAATGGACACAATTAACTGTCTCCAAACTTTACCATGTGAGTTATCAGATCAAAATAATGTAGTTATAATGTTACGAAAAAACATAATTTGAACAGAATGTGTTGTTTTAGAAAACCAAATAGTCTTTTCTTAATTTTTAAAACCATCTTTTTGTTTACAGATTAAAGTCTGCAAATGAAAAGAAGCAGAATTCTCTACCTATGATAAGAATTATGAAACAATTATTTTTGATGAAATAACTGCGATGATATAGAAAAATCCATCTGGTATTGTAGGAGAAGAAGTCTTCAATGGAAACCCGGAAAACTAACATGTTTTTCCACAATCTTCGATGAAATAATTACGATAATGGAAATGAACTCTAGAGGACATGTTTGACCACAATAATGCACATTTTTTCTGCAAAACTATTTTCGATAAGATGGTTACATTATGGAAAGAAGAGAAAAAAGAAAACAGCAAAAGAAAACTACATAAACACAAGAAAAGTGGAAAACTAAGAAAAAACAAACATGTGCTCAGTTGATTTTTAAGCTCTCTCAAAAAAGAATTGTCCTAAATACGATTTGTTACTGTCAATAAACTACAATTGCACAAATATATTAGTGTTTTAATTTACCTACCCTTTTTTTATTATAATAGAACCACAAAATAACTCCATACTTTTACAAAATTTAAAAATAATTGATCCAACGAGTAACGACAAACGTAAACATAACAGTTTTATTTTATTAAGTTGGTACTGGTAGCTAACGTAACGCAAAACATCGACACCCAATTCGTTAAATTCCAAATCATCGACCAGGGTTGTACACGAATACTTTTTTTTGTATTCGAATACGAATACTTAGCTACATGTTAAGCACGAATACGAATACAAATACATTTGAAACAACATGTATTTGGGTACGAATACGAATACAAAGTATTCGTAAAACTACGAATACAATATTGCGAATACAATTCCCACGATTTTTGGCGCAAAATTTAAAATTATTGCAAAACGAACTTGTTCGTTTGTGTTCGACTATAAAAATGTATTCGTAAATTTACGAATACGAATACTATCACTTGAATTTTTACGAATAAAAATACAAAATCATTTGAAAAAAATGTATTCGAATACGAATAACGAATACTGTTAAAGTATTCGAATACAGTGTTCGAATACTTGTATTCGTGTACAACCCTGTCATCGACACCCAACTCGTCGACGATTCAACTTAACGTACCCAATTCATCGACAACCAGTTTGTCGAATTCCAATTCATCGGTAAGTTGCGAGCAGACGAATTGTGGGTCGTTAAATTGAGTTTTGAAGTTGTGGGTAAGTTTAGTAAGGCTCTAAAGAAGATAGGAACTAGCAATAGTCGACATTTTGGGTCCACATGGGAATCTTTTCGATTTTTTCATAAAATTAAACAATTTGTTGGATTTTTTGTATTATTTTTCTTGTCATAAAGAAACGTGGACCCAAAATGTCGACTGTTGTTTATTCCTATTTACTTAAGAGCCTTACTTTTAGGGCTTAAACGCATTTTAATACTGATCGTTGGTTTTTTGATTTGAGGCGAAAAAAAAGCATAATTTTTACAAAACCATAATTTATTGTCAAACTATTACATTAATTAATATTTAAACATTACAAAAATTGTTTTTACACGAAATGTACAATTTTGAGTTACACAGGAAAAACAACTAATACTTTGATGTAGTTAAATAATGGATTTTTAGTCTAGAACAACTATCACAGCACAAAATGGAAAATTATACAAAACTTATTATTTAAATATTTAACCAAGAAACGTAGAAAACAAAGCAAGAAATTAATTTTCTTTAAACATTTAACCTAAGCACCATAAATTGACCTGATGAAAAAATTTATTTTTTTTATTTTATTTAAATTTTAAGTTTTTTTTTACACATTTAACATTGTATTTCTAAAGTAAAAGATAAAACTGTACACATAAAAACAAGACATTATTTTTATTAGACACGAAAAAAAAAAATGGAGCCCCACAAAAGGGGGCCCTTAGCAATAAAATGGGGCCCCTTAAACAATTTTTCGCGCTCAAATTAATTCTTTTTCAAAATTCTCCCAATCTGCTGCTGTTCCGTTTGTTGGGCCCCACTTTGGGGCTGCTGGGGCTGCTGGGGCGACTGCACCGTAACCGCTACAATAGGGGCCCCACTCGCAGTTTGTATCCTGACCGGGCTCCCTTGTCTCACATTTTGACTTTGTAGGGCCGCTGAAACATGAGACAAAAGTGCTTGTTGCGCTTGCGATGTTTGCCCCCCTTGCATTCTGATTCCGGCCAAAGCCCCCGCTAAAGTGGAACCCCCTTGCTGGGGGCGCAACGCACTCGTCAAAGCTTGAGAAGCTGCAACAACTTGAATGGTTTGTTTACCACCCGGACCCGTATTTACCGGAATAACCCTTGAAGTCCCTTTTGCTAAGACAACGGGGCCCGGAGACACATTTAAGGGGGCCCTGATTACTTGTTGGAATTGTTGAACCGTCATGGTACTATTTAATGGTTTTGACCCCACGATAAGTTGCGTTTGCATGTTGGATTTACCACCAACTTGAGCAATGTTGATTTTTTGACCGGCTAGCTTTTTTTGGGCTAGAAGTTGTTGTTGCATTTGAATTTGACGCAATTGTTGCTGGTTTGTTTTAATTGTTGAGGCGAGTTGGGCTTTACCACCTTGTGTCACTATGTTCATTCCGGTAACTGGTATTGTTACCGTTTGTGACGCTAGAAAAAAAGAAAAGAAAAATAAACATCAAATCTTTGCGCAACATAAAAAGTTATGAAAATTACCAGAATTTACCAACGGTAATTTGGCTGTTACCGTTGGTAATTTCTGGTAATTTTCGCCAAACTGCCTGATTCGTCCAAAAATACAAGTTTTGACACACATTTCTTGGTAATATCTTACCTCCAGTGTTGGAAACCGTCTTAACCAAAGTGGCAACCTGCCCGCCAGAAGTCCCGGCTTGCGCAATGGCCTGCGTGGCATAAACTTGCGGCCCCAACGTTTGCAAAGGCGAAGATTGGCCTTGTTGAGCCGCAGCTGCGGCTTTTTGCTGCAACTGTTGCTGCTTTTTCAGAATTTGTGCCACCTCAACTTCGGTAACAGCTCGTGCCGTTTTACCAGCGACGGTAACTGCACCTTGGCGCACAAATTGGGCACGGTTTTGTGCTTGCGAGAATTGTACCACAGCAGGTTGGCCACCTGGAAAAAATTTAAGGATTGAAGCGGTTGGGGCTAGAACCAAGAAAAAACAATGTGGTAAAATTTGGTAATTTTGGTTACATTTAAAAAATGTATGTATAATGAATTGTGGATCAATAAAATTGTTAATAATCATGCAATTATTGCTGGTAATTATAAAATTACCGTTGGTAACTTGTCTACTTTTACATTTAACCGTCAAAATAACCATTTTTTTAATTTTTAACCTCGTTTTTAACACTTAAAACCTGCAAATTTATGTAAAAAATCCACTTACCGATGGTAACCGTAGCCTGATGCGTCCCACCTTTACCAGCTTGGGCTTGTAACCTCAAATGATGCTTTAAATGCGCAGCTTGCTTAATAACTTGCAATTGCGCTGGCGTTATTGATTTACCGGCGGTAGCTGTACCAACACCTTTACCAGGCGCCGAAACCAAAAGCCGTTGCGTTGTAGCGGCTTGCAGTTGCGCTGGACTTAACCCGGAAACGGAAACAACGGTAGCGTTGCTTTGGAGTGGGGATGCTATAAGCCGTTGCCCCGTTGGGGTACGCACTGTGTCTGAAACAACGAGAAGTTCTGCTTAGATTAGAAAAAGGGAAATTGCGAATTGTGACAGAAAAAACTACATAGGAAGGAAACTAAAAGAGATTACCAGGTTACCACATTACCAAAAATACAAAATTACCAAAAAAAGAAGGCAGCAGCGTTATAATTGAAAATTACCTATCAGAAAGTTAATAGTTTGTAAAAATGAATTACCAGAATGTTATTTTGGAAATTTTACCATAATTAAATTACCAAGATGGTAATTTTACTAAAAATACTGAAAATTTGCCTGTTACTAACAAAAACATTACACCTACTGCATTTTTTTGTAAGAAACACCAAAATACAACAAAATTACCAACAAAAAATCGGTAAACTTACTTGGTGGCGTATTCGGAGCACTAATAGACGCAGAAGTAACCACAATACTTTGCGAATGGCTGGCAACAGCTTGGACAATTTGCGCCGTCGCAGTTTGTACCGGAGTTACTTGCGAAACCCCGCCTATTTGTGGAGGGGGCGGCGTCGGTTGCGAAGACGTTGAAGCTGCAGCTTGAACAGCTGCATTACCAGCTTGACCTAGACTTGCTTTTAGAAGAAGACGTTGTTGTTGGTCGGCGGACATTTTCTTCTCACGAGCGATACGCTCACGTTCTGCTCGCCTTGCTGCCACTTCTAGATAATTTAAGAAAAAAAAACTATAAATCTTTGCAAAAAAGGCAAAATTACCACTGGTAATTGATGGTAATGTAAGTCAAATTGTTTTATTTTTTAATTTTTATGCATATCTTGGCAAAACATGAAAAATGGTTAAAATTACCAGAATTACCGTTGGTTACTGCATGTTTACCGTTGGTAATTTCTGGTAATTTTCACCAAATTGTCTGAATCGTGCAAGTATAACATTTTTCCAAAACTATTTTTTTAATTGTTGGTAATTTTTTAATTTCCTTACCTTGAGGTAATACAGGGTGGTCCAAATCAATTCCGCACTCATTTAACAAAGCAGTGTGCTTCGGATTTTTCAAAAGTGGATTATTAACCCCAGTTCTAGTAGTTGGTGTCCTTTTTGTGGACATACTTTTCATGCTTTCGTAACATTGAATCATAGTTTGTGAAAATGAGGAATTGTTATCTTGGGTATAAAGTTGGGAGGTTCGCATTGTACGGTTTGATTTTTGTTGAGAGGTTAAACCGAATTTATTTTGAGGTGTGGCGTTTGCTGAGGAAGGTGATTTTGTCTTTTTCTTGCGCATTGTCGAGTCAAAAGTTGGTTTGCCTTCTTCGCGTTGCATTAGAGCTGTTTCGTATCTTTAGAAAAAAAATAAAATTGTTTTTTTTTGCCAAATTTCAATATAATTTTGATGATTTTTTTTTCCTTAAAACTTACCTTTGTCGACATTGTTTCGGAGATCGATACGTAACAGAAATAGTATTAACGTAATCAGCAACAAAATCCCAATTTGGAACATGAGCCGGACTCAAAACTAATAAATTCAGAGGAAGACCTTGAAAACTTTGTATGACCTTCAACAAAGCCATATCTTCGTGGATTGTCCATTGATGGAAAAGAGTTTGCTCGATTGGCGGCTTCGCTGAACCGGATTGTCCAGTTATTGAGCCAGGTCTACCAAAAAAAAATAACAAATGTTGCTTTAAATAACTTTTTCTATAACCTTAAAAAATGGACAATGTTTCCAAGATAAAAAAAAGTCTAAAGAAAAACCTTATAAGCAAAAAAAATTTTGGGCTATTAATTTTAAACCTCAGAATTGACTCTTCGCTAATTTACTTGAGTTAATAGTTTGCACTCTTCGCAGACTTTAATGAATACTTTAAAAATGATTTTTTTAATAATTTTCTGTTTTTAAAAAGTCTAAAAAAAACCCCTTTTAAGCAAAAAAAAATGTTGGACTATTAATTTTAAACCTCAGAATTGACTCTTCGCTAATTTACTTTGGTTAATAGTTTGCACTCTTCGCAGACTTTAATGAATACTTTAAAAATAATTTTTTTAATAATTTTCTGTTTTTAAAAAGTCTAAAGAAAACTCTTTTAAGCAAAAAAAAATGTTGGGATATTAATTTTAAACCTCAGAATTGACTCTTCGCTAATTTACTTCGGTTAATAGTTTGCACTCTTCGCAGACTTTAATGAATACTTTAAAAATGATTTTTTTAATAATTTTCTGTTTTTAAAAAGTCTAAAAAAAAACCTTTTAAGCAAAAAAAAATGTTGGGATATCAATTTTAAACCTCAGAATTGACTCTTCGCTAATTTACTTCAGTTAATAGTTTGCACTCTTCGCAGACTTTAATGAATGCTTTAAAAATGATTTTTTTAATAATTTTCTGTTTTTAAAAAGTCTAAAGAAAACTCTTTTAAGCAAAAAAAAATGTTGGGATATTAATTTTAAACCTCAGAATTGACTCTTCGCTAATTTACTTCAGTTAATAGTTTGCACTCTTCGCAGACTTTTATAAAAACTTTAAAAATGATTTTTTCATAATGATTTTCTGTTTTTACACAATTTCAAATAATTACCTTAAAGGATCTATAGGACGGACCAATCCCCGTACCCTATGAAATTTGGAGTCCCTCCTCACCTTAACCAAGGGGTGAGGGTGAAATAATGACCTTGGAGCCGTTGAAGGGCTTTCTTTTCTTGCTATTTTTAACGGGCGTCGCGAGTCAGTAATGCCCGCTTCTAATCGATTACGTTTTGCCTCCCTTTTAATGTATACAGGGGGTAGTTGTGATTCTGACATTATTTGTGTGTCGTACAAAAACGCCATTGTGTAATCGATGTAAACATCGGCGTCTTGTTGAGGGGGCGTTGGGGGGCACCACATCTAAAGAAGGATTGCAAAATTTCAAAAAGGTACTTTTTTTTTGTTGTAAATTTCTTGAAAAAAAATTGTATTTTTTTGTCTGTTAAATTTTGTATTTTCTTTTTTTTATTAAATGATTTTGGTAGCTTTTGTAATTAACTTACCGGCATTTGTTCGTTGGTATTTTCCGAAACCCAAATCTGCAAGAAAGACGAGGAAAAATCGTAAGTTTGAATTCTTTTAAAACTTTTTTTAATGTAATTTTTCTGGACTATTTTCGACTTGTAAAATATTAATACGTACCACAATGGTGATTTTTCTTAAACAATTAATATACATTAAATGCTTTATTTATTAAAACAAAATCTGTTTTTTAAACTTTTTAATTCATAGTTTTTTTTTTTACGCAAAATGTATAATTTTTTTTTAATTTTAATATTTCTGCTTTTTTATAAATTTGCCAATTTTTAAAATTAAAGCCAATTTATTGTTTAAACAAATGGACCAAATTATTACCAAATGAAGCATATTCGTACAAAAATTGGTTGGGGTTACCTAGGATATGTGTCATACCACCCGTCGTTCTAGATGCTAACTGACATTACTTCTTTACTTTATACTTTTATCAAATATAACGCTAATATACCAAAAAACAACAAACTGCCGGTTTAAAACATTCTACGTACCCGCAAAAAGGTTTGTATAACATTTAGAGAGTGTTTTACATCTTTAATTCTTTATAATTAGGTAAAAAATGAAATTATGACTCATTTACAAAAGGATTTCCGTAAATGTTTAAAATAATCCGCATTTTCTTGGATGCACGGATTTTGCATTAAAAGTACCTTTGTAAATGAGTCATTATGTCATTTTTTAGCTAATTATCTAAAATTGAAAATGTAAAACACTCCGTAAATGTTATACAAACCTTTTAGCTAGTATGTTACATGTTTTAAAGCGGCTGCTTGTTGTTTTTTGATATATTAGCGTCATATTTGTTAAAAGTATGAAAATAATGACGTTATGTCAGTTGGCATCTTGAACAACAGGTCTACCGTGCAATGGAAAAAAAGTGTATGTGCAAAAATCGGATTTTGAAAAAATAAGGTTTTATTCAATATGCTTAACATTGAACTGCAGGTACACCTTCAGACGTATTAATACCTAAATATTTATCAATAAAATAATGTTTAAAGTATGATTATCGTTTTTGCATGGTCCAAAAAACGTATAAATCAGTAAACATGTCAAAATCAGATACATTCTTTTTCCATTGCACGGTAGAGGTGTTATGACACATATCCATTGAAACCCCAACCAATGACATGGTCCATTTATAATTTTAAGAAAAATGTTTTAATTTAGAATTAATTTTCAAGTTTTACAATTTTTTTTCATTTTTTCGTTTTTTTTTATTTAGGATAGGATTTTACGAGGCGAGATAGTCCAGGTTTGTAAAGAAGCCCCCTTGCTCTTATACGTCCAGCGGGGCAGTGTTTTGGTGCCCCTACGGACTTGGAACAAGAAGGCACCAAAACCCGCGACCACCCCGCCTTAAAGAAACAATAGACAAAATAGCAAGAGAACTTCTTTTTATTTTCATATCATTCATATACCATCATTTAAGGTTATGTACAAAAGTTAACATTTTCACAAAATAATAAAAAATATTACAAAGGTGCGGCCCAAAAACAGTTTAATCCAGAGAAAAACTGTAACATTTTGGCCAAAAAAAAAGAACACTGCAATACAATATTCTTTCAAAGTAAATATTTTAAAAAAATTGGAAACTATTTAAAATGTATATAAATTAATTAAAAATGAAACCGCTATAAAAAAATCAGCCTATTAGAAACGAAAATTACTAATTAGGATTAGCGGTGAAATAAATTTAAATGTGAAAATGTAAATTTAACAAATAAAAAGTTACTACTAATTTTTTTGGCTTCAAAAACCATTCGCTCAAAAAATGTACAAGGGCTAAGAATAAAAATTGTTTTGTAAAAAAACTATAACTCTAAATGTATTTACAACTTCTAACTAAATCACATTAATTACCAAATAATTACCAGTTTTTTTTGTTTTTATAAAAAACCTTTTTTTTTTTTCATTTCTTGATTTTTATCAAAACAATCGATTTTTATTAACATAGTTTTAGTACATCGATTTTTTTACCAAATTTTACGCCTCATTTTCTGATTTTTTAGTATCGTTCGTATCACAATCATTGTCAGTATTATTTTCTTCCAAGTTTTTACTAGTATTCGTTGATTTTACCACCCAATTGTCTAAAGTTTTGTTATTTGCAGATTTAAATTTTTTTGCTGATTGTTTTACTTTCGGAGTTAGTTTTACGTTTTTTGTTAATTTTGGGGGTTCAACGTCGTCAGATAAACCGTTGTCTAGATGATCATTAACGTTTGAATCAAGATCTGGAGGAGCAACAGTATTTTCAGTTTCAGATTCTTTTAAATTATCTTTGATGTCATTTAATTCGTTAGTAGTGTCCATATTTTCAGTTGTATCATTTTCGATCTTGTCTGAATCATGTAAATCATTATTTTCAACTGATTTTGCACTGTCTTTTACATCTTTTGTTTCTTTAACTATTTCTTCATCATGATCTTTAATATCAACGTTAATTGATTCAGAATTTGAAATTTTATCAGAATTATCGAGAACTGTATTAGAATCATCTAAAATTTTATCAGAATCGTCCAAAATTTTATCAGAACCTTTTAAATCCTTATTAGAATCTAAATCATTCTCAGAAACTTCTGCAATTTCTTGCGTTGATTCCAAAACCTCATTGCTATTATCAATTTTCGTTTTATTCAACATACAATCTGTTAACATAACTTTACAAAATTTAGGCGTTTTGTTAATTTCATCAAAATCATTTTCAACATCAACGTTTGAAGATTCGCTTTTATTTTCAGAATTTGTAGACATTTTCGAAGTTTCATCTACATCAACAACTTTTTTTGCACTATCTATTAAATCATCATTTTTTCCTGTATCATTTTGCAAAACAGTGTCATTATCAAGTGTTTCAGTTGCTGATTTAGTAACTTCAGTTGAATCATCAACATTTGATGACATTTCCAAACTGGAATCATGACAAATAGTTGAATTCTTAACAGAGTCCCGTTTTTTAAAGATCCCCGAAAAGATATTCTCGTCCTCCGACATTTCAGAATTATTCCTGCTTTTATTAATGATTGGTTCGTTGTCAGAGTCATTAAAATCATTACTGACAGTTCTGATTTTGTTATTAGCGAATTTTTTGTTACTCAGTCGACTGAGCTTACGTTTCGGCTTTGATTTGTCGTCATCAGTTGTATTGTCTTCGGAAATCGAGATTTTTGCACGTTTTGTGCCTTTTTTGTCGCTATTAGGGGTGTTTTTAATTGGTTTAACCCCTGGTAGGATTGGACTGACGTCTAAAGTCCACAAATTGATTGGGACTGTACCCCGTGACCTTGTACGAGGTGAATTGCCTTTTAGAGGTCGTGGCGTCACTAATTTAGTGTCGCCATTTACTTTTGGCTTTTCTGGAGTTGCAGCAACTGGCTTTTTTTGTGGTGTCTTTTGCTTTAAGACCTTTTTCTTAACTTTTGGAAGCGGAAGTGACCTATTTTGTGGTTGCAACTGTGGCTTAAGCGACCTACTTTGACCTTGAAGTGACCTATTGTGACTTTGAGCCTTGTTTTGACCTTGCAGCGACCTATTTTGACCTTGAAGCGACTTATTATGAGCTTGAGGCCTGTTTTGAGCTTGCAGTGACCTATTTTGTTTACTATTCTGTTTTTTCTTAACTAATTTTTTATTTCTAGAGTTACTTAATGATTTTTTGGGTATAATTTTGGTTTTTTTAGTTGTTTTAGATGTGACGCTAACCTGATTCGTGGCATCTTCGCGATCGAAGGTTAGAATGTCGTTTTCTTCTTCTAGTTCACGGGCGCGACGTTCTTCTTCTTCTTTCATGGCGGCTAGGCGGTTGGCCTCCCATTCGCGCTTTTGTTCTTCGATTTGACGTTCGGCCGCTGCTAAGACTTCAGCTGATAATTCAGTGTCTTCTATAAATTTCATGGCGTATTTTTCGATTGGTGTTAGCTGGAAATTTGATTTTTAAGAAATCGGGGACGAAAAATGGGGTTTTTGGGGTAAATAAGGGTAAATCAGTTAGGGGTGAAAGACATTTTTATAAGTTTGAAATCATGGCAATCAGTTGAACTATGCAGATCATCATTTCATAGTTATTTAACCAGTGTGTTAATAAAGGCGATTAATAAACGAGCGGTTTTAACAAGCGAGCGATCAGCGAGCTTGTTAATAAGTGAGTTTATTAATCGCCATTTAACATACGAACTGGTTACAATGCTTTTTCGCACATCGTACATCATTATTAAATAAATTATAAAATAAAACAGTTATTTCATCAACTAACAGAAACAATGCGTCGGCCATTCAAATTTATTAAAGTTGAAGAAGAAGAAAAGCTGTCACCGAACTTTTAGTAATTGTGAATAGGAAATGAATGTTATTTTCTTAAAATGTGATAAAAGGATCTGCTTCTCATTCTTTCCAACGGTAAATATTTAATTTCTTTTGGTTTTTGTTGCTTGAACCACAATTAAAGCTACTTTAACATTTGTAATGTAGAAACATAGATAGTTTAAACATAGAAGAGCGTTACTATGGGCGCGTATCCATGCATTAATAGGGGTCATTAATCAACGATTTGGAGTGCGTTAATGAATGTCTTTAATAAACGATGTGCGAAAAGGTAATTTTTCTTTAATTTTTGTGTATTTTTCGTTTCGTTATCATACCTGCTCAATGACGTTGTGTATTTCCTGTTCCGCCTTAGTCATTTCCGGTTCTTTCTCGACGACAGTATCTTCAAGCGGGATATTCTCATCAAATTCGGCCAAATCAGCAACAGCTTCGGCTTTAGCAGTGCGCGCAGCTACAACGTCTTGCGCATCTTCAAACTGCGCAAGCGCGCTTTCCAAAGCACCCATGGCCGCCTTTTCGTCTTGTACGGGGGATATTTGACCGGAAGTTGATGGTTGAGATGGTTGGACGCGTTCAGAACGAAGTGTGGCTCGTTCTTTGTTGCTTTGAACAACTTCCGACATTCGATTTGCTGCTGATTCTTCATTGGCGTCGATGTTAAATAAGTCTTGGATTGTTGACTGTAAACAAATTGGAAATGTTGCAAAAATGTACGCAAAATAAAAGCATCTTAAATTTTTTTAATAATTATTTTCATAAAGAAAAAGGAAGGCATTTCAATTTATTTCTTTTAAATGTTATTTTATTATTTAGTACAGAATAATGCATTAAAGATGCAGTTTTTAATGCAATTCCAGATTTTTATAAGAATAAACATGTTTTTTAAAAAATCAGAAAATCTTCATAATTTTTATGACGCCAAAGAAAAATTTATTAAATTTTTGAAAAAATAAGAAATGGAACAGTACGATTAAAAATTGTGTTGCTAAAACGCATAAATATAGATAAAAAAACAGTAAAAAATCAGGGCAAAAAAAATATTTTCTTTCCTAAAATTTAATTTTGGGGTAAATTTATTAAATTTATAAAAAAATGTGCAAACTCAGATTGAGGAACTAAAACTTGGTAATCGTTTTGTCCGCACCCAGAGTTCAAATAATCTTCTTCCAGGCAACAACCTACTTGATCACTTGACAATCAAACAGGTGCTTTTTTTGGAAGGTACAAATTTTTTTTTTAATAATAAAAATTAAAAAAACTTACGCTTTTGAAATAAGCAGTTGTAAAGTTGCCTCCTTCGATTGCCAAATCACCCAAAAGCCGTTTTTGGTTGGCTTTTTTCAGAATGTTTTCTTCAATTGTTCTTTCGCTAACCAATCTGCAAGAAAAATGGGTTTTTTCACAAAAATTCCGACAATTTTTCAAGCAATACAATTTTTTTATAATAGACACGGTCAAGCCCCACGTCACAGTTCACAAAAGTGCATTAAAGTACTATCTGTGAAATTTTTTAAGGCAGCCAACATTACGGACCAAAGAAAATGGTCTTTTTTTTCTTATTCTGTTTTTCCAACATTGGTCATTTTAAAACATTATTTAAAGAAAAAAAAAGAGAGTTATTTAGGTCCCATTGGTGTAAAAATGTTCCTTTATATCTTATTTACGATATTTCAATTTAAAATTACCCGAGAATCTACCGCAAGAATTAAAAGATCCCTTATTAACCTGACGATGATGATCACCCACCAAGATGTCAGCTTTAAACGCGAATTGCTTGAGAAAGCAACCATATCAAGGGGTATGGTTTGTTCTATGTAATAGAAAAAAAAAATTAATTTTACAGTATTACTTACCAGACCTTTTGATATGGTTGCTTTCCCAAGCAATTTACGTTTAAAATTCAAATCTTGGAGGGTGCACAACATTAACACATAAACTGTATATTATAGAGATTTACAATGAACTAAACTAGAAATATCGAATTTAAGACATTATAGCACATTTTTATACGGTTCCCTAAGAAAGCCTTTTATTTTCACAAAATATTGTTCTAAAAAAGTGGCTAAATCTGACAGAATCAAAATTCTACTTCACAGACAGTTTTTTAATGTGTGATCTGTGACGTAGGAGTTGACCGTGTGTATTGTAATAAAATGTAATCAACAATTCATACATTAACACGATTAATTTACGGTATTAATGCTTGGTAATCTTGTTCTTACTCTACGTTCTATTAATTGTGTAAAAATATAACGCATTTCACACCTTGGATATAGAACGCCTTTAAATTTGATAGGATCTATAAATATTCCAAAAATAAACTAACCTGTAAATGTGAACATCACGAGTTTGCCCAATCCTGTGACATCTGTCTTGTGCCTGAGCGTCCATAGTCGGGTTCCAATCCGAATCATAGAAAACTACAGTGTCAGCACCTGTCAAATTGACACCTACACCCCCGGAACGTGTTGACAGAATAAACGCGAAAATTCTCGTATCGCCGTTGAAGCGTTCCATTAAAACCTTAAGTTAAAAAAGACAAAACGTAAGACTCATTACAAATAAACTATCGAAGATTGTTTGTAGATTTATTAAGTTAAAAATGTAGCAAAAGTTCTAGAAAGTTTTCAATTTAAAACCATGAAAACATGCTGGCAAATGCTTTAAATATGTTTTAGCACTGATGCAAAAGTAGTCAGTCATTTAAAAGGCTGAAAACTGATCGTCAGTGCATTTTTTTGTTTTAAGAGGGGCGTTTCAAATTCATAAATGATGTTCTGTGCTCTCAAAAGTTCGTGAAAAGTCATCTTCCTAAATGTCAGTTATTTTCGAAATCTTAACAAAATATGTAAAAATACGGAGTAATACATCAATAACTATGATTAAAAATATGTAGGATAATGTTTGTGATATATAGAAGTGGTACTGATACCAGAAATAATAAACATATGGTAAAATAGTAGTGGTGTTTTCTTTGTACATTTAAATCTTTAAACGAGCACATCTATATTAGGGAAAAACGTAAGTTGCAATATTAATCATTTACAAGCTTAAAAAAACTATGGTAAATAAACGTATTATAGTTTAACATAGACCACGTAATGCATATAAACCAAAAAATGTTTCCGTAGTCGAAAAAAAAATCAAAAATAGTACAATGATTTTCGAAGTCAGATTTTCGATACAAAGAAATAACCGATTTAAATGAAACCATAATACGTTTGTAGCCCCATTTTTGTAGTTTTCAAAACTACGCTTAGTTTTAATATACGATGGGGCCTTTAAGTAGATCTGCTACTTAGTAGAATTTGCGGGAGCTCAACGGAGATGCCTTATACGAGCTTCTAGGAGCATGTCTTAATGAACCATATTAGAAGTCTTTTAATGTACCAGTTAGAAGCTTAACTATCCATTCACGATTTAAAAAAAAACAGAGCAGGCGAGCCATAGGTTGATAGATTTTACCCTGTATACTGTCATTAATGTCACTTGTGTTTGCTGGTTATGTTAGAAAAGTCAAAAAAGTCAAAAAAATTAAAAAATGCATTTTTAATCATGTTTAGGGCATCTGAATCAAAAACAATGGTCTCAACATACACAGAAGTATTTATTTTTTTTATTAAATTACTTTATAATGGACTAATCATTAAACCATTTAAAAGTTTACACAAAATAGGAATTATTAAAGTACTCATTGTTAAGAAGTCATTTTAGGTATCATAGGATAAATTAACACTTTTACAAAAATACCTACAATTTTCTTTACAAATTCTCACATCTTAAGAAAAAATTGCTTCGTTTTTCCAATTTTTACGCCTGTTTTATGTAACTGTCATATTATTTTTGGCATATTTAAATTTATAATGACAGTAAATTAGAAATGTAATGCCAACTTTGTGAAAAATTCAACTTATCAAAGAAAAAGGTTCTAGTTTTCATAGGTAACTGCGTTTTTTTTTTAAATATGAATGAATAGTATGTATATGGCACAGATTTATGAAGACCCAAATAATTATTTTTTTGTAATATGGTTCATTTCTTGTAGATACGAATAAAAAAAAACCCTGAAAAACTAAATTTCTTACCTGTCTCTGATCAATTTTAGTAGACCCATCAAGCCTCAAGTAAATATGCCCATGGAAATTCAAAAAAGCTTCCAAAACATCCAACATTTTAGTCATTTGTGTGAAAATCAACACACGATGCCCCCCTGTTTTTAATTTTCTCAACAACTTATCCAAAGTTTGCAATTTCCCACAATCATACTGAATAAGCCTAGGATCAGGAAATTGCGTCACCATCGCCGAGGCTAAGGGATGCAGCGGTGTCGAGGGGTACGAAAACAAACTAGTAAGGGTTGTTTGGTCGCGTTTTTGTCCCCAGTAAATGCTGGAATCAGGGTGGAACACCCTTAAGTCGGGTTGTGATGCGCGAACTGATGGAACGTAAAAAACGAATCTGGGAACGAAAAAATATCATTTTGTAGTTCTAAAAATGTCTGGATAAGGGTTGAAAATTTTAAGGGTTGCGTCAGTTAGGGGTGAAAGACATTTGTAAGTTTGAAATCACAGATATCAGTTGAACTATGCAGATCATCATTAAAAAAAGATTGTTTTTGAGTTTGTGCAGCTCCCGAGGTAAAAAAATAGAAAAATTAAGGGATGTATCAAATTATTGAAAAAAAAAAAAAATGTTTTTAATATTTTTAGAGATTAAAATGTTTTAAAGCAATTTTTTATATTTGCCTTCTATAATAAGCACATTATGAAACCCGAAATATGGTTTTTTAAGGTTGCTGAATTGCTTCATTATTAAACCCAAAATTTTATTTTATTAGGTTGCTTTTCCAGATGCAAAAAGATGAATTCTTCCCTTGCAAGGTACTTTTTATTTACAGATTTTACTATTAAAATCAATCGGGGGACATAGTTTTTTTGTAGAGGGAATAACTAAAAGAATTGGAGAAACGATATCAATAGTTACATTTTCTCAAAAACGCCTATTCATTCAGTATTAAATCAGTAAAGTTTACAAATGCCATTATTCAATATGTCTAACTTAAATTTATTTTTTACTTCAAAATGTCAATGTTATGCTATAAGGTTGGTCATAAAAACAAAGTTTCATGTTGAATTTTAAATTAAAAATGCTTTTTAATGAATTAAATGAAGCAAATATAAAAAATAGTATAAAAAACTCGTTTTATAAGGCGTTTTTTATCACTTGTCCATTTTAAAACTCGCCGTTCGCGGCTCTTTTTCCAAACCTGGACGCGTGCTAAAAAACGTTCCTTATAAAACTCAATGTTTTAATATACTATTTTTATATGTGCGTTCTATAACAAGTACATTATGAAACCCAAAATTTGTTTTTTTCAAGGTTGCTAAATTGCTACATTATTAAACCCAAAATTTTATTTTATAAGGATGGTTTTCCAGATGCAAAAAGATGAATTCTTCCCTTGCAAGGTACTTTTTATTTACAAATTTTATTATTATAAACTATCGGAAGACATATTCTTTTTTGAAGAGAGAATAACTAGAAGAATTGGAGAAACGATATCAACGGTTACATTTTCTCAAAAACGCCTATTCATTCATTATTAAGTGAGTAAAGTTTACAAATGTCATTATTCAATATGTCTGACTTAAATTTTGTTTTTACTTTAAAATGTCAATGTTGCCAATCCAATAAAAATAAAATTTTAAGTTAAGTTTTTAATTCAAATTAAAAATGCTTTTTAATAGATTAAATAAAGCAAATATAAAAAGTTGTATAAAAAACTCGTTTTATAAGGCGCTTTTTATCACTTGTCCCAAAATTAGAGTGTCAAATTTCTTAAAGAAAAAATTAGGGGTACATTGGATTTTTAATATTTTTAAAAATTGTTTTATAAGTTTAAAAGCAATTTTGTAGCTTTAATTGCGAAATACCTGCGGGAAAAGCACCATTTTTATAATTTTTCACGTTTGACCTTGAACTTTTTATAATATTTTCACTTACTTGTTAAATATCTCTGCCATTTCTTCAATCCTTTCCTCCGGCCTTTTCAACATTTCCTCCAAACATTTCGTAGGCTCTACCAAATTCTCCCGATGCAAAACATTAAGACAATTACTTCTTCCAGCGGCCCAAATGTTACTCTTAGGCGGTACGAATATCTTAAGGTCATTTTGAAGGTCAGAACCGTAAATAGGTTTGGCTTGACACCGTGCTACGTTAATATTTGCCATGATGTTTAGTCGGGTTGACATTGGAATGGCGTTGTCCTGAAAATAAGTATTGTTTTTTTGTAGGGTTGAATAAAAGATAGGGTTTTCTTTTGGAGGTCGTTTAGAGGTCAGTTAGGGGTGAAAGACATTTTGTAAGTTTGAAATCATGGAAATCAGTTGAACTATGCAGATCATCATTAAGTTTGTTGAATTATGGGTAAATGGAAACATTTTTGTTTAAAAATTGCAGAAATTACAAAATTTTAATATTTTGCTACCAAAAGATTTTTTTTTTGATAATTTTAACATTTTTAACTCACTAAAAGCAAAAATAAATAATAATTTAAAGGCTTTTACTTTTTATTTTAAGAACTAATGTTCTAAATGATATTTTTTACTTGATAATTTTTTTAAAATAAATTTTATTTTGAAAAAAAATTGTTTTTTTTGAATTTTTTTGTTTTAATGAATATGTTTCTCGTTTTTGCAATAAAAACACATAAAAATACTTACTTCGTCATCTTTTTTGTCTTCCTTATTCGATTTCCACCGAACATCCAAGGAATGATTTTGATTTGAATATAATTTATCTAAGAATTTGTGTCCTACTATTGGATCCGAATTAATTACTGGTGATTGAGATGCCTATAAAAAAAGAACATACATTTTACTACCTTTTAAAACAATTTAAAAAAAATCAAGAAAATTATAAACAATTAAAAAAAAATTAAAAACAAAAAATAAATTTTTGAAAATAAAAAAAAAAAATGTGCAAACTCAGATTGAGGAACTAAAACTTGGTAATCGTCTTGTCCGCACCCAGAGTTCAAATAATCTTCTTCCAGGCAACAACCTACTTGATCACTTGACAATCAAACAGGTGCTTTTTTTGGAAGGTACATTTATTAAAACGAAAATTGTTTTTGGGGCAAAATTCTCTAAAATTGTATTTTTCAAATAAAATAAATATTTTATTTATTAATAATGCTTTTTCGTACATCGTATATTAAATACACTCATTAACGCACTCCAAATCGTTGATAAATGACCCCTATTAATGCATGGATACGAGCCCATAGTAACGCTCTTCTATGTTTAAAATTACTATCTATGTTCCTACATTACAAATGTTAAAGTAGCTTTAATTACGGTTCAAGCAACAAAAACCAAAAGAAATTAAATATTTACCGTTGGAAAGAATGAAAAGAAGATACTTTTACCACTTTTTAAGGAAATAACATTTATTTTCTATTCACAATAAATAAAAGTTCGGTGACAGCTCTTCTTCTTCTTCAACTTTAATTAATTTAAATGGCCGACGCATTGTTTCTGTTAGTTGCTGTAATAACTGTTTTATGTTATGATTTATTTAATAATGATGTACGATGTGCGAAAAAGCATTATAAACAGTTCGTATGTTAAATGGCGATTAATAAACTCACTTATTACCAAGCTCGCTGATCGCTTGCTTGTTACAACCGCTCGTTTATTAATCGCCTTTTTTAACACACTTACTGGTTAAATAACTATTAAAATATTTATTAATAACCCCTATTAATGCATTAGCAAAGGTGCCTAGCAACCATCTGCTATGCTCAAAGTTACTATCTGTGTTCCTACATTACAAATGTCAAAAAAACTGAAAAATAGTACTTACCGTAGTAGTAATAGTGCTAATAGTATTCGTAGTATTGGCAGTTACGGAAGTGAGCTGAAATTTCACAAAAGCCTTTGTGATCTGATGCGAATTACCGCCGGCAGGTGTCGACACTGGTGCTTTTGACAAAAATGTCAACTTCGGCCCACCAGCTGTTGTCGCCGAAACAGGTAAATTACTGACGTTTGATGTCGGCGTTAGAAGTAAATGTTTGCCGGTTGATGTTTGCACTAATTGAGCTGATAATTTATTTTCTGACTTAAGCAGAGATGCATTTGGGGAGCCTAAGTTCCCTTGGGATGGGGATTGGCATATGTTTATTGGTATTGCTGCAAAAAAATGGAAAAATTTAGCAAAAATGGAAAAAAAAATGTTTTTTGCAAATAAAAATTTTTAATGGAGCGTATTCGTACAAAAATTGGTTGGGGTTACCTAAGAAATCTGTCATACCACCCGTCGTTCCAGATGCTAACTGACATTACTTCTTTTTTTATACTTTTATCAAATATAACGCTAATATACAAAAAAACAACAAACTGTCGGTTTAAAACATTCTACGTACCAGCTAAAAGGTTTGTATAACATTTAGAGAGTGTTTTACATCTTTAATTCTTTATAAATAGGTGAAAAAGGGCATAATGACTCATTTACAAAGGTATTTTTAATGCAAAATTCGTGCATCCAAAAAAATGCGAATTATTCTAAACATTCATGGAAATTCTTTTGTAAATGAGTCATAATTTACTTTTGTACCTAATTATGAAGAATTAAAGATGTAAAACAGTCTCTAAATGTTACACAAACCTTTTAGATGGAGCAATAAATGTTTTAAACCGGCAGTTTGTTGTTTTTTGGTATATTAGCGTTATATTTGATAAAAGTATAAAATTCAGAAGTAATGTCAGTTAGCATCTGGAACGACGGGTGATATGACATATTTCCTAGGTAACCCCAACCAATTTTTGTACTAATACGCTCCATTCAGGTTTCTTTTGCGAATAAAAAATTGTATCAATTCCGATTGAGGACATTTAACTAGAAAATCGTTATGTCCGCACCCAGAATTAAATTAATATACTTCCAATTGACGTCCTATTAGATCATTAAAAAATTCAAACAGGTGCTTTTTTTGGAAGATGCAAATAATATTTTTTTGTAAAATTTGGCTTATTGATCGAAAAATAATTAAAAATTAATAATGCGAAAATAGCTTTTTCAAAAAAAAATTGTCTTTATCAATTTAATTAAATTTTCTTCCTAAAATTTGACACAAAAAAATAGCCAAAAACAAAATATTTCTAACCTAAAAAAAATTTAAAAATTCAACCCTTAAAAATATAACTTACTTTTAACAACCCCATGTTGCGGTATCAGCTGCATATTAATCTGGGACCCAACTTGAAATTTAACCTTTTGTTGATGATTTTTAGGGATGGAATCTTGAGTCTTCAGTTCGGCCTTTTTTAATTTAATACCTAATCTTGAGGGGGGACATGGGGGGATGTTTTCCCCTACCAAATTACCCTCTATCACAGCCCGGGGGGTTTGGAGTGTAGCCGTTCTGTAGCACTGATACGCTGAGATGTACATTTCTAGACGAATTAAGTCCAGATTCATGGACCACAAACTAACATGCTACAAGAAAATTGCAAAAATCAGAAAACATCTCAAAAAAATCTTAAATTTTTGAAAAATAAAGAAAAAGAACATGAAGATTAAAAATTGTATTGCTAAGACGCATAAATATACTGGGTGTCCGAGTATAGTTTGCTTTTTTCGATTTGGCAAACAGCTGGAAAAAATTCAAGACATTCGGTAAAAGCACTTTTTTGAAAAAGTGTCCCCTTTTGAAATTTCAAGTAGTAAAAAAAGTTTTACTTGAATTGGAATATTTAAAAAAAAATAAACAAAATTACAAAATTCTTAAAAGCAAAGAAATTACATGCAGTTTTTATTAAACACTACCATTGTTAAACCCATTTTGAAAGGGGTCGCAAATTTCAAAACGGATTTCAAATGACAGTTTTTATTACCTTTATTGATTGTACCAATTTCAGGTGGTTGGACAAAACATTTGGTAAATATTTACGATTACGTGTTTCTAGTCTACCTGCTTAAAGGTCATTATTTCCGAAGGGGGGCACTTTTTTAAAAAACTATTTTTACCAAATGTCTTGGATTTTTTCCAGCTATTTGTCATATCAAAAAAACAAACTATAAGCTGACACCCTGTAGATAAAAAGCAGCCAAAAAGTCTGGTCTAAAAAAAAAAATTTGACTTTCTTGAAATTTAATTTTAAGGTAAATTTTTTAAATTCATAAAAAAATGTGCAAACTCAGATTGAGGAACTAAAACTTGGTAATCGTCTTGTCCGCACCCAGAGTTCAAATAATCTTCTTCCAGGCAACAACCTACTTGATCACTTGACAATCAAACAGGTGCTTTTTTTGGAAGGTAAAAAAATATCTGTATTAAATCTGCTTTTAGGTTATGTCGTAAATTTTGCTTTTTTAGGCTAATTTAAAACAAAATATAATTATTTCCAAGCAAAAAACTAAAAAGTAATTCTAAATGTTGTAAAATATGTTAAAAGGCGTAATTTTAAGAAACTTTATGAATTAAATCAAAAAAATAAAAAACTTGGAAAAATCAAAAAAAAACGAACAAAAAACTTATTTTTTCTAGTAAACAAAAAAATCACAAATGCAAATCTTTTTTAACCCTATTTATAAGACAGTTTTTTCCAAAATCTACCTCTAACATAATTAAATTCAACAAAAATGCATCTTTTTTCTCTTAAAATGCAATAATTCATAAAATTTCCAACATAACCTCACTTTGCACTAAAATTTACTATGAAAACAGTTAGAACAAACGACTTACCTTCCAGACATCATAACGTAAAGCCTCGTATACCGAAGATGGAACATGTAAAACTATTTTATCACATTGAAACGAAGAAACAGTGGGACGTACTTCGAAGAGATTTGGATGGTTACATACTTTTCTTAATTGCATGAGGACGTTTATTACACTTAGAAGGTTGCCACTTTCCAAAGTTTCACGCGTTCTTTAAAAAAATTGGAAAAAAATTAAAATCTGTGCAATTTTTTTTGTTTTGTACAAAAATTGGTTGGGGCTACCTAGGAGATCTGTCATACCACCCGTCGTTCTAAATGGTAACTGACATTACTTCAGAATTTTATATTTTTATCAAATATAACGCTAATTTACCAAAACACAACAAACTGCTGCTTTATAACATTCAATGTACCAGCTAAAAGGTTTGTATAACATTTACGGAGTGTTTTACAACTTCAACTCTTCATAATTAGGTAAAAAAGGCCATAATGACTCATTTACAAAGATACTTTTAATGCAAAATCCGTGCAACTAAAAAAATGCAGATTATTTTACATTCACGGAAATCCTTTTGTAAATGAGTCATAATTTCCTTTTTTGCCTAATTATAAAGAATTAAATATGTAAAAAACTCTTTAAATGTTATACAAACCTTTTAGATGGTACATTGAATGTTTTAAACCGGCAGTTTGTTGTTTTTTGGTATATTAGCGTTATATTTGATAAAAGTATAAAATTGAGAAGTAATGTCAGTTAGCATCTGGAACGACGGGTGATATGACACATATTCTAGGTAACCCCAACCAATTTTTGTACGAATACGCTCCATTAAGGAAAATTAAAAAAAAAAATGTCTCAAAATAAACGGGGCTGAGTATTTAGGGTAGATTAATATCAGCACGGGATTGTGACTTTAATATTCCTGTTTGCATCAAGAAATTTTAAATTAAGTACTAAAATTCTCAAATATTAACAGGTTTACAAAAATTAAGGGTGCAAAAAATTATTTCTAAAAATGAACTTAAAAATTCTTATTATAAAGGAAAAATCGAGGGAAAAATAGACAAAAAGAAAGTTTAACTAAAAAGCAAATCTCATTTTAAGGCCCCCTAAATGACCCCCCTTAAAAAACAAGAAATTTTTGTGAGATTTAAAAAATAAAGAATTTTTAAGACATTAAAAAAACCAAAAAATTTGCAAAAATAAAAAACATAACTCCATATTTACTTACTTTGCCCTCGACATATAATCATCATACAAATATCGCTGTCGTTTTGACAATCGGCACATAACCACATGTTCATATTTTTTCGGCATTTGTTTTTCAACTTCGCATTTTAACCGTCGTAGCAAAAACGGCCTTAATACCTGAAAATAAAAAAAATTACACAAATGTTTTTGAACACGACAAAGTTAAAAAAAAAGGGAAAAAAGTCAGACAAATGCCTCGATTGTCAATCATAAACGAGAATGAGTTGAATGGATCTCAAATCTCTCCGCTATTTGTAATAGAATCATCATAAAAACCGTTTTATTAAGTCCAAAAAAGGAAAAAAAGCAAATTTTGTCCTTCGGGCCGGATTGGTTAAATTTAAGAATATAACCAAACAAATGCAAAAATAACAAATAAAACAGACCAAAATGTTGATTTTTAAACTTACCTTATGTAATCTCTTGATAATATTCTCATTATACTCAGAATTTCCTTCGATCATTCCAGTAACGGGATTGCTAAACCATTCTTTAAACTCGCGATGAGATTGAAATACATTCGGCATTAAAAAGTGCATCAACGACCACAATTCCATTAAATTATTCTGAAGCGGAGTACCAGTTAAAAGTAATCTTTGTTGCGTTTGAAAATTTAGCAAAAGTTGCCATCGTTGAGATTTGAAGTTTTTGATATTTTGCGCTTCGTCCAAGATTAGATATTTCCATTTTTTTCTTCGAAATGCTTGGTGATCCTAAATTAAAAATACATTAAAAATTCAACCAAACAATTTAAAAAAGGGCAAAATTTAAATTTTTTAAATTCGGGTTAAAAAAATATAAAAAAAAATGTCTCAAAATAAACGGGGCTGAGTATTTAGGGTACATTAATATCAGCACGGGATTGTGACTTTAATCTTCCTGTGTGCATCAAGAAATTTTAAATTGAGTGCTAAAATTCTCAAATATTCACAGGTTTACAAAAATTAAGGAGTACAAAAAATATGTCTAAAAATGCATTTCCCTAAAAATTCTTATGCTAAAATAAAAATATTAAAAAAAAAGACGGTGTCACTAAAAAGAAAGCCTTATTTTAAAGCCCCCTAAATGACCCCTCTTAAAGAACAAGAAGTTTTTGCAAGATTTTTAGAAAAATCATATTTAAAAATAAAATCACAGACCAAAATTTGACTAAAAAATCAATTTTTACTTTTAATGTTTACCTGAATGACTAGTTTATAAGAAGTAATGCAAATATGAAACGCATTAGCTTTGGTCCACCCAGTTCTTTTCAATTTTCGCTCTTTCTGCGAACCATAGTACGTTAAAATTTTAAAAGCTGGGCACCATTTTTTGCATTCCATTTCCCAATTTAACATTACCGATGTTGGTACTACGATTAGATGTGGCCCCCAATTTTCTGTAAAAAAAAATGCTACTAAGTTATTTAGAAAAAAAAAATAGGGGAAAAATGTTTTCAAAGGGGGAAAAGTCAGACAAATGCCTCGTTTGTCAATCATAAACGAGATAGAGTTGAATGGATCTCAAATCTCTCCGCTATTTGTAAAAGAATCATCATAAAAAAAATTGCAAAAAAATTTGTCACATAATGTGAATTAAACTAAAAATTAAACTTATTTTTAATTAAAAAATTAAAAGAAACAGTTAAAAAGCTATTAATAATGAAAAAATATCATAATCTTGCAAAAAAATCATTAAAAACGCTTTTTATAAAAAAAAATGGTCCTTCGGAGCCGGATCACCCAAAATTGAAATATAACCTCACTTTCTTCTATAAAACGTTTAAAATAAATCAAAACTTACCTTTTTCGCAAGCCAAATGTGCCAAAAGCGCAATAGTTTGAATAGTTTTTCCTAAACCCATTTCATCTGCCAAAATACCGTTTAATTTTCTGTCAAACATGGTTACCAACCATTCTAGCCCAACATGTTGGTACTCACGCAGAGTAAATTTAATTAAAAATGGAACTTTTGTTGAAACCTAGAATAGAAAAAAATTGCCTTAAAATTCATGATTTAAAAAAAGATATTTGGCAAAATTAGCAAAAAAAAGTCAGACAAATGCCTCGTTTGTCAATCATAAACGAGAATGAGTTGAATGGATCTCAAATCTCTCTGCTATTTGTATAAGAATCATCATAAAAAATAAAAAAAACAAAATTGGTTTAGAAAAAAAATGGTAAATACAAAAAAAAATGGAAAATTATAAATTTTATAAAGCGTTAAATACTTAAATATGACAAAATTAAGAAAAATTGTAAAAAACGATTAAAAATTAAAGGGGCTCCTTAAGGGGGCTATTTGTAAAAGCTATAAAAAAACCGTTAAAAAAAGGAATTTTTTCAATATTTAACTATTGTTTAATTTAAAATAAAGCCTAATTAAAATTTAAAAAAATTGCATTTTTGTTAAAGGGGGCTATCAGCTATCTGGGCCCTTCAAAAATTTCCAAAACAACAAAACTAAGCATAAAATAAACCGAAAAATAAACCAAAAATTTGAATTTTTTTAAAAAAGTAAAAAATAATTTAAAAAAAAGGGGACACCCTTTCAAGGGGGCTATTTTAAAAAGCTATAAAAATAACAAAAATGCTAGATATTAAAATTATTGTTCGTTTTAAATAAAAAAAGCAAAATAAAAATTTAAAAAAATTACCCCCCTTAAAAGGGGGCTATCTGCTACTGCAAATTAAAAAAAATACTTCACAAACAACAAAATTAAGCATAAATAATCAAAATTAACCAAATTTCAAAAAAAAAGCCAAATAAAAATTTTAAAAAATTACCCCCTCTTAAAAGGGGGCTATTTGCCTCTGCAAATTAAAAAAAAAAACTCCACAAACAACAAAATTAAGCACCAAATAATCAAAATTAACCAAATTTAGAAATTTTACACTTTTTATTTTTTTCTCTCAAGGGGGCTATCTAAGGGGGCATAACTTACACTAGTGGAAGACAGCGTATTTCCAGTCGGCTGCAAACTTTCCGCCAGCGCTGCCGCATCATTGATAAGGTCATCTTCTTGATCAGTCTTTGTGTCTTCTCCCTCATTATGTGAATCGTCTAAAAGCGACTGCAGGCCCCCTTTTGGGGCCACATCCTCCGTCCCGCTCAATTCTTCCTCTTCAGAACTTGCCTCATCTTCTGATTCTTCCTCGGAATCTGATAGAACCTTTGGTTCCGCAGATTCTAGCGATGAATTACTGGATTCGTCGCCTTCATCGGGAATGGGGGGTAAATTGAGGTATTTTTTGCGAAGCTCGTCTATCGAGAGTTCGTTCTCGGCGTTTAAGTCGTCGATTTCTTCCTGGTGGTTCTGGGAACCTTCCGCTTTTTCCTGTTCTTGGATGGTCGCTTCGTCATCTTCGCTGTTTGAATTCGCGGCGAAGTCTTCGTCTTTTGCTGGAGGTCCATCGTCATCCTTAAAGGAAAAAAAACGATATTTTATTTAATAAAAAAGGGTACCATTGATGGCATTTTTAAAAAAAAACATAGGTACAATTTTGTAAAAAGAAAAATGTATAAAAAAATAAAATGGTGAAATTAAATTGCTTTTTTTTAGATTACCTTTTAAAGCGCAAAAATTATTTTAAAAACATTTAAATATAAAGCAAATTAAATTTAAAACATTTGATAAAAACGTGGTTTGGTACAACACGTGTACATTTCGACGTTATAATCCTATAAATAGTCGCATTTAGCTAAATAATCATTTAAAAATTTACCTTGCTTCACAACTATTTAAATATTCAATTTAAAACAGGAAATAAATTGAAAAAGTGGAATAAATTTTACAAAAAAAAACACTTCCGTCCTCTTCAAGATACCAATTTAAAATGGCCGAGCCAAAGCCGGCAATTGATAAATTTGAGATCCCTTCTTAAATAATTTATTATAAACTTGGGCATGCGCTCTTAAAATAAAAATTTCTGGTTTGCGCAGCATTTCAAAGAATTTATAACTTATTTGAAACAGGTAGAAAATGTACTTTTTCGAAGAAAAGGTATTTATCAAAGAAAAGGTATTTTCCTAAAGAAAAGAATTTTGTTTAGATTGAAATTTAATTGTTGTAATTTTATTATCATTGAATAAAATTAACACTATTACCTCAAATTTACAAGAAATGGGTTTTGATAAGTGAAAGGGTAATTTGCAACTTTGTTATAAAAACAACATTTTAAATGGCATAATTTTTAAAGTTTGGAGAAATAACCCAATGCATAAATATTTACAAGAAAAATGCGCATTTTTATTTTATTAAACTATACAAACATTAAATTCCTTTTTTTTTCTGGAAAATGGGGATAGAAAAATTGTAAAATGGATAGAAAAAAATTGCACCCTACTATTCTATCAATAATATTTTTTTTTGTAAAATTGATTTTAACCAAAATATGAATTTTTTTCAACTTTTGAAATATTTTGTGCGCGCTTTTTATTATTTGAATTTTTTTCATAAACTTAACACAATGAAACTAGATTTTTGTATCAAATTCGATCCCACAAAACGTTATTGAATAGGTGGTGACAAAAAAAAAAATGCTCCAAAAATTTTATCTATTCACTGTTTAAAAAAACCAGAGTCACCTATGACAAATTAGAACCATCTTCTTTGATAAATTGAATTTTCCACAAAGTTGGCATTACATTTTAAATTTACTGTCATTAAAAATTGAAAAATGCCAAAAATAATATGAGAGTTACATAAAACAGGCGTAAAAATTTGAAAAACGAAGCAATTTTTGCTTGAGATGTGAGAATTTATGAAGAAAATTGTAGACATTTTTGTAAAAGTGCTAATTTATCCTATGATACTTAAAAGGGCTTCTTAACAGTGAGTACTTCCTACTTTGTACAAACTTTTAAATAGTTTATAAATGCATTATAAAGTAATTTAATCAAAAAATAAATACTTCAACACATGATCAGACCATTATTTTTGATTCAGATGCCTTGAACATGTTTTTAAAGGCATTTTTTTAGTTTTTTGACTTTTCTTACATAACCAAAAAATACAAGTGACATTAATGACAATATACAGGATAAAGTCTGTCACCCTAAGGCTCGCCTACTCTACTGGTTTTTTTAAAATGTGAATGGATAAAAGAAATCCATCTAAGGGGATGGCCTAAAATTATTAACATACTTAAATTTGACACTTTTACAATAAAGTATAATAATTTTAGCTCCTAAAAAAACTTACCGAGTCTTCTTCATCGCTCAACCGAATCTTATCCCGATTTTGCAAATAATCCTTCGGCAACTCCTTCAAGAAATCATCCAGATCCATCTCACTCTCCCTTTGCAACGCCGCAACTTCCTCACTTTGCCGCGCACTATCCAGTCCCTTTTCCTCCTGCTCAATAGTCTCTTCATCGTCCTCACTATTCTGATTCTCTGGATGAAACTCATCGTCCGAATTCACACGCGACACCGAACCCGAGACCGACACATTACACTCCGTCGTTTTGTTCATCCCTTCAGCCAGAAGCTGGGAGTATTTCTCCGTTTGGTCGACAATAAAACTAAGCTGTTGGTCCAAAGCCCGTTTACGTTTAACCTCCAGAATGGTGTGTTGCTTGTACTCCACGAGTTTCTCGACGTTATTCCAGAAGTTCTTGATTTCCTTAGCGCAGAAAGCGGCAATTCGGCGAAGATGTTGCTCGTGGGCCTTTTCCGCGCGTTGGGCAGCAGATGCCTTGTCTTGGAAGTACTTTTGCACCATTCGGGCGCACTTTTTGGCGGCTGCTTTTTTCCATTTGCGTTCCTGCGCAAAGTCGGCGGCCAGCCACACCATTTCTTCGAGGAGGAAGTCCCAGTGGGCCTTGGCGCGGGGCATTTCTTGGACGCGGGGGAGGCGTTTTTCCGACCTGAAAAATAATTGGTTAGAAAACAGAAAAATTGAGTTTACAGGATGTCTCCGAAATGACTAGTGCATATTTTAATAGGGTAGATAGAGTTTGGGAATATTCTCGGAAGTTTAAATAAAAACAGGGCGAAAAAATTCGAAAACAATAATAAGAATTTTTTAAATTTTGACGCCAGCTTTAAGATTTGTTTTTGCATTTTGGAAATATTTCCGTTTGGGAAGGTTTCCAAAGAGAAACTTTTCATATGTTTCTAGGCAGTTAATTAAATTTTAGTTTTTATCCCTTTATTATACTCGCAAAAGAGTATATTGCGATTACTCGGACCTTCTCTAAAATCGTTAATATTCATCCTAGAGCAAAAATTTTTGCAGATTCGGTCGTTTCATGACTTTTCAAGACTTGAATTTTTTGTCCGTCTGTCTGTCTGTAACGAAATTTGTGACCACCATAACTCAAGAACGGCTTATCAGATCGACTTGAGATTTAAAACAAAAATCAATCCCATTTAGAGGAAGAGCCCTATTGTTTTTGGAAAAAATCAAGTAATAAATAGAGGGTTAAAAACACCCCCAAAGTAGAAAAAAATTCATATTTTCGTTAATATCAACTTTACGAAAAAAAATATTCTTAATAAAATTAAAGATTGTATTTTTCTCTATAAAAAAGCATCTGGTAATTTTTTTGTATCCCCACCCGTTATAAAAAAAAATAAGTTTTACGTTGTTTTCAATAAAGTAAAAAATGCACCTTTTTAAACATCTACCGCGAAGAGTATCATATAGAATGTGTAACAAAAATGAGCCATCTGCAAAGTTTAACTTTTTAAATGATCTATCCCACTCACTAATCTAACCCGCTCTTGTTTTTACATGGGAACATTGCCGGCAATATTCCTGTTGGAAATATTTCGGGAATATTTGTAAAATTTTCCGTTTGGAAACATTCCCATGTTTCTTCTCAAAGATTAGAATTTTCCCATCTCTAGGGTAGATAAAAGACGAAAAAATAGACAGATACACTCGACATGTCCTAGGCTAGGGGGCACTGCCGCCGTTTAAAAACTACACCCCTTTAGGTCTACTTCACTAAAAATACTTGATCGTAAATATCTCACAAGTGGTTTGTCGAAACATAATAAAATTAATAAAATCATTAACAGCAATAAAAACATTTCTTTCAAACTTGTTTTGACATTTGTTACCCCCCTAGAAATTTAGTTACCACCGGTAGAGTGCATAAAGATTGTCGTAATTTTTTTGTTCCTAACAATTGTAATTTTATTTATTGCTGCTGGTAGATGGGTTTAATAAGAAACTTTCATCACCTGGAACTTCTTGCTAAACTGTACCAATTTGGAATAATTAATTAAAAATGAATTTATTGTACTCATTTTGCACAAAACTTTAAATTTTGTTTGTAAGAAAATAAAAGCTACAAAGAGCTATAAAACAGGTTCCGTTCTTAATTTTGTAAAGACAAACATTCAATAGCAAAAATAACTCTTAAGAATCTCTGAAACTTACCATAGTCCCTCTTTCTGCAAGTCCGCTATTCGCTGCACAACGTAAGCTTCCTGTTTGGCCTTCTCCACGATTTGTTCCTGGCTATTGACCGGCGTTTGACCTCCGGTTGTCGGAGTCCGGACCTTCCTTTGCTCCACCGGAGTCTGATCTCTCACTATCGGCGAACTAGAACTGTGATGCGGCGAAATACCCGGAAGCGCACTAACCGGAGTCGCTGACGGCGTACTGGCCACCGTTTGGGGCACCTGCACCCCTGTTTCCTCCTCTCTGGGGTTAATTGAGTGCTCCTTTAGGTACGCCAAGTATGTTGGTGTTTTCTGACGCTTGGCGAATTGGTACAAGTCCAGAATATTCCCGCCTGCCTCCAGGAAATAGCGCTCCAGCAGGTGCTCGTTGTATTTCTCCTTAACGAGTTTTGAGCGCACTATTTTGTGGTTCATAACTCGTTGAAGTTTCACAGCGTAAGTGTCGCGCTTTTCCGGTGTAGTGGGTAATGGCCTTTTAACCGGGGGGCGACTCATTTCCGCGTTTTGGAACAACTGCAAACGGATATTAGGATTTCCTGGAGTGGCCCGCGATTTGGTCAAAACGTTAACTATGTTCTGGCTTTGTAAACTCGGCCTTAGTTGCGAGTTATGTGCGCCTCTCGAAGGGCTGATGCTTATAATCCGCGTCACTCCCTGAGGGTTCGTTCCAGGGCTTAGCTAAAGTGGAAAAATGGTTTTAAAGGGTGTTTTTTTGGGTTTAAGTGGGGTGTAATACCTGTGCTAGAGCTGGGATTGCACCTGGTTGTGTAATAACGTACTGCCCCCCTGCGACGTGGGTTAAACGAACCGCTGAGCGGTCGGCCACTAACCGGGGGGCAGAAACGCTTCCCTGAGGGGGTGGGGCGCTTTGACCCACCCCTGGTGTTTCGTCGCTCATCGGCTTGTGCTCTGAAAAAGGGAATGTGTAAGTCCCGGTTGTTTTTTTAGTTTTATTTTCCAAAAATAACTACTAAAACCGGTATTTATAAGTGCCCCAGTTCCTAACTAGCTATTAAAAATAAATTTACTGGTTTCTGTATTAAAAGCATTATTTTGATCTTGTTGTTAAAGTTTTGTTGAATAATTCAAATTTAAAAACCCCCAAACCGCCCTAATTTGAAAAAAATTGGCGGGTAATTAGCGGAAGATGCAAAACGGCTTTAGAAACTTTTCCCTAAATAGTCCAATTTGCATCTACTTTTTGCTTTATTATTTATCAAAATTAGAAATATATATTTTAGAATCAATATAGGATGACGTACAGTTTTTTATTGACTAGGCCGTTCTTCGGCAAGACGCGGGCGAAGCCGTTTGCAGAAGCCGCCTTCAAAACGGATTTCCAACAAAAGTACGCGGATTCATAAAAAAAATATGCAGTAAAAATAGTTCCAGTGACCTTGAGAAGTGTACTAGTGATAAGAAAGTTAATCGTAATCAACCAAGTTTAAAAAATAAAATTTCATTCGGACAAAGGAACTTTCCGCGTCGCCATGTTTTAGTTGCTCCAACAAATCGAACTTACCATTTTAAATAATCACAAATTATTCGGGTAAGAAATGGTCATCCGCTTTTTAGAACAGCACCAAAGTTTGTATTTCACTTTATTCTACAATTGGGTACTCCACGATATTTTTCATTCGCAAAGGATGTTTCTAATTTTAAGCATTTTGTTGTTCACAAAGAGGACGCATCGCCCTTTCTCAACATGGCGACGGGCTCTTTCACAAGTTTACGAGTCGTTGTCGTTTAGCGAAGCGAAGCACCAGCCAACCACAAGCGCTCCCGGGATAAGCGGACCCTCACTGCGCATGACTAGACTGAAGTGCGCATGACACCCGCCTTCTATTCAAAAGGAAATAAAAAATGGATCGCCTTTCAACAAGAATGCATTCTCATTTATCAGGAAATGTTATTCAAGCTTTGAATAAAAGACAAATATTTACAGTGGAGGACTTTATTACCACTGAAACTCAGCAACTTGCTCTTATTTCGCGGCTTGTTTTTAAGGTACAAAAATTCCTCAAACAAAATCAATGTTTCAAAAAACTTTTTTAGGATATTTTGGAAATTCGAAAACATTTGTTGAAAAAGTTCGCCCCAAAGCCTATCAATGCGTTTGAAAACTATACGCTTTTGCTAAAAAAATCAGCGATTCTATCGACCGGAGTTAATGACGTGGATAATTTATTGGAAGGCGGTTTTTTTACAAGCAACATTTACGAAATATGCGGAAAACCGGCGTCTGGTAAATCTACTTTTGCGCTTTTGTTGGCAAAAAATGTTGCTGCAAAAATGGGGCAAAAATGCTACTTTTTGGACACGAAACTCGACTTTAGCGGAAGGAAATTTAAAACAATGCTTGAAAACAATTTTTCACCAGTTAGTTTTAGTTTTATTTTAATCTTTACAGGCTCCTTTATAATTTTTTTTCAGGGGGATATTCTAGATATGATGCAGCGAGTTTTGGTAAAGCATATATCTACAAAATACGAACTTTTAAACAGTTTACACCAGATTAAAACCGAACTGGAAACTGGCCTGCAATTAAGACTTGTAATAATAGACTCATTATCATCTGTAATTTTGGATACAGCCGATATTTCTGAGAATAATTTAATCCTTAGTCACATTGCAAACATTATGAATTTCATTGCAATAAATTACCATGTAGCCTTTGTTGTAACCAATCTCTTAACAACTTGGCTAGACGGTGATTTTAGAACGCAAAAAAGTTTAACAGAACTTGTTGCGTGTGGAAAATATTGGCAAAATGTACCTTACACTAGAATTAAGTTTATGAAATTAGAAAATAACGAAACTCAAATCAGTATTATTAAAAGCTACACCCTACCTGTGAATAAATCTATTACTGTTAACCTTTTTGAAGAAAAATAAAGTTTTAAAACTGAAATAGTTGTTTTAATTTGAATTTTTCGCGCGCTTTTATGTCTCCGTGATCAATAAAGCCACGGAGTGATCAGTAATAACCACGGAGTTTTCATAACAAACGCTACATAACCTCAAAATTTACAAGCGAAACCCCAATTTTTGTTCAAAATGTGCTAAAAACACCCGTTTTTGGGGCGCAACTTGAGAAATGTCGCTTGTGGCGGATTACGGCGAGTATTCTTCGGACGAAAACAACGAAAAAGACAACAGCAGCGAGTCGGAAGAGGAAAAAAATAGGTAAAACCAAACACATTGCAGAAACTTGATAATCTTGTAACTCCTAAAATAAATCGCTTTAGCGATTATTCCTTGTAATTTAACAAAAAGGAGCTCAGTCGGTTCATGTTTCAGCGTTTCCGAAGAAATAACACCAGTGCCTAAGGCCAAATTGCCGGCACCAGCGTTTTTTGGAGGCACAACCCCGTCTGAAAATGACGAATTTAAAAGTACGTCTGTTTTCACAAATCCTTTCATCGAAGCCGAAGCAGCCAAAGAAGCGGTGTTACAAAAGCATGTTAAAATGACTGAAACCAAAAACAACACTGTAGTAATTAACGGGAAGAAGATTTGTTGGAATTACAGAAAAGGACGGTGTAGATTTGGACACAAATGTAAATTTGCGCATGATTCTGATTTGCAGAAGACAAACGAAGAATTAGCGATAGAAAAGGTAAAACAGAGGCAACAAAACACCATTGTGGGGGGCTTAGGTGCCCCCTCGTCGAGGGTAGAGCCCAGCGAAGACGAAATTGGTGAAATTTTAGAAGAGGGCCAAAAAAAAGTTTCGCAAAAAAAGCGTAAGAGGCCGGGGCTTAGTCAGGGTTTGGTTCCGGGCAAGAAAGTTATGGAGAATTATATGAAGCTAAAATAATGGAAATTAAAAAGCCTAGGTAAAGTTTACAAATATCTAATTGTTTTTGACTTTTTCGGTCAAAATTACTGTTTTTTTATCTAATTTCATTTTGTGTCCCCCTTTAAAAAGGGGCATATCTTAAATACAGTGAGAGGCAAAAGTCCCCCCCCCTGGCCTTAACTTTTGAACGGTATGAGATATTGATTTCCAAAAAATTTTAGGTTAATTTACACAAAAAAAACTACCTTTTGGCGAAATTGGTTTTTCAAAAAATAATAACCCCCACATAGGGGGACTATCTACTTAATTTTTTTAAATGTAAAGGGGGGTTAAGTGACCCCTCATTTGAAAGCTATTTTTATTTCTAACACAATGGTGTTTACCAATTTAAGATATATTTAATATTTTTTTGGCTAGGAGCTTCTCAATAAAAAGAACGATTTCCTTAATAAATGCAACAGTGTAAAAATAAAACTATTTGAAATTAGGTAAGGGTGCATGTTTTTCTTTAATTAAAAAAAATATGTAATATTTTTTTGTTAAAATGTGTTATACCCTGTGTCCCAACATAAAATACAAAAAAACAAAACCTTATGCTTCTTAATAATTTTTTTTTAATTAATTTTATTTTTTTTAACCCTATTTTACTTCGTTTTTTTGAAAAAAAAATAATTTTGGTAGGTTATTTTAAAAAATTTGCTATAAAACATACTAACAAAAAAAAAATTATTAATATTTTTAAATAAAAAGAAAACATACACCCCTACTTAGTTTGAGTTCACTTAAGTCTTTTATTGTTGCATTTATTACGTAAAACAGGATTTTTGTGCTTTATTTTAAAACACACAGTACAATAGAACTACTGAATCAATCTAAAATTCGTAAACGTCATTGTCTTGGAAATAAAAATAGCTTTCAAATGAGGGGTCACTTGACCCCCCTTTACATTTAAAAAAATTAAGTAGATAGTCCCCCTATGTGGGGGTTATTATTTTTTGAAAAACAAATTTCGTCAAAAGGTAGTTTTTTTAGTGCTAATTTGCCAAGAATTTTTTTTAAATCAATATCTTAAACCGTTCAAAAGTTAAGATGGGGGGGGGGGACTTTTGCCTCGCACTGTATATTGTATTATTAAGACTAAAGATTCAAATTCACAAATTAAAAAATCTGTGCCCCTAGAAGCTCGTATAAGTCATCCCCGTTGAGCTTTCGTCAATTCTACTAAATAGCACATCTACATGAGGGCCCTATCCTATATTAAATCTAAATGTAGTTTTGAAAACTAGAATAATAGGGCTACATACGTATTATGGTTTCATTTAAATCGGTTATTTCTTTGTGTCAAATATCTAACTTCAAAAAAAAACATATAGTGGCGTCAAACTAGCATAAAAAACCTTAAAATCTCTAACTTTGGGGAAACTCAATGGATTGACTTCATTTTTTTTGTAAAACGTTTAGAATTAAATATAAATCACTAATAAAAACTAAAATGGCGCCGCTAGTCCTTCCTGAATTTTTTATACTCTTTGCAAACTATATCTCGTTTATTATTAAGTCCACAGAAAAAATCATTCTTATAAAAATTAAAGAGAATTAAATTTTGTAATAAAAAAAATATTGCCCGCCCCCCTCTGAGCTCTGCCCCCTTATAACCCCCCAAATTTTAAATATTTTTTTTTATGCTTATTTTTTAAGGAACAAAATCAACATTCATTATTTACCAAATTAAAAAAAAAATTTGATATAAATATTTAATAATAAGCGAGATACAAATTTTTCCAAGTTGGGGGGGCATAGTGGGGGAGCATTTTTTTTTTAATTTAGTTATTAATGAACGTTTTTTCTGTTTCTTAAAAAATAAGCATGAAAAATAAATATTTAAAATTTGGGGGACTATAAGGGGGCGGAGCTCGGAGGGGGGCAGGCAATATTTTTTTTATTACAAAATTTTATTCTCTTTAATTTTCATAAGAATGATTTTTTCTGTAGATTTAATAATAAGCAAGTTATGGTTTGCGAAGAGTATAAAAAATTCAGAAAGGACTAGCGGCGCAATTTTAGTTTTTATTAATGATTTAAATTTATTTCTGAATGATTTGCAAAAAAAATTAAGTCAATCCATTGAGTTTCCCCAAAGTTAGAGGTGAAATGCTAGTTTGACGCGACTAATATTAAAATGATTTTTGAAGTTAGATTTTCCACACAATGAAATAACATAACCAATTTGAATGAAACCATAATACGTTTGTAGCCCTATGTTTTTAGTTTTCAAAACTACATTTAGTTTTAATATACGATGGGGCCCTTATACAGATGTGCTATTTAGTAGAATTGACGGGAGCTGAACGGAGATGACTTATACGAGCTTCTAGGAGCACAGATCTTCGAATCTGTAAATTTAAATCTTTAGTCTTGACAAAAATATGTAGACTGCATGTCTTTGTAAAATTGGTTAGCTAGATAAGAAAATTAATTTAGTGTAAATGTAAAAAAAAAGGAATAAATAAAACTCATTTTTTAATATATTTGTTTTATTTGTATTTTATGTGAAGAGTAGTACAGAAAATATTTAAAATTTGATATTTCTGATTCAATTTTAATAGATCCTGTTATAATCACACCAATAATTAGTAATTTCTACTAGAATATTTTAATATATTAAAAAGAGCAGGTACTATATTTTATTAAATATAACTTTTTGAAATAAAAAATACTGCCAACATTATCCAATAATTTGAAAAGTAATCATTCGATAAAACTTAGAAATAAAAAACGATTTTAAAATCTGACATATCAGAATAATACTTAAAATTCTAAACAAAAAAAATCGTCCAAAACATGATTTTTTTATAAGGCAAGTTATAAAATATAAAGTGTCATTTACAATTACTCAGCTACATATACGTAATCCAAGCAATTTTCAATGACACTTAACGAAAAATAAATCAAAGAAAAAAATACTACGGCTATTTTCTACTGAATAGAAATAGACAATAATAAGTTTACTATTGAGATTTAAACTTTTTTTTTTAAGTAACTAAGCCTTTCCGTTAAATGTTTTGCCACTTAAGTTGCCATGCCCATTAAGTTTTACTTCAGTTTTGCAGTCGATGGGGTGTCCATTAGCTTTTAAGTCACCGCCCTTTGTATGGTGGGATTTTGAGGGGGCATCTTGGGGGCCTGAAAAAAATAAAAACAATATTTTGATTTTCTTTGAATTTTATTAAGTTACAAGATATCCTTTGGGGGTAAGGGGTTAAGTATCATAATCAAGGGCATCTACGTATGAATTGTGTTCTGAATTTTCGAAAGACACTACGCCTTAAAAGGGGGGCAATTATTAAAAATAGAATCACCTTTAAAAAAATTCGGTTTTGCTACAAAAAAAATAAAAAAAGCTTTTTTGGTTGAGAATTTCATTACTTTTTGTTAGATCCAATTTAAGCATTAAATAGAATAATAACTTACCAATAGGACTGTCCCAAAAGTTTTTAGAAGTGCTCCAATCTTCGCGAAGAGATAAATTAAACATTGAAAAATCTGGGTTACCAGTTACTTCTTTTTCTATGTTTAAAAACGTAGGAAGGCTCTTTAAAAGACTGTCATCATCAAGAGCCGAATAAGTTTCCAAAAGAATGAGTCCCCTACACCTGAAAAAATGTTTTTATTAACAAAAAAATAAAGACATTTTAGTCTGCGAAGGATATTAACTATAACCAAAAAGCATTGATTTTATCTGCGAAGAGCACAAACTTTGCTTTAAAAAATAGTAACCTATGTTTTTAATTATATTAAATAAGAAAAAACAGATTAATTATTTTTAAAAGATTTTAAAAGAACTTTTTATATTTGCATTCTATAATGTGCACATTATGAAACCCAAAATTTGGTTTTTTAAAGTTTCTGAATTGCTTCATTATTAAACCCAAAATTTTATTTTATTGGTTGGTTTTCCTGATGCAAAAAGATGAATTCTTTTCTTGCAAGGTACTTTTTATTTACAAATTTTACTATTATAATCTATCGGGAGACATAGTTTTTTTGTAGAGGGAATCACTAGAAGAATTGGAGAAACGATATCAACGGTTACATTTTCTCAAAAACGCCTATTCATTCAGTATTAAGTGAGTAAAGTTTACAAATGTCATTATTCAATATGTCTGACCTAAATTTACTTTTTACTTCAAAATGTCAGTGTTACCAATCCAATAAAAATTTTAAGTTAAGTTTTTAATTCAAATTAAAAATGCTTTTTAATATATTAAATGAAGCAAATATAAGAAATAGTATGAAAAAACTTGTTTTATAAAGCGTTTTTTAACATTTGTTTATTTTCCATACCTGGACGCGTGCTAAAAAACGTTCCTTATAAAACTCTATGTTTTAATATACTATTTTGTTAGCGAAGAGTATAAAAACCTACCTCGGATGACTGGGTTCCTCATAGATATCCATTTGAAAGTATTGATTGTTAACCAAAAAGCACCTTCGCTTTTTATAAATGGTAAAATGTTTCATATCTCTTTGCGTTAACAAATTTATGTAATCTCTATGCGAAAGTTGAGTTTTTACTTCAATAATTTGACCTCCTGGTTGATTTTGCCTTCGCACTGTATGAATATAACTGTAATGACCTGAAAAACCACAAAACATTAAAGTTTGCTCCTAAAAAAATGCTCGAAAACCATTAAAAGTAGAGTTAGTTTTGTTAAGTTAAAAATTTAGAAAAGAAAATATTTACCTGGTTTTTGAATACAAAAAATGGTAAATGAAATGAAAATAATTAAACTTAAAGGCGTATATTTGTAAATCAACAACAAAATTAACAATATTGATCAACAATAAAAAATAAAACAAACTTTCTAAAATTTGGTGCTTAACAGCTACTTAAATTGCTCAAGAGGTGGCGCTTAATTCACAAACCTCAAAAACATATCCAACGCCATCTCTTGACCAATTTCCCTACCTTATGACATAACCCTACAAATATCGAATATGGTATAATTTTCGATCCTCACCTTTTTGCCCGCGTTTTCGTAACCTCACTTGCGTCGGCCGTGGAGATTGAAGATAATTATGAACGACCTCGAAGTCTTGATACGAAGGAAACAAAGTACCGTCCGGAAGTGGGCCGCTGACCAAGAACTTCCGTTTTCTCGAATTTTTGAGTAATCGGTCCCCTGTGTCAATGCCGATTTTGTGACATACTGAGCCGATCATTCGACGGATTTTGCCCTCGAAATCGGTCGAATTGTCAATAACGTCGAAATATGGGTGGCCAACCCATGAACCAGCGGCTTTGTTGTCGAGATCTCGGGCTAATTCGACTCCTTCGGATCGGCAAGAATGGTCCTGCAAAAATCCGTACAGTCAACGGGGAATTTCGGCGAAGCATAAAGACTGGTTATGTAACGTTGGTTGCCTAAAATCAACAAAAAAACGACACTTTCTGGTCATTGCTCAGTGGGTTTATAAGAGTTAATTTTTATAAAAAATTGTGCTTACCAGCAACATAAATAAACAAAGCACAAGTCGACACATTCTAAAGGCCCATCAATAAGAGTTTAAATACAGAATTTTGGCAGTTTAAAATGCAAAAAAATAGTGCTTCTAAATTGCCGAAATTCTGTATTTAAACGCTTATTGATAGACCTTTAGAATATGTCAACTTGTGCTTTGTTTATTTATTATTTATGTTGCTGGTAACCACAATTTTTAATTGAAACTAACTCTTATAAAGCCACTGAGCAATGACCAGAATTGCTGTTTTTTGTTGATTTTAGGCAACCAACGTTACATAACCATAGTTCCTATGCTTCGCGACATTTCCCTTAAAGCAAAAAGTATAGGTGATAAAAAAGTTGCACCCATCTACCAGCGACAATAAATAAAATTACAAAATTGATAGGAACAAAAAAGTTACGACAATCTTTATGCACTCTAAAGGTGGTAACTCCATTTCTAGGGGGGCTACAAATTTTAAAACAAGTTTGTAAGGAATGTTTTTATTGCTGTTAATGATTGCATCAATTTTATTATGTTTCGACAAACCATTTGTAAGATATTTACGATTAAATATTTTTAGTGAAGTAGACTTAAAGGAGTGTAGTTTTTAAACAGCGGCGGTGCCCCCTAGCCTAGGAAATATCGAGTGTATCTGTCTATTTTTTCGTCCTTTATTTACCCTCTTTAAAGATGCACTCGTTTCGGGGACACTTATTTTTCTTTTTGATACTGCAAAAATGAAGCTTACCTCTATCGAATAAAACTCTTCGGCACCTTTTGCGGCTGAAACCATGTGTATAATTTGGTTATACCGATTATCTCTTAATTCTACATTATTCCAAGAATTGTCTTTCATTATTGTTTCCCATTTTTCTTTGGAAATAACTGCAACAAAATTGTTAATTAAAAATTAATATACAGGATGTTACCAAATAACTAGGAAAAAATTCAGGGGGTAATTCCTGGACACATTTTAATTAAAAAAGTTTATATAAGCATGTGTCCGAAAATCCTTCTTTTCTGAGATACAGGGTGCCAAAGTTTCTAAAAAAAAACTTTTTTTTTTTAAGATTACCAAGAAACTAAACCAGATATTTATTTAAAACTTAGCACGGGTAATTTTCTTACCATTAGGCATAAAGTGCGGTAGAAAAAAAACAAAAATTTTAATTGGAAGGAGCACACTTGGGGGTACCATGGGGGTTGTTTACCCCCAACTTTTTTGTGTGTTACTTTTTTGGTATTTTCATAAAATAATTAAAAGCCCTAGAATATGATCTTTGAAATTAATGTCTTGTTCTTTTTTTATAAAACTAACCGTTTTCGAGAAAAAAATTCATTGCCCAAAGGCAACAAAATTTCTTTTTTAAGTTTGGAAAATAAAACATAGTTAACAATGATGGGTTAATTAATTTCTTTTTTTTATTATGATTTCAAATAAATATCTGGTTTAGCTTCTTAGTAATCTTAAGATTAAAATTTTTTTTGAGAAACTTTGACACCCTGTATCTAAGAAACGAAGGATTTTCAGACACTTAACTTACATGCTGAAGCATCCATAGCGCCTCTATCACAAATTATTAAGCAATTTCGTTTACACGTCCTGCCCAGTTCAAAAAACGTATTTTCCATTTGAACCATTGTTTTAAGTAGATTTTCTTGAAATTTCACAGCTGAAAAAAAAAACAGTTCAATTATTTCACAATTCAAGGTTTTTGTTTTGGCATGAAAAAAATCAAAACAACATCGTATTATGTAATAAAAAATGTTATGAATTGCAAAAATAGCGCAAATATTTGGTTGCGAAAGTGCTGTTTGGGAATATTTTTTTTAGTTTTAGTTACGAAGCGATTTTTCTAGCAAATCTAGACAGTAGGAAATAGTACATAGTATAACGAGTACGAATTAGGATTTTATTTACTAACCATTCACATTTTAAAAAAACCAGTAGTCGAGCCTTAGGGAGACAGATTTTATCCTGCTTATTGTCATTAATGTCACTTGTGTTTGCTGGTTATGTAAAAAAAGTCAAAAAAATTAAAAAATGCATTTAAAAACATGTTTAGGGCATCTGCATCAAAAACAATGGTCTCATCTCAACATATACAGAAGTATTTGTTTTTTTATTAAATTACTTTATAATGCTCTAATCATTAAACCATTTAAAAGTTTACACAAAACAGGAATTATTTATGTGAGTAATCACTGTTAAGAAGTCCTTTTAGGTATCATAGGATAAATTAGCACTTTTACAAAAATGTCTAAAATTTTCTTTATAAACTCTTACATCTCAAGCAAAAATTGTTTCTTTTTTTCAATTTTTAAGCCTGTTTATGTAATTGTCATATTATTTTTGGCATTTTTCAATTTTTAATGACAGTAAATTTGAAATGTAATGCAAACTTTGTGGAAAATTTAACGTTTCAAAGAAAAAGATTCTAGTTTTCATAGCTGACTGTGGTTTTTTGAATGAATAAGCGTTATTTTTGATCAAAGTGCCAAAATAACGTTATAATTGACCTGTATATTCTTTTTTTTGAAACTCATTATACAACATACTATTAAACTCAATGCTTTATAAATTCGATTCCACTGCTAGCCGATATGTCCACAAAATACAATACAATGCCTTTTACGGTATCTTTACATACCCTGCGCTATTTTAAAAGAAAGATAATCATCCTGTTTAACAAGTTTATGGCGGAGACCTCGAGCTAAGGACATACAAAAAAAAGAAAAAAATATATTGCATTGCAAAAGCTTTTTTTTTAAATTGTTATAGGTATTTTTTAACGCTTTAACGAATAGCAAAACCAAGACACGAAAAATATAATTAAATCAATTTCTCAAAATAAATTGATAAATCAAAACCTAGATATTAAGACTAGAGATTCAACTTCACAGATTCGAAGATCTGTGCTCCTAGAAGCTTGTATAAGTCATCTCCGTTGAGCTTCCGTCAATTCTACTAAATAGCACATCTACATGAGGGCCCCATCCTATATTAAAACTAAATGTAGTTTTAAAAACTAGAAAAATAGGGCTACAAACGTATTATGGTTTCATTTAAATCGGTTATTTCTTTGTGCCGAAAATGTGACTTTAAAAATCATAATAATATTTTTGTTTCTAGAAGTCAGATTTTCGACATAAGGAAATATGCAATTTAAATGAAACCATAATACGTTTGTAGCCCTATTTTTCTAGTTTTCAAAACTACATTTAGTTTTAATATACAATGAGGCCCTCATAACTAATAAGAAAGTTATACAGGCTGCTCACAAATTGACACAACCGTATTTTTCTCGGAGATTAAAAGAAGGTATTTTTTTAGACTGCAAAAAGTATAACCATAATTAATAATAGCTACGCATTATAATCGATTTGACACAGTAAATACATTTGTTTATCAAATAAATTTTCCTATTTCAATAAAATGTGCTATATTTGCAATATTTTTAACAAAACAAAACACAAATTATTATTTATTGGGTTCCAAAATTAATCTACGACTAAATTTTATACCTGAATTTATGAAATGGATTTTTCAATTACAATTAGGACTTTAATCTTGCAAATTGTCTTGATGTCTAGCCAAAAACCTATTTATAAATTCAAATTAAGAAAATCATGACATTGCAGATTTTAATATTTTGTGTATTTAATAAAATCGTTCAAAGTTAAAAAAATACTCTTCCTGAATGGAAAAGGTTGATTTTAATGTCTATGTTGCGTGACACCCTAATTTGAAGAACATCCTAAACGAAATTGATAAAAATCCATCATATTAACTGCACTATTACATTACAATGTTATCAGCGTTTCAAAAATCTTTTATTGAAATTTTTATTATAAAAAATGAGGATATAGGAATTTTTTTTATCGAAACTTGTGCCAAATTAAAATAACTCATAACATTATGTTGTAATTTATTGCAATTTAATTTTGCCAGCTGGCAAACTAGACAAATGCATGATTTTTAAAATATTACTATTTCCTATGAATTTGAAAAAAATGCTTTTAGTAAATGTTTTCATTATCACATTTATTTTTAAACAGTGAAGCCATAGAAAATTAATCATTGGTCTGGAATAATCTGCTTTGCTTTGGCTGCATTTTAAATATTAAAACGCATTCATGAAGAATATTTAACAATCAAAACTCTAAATATTTAAAAATGAATTATTTTAAAAATTAAAAGTATGAATTATGTAAATAGTAGGCTAACCCAAACCATTTTAGCGTCCTAAAACAAAAATAAATCACCGCCTGCTTTGTTACATTACAATGACGCAAATTTTTAAATCTCATGACTTGCTACGTTTTTGTTTATTTTATCACCGACTGTTAAAAACAAAACATATTACACGTCTCAGTTAACTTGACGCATGCAATTATTTAAAAAAAAATCGTTTCTTAGAACTTTTGGCACCAAAACAAGTGTTTTTTGGCTTTTTCTGGCTGTTTAAATTAATATTAATTTATTAAAATTATTTTCTACAACATAATAAATGCAAATTAAAGGTTTTTGTATGCCCTTGACTTTTTTAACCTCACGCAGTTAGTTTCATTGTCATTGTTCATTCAAGCTATTATTTTAGTTGATTAGTAAGCTTAGCGGTTAGATAAGATATAAATATTTAAAATAATTACCTTCTTCCTCATCTAGGTCCGAAAATTTGATGCCACCACTGAAAAAATAAAGGGGATTTAGTTTAATTGTCGATTTTTGGTTTGAGGAATTTGACCCATTTTTTTTAGTTTCAAAATATTTTGAAAAGCACTTCCGAGTGAGATAACGCTAAATGTAAATATTTCGTTATCTTGGCTTTAAAAATAGTGCTGTTATTAAATGTTGTGCTGCAAATAAATGCCCACAAGGGGCTTTAAACATTATGATATGTTTATAGTATCAAAAAATTTCCCTTTGTTTTAAAATATAAATAAACATTATTGTGTCTACAGCAAAAAGATAACCTTTTAAGTAACGCTGGTAAAATAATATTTAAAATTGTATCAGTTAAAGGTTCTCTAATTTCGTATTTCTATTTTTAAAATCAGAGCTCCAAACCTATTTCTGTTTGGCTTCAAAGTCATAATTGTTTTTTTATTACATAGGTTCAATATTATTTTCCAAACTGGAAACTTTTGTAGGTATAAAAATGGATTTTTAATGTTCAAAACATTAAAAACATACCTGAGAAGCACTGATGCTGTTTCTGGCACTCGAAAAACCTGTGAACAAGCAACGAGTCCAAAATGTGTTCAATACCCCCCTTTCCCCAAAAGAATATAATATTGGCGAATTAAAAAAGCTTACCTTCCATCCCAGGTTTTCGAAAAAGGTGCACAATCTTGCCTGACCCGTTGTTTTACCTCCACAGGGCCCTGAAATCGATTTTGAATAAAACGTGTTTCGCCCATTTCAACAAGCATTTATTTCAGTAAAATAAAATGTACTTACCGCCTGTAAGTACAAGTTTGTAGACGATTTTGATGTCTTTGGTGTTCTTTGTTGATTTCTCCATGTTTTGGGTTCTGCCTTCACTCGGAAAAATCGAAAATAAAGCACTACACACAATTTTTCAGGTTTAAAATTTTGATTCAGATTAAAAACTAAAATATGAAATTGTACTAGTGTAAATTATGGAAATACATGATCAAAGCGTATTTTTAAGTGTTGTCTTCATTTTTTTGTATCGCGAATGCGAATTTAGGGTGACGAGCACCGCACACGGCGGATTATCTTTAAAGAAAGAAAGGAAGGGAAATGCGAGTCGCAATCGCAAAGTCCTACTCCCACGACTTCTTGTCAAAAATGTGACATATCTAGGGAATTTTAGCTCTTGGGCAGCCTGCTTCTAGTAATGATCCTCATACCAACCACACAAAACAAATTCCAAAATAAGCCACTAAAAGCCTTATTTCCTCATAAATTCAACTTTTATTCACTCTAAACCTAACTGCAACCTTTTTTCTAAATTTTCCAAGCAAATTTTACCATCAATTTGCTAAACAAGGCCCAACTGGGAGCTTTTCCCTTAAACACAAAATTCCCTAGATTTGCCCCAACTTTTGGCGGCAAATGACATAAACGCAGTTTGTTTCGATAAGTGCGATGCCTGTAGCAACCATGAAAAATATTCGAGAAATCGTAAATGGGGCCCAACTCCAAAACCACACCAACAACAAAATAAGCATAACAGGTCATGTGTCCAGTGTAGCAGCAAATTCTTTAAGTTTTGAGTTGCGGGCAGTGGATAACACTATAATAAAAATTAACCTCAAAAAACCGTTGGATCGCCCCTTAGATGGCTATGTAGAGGTAGGTTCTTTACTTATTATCATTTTTCAATAACTAAAATCTCTGCTTTTGTTCAGGTTCATGGAATTTCTCAAGGAAAGAGCGTTTTGGCAGAGGATTTCATACTTTTTGATACCACAGAATTTGACGCCCAATCGCATAACACCCTGTGTACGCTGCTATATTCTGTCCCTAATTTATGGAAACTGGGGGATTAGTTGTACATTTTTTACTATTATCTAATTTTAAGGCGTAATTTAATAAATTTCATATTTTTGTCCTTCCGTTTTTTATTGCGTTGACAACACTGAATAAATCCTAATCTTTGTGCAGTTGGCAACATTGATTGCAAGTGCGCCACCTGTTGGACAGTAGCTAAAGCAACCATACATTCACATATAGAAATCTGTATGACCATCGGGTTAAAACATTAGTTCAAATGAATCATCGAAAAAATTTTGCGTGGATTTTCCCTAGATAATGGCGTTTTTCGAGAAAATTTGGAAGCAAATTGCATTTTAATAAACCAAAAGTGTAAATTGAATGTCTGTTAAGCAAAATTAACATAAAATCATTAAAATGCAATCGCTTTTGTATAGAAATCTGTATTACCATCCAGGTTTGTGAATTAGTTCAAATGACCCGGCCAAAAAAAAATTTGCGTGACCCCACCCCGGATGGTAACATTTTTCAAAAAAAATTGGAAAAAAATTGCATTTTTACAACAAAAAAAATTAAAATTGGTTACTCTACATGGCAAATTTAAAAATAAACAATTAATATTGGCAAAAAGAAGTGTAAATTACTTGTTAAAATGCAATTAACTTCCTAAAGCTTTAGACGGGGAAATAAAACACAAAAAGAAACCGTGTTTATTGGAAAAATCAACCATAGGACAGGAATTATCAATAGCAATCTAAGCCTTAAGATATTTGAAAAATAAATTATATAATGCAAATTTTAAATAGGTATTTGACTTAAATAGAAGATATTTCTTGAATCAGCTCCAGCTATCCAGACATCCAGTTTGCAGAGGCATCGAGCATTCTTGAAAATAAAGTTCCGTAGTTATTCCATTCCATTTTCCAAGCAGTCAGCTTCCAGGCGGACATCCAGAGATTGCAGTGACGATTGAACATAGCTTTGATTTTCTTTGTGCTGGAACAATAAACTTTTAAAACAAGTAACAATTTCGCGCTCAAAATATAGGTTTCTTTAAATGCACTACTTTATTGACCTAATTTAAAATAAATGTAATTGATGGCGCCACTGTACTTTTAAAACTTTTAAAAGTTTAAAAACTGTTTTCACAACTAAAAATTTAGATTAACTCACCAAAAATAGCAAGGGCTTTTATTTAATTTGTTCCACTCTTCGCATTTGGGTCCCAGACAACCTAGGAACAGAAAAAAAGAGCAGTATCCACAAGATAACTCAGTTAAAAATCAATTAATTGAATAATCAAAAAACTAAAGACTATAAACGAGCGGAGAAAGAATAAAACAAAAGAAAAAGACCTAAGAAAACTCTATTGGAACACAAAATAGAGCCTTCCTAAGATATACTCTTATTAATAATTAAAAAATAAGTTTGGTTACATTCTATTCCTTCTCTAAACACGATAAATGACTAAAATGTAACAAAATGCAACAATGGGACTTTCTCTGGACAAAAAAGCCCCGTGTTACAAATTCTAAAACTAAATACTATTTTACCTAAAACTAGACGAGAGCAGAGGGTAAAAAAATTAAAAGACACATAAAACATTCCAATGGAACACCAAATAGAACATTTTACAGTACTTATGAATGATAAAAAAGCTATGACATTTTTTTACACCCCTTTATCCCGCGTTAGGAAATTTTTAAAATTAGGACACCCTTAACCAAACCAAAAACTACAATGTGACTTTCTCTGGACAGAAAAAAGCCAAAAAAAAAACCAAAACCTATAAACTGAAGACGAGCAGAGAAAGAATAAAATAAAAGAAAAACACCTAAGAAAACTCTATTGGAACACAAAATAAAACCTTCCTAAGATATACTGTTATTAACAATTAAAAAATAAGTTTGCTTACATTCTACTCCTTCTCTTAACGCGATAAATGACTACAATGTAATAAAATGCAACAATGGGACTTTCTCTGGACAAAAAAAGCCCCGTGTTACAAATTCTACAACTAAATACTATTTTACTTAAAACTAGACGAGGGCAGAGGGTAAAAAAATTAAAAGACATATAAAACATTCCATTGGAATACAAAATAGAACATTTTACAGTACTTATAAATAATTTAAAAAGCTATGACATTTTTTTACACCTCTTTATCCGCGTTAGGAATTTCTTAAATTAGGACACCCTTAACCAAACCAAAAGCTACAATATGACTTTCTCTGGACAGAAGAAAGCCACAGTCGCCTTGTTTTTTAAATAAAGAATAAGAATGTTCACTTATCTGTAATAATTGATGGCCCATCAGGAATATGGTCATAGGAAGTTGCTGAAGTCAATGCAGTTTGTAAAGTAGATCCATCTGGCAGATCCACTTGTAGAGATAGATTATATTTGCAGCCCAACTGAGAAATAAAGAGATATACATTATTTAATTGTCGTTTTATTTTACCTATTATCTATCCCGCACTTTTCTAATCAAAGTAAAACTTTGCAGTTACTCACAAATCTTGTTCGTTTGATAATACTTTCAATTCTTCAGAATATCAGGCATTTTAATCCACCTACCTTTATGTAAAATTATCCTTTAACACTAGGGCCCCATTTCTGTTAGAGGCAGGCAGTTTTCATCAGTTTGGGTTAAATCTTTGAGCACTTTAATTTCATTAGCTTGTTTGATCAAGAAAAACAACAATTTACCACGACATTTACATTATAGAAATCTTTATTAACATATGGTTTGAAGCAGTAGATCAAATGAACCATTGAAAAAAAAATTGCGTAGATCTTCCTCAGAAAAGTGCATTTTTCAAGAAAAATTTAAAGCAGATTGCATTTTTAAGAAAATAAATGTGCAAATGTTACTCCTGCCAACAATATTATCATGAAATCTGTAAAATGCAACCGCTTTTGTATAGAAATCTGTATTACCATCCAGGTTTGGGAATTAGTTCAAATGACTCGCCAAAAAAAAATTTGCGTAACCCCACCCTAGATGGTAACATTTTTCAAAAAAATCTGGAAGAAAATTGCATTTCTACAAAAAAATAATTGAAATTAGTTACTCTACAAGACAAATTTAAAAATTAACAATGAATATTGGCAACAAGAAGTGTAAATTACTTGTTAAAATGCAATTAACTTCCTAAAGCTTGAGACGGGGAAATAAAACACAAAAAGAAACCATGTTTATTGTAAAAATCAACCAAAAGAACAGGAATTACTAATACTAATCTAAGCCTTAAGATATTTGAAAAATAAATTATGTAAAGCAAATTTAAATAGGTATTTGACTTAAGTGGAAGATATTTCTTGAATAAGCTCCAGCTATCCAGACATCCAGTTTGTAGAGGCATGATGCATTCTTAGGAACAAAGTTTTTTAGTTATTCCATTCCATTTGCCAAGCAGTCAGCTTCCAGGTGAACATCAAGATTGCAGTGGCGATTGAACATAACTTTGAATTTCTTTGTACTGTAACAATAAACTGTTAAAACAAGTAACTATTTCGCGCTGAAAATATAGGTTTCTTTAAATGCACTGCTTTATTGATTTAATTTAAAATGAATGTAATTGATGGCGCCACCGTACTTTTAAAACTTTTAAAAGTTTAAAAAATGTTTTCACAACTAAAAATTCACATTAACTCACCCAAAATAGCAAGGGTTTTTATTTCATTTATTCCATTCGTCACATTTAGGTCCCAGACAACCTAGAAACAGAAAAAAAGAGCAGTATCCACAAGAAAACACATTTAAAAATCAATTATTTAAATAATCATAAAATTAAAGACTATAGACGAGCGGAGAAAGAATAAAATAAAAGAAAAACACCTAAGAAAACTCTATTGGAACACAAAATAGAGCCTTCCTAAGATATATTCTTACTAATAAATGAAAAATAAGTTTGATTACATTCTATTCCTCCTCTTAACGCGATAAATGACTAAAATGTAATAAAATGCAACAATGGGACTTTCTCTGGACAAAAAAAGCCCCGGCCCCCGTGTCACAAATTCTAAAACTAAATATTATTTTACTTAAAACTAAACGAAAGCAGAGGGTAAAAATATTAAAAGACACAAAACATTCCATTGGAACACAAACTAGAACATTTTACAGTACTTATGAATAATTAAAAAAGCTATGACATTTTTTTACACTCCTTTATCCCGCGTTAGGAAATTCTTAAAATTATGACACCCTTAACCAAACCAAAAGCTACAATGTGACTTTCTCTGGACAGAAAAAAGCCAACAAAAAAAGAACCAAATCCCCAAGACTGAAGACGAGCGGAGAAAGAATAAAATAAAAGAAAAACACCTAAGAAAACTCTATTGGAACACAAAATAGAGCCTTTCAAAGATATACTCTTACTAATAATTGAAAAATAAGTTTGGTTACATTCTATTCCTCCTCTTTACGCGATAAATGACTAAAATGTAATAAAATGCAACAATGGGACTTTCTCTGGACAAAAAAAGCCCCATGTTACAAATTCCAAAACTAAATATTATTTTACTTAAAACTAGACGAGAGCAGAGGGTAAAAAATTAAAAGACATATAAAACATTCCATTGAAACACGAAATAGAACATTTTCCAGTACTTATGAATAATAAACAAAGCAATGACTTTTTTTACACCCCTTTATCCCGCGTTAGGAAATTCTTAAAATTAGGGCACCCTTAACCAAACCAAAAGCTACAATGTGACTTTCTCTGGACAGAAAAAAGCCAAAAAAAAACCCCAAAACCTTAAGACTATAAACGAGCGGAGAAAGAATAAAATAAAAGAAAAACACTTAAGAAAACTCTATTGGAACACAAAATAGAACCTTCCCAAGATATACTCTTACTAATAATTGAAAAATAAGTTTGGTTACATTCTATTCTTTCTCTTAACGCGATAAATGACTAAAATCTAACAAAATGCAACAATGGGACTTTCTCTGGACAAAAAAAGCCCCATGTTACAAATTCCAAAACTAAATATTATTTTACTTAAAACTAGACGAGGGCAGAGGGTAAAAAAATTAAAAGACACATGAAACATTCCATTGAAATGCAAAAAAGAACATTTTACATTACTTATAAATGATAAAAAAAGCTATGACATTTTTTTACACTCCTTTATCCCGCGTTAGAAAATTCTTAAAATTAAGACACCCTCAACCAAACCAAAAGCTACAATATGACTTTATCTGGACAGAAGAAAGCCACAGTCGCCTTGTTTTTTAAGTAAAAAATAAGAATGTTCACTTATCTGTAAAAAATGGTCACCCATCAGAAATATGGTCATGGGAAGTTGCTGAAGTCGATCCAGATTGTAAAGCCGATCCATCTGGCAGATCCAATCATGTAGAGATAGATTATATTTGCGGCCCAACTGAGAAATAAAGAGATATACATTATTTAATTGTCGTTTTATTTTACCTATTATCTATCCTGCACTTTTATAATCAACCAATCAACGTAAAACTTTGCTGTTACCTACAAATCCTATTCGCTTGATAATATTTTTAATTCTTCAAAATATCAGACATTTTAATCCACCTACCTTTGTGTAAAATTATCCTTTAACATTAGGGCCCCATTTCTGTTATGAGGCAGGCAGTTTTCATCAGTTTGCGTTTAATCTTCGAGCACTTTACTTTCATTAGCTTCTTTGATCAAGAAAAACAACAATTTACCACGACATTTACATTATAGAAATCTTCATTAACATATGGTTCGGAGCAGTAGATCAAATAAACCATTGAAAAAAAAATTACGTAGATTTCCCCCCGATAAGTGCAGTTTTCAAGAAAAATTTAAAGCAGATTGCATTTTAAGAATATAAATGTGCAAATTTAACCTCTGTCAACAATATTATCATGAAATCTTTAAAATGCAACCGCTCCTGTATAGAAATCTGTACTATCATCCAGATTTGGAAATTAGTTCAAATGATTCGGCTAAAAAAAAATTTGCGTGACCCCACCATAGACGGTAACATTTTTCAAAAAAAATTTGGAAGAAAATTGCATTTTTACAAAAAAAAAATTGAAATTGGTTACTTTACTTGACAAATTTAAAATTTAACAATTGATATTGAGTAAAAAGAAGTGTGAATTACTTGTTAAAATGCAATTAACTTCCTAAAGCTTAAGACGGGGAAATAAAACACAAAAAGAAACCGTGTTTATTGGAAAAATCAACCAAAGGACAGAAATTACCAATATACCAATCTAAGCCTTAAGATATTTCAAAAATAAATGATATAAAGCAAATTTAAATAGGTATTTGACTTAAGTAGAAGATATTTCTTGAATCAGCTCCAGCTATCCAGACATCCAGTTTGCAGAGGCATGGAGCATTCTCGAGAATAAAGTTCCGTAGTTATTCCATTCCATTTTCCAAGCAGTCAGCTTCTAGGCGGACATTCAGATTGCAGATTTTACACCCCTTTATCCCGCGTTAGGAAATTTTTAAAATTAGGACACCCTTAACCAAACCAAAAACTACAATGTGACTTTCTCTGGACAGAAAAAAGCCAAAAAAAAAACCAAAACCTATAAACTGAAGACGAGCAGAGAAAGAATAAAATAAAAGAAAAACACCTAAGAAAACTCTATTGGAACACAAAATAAAACCTTCCTAAGATATACTGTTATTAACAATTAAAAAATAAGTTTGCTTACATTCTACTCCTTCTCTTAACGCGATAAATGACTACAATGTAATAAAATGCAACAATGGGACTTTCTCTGGACAAAAAAAGCCCCGTGTTACAAATTCTACAACTAAATACTATTTTACTTAAAACTAGACGAGGGCAGAGGGTAAAAAAATTAAAAGACATATAAAACATTCCATTGGAATACAAAATAGAACATTTTACAGTACTTATAAATAATTTAAAAAGCTATGACATTTTTTTACACCTCTTTATCCGCGTTAGGAATTTCTTAAATTAGGACACCCTTAACCAAACCAAAAGCTACAATATGACTTTCTCTGGACAGAAGAAAGCCACAGTCGCCTTGTTTTTTAAATAAAGAATAAGAATGTTCACTTATCTGTAATAATTGATGGCCCATCAGGAATATGGTCATAGGAAGTTGCTGAAGTCAATGCAGTTTGTAAAGTAGATCCATCTGGCAGATCCACTTGTAGAGATAGATTATATTTGCAGCCCAACTGAGAAATAAAGAGATATACATTATTTAATTGTCGTTTTATTTTACCTATTATCTATCCCGCACTTTTCTAATCAAAGTAAAACTTTGCAGTTACTCACAAATCTTGTTCGTTTGATAATACTTTCAATTCTTCAGAATATCAGGCATTTTAATCCACCTACCTTTATGTAAAATTATCCTTTAACACTAGGGCCCCATTTCTGTTAGAGGCAGGCAGTTTTCATCAGTTTGGGTTAAATCTTTGAGCACTTTAATTTCATTAGCTTGTTTGATCAAGAAAAACAACAATTTACCACGACATTTACATTATAGAAATCTTTATTAACATATGGTTTGAAGCAGTAGATCAAATGAACCATTGAAAAAAAAATTGCGTAGATCTTCCTCAGAAAAGTGCATTTTTCAAGAAAAATTTAAAGCAGATTGCATTTTTAAGAAAATAAATGTGCAAATGTTACTCCTGCCAACAATATTATCATGAAATCTGTAAAATGCAACCGCTTTTGTATAGAAATCTGTATTACCATCCAGGTTTGGGAATTAGTTCAAATGACTCGCCAAAAAAAAATTTGCGTAACCCCACCCTAGATGGTAACATTTTTCAAAAAAATCTGGAAGAAAATTGCATTTCTACAAAAAAATAATTGAAATTAGTTACTCTACAAGACAAATTTAAAAATTAACAATGAATATTGGCAACAAGAAGTGTAAATTACTTGTTAAAATGCAATTAACTTCCTAAAGCTTGAGACGGGGAAATAAAACACAAAAAGAAACCATGTTTATTGTAAAAATCAACCAAAAGAACAGGAATTACTAATACTAATCTAAGCCTTAAGATATTTGAAAAATAAATTATGTAAAGCAAATTTAAATAGGTATTTGACTTAAGTGGAAGATATTTCTTGAATAAGCTCCAGCTATCCAGACATCCAGTTTGTAGAGGCATGATGCATTCTTAGGAACAAAGTTTTTTAGTTATTCCATTCCATTTGCCAAGCAGTCAGCTTCCAGGTGAACATCAAGATTGCAGTGGCGATTGAACATAACTTTGAATTTCTTTGTACTGTAACAATAAACTGTTAAAACAAGTAACTATTTCGCGCTGAAAATATAGGTTTCTTTAAATGCACTGCTTTATTGATTTAATTTAAAATGAATGTAATTGATGGCGCCACCGTACTTTTAAAACTTTTAAAAGTTTAAAAAATGTTTTCACAACTAAAAATTCACATTAACTCACCCAAAATAGCAAGGGTTTTTATTTCATTTATTCCATTCGTCACATTTAGGTCCCAGACAACCTAGAAACAGAAAAAAAGAGCAGTATCCACAAGAAAACACATTTAAAAATCAATTATTTAAATAATCATAAAATTAAAGACTATAGACGAGCGGAGAAAGAATAAAATAAAAGAAAAACACCTAAGAAAACTCTATTGGAACACAAAATAGAGCCTTCCTAAGATATATTCTTACTAATAAATGAAAAATAAGTTTGATTACATTCTATTCCTCCTCTTAACGCGATAAATGACTAAAATGTAATAAAATGCAACAATGGGACTTTCTCTGGACAAAAAAAGCCCCGGCCCCCGTGTCACAAATTCTAAAACTAAATATTATTTTACTTAAAACTAAACGAAAGCAGAGGGTAAAAATATTAAAAGACACAAAACATTCCATTGGAACACAAACTAGAACATTTTACAGTACTTATGAATAATTAAAAAAGCTATGACATTTTTTTACACTCCTTTATCCCGCGTTAGGAAATTCTTAAAATTATGACACCCTTAACCAAACCAAAAGCTACAATGTGACTTTCTCTGGACAGAAAAAAGCCAACAAAAAAAGAACCAAATCCCCAAGACTGAAGACGAGCGGAGAAAGAATAAAATAAAAGAAAAACACCTAAGAAAACTCTATTGGAACACAAAATAGAGCCTTTCAAAGATATACTCTTACTAATAATTGAAAAATAAGTTTGGTTACATTCTATTCCTCCTCTTTACGCGATAAATGACTAAAATGTAATAAAATGCAACAATGGGACTTTCTCTGGACAAAAAAAGCCCCATGTTACAAATTCCAAAACTAAATATTATTTTACTTAAAACTAGACGAGAGCAGAGGGTAAAAAATTAAAAGACATATAAAACATTCCATTGAAACACGAAATAGAACATTTTCCAGTACTTATGAATAATAAACAAAGCAATGACTTTTTTTACACCCCTTTATCCCGCGTTAGGAAATTCTTAAAATTAGGGCACCCTTAACCAAACCAAAAGCTACAATGTGACTTTCTCTGGACAGAAAAAAGCCAAAAAAAAACCCCAAAACCTTAAGACTATAAACGAGCGGAGAAAGAATAAAATAAAAGAAAAACACTTAAGAAAACTCTATTGGAACACAAAATAGAACCTTCCCAAGATATACTCTTACTAATAATTGAAAAATAAGTTTGGTTACATTCTATTCTTTCTCTTAACGCGATAAATGACTAAAATCTAACAAAATGCAACAATGGGACTTTCTCTGGACAAAAAAAGCCCCATGTTACAAATTCCAAAACTAAATATTATTTTACTTAAAACTAGACGAGGGCAGAGGGTAAAAAAATTAAAAGACACATGAAACATTCCATTGAAATGCAAAAAAGAACATTTTACATTACTTATAAATGATAAAAAAAGCTATGACATTTTTTTACACTCCTTTATCCCGCGTTAGAAAATTCTTAAAATTAAGACACCCTCAACCAAACCAAAAGCTACAATATGACTTTATCTGGACAGAAGAAAGCCACAGTCGCCTTGTTTTTTAAGTAAAAAATAAGAATGTTCACTTATCTGTAAAAAATGGTCACCCATCAGAAATATGGTCATGGGAAGTTGCTGAAGTCGATCCAGATTGTAAAGCCGATCCATCTGGCAGATCCAATCATGTAGAGATAGATTATATTTGCGGCCCAACTGAGAAATAAAGAGATATACATTATTTAATTGTCGTTTTATTTTACCTATTATCTATCCTGCACTTTTATAATCAACCAATCAACGTAAAACTTTGCTGTTACCTACAAATCCTATTCGCTTGATAATATTTTTAATTCTTCAAAATATCAGACATTTTAATCCACCTACCTTTGTGTAAAATTATCCTTTAACATTAGGGCCCCATTTCTGTTATGAGGCAGGCAGTTTTCATCAGTTTGCGTTTAATCTTCGAGCACTTTACTTTCATTAGCTTCTTTGATCAAGAAAAACAACAATTTACCACGACATTTACATTATAGAAATCTTCATTAACATATGGTTCGGAGCAGTAGATCAAATAAACCATTGAAAAAAAAATTACGTAGATTTCCCCCCGATAAGTGCAGTTTTCAAGAAAAATTTAAAGCAGATTGCATTTTAAGAATATAAATGTGCAAATTTAACCTCTGTCAACAATATTATCATGAAATCTTTAAAATGCAACCGCTCCTGTATAGAAATCTGTACTATCATCCAGATTTGGAAATTAGTTCAAATGATTCGGCTAAAAAAAAATTTGCGTGACCCCACCATAGACGGTAACATTTTTCAAAAAAAATTTGGAAGAAAATTGCATTTTTACAAAAAAAAAATTGAAATTGGTTACTTTACTTGACAAATTTAAAATTTAACAATTGATATTGAGTAAAAAGAAGTGTGAATTACTTGTTAAAATGCAATTAACTTCCTAAAGCTTAAGACGGGGAAATAAAACACAAAAAGAAACCGTGTTTATTGGAAAAATCAACCAAAGGACAGAAATTACCAATATACCAATCTAAGCCTTAAGATATTTCAAAAATAAATGATATAAAGCAAATTTAAATAGGTATTTGACTTAAGTAGAAGATATTTCTTGAATCAGCTCCAGCTATCCAGACATCCAGTTTGCAGAGGCATGGAGCATTCTCGAGAATAAAGTTCCGTAGTTATTCCATTCCATTTTCCAAGCAGTCAGCTTCTAGGCGGACATTCAGATTGCAGTGCCGATTGAACATAGCTTTGATTTTCTTTGTACTGGAACAATAAACTTTTAAAACAAGTAGCAATTTCGTGCTTAAAATATAGGTATCTTTAAATGCACTGCTTTATTGACCTAATTTAAAATAAATGTAATTGATGGCGCCACTGTACTTTTAAAATTTTTAAAAGTTTAAAAACTGTTTTCACAACAAAAAATTTAGATTAACTCACCAAAAACAGCAAGGGCTTTTATTTCATTTATTCCCCTCGTCACATTTAGGTCTCAGACAACCTAGGAACAGAAAAAAAGAGCAGTATCCACAAGAAAACACAGTTAAATCAATTAATTGAATAAGCATAAAACTAAAGGCTATAGACGAGCGGAGAAAGAATAAAATAAAAGAAAAACAACTAAGAAAACTCCATTGGAACACCAAATAGAACCCTCCTAAGATATACTCTTATTAACAATTAAAAAATAAGTTTGATTACGTTCTATTCCTTCTCTTAACGCGATAAATGACTAAAATGTAATGAAATGCGACAATGGGACTTTCTCTGGACAAAAAAAGCCCCGTGTTACAAATTCTGAAACTAAATATTATTTTACTTAAAACTAGACGAGAGCAGAGGGTAAAAAATTAAAAGACGCGTAAAACATTCCATTGGAATACGAAGTAGAACATTTTACAGTACTTATGAATAATAAAAAAAGCTATGACATTTTTTTACACTCCTTTATCCCGCGTTAGGAAATTCCTAAAATTAGGAAACCCTTAACCAAACCAAAAGCTACAATGTGACTTTCTTTGGACAGAAAAAAGCCAAAAATAATAAAGAACCAAAACCTTAGGACTGAACACGAGTAGAAATAAAAGAAAAACACCTAAGAAAACTCTATTGGAACACAAAATAGAACCTTTCTAAGATATACTCTTACTAATAATTGAAAAATAAGTTTGGTTACATTCTATTCCTTCTTTTAACGCGATAAATGTAATAAAATGCAACAATGGGACTTTCTCTGGACAAAAAAAGCCCCGTGTTACAAATTCTACAACTAAATATTATTTTACTTAAAACTAGACGAGGGCAGAGGGTAAAAAAATGAAAAGACACATAAAACATTCCATTGGAACACAAAATAGAACATTTTACAGTACTTATGAATGATAAAAAAAGCTATGACATTTTTTTACACTTCTTTATCCCGCGATAGGAAATTCTTAAAATTAGGACACCCTTAACCAAACCAAAAGCTACAATGTGACTTTCTCTGGACAGAAGAAAGCCACAGTCGCCTTGTTTTTTAAATAAAAAATAAGAATATTCACTTATCTGTAAGAAATGGTCGCCCATAAGGAATATGGTCATGGGAAGTTGCTGAAGTCGATTCAGATTGTAAGGTAGATCCATCTGGCAGATCCACTCTTGTAGAGATAGATTATATTAGCAGCCCAACTGAGAAATAAAGAGATATGCATTATTTAATTGTCGTTTTATTTTACCTATTGTCTATCCTGCACTTTTCTAATCAAAGTAAAACTTTGCAGTTACTCACAAATCTTGTTCGCGTTTGATAACACTTTCAATTCTTCAGAATATCAGGCATTTTAATCCACCTACCTTTGTGTAAAATTATCCTTTAACATTAGGGCCCCATTTCTGTTATGAGGCAGGCCGTTTTTATAAATTTGCGTTAATTCTTTGAGCACTTTACTTTCATTAGCTTGTTTGATCAAGAAAAACAACAATTTACCACGACATTTACATTATAGAAATCTTCATTAACATATGGTTCGGAGCAGTAGATCAAATGAACCATTGAAAAAAAAATTGCGTAGATTTTCCCTAGATAAGTGCATTTTTCAAGAAAAATTCAAAGCAGATTGCATTTTAAGAAAATAAATGTGTAAATTTGAACTCTGCCAACAATATTATCATGAAATCTCTAAAATGCAATCGCTCTTCTATAGAAATCTGTATTACCATCCAGGTTTGGAAATTAGTTCAAATGACCCAGCCAAAAAAAAAATTGCGTAGCCCCACCCTAAATGGTAACATTTTTCAAAAAAATTTGGAAGAAAATTGCATTCTTACAAAAAAAAAAATTGAAATTGGCTACTCTACTTGACAAATTTAAAAATGAACAAATAATATTGGCAAAAAAAAGTGTAAATTACTTGTTAAAATGCAATTAACTTCCTAAAGCTGGAGACGGGGAAATAAAACACAAAAAGAAACCGTGTTTATTAAAGAAAATCAACCCAAAGAACAGGAATTATGAATAGAAATTTAAGCCTTAAGATATTTGAAAAATAAATTATATAAAGCAAATTTAAATAGGTATTTGACTTAAGTAGAAGATATTCCTTGAACCAGCTCCAGCTATTCAGACATCCAGTTTGCAGAGGCATGGAGCATCCTTGAAAATAAAGTTCCTTAGTTATTCCATTCCATTTTCCAAGCAGTCAGCTTCCAGACGAACATCCAGATTGCAGTGCCGATTGAACATAGCTTTGATTTTTTTTGTACTGGAACAACAAACTTTTAAAACAAGTAACAATTTCGCGCTTAAAATATAGGTCTCTTTAAATGCACAGCTTTATTGACCTAATTTAAAATAAATGTAATCGATGGCGCCACTATACTTTAAAAACTTTTAAAAGTTTAAAACTGTTTTCACAGCTAAAAATTCAGATTAACTCACCAAAAATAGCAAGGGCTTCAATTTCATTTATTCCACTCGTCACATTTGGGTCCCAGGCAACTTAGGAACAGAAAAAAAGAGCAGTATCCACAAGAAAACACAGTTAAAAATTAATTAATTAATTAAATAATCGTAAAACTAAAGACTATAGACGAGCGTAGAAAGAATAAAATAAAAGAAAAACACCTAAGAAAGCTCTATTGGAACACAAAATAGAACCTTCCTAAGATATACTCTTACTAACAATTGAAAAATAAGTTTGATTACATTCTATTCCTTCTCTTAACGCGATAAATGACTAAAATGTAATAAAATGCAACAATGGGACTTTCTTTGGACCAAAAAAGCCCCATGTTACAAATTCCAAAATTAAATACTATTTTACTTAAAACTAGACGAGAGCAGAGGGTAAAAAATTAAAAGACACATAAAACATTCCATTGGAACACAAAATAGAACATTTTATAGTACTTATGAATAATAAAAAAAGCTATGACATTTTTTTGCACCCCTTTATCTCGCGTTAGGTAATTCTTAAAATTAGGAAACCCTTAACCAAACCAAAAGCTACAATGTGACTTTCTCTGGACAGAAAAAAGCCAAAAAAAAAGAACAAAAACCCAAAAACTGAAAACGAACGGAGAAAGAATAAAATAAAAGAAAAACACCTAAGAAAACTCTATTGGAACACAAAATAGAGCCTTCCTAAGATATACTCTTACTAATAATTGCAAAATAAGTTTGGTGACATTCTATTCCTTCTCTAAACGCGATAAATGTACTAAAAGACTAAAAAGTAATAAAATGCAACGATGGAACTTTCTCTGGGCAAAAAAAGCACCGTGTTACAAATTCTACAACTAAATACTGTTTTACTTTAAACTAGACGAGGGCAGAGGGTAAAAAAATTAAAAGACACATAAAACATTCCATTGGAACACAAAATAGAACATTTTACAGTACTTATGAATAATAAAAAAAGCTATGACATTTTTTCACACCCCTTTATCCCACGATAGGAAATTCTTAAAATTAGGACACCCTTAACCAAACCAAAAGCTACAATGTGACTTTCTCTGGACAAAAAAAAGCCAAAATAAAAAAACAAAACCCAAAACCTGAAGACGAGATGAGAAAGAATAAAATAAAAAGAAAAACACCTAAGAAAACTCTATTGAAACACAAAATAGAACCTTTCTAAGATATACTCTTATTAATAATTGAAAAATAAGTTTGAATGCATTCTATTCCTTCTCTTAGCGCGATAAATGACTAAAAATGTAATAAAATGCAACAATGGGACTTTCTCTGGACAAAAAAAGCCCCATGTTACAAATTCTAAAACTAAATATTATTTTACTTAAAACTAGACGAGAGCAGAGGGTCAAAAAATTAAAAGACACATAAAACATTCCATTGGAACACAAAATAGAACATTTTACAGTACTTATGAATAATAACAAAAGCTATGACATTTTTTTGCACCTCTTTATCCCGCGTTAGGAAATTCTTAAAATTAAGACACCCTTCACCAAACCAAAAGCTACAATGTGACTTTTTCTGGACAGAAAAAAGCCAAATAGAAAGAACCAAAACCCAAAGACTAAAGACAAGCGGAGAAAGAATAAAATAAAAAGAAGACACCTAAGAAAACTCTATTGGAACACAAAATAGAGCCTTCCTAAGATATACTCTTATTAACGATTAAAAATAAGTTTGGTTACATTCTATTCCTTCTCTTAACGCGATAAATGACTAAATATAATAAAATGCAACAATGGGACTTTCTCTGGACAAAAAAAAGCCCCGTGCTACAAATTCCAAAACTAAATACTATTTTACTTAAAACTAGACGAGAGCAGAGGGTAAAAAAATTGAAAGACACATAAAACATTCCATTGGAACACAAAATAGAACATTTTACAGTACTTATGAATGCTAAAAAAGGCTATGACATTTTTTTACACTCCTTTTTCCCGCGTTAGAAAATACTTAAAATTAGGATACCCTAACCAAACCAAAAGCTACAATGTGACTTTCTCTGGACGAAGAAAGCCACAGTCGCCCTGTTTTTTAAATAAAAAATAAGAATGTTCACTTATCTGTACAAAATGGTCGCTCATCAGGAATATGGTCATAGGAAGTTGCTGAAGTCGATGCAGATTGTAAAGTTGATCCATCTGGCAGATTTACTCGTAGAGATAGATTATATTTGCAGCCCAACTGAGAAATAAAGAGATATGCATTATTAAAGTGTTGTTTTATTTTACCTATTGCAAATAAACATTACTGTGGTTAGAACAGAAGGTAAAATGGAATAAAATGCAATAATGAGGCCCTCTCTGGACAAAAGAAAGTCCCCTATTATTGCCCAACACTAGGTATTGTTTTGGTACTCCATTTTACCCCCTTTAAAATTATGTTAGAGATGAGTTAGTTTGCAAATTTTTACTTATCTTTGTGAGGCATACAAAAATCTTGCTGCTGAGCTCCATTTCTTCAAATGCTGGCCAAAAGATCCACTAGCATGTTCTAATTCACACTAAAAAAACAATAGACCATGTTATAACTATAAATTTGTTTAATTTTACCTTGTTTTATTTTGATTTTATTGGCCCTATCTTAAACTAAGCATCTCCAAATAATACTACATATAAACCTAGGCAAGATGGACAATAATTACACCTAATTTAACCTACCTACCGACAAGAAACTCCCTAAACATGAGTATAATAAAATGGGAGTGTTTTCAGATGCATACTCCTCCTTTGGGGTCAATGACCTTAAGAGACTATTTTTATGCATTTTAGCCAAGTAATTTTAATGTCAAATCTATCAGAATCTCGTTAAGTACTATCTGCTGAAGAATTGTATACTTTCAAGACGTTTATTTCCTTGTTTTATTGTTAAAATAAATCAAATGCAAGCCTAAGTAGGGTTAAAATAAGAATAAATTTGTACTGACCTATATTTTGTTGTTATTAATCCTTTTGTATCCAATTTTTGCTTGTCTGCACTTGTATGTTTTATTAAACGCACTAATATTGCACATTTTAACGTAAAAACTCACAAATACGATTAATTTTAAGCAAAATCACCGACGAACTCATATTGCTTGCATTTACCGGTACTGACCAATATTATGTTATTATTTAATTCTTTTGTATGCAATTTTCACTTGTCTACAATTGTATGTTTAATAAAACGCACGAATATTGAACATTCCGACGTATAAATCCACGAATACCTTTAATTTTAAGCAAAATCCACGAAAAAGCTCATTTTGCTTGCATTTACCGAGGGTGACCTTGATCTACTAAAGAACAATAATGTCAAAAATAAAGGTACCTAGGTGCAAAAATCTGCATTACCGACTGAGAAATGTTTTGTTTACGCTTATCAAAGGATGGGCAATGAAATTTGGAATTTTTTGATTAAAAATTTTGAACGGGGCACGATTTGTAAGAGTTTTGTTAGGGGGCTCCGTCTTAAAGAAAATATATGAAGATTGGTGCCCCTAAATGTCTTAAGAATGTCTTGAATTTAAAAATTTGAAATAGTTAATTTTGTTAACTTTTTAAAAGTTTAAAATAGTTATTTAAGTTAAGTTTAAGAATAGTTTAAGTTTTATTATATATAGGGATAGGAAACTTATAATAATTAGAAAGGAAAAATAAAACACTTGTTATTTTAATTGGTAGTTTATTAATAAATAAAGCATATTTTACCAATTTTTGTTGTTTTTATTATACAACAAAATACAATACCTAGAAAAACATAAAAATACAAAAGCACAAAACACACAAATAAATAATAATTTCTGTTGTTTATTTTATACAACACAATAAAATACAAAAGACACACAAATAAATAAAGATTTTTGTTGTTTATTTTATACAACACATTAAAAATACAAAGGACAAAAAAGTGCGAAAGAAAATAAATAATTTTTGTTGTTTATTTTATACAACACAATACAAAACAATAAAAAAACACAAAATAGTGCAAAAATAGGTAACTATTTGTTCTTTAAACAAACAAAAAATAAAAAATAAGAATCTAGCACGAAAACCTATGGGACACCTTAACACAGACACTTTAACTAAGTTTTAAATAAATAAAGCCGGTCCTTCTTACGGCGAATTACAACGTATACTAGTTCATGAGAAAATGAATAAAAATGACTACATTTCCATAAAAAGGAAATGAATAAAACAAATAATTACCTAAGACACAAAAATTTCACTTCTTTACTAAGGGGCGTTCTTGTATTTTAAGTTGGCAGTAATGATTCTCGTACATTGGATCGAGAGAGCTTTGGTGAGTGGTAGGCAGCAGCAGCTTCGGATCAGCTGATACAAACATTTCCATTTTTTTGTTTTTTTTTTGGTGTTTAGTAGTAGTTTTCTGGTGTTTGTGTAGTGTTTAGTGGCTGTTTCCAGTTCTTTACATAAAGTTAAAGCATTGAAGATTGTTTTCCATCAGTGAGGTAAAACCATAAGTGCAATTCCATCAATATAACCATAGAAGATTGTTTAAGAAACATGTAAGTTTTTCATTTTTCCATTAGTAAAGGGCCTTTTTCATACAGGGTAGTATAAATCCAATCCATTTTAGTTGTTGGTTAATTTGTTTATGTTTCCAAGATACAATAGTATCAATAACAGAGCCACTGTAACAAAAATACATTGATTAAAAATTGTGTTTTACTTAAATGCAATCTTAAGATTTATTAAACAAGTGGTTTTTCAAATGTTTGAAATAAATTATTTAAAAATAGTACTTACCATTAGAATAGCTCTGTGTAAAACAATTTCTCCTGTCCATTATTTCATTGAAGATAATTATTTCCCAATTTTATTGAAGCTGTTTTCCAATCATTATTTCATCCAAGTTATTTTCCATATTTTTCATCGAAGGTTTGTTTCCATTAAAAGTACAGCCATAAATATTCAGTTTGTTGTTGAACAATTTTTCTGGAGTTGACTTTCCAGTATCGTAATTTTTTCACCAAAGATAAGTGTTTGCCACCAAAGAAGTTTCATTTTATTTGTTGTAAAAAGTAGTTTTATTGTTAAGTTGTATTTTTCAAAGATATAGAGTCTGCTTTTTTTTTTCTTGCGCAGATAATTGAACTAAAGAAGTTCCATTTTATTTGTTGTAATAAATTTGTGTGTATAATTAAGTAGAGAGTCTGCTTTTTTTTTTCTTACGCAGATAATTGAATCATTAAAGAAGTTCCATATTATTTGTTGTAGTTAATTTGTAGATGGTCCGCCTTTTTTTTTTTTACGCAGATATTTGTTTTCCATCAAAGAAGTTCCATTTAATTTGTTGTTAAAAATTTGTGTCTAAGTTGACTTGCATTTTGTAAACATTCATATTGTAGAGCGTCCGCTTTTTTTTTTCTTGCGCAGAACTGTAACAAAAATACATTTATTTAAAAACTGTGCGGTGTTAAATTTTGCAAAGAGACTATTATTAAAACGATTAGGGGTTTTTAAACATTATTGTAAAGTGTAACTTACCAGTTAAAGGCTCCACAAGTCTCCAAAGAATTTCTCCATTTCCAGTATCGTAATTATTTCATCGAAGATAATTGTTATCCATTAAAGAAGGTCCATTTTATTTGTTGTAGTAATTTTTTTTGTATAATTATGTAGAGTGTCTGCTTTTTTTTTTCTTGCGCAGATAATTAAACCATTAAAGAAGTTCCATTTTATTTGTTGTAGTAAATTTGTTTGTAGATGGTCTGCTTTTTTTTTTCTTACGCAGATATTTAGTTTTCCATCAAAGAAGTTCCATTTAATTTGTTGTTAAAAATTTGTTTCTAAGTTGACTTGCATTTTGTAAACATTTATCTTGTAGAGCGTCTGCTTTTTTTTTTCTTGCGCAGAACTGTAACAAAAATACATTCATTTAAAAACTGTGACTTAGATTTTGCAAAGAGATTTTTATTAAAACAATTGGGGGTTTTTAAACATTATTGTAAAGTGTAACTTACCAGTTAAAGGCTCCACAAGTCTCCAAACAATTTCTCCATTTCCAATATCGTCATTATTTCATAGACGATAATTGTTTTCCATTAAAGAAGGTTCATTTTATTTGTTGTAGTTAATTTGTTTGTAGATGGTCTGCTTTTTTTTTTCTTGCGCAGATATTAGTTTTCCATCAAAGAAGTTCCATTTTATTTGTTGTTAAAATTTTGTTTCTAAGTTGAGTTGCATTCTGTAAACATTTATCTTGTAGAGCGTCTGCTTTTTTTTTTCTTGCGCAGAACTGTAACAAAAATACATTTATTTAAAAACTGTGTGTTAAATTTTGCAAAGAGTCTTTTATTAAAACAATTAGGGGTTTTTAAACATTATTGTAAAGTGTAACTTACCAGTTAAAGGCTCCACAAGTTTTAAACAATTTCTCCATTTCCAATATCGTAATTATTTCATAGAAGATAATTGTTATCCATTAAAGAAGGTCCATTTTATTTGTTCTAGTAAATTTGTTTGTAAAATTTTGTAGAGTGTCTGCTTTTTTTTTTCTTGCGCAGATAATTGAACCATTAAAGAAGTTCCATTTAATTTGTCGTAGTAAATTTGTTTGTATGATTTTGTAGATGTCTGCTTTTTTTTTTCTTGCGCAGATATTTGTTTTCCATCAAAGAAGTTCCATTTAATTTGTTGTTAAAAATTTGTTTTTAAGTTGAGTTGCATTTTTTAAACATGCATTAGAGCATTTGTTTTTTGTTTTGGCAGAACTGAAAGAAAAATACATCTATTTAAAAACTGTGCATAATTTTTTGCAAAAAGGTAAGACAATTTAAAAATTGTTTCGCATAAAATTGTAAGTATGTTAATCAAACCAAATTTTAAAAATTAGCACTAAATGATTCAAAAACAATTTAAATTATTGCAATTAAAAACAATGACAGGTTTTTTAAAGAACTGTAAAGTATAACTTACCTTATAGTAGCTCTGAAAGTTGTAAATCCATTTTTAGAAGTCCATTTCCATTAATCCATAATCGTAATTATTTCATCGAAGTTTCCATAAAAAATAAACATACACACACATTATTTTGTAGTTTTTGGTGGGCAAAGTTTTGAAGTCGTTGCATTAGTAGAGGAAGTCTTTTTGTAAACTTGGGGAGGCAAAAACCCTTGTCATTTTGAGCACATAATAATTTTAGAGGAGAGTTTTTGAGCAGCATTTTTAAGATTTACATTTATTGGTTTTAGAGGAGGTATATCGAGGCACTTTTTAGATTGTACTTGTATTGTTATTTTTAACGTAGATGTTAGAGCACTTTGTAAGACGTACGTAAAGTTTTATAGCAAAGTTTTTGGAGGTTTTTAAAGTTTTATATTTGGTGTTCTTAGCGGAGAGCTATTGGAGCATTTTTAGGTGTGTGTGTGTTGCAAAAAAAATGTCGTAGCACTTTGTAATTTGCGCGTAACTGTTCATACGTAGAATCGAAGCACTTGGTAAGTTGCACGTTGAATTTGAACACTTTGTTTGTTGTTTTAAGCATTATAGGAGCACATTTTATTTGAGGAGGATCATTTTAAAGTTGTAGATGCATGAAGTCGTACTTTAGAGGCTAGACAGCATCTTTTTTGTGTTGGCAAGATGTTTGTAGTTCTTATTTGGTTGGTTGTCACTGTTGTAATGATTATAGACTGAATTGTAGCACTTGGTAAGTTGTACGTTGAATTTAAACACATTGTTTGTTGATTTAGGCATTGTAGGAGCACTTATTATTTGAGGAAGATCAATTTATTGTCGTGGAGGCATGAAGTCGTTTTTTAGAGGCTAGACTGCATCTTTTTTGTGTTGGCAAGATGTTTGTAGTCCTTATTTGGTTGATTGTCACATGTTGTAATGATTATAGATAGAATCGTAGCACTTTGTAAGTTGTACGTTAAATTTGAGCACTTTGTTTGTTGTTTTAAGCATTGTAAGAGCACTTTTTATTTGAGGAGGATCACATTAAAGTTGTGGAGGCATGAAGTCGTTCTTTAGAGGTCAGACTGCATCTTTGTTGTGTTGGCAAGATGTTTGTAGTCCTTATTTGGTTGATTGTCACATGTTGTAATGATTATGGATAGAATCGTAGCACTTTGTAAGTTGTACGTTAAATTTGAGCACTTTGTTTGTTGTTTTAGGCATTTTAGGAGCACTTTTTATTTGAGGAGGATCACATTAAAGTTGTGGAGGCATGAAGTCGTTCTTTAGAGGTCAGACTGCATCTTTGTTGTGTTGGCAAGATGTTTGTAGTCCTTATTTGGTTGATTGTCACATGTTGTAATGATTATAGATAGAACCGGAGCACTTTGTAAGTTGTACGTTAAGTTTGAACACTTTGTTTGTTGATTTATGCATTAGAGGAGCAATTTTTATTTGAGGAGGATCTCTTTAAAGTCGTGGAGGCATGTAGTCGTACTTTAGAGGCTAGACTGCATCTTTGTTGGGTTGGCAAGATGTTTGAAGTCCTTATTTGAGCACTTGGTAAGTTGCACGTTAAATTTAGGCACTTTGTTTGTTGTTTTATGCATTGTAAAAGCACATTTTATTTGAGGAGGATTAATTTAAAGTTGTGGAGGCATGAAGTCGTTCTTTAGAGGCTAGACTGCATCTTTGTTGTGTTGGCAAGATGTTTGTAGTCCTTTTTGGTTGATTGTCACATGTTGTAATGATTATAGATAGAATCGTAGCACTTTGTAAGTTGTACGTTAAATTTAAGCACTTTGTTTGTTGATTTAGGCATTTTAGGAGCACTTTTTATTTGAGGAAGATCTCTTTAAAGTTGTAGATGCATGAAGTTGTTCTTTAGAGGCTAGACTGCATCTTTTTTGTGTTGGCAAGATGTTTGTAGTCCTTGTTTGGTTGGTTGTCACTGTTGTAATGATTATAGACAGCATAGGAGCACTTTGTAAGTTGTACGTTAAATTTAAGCACTTTGTTTGTTGATTTAAGCATTGTAGAAGCACTTTTTATTTGAGGAAGATCATTTTAAAGTTGTGGAGGCATGAAGTCGTACTTTAGAGGCTAGACTGCATCTTTGTTGGGTTGGCAAGATGTTTGTAGTCCTTATTTGGTTGGTTGTCATATGTTGTAATGATTATAGACTGAATCGTAGCACTTGGTAAGTTGCACGTTGAATATGAGCACTTTGTTTGTTGTTTTATGCATTATAGGAGCACTTTTAGTTTGAGGAAGATCAATTTATATTTGTGGATGCATGAAGTCGTTTTTTAGAGGCTAGACTGCATCTTTATTGTGTTGGCAAGATGTTTGTAGTCCTTGTTTGGTTGGTTGTCACATGTTGTAATGATTATAGATAGAATTGTAGCACTTGGTAAGTTGCACGTTAAGTTTGAGCACTTTGTTTGTTGTTTTAGGCATTATATGAGCACTTTATATTTGAGGAAGATCATTTTAAAGTTGCAGATGCATGAAGTCGTACTTTAGAGGCTAGACTGCATCTTTGTTGTGTTGGCAAGATGTTTGAAGTTCGTATTTGGTTGATGTCACATGTTGTAATGATTATAGATAAAACCGTAGCACTTTGTAAGTTGCACGTTAAATTTTAGCACTTTGTTTGTTGATTTAAGCATTGTAGTACCACTTTTTATTTGAGGAGGATCATTTTAAAGTTTTAGATGCATGTAGTCGTTCTTTAGAGGCTAAACTGCATCTTTTTTGGGTTGGCAAGATGTTTGTAGTTCTTATTTGGTTGGTTGTCACATGTTGTAATATTATAGACAGCATAGGAGCACTTTGTAAGTTGTACGTTAAATTTAAGCACTTTGTTTGTTGATTTAAGCATTGTAGGAGCACTTTTTATTTGAGGAGGATTATTTTAAAGTTGTGGAGGCATGAAGTCGTTCTTTAGAGGCTAGACTGCATCTTTGTTGTGTTGGCAAGATGTTTGTAGTCCTTATTTGGTTGGTTGTCACATGTTGTAATGATTGTAGACAGAATTTGGGCACTTTGTAAGTTGTACGTTAAATTTAAGCACTTTGTTTGTTGATTTAGGCATTTTAGGAGCACTTTTTATTTGAGGAGGATCATTTTAAAGTTGTAGATGCATGAAGTCGTATTTTAGAGGCTAGACTGCATCTTTGTTTGGTTGGCAAGATGTTTGAAGTCCTTGTTTGGTTGGTTGTCACATGTTGTAATGATTATAAACAGAATAGGAGCACTTTGCAAGTTGCACGTTAAATTTGAACACTTTGTTTGTTGATTTAAGCATTGTAGTACCACTTTTTATTTGAGGAAGATCATTTTAAAGTTGTAGATGCATGAAGTCGTACTTTAGAGGCTAGACTGCATCTTTTTTGTGTTGGCAAGATGTTTGTAGTTTTTATTTGGTTGGTTGTCGCAATGTTGTAAAATTTTGGAGGAGAGGAGCTTATTTTTCGTTGTTATATTTGTTGTGAAGAACTGGCATTTTGGGTCTTGTTGTTAGGCATTATCGTAGTTCCATTTTGTTGTTGATTTGGCATTTGGCAAGGCAGTAACGTTGAAAGGCATATTCGTTCGAAGATTAAGGCATTTTTAGTCGTAAATAATAGGCAAACATTATACAATTTTTAAAATTTACAAACAGGAAAAAATACACTCTTTTGAATGTGCAAAATATAAGTTTGACGTTGATTTCAGGCATTTTTAAGGCATATTATCGTAGAATAGGCAAACAGACTTTATAAAAATAAACAAAGAGAAAAATACACTTATTAGAACGTGTACAAATAAGTTAATTCATTTTTCTTAAACATTTCGTACAATATATCGTAAAATTCATAGAACATTATTTCATCGAAGATACAAAAATACACAAATTAAAATGTGCAGCAAAGAACGTTTTATAACAAGGCAGCAAAAAAGAAAACACTTAACGTAGAAAGTAGAACAGTACCTATAAATAATTATATTTTTGTTTGTTTTTAAGATTTTTTTGGGTTTTTAAAATTTTAAAGTTTTTTTTTGCATTTTTGTATTTTTATACATCAGAAATCGAACATTTAAACTTGTAAATAAAGAAACGAAGTATTATTTCTACGATTAATATTAATCTTTTGGATTAACATTAGCAATAGAAATATTATAAAAGTACGATTATTATCAGAGCCAATTTAAAAAATTAGCAAAAATAACAAAAGTACCTATAAATAAAAAGAACAACGACAGTAAAGAACAATTTTTTTTTTGGATTTTTATGTTTTAAAGTTTTTTTGTTTGGATTTTTCTTGTTTTTAAGTTTTGTTTGTGCATTTTTAAATTTTTATGCGTCAAAAAACGAATAATTTAACCGCAAAATAAAGAAACGAAGTTTAATTCCTACGATTAATGTTAATCTGTTAAATTAACATTAGCAATAGAAATTTTATAAAAGTACTATAATAATCAGAGCCAATTTAAAAAACTAGCAAAAATTACAACAGTACCTATAAATAAAAGGAACAAGAACAGTATAGAACAATTTTTTTTTACGGTTTTTGTAGTTTTAAAGTTTTTTTGTGGGGTTTTTATGTTTTAAAGTTTTTTTTGTTTTTTTCTGATTTTTCTACAATGCAAAACAAGAGACAAGAAGAGGGCCACATACTTTCAACAATAATAAGGGTACATATCAATATTTTTTTTGTGTTTTCTTTTTTTTGTGCTTTTTTTTACGTTTTTTAATAAACACCTGGAAAATTAAAACCTGTAAGACATGATATAATAAAGGCGCAAACATTTCGACACAAAGTACATAATAATTTTTGGCAAACTTTTGGCAGGCAGCAGGCAAAAAGCAGAACAGAACAGGACTTTTTAAACAAACCTATAAAGTTTGATATTTTTAGATTTCGCTCTTGACCTAGCGTTGAATTTAAGGCTAACTTAGCTGTTTTAAAATCAAACGTCTTGAACATTTCGTAATGTTATTTCGTAGAAAAAATTAAAATCTGTTGTTTAAAATCATTTAAAATAAAAAGGCGGGCAAATAGAACTTTATTTTTAGATGTTTTAATGAAGTGAACACCTATATTTTTTAATTACGTAGCAAATTGGCAGTTTCGTTTCTATTTTTAATGTGGTTTTATAAAATTAAGACGGGCAAACAAATAAAAACATTACACTGATTTAATGTGTTTCTAGGGGGTACTTAAATCCCCCTAATTTTATTTTATTTAATTCTTTATTATTCTTTGGATAATTCTTTATTATTTTTTGGATAATGCTTTGTAATTTTTTGGATACCTAATGCTTTGACATTTTTTGGATAGCTAATGCTTTGTTATTTCTCGAATTATGCTTCATTATTTTTTAAACACGGCAAAAATATGACGCAGAATTGAAAGTGCTTCATTAAGTATTTTTTTCTGAGGCCCCTGTAAAACAATTAAAAAGATTGCAGGCCCCAAGAATTTATTTAATACAAAAATCGCTGTTAAATTTTTTGTAACGATTCAATATGCTTTTTAGTATTTTCTAGAATGTCTTAATTGTTTTTTTAATTTGAATCTAGCATGTTTAACAAGAACAATATTTTTCTGAGGCCCTTATAAAACAGTTAAAAGATTGCAGGCCCCAAGAACTTATTTAATAAAGATATCCGCTGTTAAATTTATTGTAAACGTTTCAATATGCTTTTTACTCTTTTCTTAAATGTCTTGATTTATTTTTTGGCATGTTTAATAACATTTTTCATAAGTAGACATTTTATTTTGGGTATACGATTAGTTTTCATTTACATGAGATAGAATATGCCAACTTTTAACAAAATTAGTAGCATTTTTCTAGTGAATTATTATTTTTTAAGGAAGGCACACAAATAGCGCTATGTGATAATGTTTATCGAGTATTTCTTTTTTTCTGGGGCCCCTATGTTTAAAAATTAAAAATTGCACTCAAAATTACGGCCCCATGTACTTATTTTTTGAAGGGGCCGCTATAAAATTTATTGTATTAATTAGAAAAACTTTTTTTTTGTCTCCAAAATTGTCTTGATGTTCAATAATAATTTTTTTACCTTAACCTGTCATGTTAAACAGTATTTTTGAATAAATTAAGCATTTATTTTGGGTATAAGATAAATAAACGACGTAAATCATAATTTTCTATTCGCAGATAAATTTTTAACAATCAGTTTTGTATACTTTGACTCGTAAGACAAAAAAAACACCTTTTGCCATTGATCTTTATAAATTATTACATATTTTGTTGAAAAATCCATCCCCTAATATTTATTTAACTAAAGGGATGTTATAAGAAATTAAAAACTCAGATTGTAACAAAATTATGACTATAACGATACTTTTTTTTTGTGGCTGCTTCAAGAATGTTAAAAATTAAAGTTTTGCGCAAATATTTCTTTGTTTGAAGGGTAGCAGTAAGGATAATTAAAATTGAAGTAAAATTGAGGCCTTTAACAATTATTTTTTAAAGGACCTTTTTTAACTTTAAAATTTACTAAACGCTTTTAATTTTGCTGAACCTAAGTCATTTTAACAGGTATTTTTGCGCATTTGTACTTTAAGGCAATACATTTACATTTAAGTCTCGAGCTTAAACAGATGTTTCTGTAAGTCTCTAAGTTATTTACGACATATTTAAATAACATTTCAATGTTTTTTTTTTCAGAAATTGCTCGCATATTTAGTTTAAAACCCAAATATTACCTGACCTGTTTTAAAATCAGTTAAAAATTAATTAAAATCAATAAAATTAGTAGGCATTCACTTAGGACGTTCATATTTCCCAAAAATGTACATTCTTTTCGCGGCGCACAAAAACCTTGTGTATCCTTTTTCTCAGCTGATCTAAGGGGTAACACGTCGAAGTTTTTTGCCCAAAACGGATATTCTTCTAGGTATATTTCAATTGAAAAGATGAACATGAACTTTAAAAAGGATCTAGAGCTCAACCTCGGCAACAATCTTCTAAGGAAGAAAAAGCAAAGCCCAACAGCAACTCATAGCAACATGTGAGAATAGTCATTAGGTCCAAAGATGCGACATGGCAGAACATAGTATCCTAAAGCAAAGGCTTTCGTAAGTTTGTTTCTTAAATGAAAAGGTTACTTCTTTTTCCTAAGCTTTCGATTGTGGTAACGAAGCTATTTATTGATTGACAGGAAGAATGTTGCCCCAAAGTGCCCCGTTACAGTCCTATGACAAGAAATAAAGGCGCTACAGTTTATTCCCTGCCCAGACATACTTTTAAAAACTAGGATTCTCTCAAATCTCACATAAAAAAAATGACATGCACTAAAATTCATCAAGTCACTTTCACTGCTCGAAATCGATTCAATTTTTTTAAAGAAGGAACGAAATGTTTCTTAGTATGTTTGTAAATGTGTGTGTGTATTGTTTGATAAGAAATACAAAATATTTACTGATTGACAAACTTTGAAACAACCGTACTCAAAATATCTTAAGTACAAACCAAGTTTACTCATTTAAAACCGCGAATGATTACAAATGCAACCCCTTTTTAAGATATAAACAAAATCAAATTAAAACAAAACCGTACAATTATTTAAATTTAACTTTTGTGTCCAGGCAAAAGTCAAATAAAAACATTAAACCCTTAAAACGCGACTTATTCAAGAAGCTGCATTTTTTTTAAAACTGCAATAGTTGCAAAATCCCATCTAGCATTTAGAAATAACGAAAATCAAAATTTGTGTAGTTAAAAACGTGAATTATGACTTGATAGCAACTAAATTTAATTTTCGTTAAGTCGTTTTTGGTTAGAGGTGTTCCAAATTTTACTAATAGCATAGTAAAATTTCTCTAATGTTCCCAAGAAATTATGCAGAATTTTTAGAACGACTGACAGTGTCTTTAGACTGAGGTACTTGGGTTTCAAATTCATAAACGGGATGTTCAGTGCGCTCAAAAGTTCGTAAAAGTCTCCCTGAATGTCAGTTATGTTCGAAATTTCAACAAAATATGCAAGGAGTAATACATCAATAACTAGAATTAAAAATATTTAAGGTAATGTTTGTGATACATAGAAGTGGTACTGAGTGCAAGAAATAATAAAAATATGGTAAAATGGTACTTTTGGTGTTTTTCTTTCTACATTGAAATTTTTGAACAAGCACATCTATTAGGGAAAAACGTAAGTTGAAATTTTAATCATTTACAAGTTTAAAAAAGCCATTATAGTTTGGCATAGACCACGTAATGTATTTAACCAAAAAATGTATCCGCGTTGTCAAAAACAAAAAAAGCAAAAGTTCGTAAAAGTCATCTCTCTGAATGTCAGTTATTTCGAAATTTCAACAAAATATGCAAGGAGTAATACATCAATAACAATGATTAGGAATATTAAAGGTAATGTTTGTGATACATAGAAGTGGTACTGAGTGCATGAAATAATAAAAATGTGGTAAAATAGTACTTTTGGTGTTTATCTTTCTACATTGAAATCTTTAAACAAATCTGTATTAGGGAAAAGCGTAAGATGCAATTTTAATCATTTACAAGCTTAAAAAACATGGTAAATTAACGTATTATGGTTTGGCATAGACCACTTAATGTATATTAACCAAAAAATGTATCCGCGTTGTCAAAAATGAAAAAAAAACAAAAATAATAATGATTTTTGAAGTCAAAGTCAACAAAGAAGCGCTTTTAGGAGCACAGATTTAAAGATCTTTGAATTTAAAACCCAAGTCTTAAAAATTAAGTAATTCTGCAAGTTTCTTTGCATTAGAAATGTTGTAACTTGTTTTTTATGATTAGTTTAATAAGTTTACACTTAGCATCGCCTAAAATATGTTGAATAAGGTATAAAAATTTAAAACAAATCATATTGGAGTTAAAAAAACATGGTATGTGTGTGTGTGTGTGTGTGTGTATTTTGTCTATTTATTGTGGGGTATTAAATTGGGACACAAATTTAAAATCTAACCGCGCGCGGTTTACATTCAAACTCATCATTCAAAACCTCAAACCATACAAATATCAAAATTCACTCTTGGAAATAACCTATAACCTCTCTAAATCATGTCATAGGCTAGCAAAAGTTTACTTCGGAACGTTATCCAACCTACCAATCAATAAACAGCCCCATTACTACAATCAAAAGTTTAAGTCCAAGAAAAAACACCTTAACAAATAATAAAGAAACCAGAAACAACCCTAAACTCTAGTATCTTCCCCCTAGTTTTCTAAGGTCCTTCGAATCCCCACATATTCCTACGAGCTGCCACAATGCCTTCCCTTCCCATTTTGTTGCCTATCTGTGGTTGAACTCCGCATAGATCCTAATTAAAGTTCACGCCCATCTATTCAATTGAAATATACCCTTTTAATCCGTTTTGGCAACTTCGACGCGTCACCCCCTATCTACTTGACCAGCTGAACGGATACACAAGGTTTCTAAATGCGCCGCTTAAATGTACATTTTGGGAACGTCCTTTTTACCTACTAAAATACCTGTAAAACGACTTAAAATTGGTTCTTCTAAGATCAAGGGCTTTTGTTATTAGAGCCCTTTTGAAGCCCTATTTTATGTAAAATAAAATTAAATTCCTCGTTTGGGGCCCCTTATTTTATAAACGCATATCACATTACTTAAAAATCTGATCTTTTAAGGGGCCTCTCTAAATTAAACCTTTGATTAAAGGCCCCCTTCTTGTTTAATAGTAAACTTTAACTTTTCTTGGGGCCTACCTGTAAAAAAAACATTTATTTTGCTTCGTATGGGGCCTCTTATTTTATTTAAAACCTAATTTATCTGTTTTGTGGGGCCCACATTTTATTTATAAGTTTTTCTTTCTTTAATTACTTTTATTTTTTTTCCTAGGGCCCCACTGATAAAAAAAACCTATTTTAACTTGGTGTAGGGCCCCTTATGTTAAATTACTGTGTAATTTTCTTTGGGGCCCTACATTAAAACCTGTGAAGTGTATTTTTGCGAAAAATAATGTTTATTTTGCTTCGTAGTCTTTTATTTTAATAATTACCTATTAATTTACTCGGTTTGTGGGGCCCATTCTTAATTTTTAAATTTTTATAACTTTTACTTTGTTTAATTATTTTCCTAAGGGCCCCACTGAGAAAAAAAAACCTATTTTATCTTGGTGTAGGGCCCCTTTTGTTAAATTATTGCTTAATTTTCTTTGGGGCCCTACATAAAAACCTGTAAAGCATATTCTTAAGAAAAGCAACATTTATTGTGCTATATTTTAAAAACCGCCTATTATTTAAGTGTTTTGTGGGGCCCATTCTTAATTTATAAATTTTTCTTTGATTTAATATTCTCCTAAGGGCCCCACTGAAAAAAAAAAACCTATTTTACATAGGTGTAGGGCCCCATATGTTAAATTACTGTGTAATTTTCTTAAGGGCCCTACTTAGAAAATCTGTAAATATTTATTTTGTCTGCCCGTCTTAAATTTTTGTTTAAACCTTTTTGGTTTTGCCTTGGGGCCCCTCCTAAACGGGGCCCCTGCTCTTGAAGTTATCTAAGCGTTTTGGGGCCCCTTTGTTACTTTTGGGCCCCTAAATAATAACAAAAAAAATGAAATATTCCTAGGGGACGCTTTTTTTTATTCCCCCTGGTCCCCCTGTTTTAAAGTTCTATAGCCCGCCTTGAGGGCCCTATTTGTAATTTTGGGCCCTATTATTTAATTAAAATATTTAAAATTTAAATTAAAATATATTTGGTTCCTGTATATGGAGCCGCGCTGTTCAGGGGTTCCTTTTTAAAAAAGAACCCCAGCCTTTGAAATTATTGCCTGTATAAAGTCCTGCTTACCTTACCTGCTACCTGCTGAATGCCTCAATGCCTGTTGCCATCATTTTATGCCTGCCTTTATGCCTTAATTGCCAATTTTCCGTGTCCGATGTCCATTCCTGTTTTTCCTGTGCCTATCCTCTTCTTCCCGATGTTGAGTGTCGTGCCAAAACCGCTGGCCCTCCGATGGCCTTTATTGAAACTTCTTGTCCTGTAAATAAAAACAAAATTAATTTAATATTAAATACTGTTGAACCTTACAGAAAAAGACATTCAAATTTTTCAAAAAATCATAATGGAGCGTATTCGTACAAAAATTGGTTGTGGTAACCTAGGAGATCTGTCATACCACCCGTCGTTTCAGATGCTAACTGACATTACTTCTAAATTTTATATTTTTATCAAATATAAAGCTTATAAACCAAAAAACAACAAACTGCCGGTTTAAAACATTCTATGTACCATCTAAAAGGTTTGTGTAACATTAACGGAGTGTTATACAACTTCAATTCTTTATATTTAGGTAAAAAAAGGGCATAATGACTCATTTACAAATGTACTTTTAATATGCAAAGTCCGTGCATCCAAAAAATGCGGATTATTTTAAACATTTACGGAAATTCTTTCGTAAATGAGTCATAATTTCCATTTTTACCAAATTATAAAGAATTATAGATGTAAAGCACTCTCTAAATGTTATACAAACCGTTTAGATGGTACATTGAGTGTTTTAAACCAGCAGTTTGTTGTTTTTTGGTATATAAGCTTTATATTTGATAAAAATATAAAATTCAGTAGTAATGTCAGTTAGCATCTGAAACGACGGGTGGTATGACAGATCTCATAGGTTACCGCAACCAATTTTTGTACGAATACGCTCCATTGTTAGGAAAAATTTTGTTTGTAGTTTATTTACGATGCATAAAGTGTGGATTATAAATTAACTTAACGCCACACAAAGCTACTTAACTCAATCTTAACTTGACGCGTCTATATTAATGCATTCAGTTTAAATTAACACGATATTTTAATAAAGTAAACGCCATCTATCAGAAAGTGTATTATTTACGGACATTCTTCGATAATCTTTGTAATTTTAAAAATTTGGTCTAGTAGCCGATAGATGGCTCTAGTGAAGATGCTCACTTTAAACTGAATTAGCTGAAATTTGTCAAAATTAAGAAATATAACCTATGAACGTAAAGTTAAGTTAATTGGATGTGTAAATGTGATTTTATTTGTCGTATAATTTATTTAATTCGGGGTACGTTAATTCTAAGTGAAGTTAAGTTAATTTATCTATAAATTAGGCTTAAAAACTTACCTCTTGCTACTTTCATAACTATGGGCCAGCTAAATCTCGCCCTCTCCTCTCCTTTAGTTACCTCGATTTTGCCTTGGGTCAGTGTAAATCTATGTGTTTGATGCTGTAACAAAATGCAACATTGGTTAAAAATTGAAGGTTTAAATACAAAGAGATTAAATATTTACAATAGAGAAGGTATAAAAATTCATTGTTTGAGGCCAAGATCTTTTTGTTTACTCAATGTAAGTTATATGGACTAATGAGTAAGTGGACGTAAATAAACAAGCGTTTTCAATGCAACTTCCCTATGCTAGCTTTTTAGATCTTGGACCCACACACTGGTAATGTTATGATTATAAGCAATTCATTTCTAGTCATTCTATTTCTATGTTTAAATACGATAAATAAAGCCATCAAATAAATCTTTTGAGTTTGTTAACATTGCTGATTATCATGATTTCAATTAAGCATAGCAAAGCTGGAGTACTATCAATTCACAGTTAAAAAACACCTAGGTATGAAAACTAGAACCTTTTTATTTGAAAAGTTGAATTTTTTACAAAGTTGGCATTACATTTTAAATTTACTGTCATTAAAAATTGAAAAATGCCAAAAATACAGACAGTTACATAAAACAGGCGTAAAATTAAAAAAGCGAAACAATTTTTGCTTGAGATGTAAAGAAAATTGTAGACATTATTATAAAAGTGCTAAATTATCCTATGATACCTTAAAGGACTTAAGAACAGTGCTTACTGACATAAATAATTCCTATTTTGTGTAAACTTTTAAATGGTTCAATGATTAGTGCATTATAAAGTAATTTAATAAAGAAATAAATACTGTATGTGTTAAGACCATTGTTTTTGATTCAGATGCCCTGAACATGTTTTTAAATGCATTTTTTAACTTTTTTTACTTTTCTTACATAACCAGCAAACACAAGTGACACTAATGACAATACACAGGGTATAATCTAACACCCTATGGCTCGCTTGGTCTGTTTTTTTAAATGGTGAATGGATAGTAGGTTTTTTAAGACATAAATGGTGGTTTCTAGAAGATGTATGTTATGTGTAAGTACTTACGTTTTGTGGGAAATTATTGTGCACATTAAATGTTCGATTTGTGTTAATCTTTATATCATCATAACCTCTAGTTTTATGGTAAATGAATGCATGGCCATCTGCATCTCGTGTCATTGTCCTTGCTTTACTAATTATCGAAAATCCTTCACTTGCTCCTGAAAAAAATACAAGAACTTTGAGAAAAATTACATCAAAAAGTACAGGGCAATTAAACAGGTAAGTATATTTAATTTTTAAGAATTTTAGATGTGTTTAACAATTTACAAAAGGTAAGTTTTTAATTTTTAGGAATTTTTAAAAGTTAAGTATATGTATCTACTTCCACCTTTAAAATGACACTTTTCGCACGACTTGATTAAACCTAAAACAATCCTTTAGCTATGTCTTGCAAGCCAAGCTAAAATGGACTTTACCCACGGACCGAAGTTAGCGTTATTCGCAGAAAAAAACAGATGACATTGTTTGTATTTATTTTAGTTGTCAAAAACGTATAATTTGCTGTGTTCTTTTGATAAAAATGAATTCTAATTAAAGTTACAGTGAAAAATTATGTATATGTGTACATTTCTTAAAAATTGAAGCCATTGCAAATGTTGTTAGTGTTAGTTTTACGGGTGTTAACAAGTCCGCTAAAAAACGCGCGGTTGAAGCTAAAACCGTGAGTTGTTTTTGGAGTATTTTTATAATTTTAGACAGTGTTTAGTGTAGCAGAGGTAGGATTTTGAGTTAACATAAGCGTTTATTGAATATTACAACATGCATATGCATTTCTACTTTTAGAATGTTTTTTTCTAGCCTAATTTTTCTTTAAGTTAGCATTTTTTTCTTTTAAAAAGTACGATATTGTTTGATTTTGGGGTCGGAGAAAAAATATAATTCGTAACTCGTATTATAAACGTCTTTAAGAGCCCGATACCCATGTTCTCTTATGCAAACTTGTGTACAACTTAAACCGCAGTTTTTAGCGTTATTATTAAAGCAATTTTTTTAAAATTTTGACAATATATGTTAGGCCTTTTTAAAATACTTATTGTTTGGCAAATTTTGTTTTGTAGCCCTAGTTTAGCAAAAATAAAAGTTTAAAGAAGGGGTAACTGTACTAAAAACAACAACTGCTTTTTTTTCTTAAATAAAAGCCCAAAAACGATTTTTAAAAAACAATAAGTATTACAAAATTAATTATCTTTCTAATGACACCAAGTTTTTCAAAATCGGATAAGAATTAACTAAGATATTTGTGGTCTAAGTTTTGTAAATATTTGCATAAAAAAGGAGTGTAGCATCTCAAATACGACCAAGGTCAAGCGTCTCTGCAGTTGAACGGCTGGTAGGTGGCTACTCTAGACGCATATTCATGATAAAAATATATCTGTTCAACTAGTCTTTAGTCTATTCTGGCCACCGCAGCCCGCGGTAGCCCCTCTACATGGTATAAGGACTGAGTATGGGGCTCTTAAACACTTGATACGAAAACAAGTATTAATTTTTAGGAATTTTAAATCTGTTTGGCAGTAGAAGGTATATAAGTATGTTTAATTTTAGGAATGAAAATGTGTTTGGTAGAAAGAAATACTTACTTATGGGTTCTTGGTATTCAGGGTCAGGGATAAGCCAGTTCAATTTGCGTGCTCTTGGGGCTTGCCTCCTTCTCGGAATCTCTGCTGGTTCCCAACGATTTGGTGGATGCCTCTCTCTGGAGCCTCGTCTTGGGGGCGGTACTGCCGGTACTACCGGTGCTTCCACTTCAGGTGTTGCCGGAGGAGTTGGATCTTCTGGTGGAGGTGGTGACCCCGCTCCACTGTCCCCAGGTGACGACGGCGGTCCTCCAGGTGATCTTCTTGGCGGAGGTGGAGGTCCAGTTGGACTCATCTGAAACAACAAAATGTTTTTATTACTTTGTGTGTCAGTCTCCCGTACAATTCAAAAACCTAGTAAGTCTATTTTGACAGCTCGTGTTTAAACGAAGATTGTGCCAAAACTGGAGGTCCAAAGTTAGAACCAAAGCGATTTTTGTAAAGTTTTAAAATGTAGCTTTCCAAAAATGGCTTTGGTTTTAACCCAGGACCTCCAGTTTTTGCATAATCTTTGGTTAAACACAAACTAACTAACTAGAGTTACTAGGTTTTTGAATTGCACGGGAGGTCTGTGTCCGGAGTGAAAGCACAGTCTTAAAGCTGAATTTATAGACTAATGGAGGATATTCGTACAAAAATTGGTGTGGGTAACCTAAGAGATCTGTCATACCACTCGTCCTTCCAGATGCTAACTGACATTACTTCTGAATTTTATATTTTTATCAAATATAAAGCTAATATACCAAAAAATAACAAACTGCCGATTTAAAACATTCTATGTACCAGCTAAAAGGTTTGTATAACATTTACGAAGTGTTTTACATCTTTAATTCTTCATAATTAGGTAAAAAAAGGCATAATGACTCATTTACAAATGTTCTTTTAATGCAAAGTCCGTGCATCCAAAAAATGCGGATCATTTTAAACATTAACGGAAATCCTTTTGTAAATAAGTAATAATTTTCTTTTTTTACCTAATTATAAAGAATTAAAGATGTTAAGCACTCTCTAAATATAAAATTCAGAAGTAATATCAGTTCGCATCTGAAACTACGGGTGGTATGACAGATCTCCTAGAGAATCCCAACCAATTTTTGTACGAATACGCTCCATTAACTTAACTTCATTCATTATTCATAGGTATTGCGACCAAAATAAATTATACGAAAGATGTAATCGCATTTACACATCCAATTAACTTAACTTTACGTTTATAGGTTTTATTTCTTAATTTTGGCAAATTTCAGCTAATTCAGGGTAAAGTGAGCATCTTCACTAGAGCCATCTATCGGCTACTAGGCCAAATATTTAAATTACAAAGATAATCAAAGAATGTCGGTAAATAATACGATTCCAGCGACTAAATTAATGCATCTAAAGTATGTATTAACACGTTACTTTAGAACAGTATAGCCATCTATTGGTAAATGGTAGAATCGTATTATTTACCGACATTAGTGTCTATTCTTTGATTATGTTTGTAATTTTAAAAATTTGGTCTAGTAGTCGATAGATGGCTCTAGTAAAGATGCTCCTTTTACCCTGAATTAGCTGATATTTGTCAAAATTAAGAAATAAAACCTATCAACGTAAAGTTAAGTTAATTGGATGTGTAAATGCGATTTCATCTTTCGAACAGTTAATTTAATTCGCGATACGTTAATTCCAAGTAAAGTTAAGTTAATTCATCTATAGATCAAATTTAAGTGGTGTTACTTAAAGTCTAAGTGGATGTTTAGCATAAATAGAGCAGCATTGACATTGTTGCAATAAAAAACAGTCACTTAGCTTTTAGGGAACAGTTTAAAGAAAAAATTTGCAAAATTCCTATGTGTTTATGCCGAATCATGTTTACTATCCATTCATGTTTTAAAAAACCGCAGTCACCTATGAAAACTAGAATCTTTTTCTTTGAAAAGTTGAATTTTTCACAAAGTTGGCATAACATTTCTAATTTACTGACACTAAAAATTTTAAAATGCCAAAAATAATATGACAGTTACGTAAAACAGGCGTAAAAATTAAAAAAGGAATCGATTTCAGCTTGAGATGTGAGAATTTATAAAGAACATTGTAGAAATTTTTGTAAAAGTGCTAATTTATCCTATAATACCTAAAAGGACTTCTTAACAGTGAGGACTTACATAAAGAATTCCTATTTTGTGCAAACTTTTTAATGGTTTAAAGATTAGGGCATTATAAAGTAATTTAATAAAAAAAATAAATACTTTTGTATATGTTGAGACCATTGTTTTTGATGCAGATGCCCTGAACATGTTTTTAAATGCATTTTTTAATTTTTTTAGTTTTCTTACATAACCAGCAAACACAAGTAACATTAATGACAATATACAGGGTAAAATCTGTCACCCTATGGCACGCCTACTATGGTTTAAATAAATGGTAAATGGATAGTATAATAGTTAGTGAAACTTACCCTTGGCCTTTTGGATGTACCCTCTTCTGGGGTTGGTAAGTGTACCGGCGGCTGCAGCCTTTTCGGCACCCTTCTTGGCTGGGGTGGAGTCATTGTTGGTGGAGGTGGTGGCGGCACCACCACGATATTGGATAGGATGTTAATCTGAAACAACAAAATGTTTTTACTCTGGTGTCAGAAGTCACAGCAAATTCTTAAGTGTTCCTTAAAGTCTAAGTGGATCTTTGCTTTGGCACTGTAGCATTGACATTCTTTAAAACTGTGCTTTCTATGATTATTCTGTTTCTTCTCCTGCGACCTAAGCTCCCATTTCCTTCTGATTACACGTTCCCAAGGACGTCGTGTGATTCTCAATCTTGTCAATTTAAAGTTTAAATTAAAATTCATTTGAAATGCAATAAATTTTGAAAAAAACATAAGTTCTTCACTCACGAAATAATCTTCCTAATATCATACGAGGAAAAAATTTTGCACGACAATCTTAAATTTTAATTTACTCAAACTTCGTTGGCATAAAGCAATTTTATTCGTTACATTAGTAGAAAAAATCACTCGTCCTACGGACACGTGTCTTTTCAATAAATGTGACTCATAGAATTGCTATGCAACGAAGTTTTCGTCAAAAATTTATGATTGTCGGCAATCTTCTTTTCTCTAATGATATTACCTACAAAAAACAGTCACTTAGCTTTTAAGAGCCCGACACTCAGTCCTTATACCATGTAGAGGGGCTACCGCGGGCTGCGGTGGCCAGAATAGACTAAAGACTAGTTGAACAGATATGTTTTATCATGAATATGTGTCTAGAGTAGCCACCTACCACCAGTACAACTAGAGAGAGACTTGACCTTGGTCTAATTCAGCACGTTTTTATGCAAATATTCACAAAACTTAGACTACAAATATCTTAGTTAATTCTTATTCGATTTTAAAAAACTTGGTGTCATTAGAAAGATAATTTATGTTTGTTTTTTAAAAACAGTTGTTTTTAGTATAGTTTCGCCTATTTAAACTGTTACTTTTGCTTAACTAGGGCTACAAAACTAAATGAGTCAAACAATAAGTATTTTAAAAGGAGCTAACATAATATTGTTAAAATTTTAAAACAATGCTCCAATAATAAAGCTAAAAACTGCGGTCTAAGTTGTACACAAGTTTGCATAAGAGAAAATGGGTAGTCGTGCTCTATCCATTCACGTTTCAGAAAAAACGCAGTCACCTATGAAAACTAGAACCTTTTTCTTTGAAAAGTTGAATTTTCCACAAAGTTGGCATTACATTTCTAATTTACTGTCACTAAAAATTTTAAAATGCGAAAAATAATACGACAGTTACATAAAACAGGCGTAGAAATTGGAAAACCGAAGCAATTTTTGTTTGAGATGTGAGAATTTATAAAGAAAATTGTAGACATTTTTGTAAAAGTGCTAATTTATCCTAAAAGAGCTTCTTAACAGTGAGTACTTAGATAAATAATTCCTATTTTGTGTAAACCTTTAAATAGTTTAATGATAGTGCATTATAAAGTAGTTTAATGAAAATATAAATATGTTGAAACCATTGTTTTTGATTTAGATGCCCTGAACATGTTTTTAAATGAATTTTGTGACTTTTCTTACATAACCAGCAAACACAAGTGACATTAATGACAATATACAGGGTAAAATCACCCTATGGCTCGTGTGATCTGTTTTATTAAATTGTGGATGGATAGTAAAGTTGTAAAATTCCTGTGTGTGCAATTCATTGTTTATAACGAGCGAGCATTTAAATTCTATCTCGACTCTTGCCATCAAAAATGACATTAGTAGCAACTATCAAAGATCTACGGAAAATCAGCTTTTGTTTTCCATGGCAAGAGTCGAGGTAGAATTTAAATGCTCGCTCGTTAATAGTCAGTTAAACTTACTCTCTGTCTTTTTGCCGGCGCTGGTGTCGTGTCGATTTCGATCGTTTCGGATGGCCCAACAATTTTGCGTTTCTCCCCTTTGACCACCAGCCGATTGGGGACTCTTTGCTGCCTTTGGGGGGGTGCGCCATATCCTGCGCTGTTTCTGGCTGAAGTACTATGCACCAACACTTCCACCTGGACCGGTGCAGGTGGGGGGCCTACCTCAGGGGACGTTTCGGGTGTTGGTGGCCATCTCCCTGGGGGTGGTAGGTAGCCGTTCGGTGTTCTGGGTGGTGTCATCGGTCGTGGTGGTGTCATAGTTGCTGGGATTGGTGGAGTTTTCATTCTCTGTAGACGGACGACCGGTTGCCAGGTTCGTATCGGCATTTGCACGTTAAAGGAATCTCTCTGAAGCAACAGAGAAATTTCTTGAGCAAGTTTTAATAAAACTAGACTTCCCTAAAAGTTTTCGTCCACTTAAAGCATCTTCTGGGAACTTTTGCAACTTTAAAGTCCCCTAAAGATGCTTTACATATGGGTATTTGATGACTTCTGTGGCGAATGTTTAATATAAAACAAAGATTCTCTCTAAACCACAATTGATTTAGAAAAATCTGAATACGTATTTCGACGAGCTGACATCTTCAACAGAAGATAGAATTCTATCTTCTGCTGAAGATGACTGCTTAGCTGTTGATATACGTACTCAGATTTTCCTAAATAAAGAGTGGTTTGGGAAGAATCTTTGTTTTATATGCTTTACATAGACGAAAACGTTTGGGATAATCCATCAGTTTATAAAAACAGTGAAATGAATACACACATCAAAACAATCTAGGGGACAACATCTTTTTCTTAAATTATTGGTTGGTTATTCATAGTTAAGTTGTTTTTACCATCGCAGTATTTTTTTGCAATGCCTTTGAATAATTACCAACCATTTTCAGCGAAAAAATGAAATTAGTAAAGACAAAATAAACAGGGATAACATCGCTTGAAATTTAGCTAATTTTAAAGAAATTTTAAACAACAGAGAGAAGGCATAAAAGTATCAGTAGTTAGTATGTCCCCCTTGGTGTTAATAAGCTTTAAATCTTCTTCGCATGCTTAAAATACGGTTGTCAATCATTTCTTGGTCCAATTTGCTCCACTGCTCTAAAACGCACTAAGAATTGTGCCATCAGCAACTATGGACTTCTTGTGTAGTTTACAAACGTGCGTTTAGAACAGTGGAGAAAATTGGACCAAGAAATGATTGACAACCGTATTTAAGCATGCGAAGAAGATGTAATTACCAGCAGAAGGGGGCATACTAACTACTGAAAGATCGCATTACTTTTTTGCTTCTTCACAACTGTTGATTAATTCTTTTTTAAATTAGCTAAATTTCAAGCGATGTTATCCCTGTTTATTTTTTTTTATTAAGTTAATTTTTTCGCTGAATATGGTTGGTAATTATTTAGAGGCATTGCAAGAAAATATTACTATGGTAAACTTCAAATCACAACCCAAAAATTTAAGAAAAGGATTTCTTTGATGTGTGTACATAACAAACAGAAATATAATGTTGGCCTTCTTGTTATAACGAAAAACTTACCTTCTTTCTTGTCTCATCGGTGTTAGTTGTTTCTCTCCCTTCTCGGGGTTCTATCTCACGGCGCTTCGGCCTGGATCTTCCACGCTCAGAAGTAGCGTCCTGAGGATCTGCTACTGCGACATCCTGTTGATTTCATTGAAAAATTAGTCAAGTTACTTATAGAAACATTTGTGTGAGAACTGAGTTTAAAATAATACATCTCTCTGCAAGAACGATTCGCCTGCTAACTACATATACGACAAGTTGCTGTATCATTAGTGAGAATCGAAATGTGTAATTTAGAAAAACATAGTAAGCTGATTTGAAAATAATACATCTCTCTAAAAGAACTATTCGCTTGCTAATTACATATACGACGAACATCAGTAGGATTAATGGGAATTCACGATAAGCAGTTAGATGTGTAACTTATAAAAACACAGTATAGAGCTGATTTGAAAATAATACATCTCTCTGAAAGAACGATTCGCCTGCTAACTACATATACGACAAGTTGCAGTATGATTAATGGGAATTCTCGATAAGCAGTTAGATGTGTAACTTATAAAAACATAGTGAGATGATAGTGAGTTAATTTGGAAATAATACATCTCTCTGCAAGAACGATTCGCCTGATAACTACATATAAGACAAGTTGCAGTATCATTTGTAAGAATAGAGATGTGTGTAACTTAGAAAAACATAGGGAGCCGATTTGAAATAATACATCTCTCTAAAAGAACGATTCGTCTGCCAACTACATAAACTACATATGCGACAAACATCAGAATGATTTATGGGAATTAACGATAAGCAGTTGAATGTGTAATTTATAAAAACAAAGTGAGCTGATTTGAAAATAATACATCTCTCTAAAAGAATGATTCGGTTGCTAATTACATATACGACAAGTTGCAGTATCATTAGTGACAATGGAGATGTGTAACTTAGAAAAACATAGTGAGCTAGCTGATTTGAAAATAATACATCTCTCTGCAAGAACGATTTGGCTGCTAACTACATATACGACAAGCGGCAGTATGATTATAGGGAATGCAGTTAGATACTTATGTTGGTCAGCTGTTTATGACAAAAAACTTACCCTCTTCCTCTTTCTCTTCACTAGGGCGGGATCTTGCCGTTCCGGCTCACCGCCTCGGCGTTTCAGCGGGGAGGTTTCAGCTCCCTGCCTGGCCCGTTGCTGCATCGTAGTGGCGCTGCTCTGCGCCACTGCAGTCTCCGCTCCTTGCCTCGTAGTGGTCTGCGCCACGGCCTGCTCACGCCTCGGTACGCGTCGCTGCCTCGTAGTGGCGTTGTTGTCCGCCACTGCAGCCTCGTCCTCTTGCCTCGTAGTGGCGCTGCTCTGCGCCACTGCAGTTTCTCCTCCTTGCCTCGTAGTGGTTTGCGCCACGGCCTGCTCACGTCTTGGAACTCGCCGCATCGTAGTGGCGGTGTTGTCCGCCACTGCAGCCTCTCTGCGCTGCCTCGTAGTGACCCTTGCCTGGGTCACTGCAGCCTCCACACCATGCCTCGTAGTAGCGCTGCCCTGCGCCACGGCCTCCATCCTGCGCCGCCTCGTAGTGGTGGGCTCCTCTAGCTCCACCACGGCCCGACGCTCTGCCACAGCGTCCCGCTCCCTCCTTGAGCGCGTCACCATTCCAGGCAGTGGGGCTGCCACTACCCCACGGTGACCTTCATGACCTCTACGTTGGGAAACCATAACTGTAACCATGCATTTAATATGAGTAATGTGATATAATCAACAACATGCCCAATCATTCTAATAATGCCCCCAGAAAAAAATCCCAACCAAGATCTGCTTATGCAGGATTGTAGCCACTATCCCCAGGAATATAAAAGTGAAAAATTCCCACAAAATTTCCGTGACGTTTAGCCCCCATCTTGCATAGAAGTGAGGAGTTAGTTTTTTGTTAATACCTAAACTATTCGGCACTTTTGAAAAAAGTTTTAAACATTTTTATGAACATTATTTTAATAAGATTACAATCATTTTAAAAAATAATAAATCACCAATGTGAACGATTTTATAGCACTTTGAAAATGTGCTAATTTGGTCCTACAGAGAAAACTGCAATCTATGCTTCAGGACTCTATGACTTAGATAGACGATTTTGATGAAATAAGGTGATTTTCAAAGAGCGATAGAATCGTTAATATTAGTGATACATTATTTTTTTAAAAATGATTGTATTATTAAAATAATGTTCCTAAAAATTTTTAAAACTTTTTTCAAAAGTGCCGAATAGTTTAGGTATTAACAAAAAACTAACTCCTCACTTCTATGCAAGATGGGGGCTAAACGTCACGGAAATTTTGTGGGAATTTTTCACTTTTATGTCCCGGGGGATAGTGCCTACAATCTTGCATAAGCAGATCTTGGTTGGGATTTTTTTCAAAGGAACCTACAAATTTTAAATAGAATGATTGGGCTAATAAGTATTGATATTAGAATTAAAAATAAGGTATATTTAAATTAAAACTACATAAGTACTTGCCCATTTATTTAACGTACGTAGTACAACTTCATTCACAGCGAAAATTAGCTTGGCTCTTATAAGAATTAAGAGCCCGACATCCCACTTCCTCTTATGCAAATTCATGTACAACTTAGGCCCCAGTTTTTAGAGTTATTATTAACGCAATATCATATTTACTTCTTTTAAAGTGCCGCTTGTTTGGCAGATTTTGTTTTGGATTCGTAGTTTAGCAAAAATAACAATTTAAAGTAAAGTGTACTATGCTAAAAACAACAACTGTTATTTATCTTAAACTACGAACCCAAAACAAAATGTGCCAAACAAGCGGCACTTTAAAAGAAGTAAATATGATATTGTCAAAAATTTAGAACAATCGCGTTAATAATAACTCTAAAAACTGGGGCCTAAGTTGTACATGAATTTGCATAAGAGGAAGTGGGATGTCGGGCTTTTAAGGTATCTTGCAACTTTGAGATATGTATTTAGGCAATTTCATTCCCAATAATTAGCTTGTATGCAAGCTAATTGTGAAGGTGAATGATATAGCCTAAATACACTGCTGTTTATTGAAAACAAGTATAAAGTGTAACAATTTGTCGAAGTTTATTTAAGTAAATTTGGCATTATATTCTTAATTTCTGGGTATTTCTTCACTGTATTCATAAAATATGGCTAAGTAACGAAACAACCCTCATAAATATGATTAAATTAAGGCCAAATTTACTTAAACAAATTTTGACAAATTGTGACAGTGTACTCGTTTTCAATAAACAGTAGTGTACTATCGGGGACATGGAATTTAAAACGATTTATTATCAGCCACCTTGGATTTTTTGAATTTTACTCTATTGTGAATGGGGTATTTTTATGTCAGTTTTCGAATATTATTTTTACAACAAATGCGTCAAATGTATTTTATTCAAATAAATTATGTAAAATGTGCTGTCGGGAGAAAAATAGTAAGAATATATTTCCTTTTTTAAATAATTTTGTTTTAGGATAACAATAAGGCTCTAATGATCGTAAAACATCAGAGAAATGTTTCTTGTTAATGTCCACTTCGCATAAAAGTTGAGATGTTTAAACCACTATTTTGACCTTATTTACAATGCAAAAATTGATCGTTTTAAATTCCATGTCCACGATAGTACTTATTTCAAGCTCTTGCAAGACACTGACCTGAATTCTCACAGATGCAAGCTAATTTTTATTGTGAACCCAACTTTAAGCACTTTGCACTTGAAGCTTATAAAATCACTAACCAAAATAGGAAATTTAAGTCACTAGGCAAAATCAGTTTGTGCTACTATATTTACAAGTAATAAATAGAGTAGCACCAAAACTGATTGCTTATAGTGATTTAAGTTTCAACTTTTGGTTTGTAATTTTATTAGCTTTGTAAGCAAAGTGTATCACCAACCTTAAAAGTTTGATACTCAAGTCATTAGGCAACAAGTTGGTACTTTATTTATCTAAAGCTGCGTTCGGTACCTAGTAATTTGAGTTTCTCACTTTAGTTTTATGAAGTTAATATAAAACAAGGATTCTTTTCATAATAGACTTTATCTAAAAATCCCAACACGTAATTTGCTGAAAATGGCAGTATAGCTGTCGAAATACGTTTTCAGATTTTTAAATAAAGTGTAATTTGAAGAGAATCTTTGTTTTATATTAAACATTCGCCACAGAAATCATCACATATCCATTTGTGATGTCAGTTGTAAACTTCCACTTAACTTGTACCCAAATGTTTCACAAAAATCCTAAACTGCACCTAACATTTTCATTTTTTGCAGATTATATGAAGCATTCTTATGCTGCATTCTTTGAAGAAGTGCAAGGGAGCGAGCCCGGTTTAAAAGCAACAAATTTAAAGCATTGCATTGGAGTAGAAAGTCTACCAATAAACGCAAAATGTAGGTATAAACGAGCGGTACAACTGTTTAGAAAATGGTCGAAGCGCGATGTCTAGGTAAGTAGAAATGAAATCTTGATAGAATAAGACTTTTCCTGCCCAAAATATGCACGTTAATTAGAGAAGAGATAATTTTGTAATGGCTTTAAAATGTTAAGAAACTAAAATAGTCTTTATTTTTAAAAGAAATAATTTATCAACCATAGGTGTTTAAAAATTAGCGCATAAACGCGATGCTACGTTGTTGGAGCATGCCTAGAAATTCCCGAAAAATTGTTAAACAAAATCCATCTGTTATATTCATTGAGAAAAATGCGAACAAAGTTGCATAAATTCAGCAACACAGTCTAGGAAAATACATCTAAAAATCCCATCTATGAGTCTTGATCATACACTTTTGTATTAGATTTTATAAACATTGTTGTCAGCTTCATTTCATGAACATTTTGTAAAATTAAATTGATTATAAAAATGTAATTTGACCATTTAAAAGATGAACAAATTGTGAAATGGTTTAGGATTAAACCCGATTTTTCATTAATATGTGCTGTTGTCTTCAAGGTATGAGCGTTCAAAGTTTTGCACTTTGGGACTTCGCACTATTGAATAGAAATTCAGGAAATTTATGTAGGTACTTTCATTTAAAAAATAATAGTGCTAAATAATGATTCTTGTATCTATATTTGTCAATACACACACTTAACTGAATTTTTGTCTCACTGCTCGGCGATAATTCAAAATAAAACTAAACCTAATGCGAGTAATCTTTTATTTAATTCAGATTTGGTAATTTTTACGACGAATTAACCGTCTTGAAGGCACAGCGGCTTATTAATTTGGATAATTTTAGTTAAAGCAAGTACCTATAGGAAAAAATGTACTACGAAATAAATTACCCCGTCCTATGGCTCAATAAAATCAGGAAAATAAATTGTACGAAACGTAAGTGATCAAACTGCGTAAGATGTGCAATATTTTAACTTGCTTTAGGTAATAGTTTCACTGCTAAACACTACTTGCATTTACTATGATAAAAAATTTGTTCGGACGCGAGTAAAAAATTTTAAGATCTAAAATTGTCTTTGTTGGTTAAAAATTAATTCAAACTACACTTAAACCAAGTAATTGCCCAAGAAATAATTATGCCTTGCCTAAAATAATTTATTAAGTCCAATCGGCTGGACAAAAATGAGTTTACGTAATTTTTTCGTGAAAAAAGGAGAAATTTTTCTGAACAAGGCCTCTAATTATTTAAATAATCAATTATAAGTAGGTACTCACTGAAAAAAGCAAAAATAACCACCGTCGTAACTTAAATAAGCACTATAATACACGTATCAACCGCCCGCTAAAGAACTGTTGACTGAATAAAATATGATTCACCCTTCGAGTTACATCCGCTCGTAAATGTTGATAAAGACAGCCAAAAAAATGTGAAATTTCAATTTTTGCATATTTGTGTATGAATGTAAAAGCAAGCTAACGTAGGCATTGGAAACTTCGTATTAAATGAAAAATAATAAAATTGCGCTTTTAGTAAGCCAAAAAAGAACAGTACGTAGCGAAAAAAAATTGAATTTATTTAGAAACATTGAATTTAAAAGTTGTTAAAGGCCAAAATAAACTGTCTTTACAATTATTTGTTTGATTTAGTATTGAATTTGTGTGCTACTCTTTTTAAAACGTGAAGTGACAAATACTTTGAATTTGGTTTAAAATTTGCGCTGATTAGCTAGATAATTTTGTAGGCTGCCCCAAAACTATAAAGTTAAGCATTCCTCTGGACTAATTAGAAGACATGGAATACAAAACAGCAACCAAATTTAGAAAAAAACAAGTCTCGTGAAAATGTACTCGCTTAAAGCATACAATGTTTAAAAAAATGTGTTTGTTGCTTTTAATATTAAGAATTGTCTGTAAGAAAGGCAAACCAACAGTTGTTAAAAGAAAGACCTATAATTCATGCAATGCAAGTCAGAAAATTGAACACCAAACGAAGCTAGATCCGCAAATATTTTTGCACTTTTGAATAGAAATTCAAAAAATGTATGTAGGTACTTTAATTTAAAAAAATAATAACCACGAAAATTTAGATAGCTTTAATTTGTTCAGAAAGGTAAAAACAAACTTTATAAGTACATTCAGAAAAATATTAAACGTTTATTAACACAAATGCAATTATTTTTGCTACCTTAAAACTAAAAGAATTTATTTATTCAAGCGATAACATCAGTAAAGTACTTAACGCTTAGAGAAGATGAGGACTGCAAAAAATGATATGTTTTTTGTTGCTTTTGGTATTGATAACGAAGAGTTTCGACTAAGAACGAAAGTACTAGCTCTCGCATAGCGGCGACAACAATCATGCAAAGTAGGTCTTTAGGCTAGAGTTTTAAATTTACAGATTCGAAGATATGTGCTCCTAGAAGCTTGAATAAGTCATCTCCGTTGAGCTCCCGTCTATTCTACTTAATAGCACATCCACATTAGGGCCCTATCGTATATTAAAACTAAATGTAGTTTTGAAAACCAGAAAAATGGAGCTACAAACGTATGGTTTAATTTAAATCGGTTATTTCTTTGTGTCGAAAATCTGACTTCAAAAAACAAAAATATTGTGAAAGTCAGACTTTTGACACGAAGATATAAGCGATTTATATGAAACCATACGTTTGTAGCCATATTTTTCTAGTTTTTAACACTACATTTAGTTTTGATATACGATGGGGCCCTCATGTAGATGTGCTATTTAGTAGAATTGACGGGAGTTCAACGGAGATGACTTATACGAGCTTCTAGGAGCACAGATCTTCGAAACTGTGAATTTAAATATCTAGCCTCAATTCATGCAATCTAAATAGACAGAAACGCTACATAATGGGTACTGGATAAAATCATGTCTTAATTTGGCACAATAGAACAGAAATTTAATAATTTAATGATTAAATTTGTCTACAAACATCACTTAACTGCATTTTTGTCTCACTGCCCGGCGATAATTCAAGAAAAAACTAAACCTAATGAGAAATCTTTTGTTTAATTCAGATTTGTTAATTTTTACGACGAATTAACCGTCTTGAAGGCACAGCGGCTTATTAATTTGGATAGTTTTTGTTAAAGCAAGTATCTATAGGAAAGAAATGTACTACGAAATAAATTACCCAGTCCTATTGCTCAATAAAATCAGGAAAAAAAAAATTGAACGAAACGTAAGTGCTCAAATTGCGTAAGATGTGTAATATTTTAACTTGCTTTAGGTAATGGTTTCCTGCTAAACACTACGTGCATTTACTATGTTAAAAAATTTGTCCGGACGAGATTAAAAAATTTTAAAATCTAAAATTGTCTTTGTTCATTAAAAATTAATTCAAACTACACTTAAACCAAGTAATTACCCAAGAAATAATTATGCCTTGCCTAAAATAATTTAATAAGTCCAATCGGCTGGACAAAAATGAATTTACGCAATTTTTTCGTGAAAAAAGCAAAAATTTTTCTAAACAAGGCTTTTAATTATTTAAATAATCAATTATAATTAGGTACTTACTGAAAAACTCAAAAAAACACACTGTCGCACTCTATTAGCACTCTATAACACCCGAATCAACTGCCCGTAAACGAAACAATTGACTGAATGAAATATGATTCACCCTCCCCGCTTCATCTGCGTTCAAACGTTACAGCGTTGCCAAATTTCATTTTTTAATTTTTATGTATTTTAGTGAAAATAAAATACTAATCTAACACAGGCATAGGCAAGTGACATATCAAACGAACGGTATTAAAAATGCGGTTTTAATAAGCCTAATTAGAACAATATCCATTGCAAAAAAAATTAAATTGTTTAAAAAACGTTTAATTTAATATTTGTTACGTGTTAAAAATATAAAGCAAGTGTAATTATTCATTTTATTTAATTCTAAACGCCTTTTAGAACGTGTAGTGCCAAATAAATTGCATATGTCCATTTGCTTTAAAAATAAACGCCAATTCCTTGCATAATTTTCAAACCTGCACTAAAACCATAAAGGTAAGCATTTATCTCGATTTTTCTGACCACAATTTTGTCTTTAGGACTTCCTAATGCCCCAGAGAACAAAACTGCAGTTAGATTCATTTCAAGAGCTGAAAAAATTGCATCCCGCGTTTGCCAAAATCTTTAAAGATTCATAGCATCAAAAATCTAAAAGATAGGAACATTTAAGTGTTAGATTCGGATTCAGCAACTCGTTTTCTATAAGTATACAAGTTTTCAGAAGTTTTGATGCCATATAAATTGCATTTTCGTACTTAGTTTAAAATCTGCGTTAGACCCATGTGTTTTCAAGCCTTAAAAAATGCATAGCATTAGGAATTTAAAAGATACAAGTATTTAAGTGTAAGATTCGGATTCAGCAGCTCGTTTTACATAAACATGCAAGTTTTTATTGCTAACAAACATCATTTAGGCCTTTTATTCAACAAACAAATCTGTCTGTTCGTTTTAAGTTGCGTTTTAAAATTCATTGCTTCAAAATGTAAGCAAAATGCAAACATTTACAAAGTTTTAAATTTTTTAGGCGACACCTATTCCTCAAGAACGACTCGAATCTTCAGTGAGTTGGCGAGTTGGGTCTTCGACGATTTGGAATGCATAATTTTTAAACCTGCACTATAACTATAAAGGTAAGCATTTTTCTCGACTTCTCTGGCCAGAATTTTGTCTTTAAAACTTCCGAATGCCCCAGAGAACAAAATTGCAGTTAGAGGTATCTCAAGAGCTGCAAAAATTGCATCCCGCGTTTGCAAAAATCTTTAAACATTCATAGCATCAAAAATCTAAAAGATAGAAACATTTAGGTGTTAGATTCGGATTCAGCAACTTGTTTTCTTTAAACATGCAAGTTTTCAGAAGTTTTGATGCTAAATAAATTGCATTTTGTACTCTGCGTTAGAACCATGTGTTTTCGAGCTTTAAAAAAGGCATAGCATCAAGAAACTAAAAGATACAAGTATTTAAGTGGCAGATTCGGATTCAGCAGATCGTTTTACATAAGCATGCCAGTTTTCACTGTTAACAGACATCATTTAGGATTTTTATTCAACAAACAAAACTGTCTGGTTATTTTAAGTCGCGTTTTAAAACTTATTGCTTTAAAATGTAAGCAAAATGCAAACTATTACAAAGTTTTAAACTTTTTAGGCGACACCTATTCTTCAAGAACGGCTTAAATCCTCAGTTAGTTGGCGAGTTGGGTCTTCGACGATTTGGAATGCATAATTTTTAAACCTGCACTATAACTATAAAGGTAAGCATTTTTCTCGACTTTTCTGACCAGAATTTTGTCTTTAGGACTTCCTACTGCCCCAGAGAACAAAATTGCAGTTAGATATATCTCAAGAGCTAAAAAAATTGCATCCCGCGTTTGCTAAAATCTTTAAACATTTATAGCATCAAAAATATAAAAGATAGAAACATTTAAGTGTCAGATTCGGATTCAGCAACTCGTTTTCTATAAGCATGCAAGTTTTCATAAGTTTTGGTGCCAAATAAATTCCATTTTCGTACTTAGTTTAAAATCTGCGTTAGTTCCATGTGTTTTCGAGCCTTAAAAATGCATAGCATCAAGAAACTAAAAGATACAAGTATTTAAGTGGCAGATTCGGATTCAGCAGCTCGTTTTACATAAGCATGCAAAATTTCATTGCTAACAAACATCATTTAGGCCTTTTATTCAACAAACAAATCTGTCTGTTTGTTTTAAGTTGCGTTTTAAAATTCATTACTTAAAATGTAAGCAAAATGCAAACTATTACAAAGTTTTAAACTTTTTAGGCGACATCTATTCTTCAAGAACGACTCGAATCCTCTTTGAGTTGGCGAGTTGGGTCTTCGACGATTTGGAATGCATAATTTTTAAACCTGCACTATAACTATAAAGGTAAGCATTTTTCTAGATTTTTTTGACTAGATATTTAACTTTAGGACTTCCTAACGCCCCAGAGAACAAAACTGCAGTTAGATTAATCTCAAGAGCTAAAAAAATTGCATCCCGCGTTTGCAAAAATCTTTAAACATTCATAGCATCAAAAATCTAAAAGATAGAAACATTTAAGTGTTAGATTCGGATTCAGCAACTCATTTTCTATAAGCATGTAAATTTTTAAAAGTTTTAGTGTCAAATAAATTGCATTTTCGTACTTAGTTTAAAATCTGCGTTAGACCCATGTGTTTCGAGCCTTAAAAAATGCATAGCATCAAGAAACTACAAGTTACAAGTATTTAAGTGTCAGATTCGGATTCAGCAGCTCGTTTTACATAAACATGCAAGTTTTTATTGCTAACCAACATCATTTAGGGTTTTTATTCAACAAACAAATCTGTCTGTTCGTTTTAAGTTGCGTTTTAAAACTTATTGCTTTAAAATGTAAGCAAAATGCAAACTATTACAAAGTTTTGAACTTTTTAGGCGACATCTATTCCTCCAGAACGACTTAAATCCTCAGTTCGTTGGGGAGTTGGGTCTTCGACGATTTGGAATGCATTATTTTTAAACCTGCACTATAACTATAAAGGTAAGCATTTTTCCCGATTTTTCTGACCAGAATTTTGTCTTTAGGACTTCCTAATGCCCCAGAGAACAAAATTGCAGTTAGATGTATCTCAAGAGCTGCAAAAATTGCATCCCGCGTTTGCAAAAATCTTTAAACATTCATAGCATCATAAATCTAAAAGATAGGAACATTTAAGTGTTAGATTCGGATTCAGCAACTCGTTTTCTATAAACATACAAGTTTTTAAAAGTTTTGGTGCCATTTAAATTGCATTCTCGTACTTAATTTAAAATCTACGTTAGATCCATGTGATTTCGAGCCTTAAAAAATGCATAGCATGAAGAAACTAAAAGATACAAGTATTTAAGTGGCAGATTCGGATTCAGCAGCTCGTTTTACATAAGCATGCAAGTTTTCATTGCTAACAAACATCATTAAGGATTTTTATTCAGCAAAAAAAACTGTCTGCTCATTTTAAATTGTGTTTTAAAACTTATTGCTTCAAAATGTAAGCAAAATGTAAGCAAATATTAACAAAGTTTTAAACTTTTTAGGCGACACCTATTCCTCAAGAACGACTTAAATCCTCAGTGAGTTGGCGAGTAGGGTCTTCGACGATTTGGAATGCATAATTTTTAAACCTGCACTATAACCATAAAGGTAAGCATTTTTCTCGATTTTTCTGACCAGAATTTTGTCTTTAGGACTTCCTTATGCCCCAGAGAACAAAATTGCAGTTAGATGTATCTCAAGAGCTGCAAAAATTGCATCCTGCGTTTGCAAAAATCTTTAAACTTTCATAGCATCATAAATCTAAAAGATAGGAACATTTAAGTGTAAGATTCGGATTCAGCAACTCGTTTTCTATAAACATACAAATTTTCAGAAGTTTTAGTGCCAAATAAATTGCATTTTCGTACTTAGTTTAAAATCTGCGTTAGATCCATGTGTTTTCGAGCCTTAAAAAATGCATAGCATCAAGAAAATAAAAGATACAAGTATTTAAGTGTCAGATTCGGATTCAGCAGCTCGTTTTACATAAGCATGCAAGTTTTCATTGCTAACAAACATCATTTAGACCTTTTATTCAACAAACAAATCTGTCTGTTCGTTTTAAATTGCGTTTTCAAACTTATTGCTTTAAAATGTAAGCAAAATGCAAATATTTACAAAGTGTTAAACTTTTTAGGCGACACCTATTCTTCAAGAACGACTTAAATCCTCATTGAGTTGGCGAGTAGGGTCTTCGACGATTTGGAATGCATAATTTTTAAACCTGTACTAAAACTATAAAGGTAAGCATTTTTCTCGACTTTTCTGACCAGAATTTTGTCTTTAGGACTTCCTAATGCCCCAGAGAGCAAAATTGCAGTTAGATGTATCTCAAGAGCTGAAAAAATTGCATCCCGCGTTTGCAAAAATCTTTAAACATTCCTAGCATCAAAAATCTAAAAGATAGAAACATTTAAGTGTTAGATTCGGATTCAGCAACTCATTTTCTATAAACATGTAAGTTTTCAGAAGTTTTGATGCCATATAAATTGCATTTTCGTACTTAGTTTAAAATCTGCGTTAGACCCATGTGTTTTCGAGCCTTAAAAAATGCATAGCATCAATGAACTAAAAGATACAAGTATTTAAGTGTCAGATTCGGATTCAGCAGCTCGTTTTACATAAGCATGCAAGTTTTCATTGCTAACAAACATCATTTAGGCCTTTTATCCAACAAACAAAACTTTCTGATCATTTTAAGTTGCGTTTTAAAACTTATTGCTTTAAAATGTAAGCAAAATGCAAACTATTACAAAGTTTTGAACTTTTTAGGCGACACCTATTCTTCAAGAACGACTTAAATCCTCAGTGAGTTGGCGAGTTGGGTCTTCGACGATTTGGAATGCATAATTTTTAAACCAGCACTATAACTTTAAAGGTAAGCATTTTTCTCGACTTTTCTGGCCAGAATTTTGTCTTTAGGACTTCCTAATGCCCTAGAGAACAACATTGCAGTTAGATGTATCTCAAGAGCTAAAAAAATTGCATCCCGCGTTTGCAAAAATCTTTAAACACTCATAGCATCAAAAATCTAAAAGATAGAAGCATTTAAGTGTCAGATTCGGATTCAGCAACTCGTTTTCTATAAGCATGCAAGTTTTCAGAAGTTTTAATGCCATATAAATTGCATTTTCGTACTTAGTTTAAAATCTGTGTTAGATCCATGTGTTTTCGAGCCTTAAAACATGCATAGCATCAAGAAACTAAAATGTACAAGTATTTAAGTGTCAGATTCGGATTCAGCAGCTCGTTTTACATAAGCATGCAAGTTTTCATTGCTAACAAACATCTTTTAGGACTTTTATTCAACAAACAAAACTGTCTGTTCGTTTTAAGTTGTGTTTTAAAACTCATTGCTTCAAAATGTAAGCAAAATGCAAATATTTACAAAGTTTTAAACTTTTTAGGCGACATCTATTCCACAAGAACGACTTAAATCCTCAGTGCGTTGGCGAGTTGGGTCTTCGACGATTTGGAACTCGCTTTAATGGGTTTCGATGTTCTGGGCGCGTCGAGCAAGAAAGAGACCTACAAGTTTACTTCAAGGAGCGCTCAAGAGATGGCATAACTTCAGCTTCCGTTTACTAGATGGCGCTGCGCGCCATAGCTTCATAAGGAAGGCAAAAGATGGCGCCAGGTGTTTTATTTCTGATTTTTCTTTGTGCTCATGTCAAATTTGTCTCAGCTGCTTGTTGTCAAGAAAATTGTTGTCGCCCGCTCGTGCTCAGTTCAGCAAAAGCATTGACGTGTGCTGTCACACTAGTTACCAAAAAAAGTTGATCCTAACCTATACGTGTGTTGTTTTCGTGTGAAAAAGACAAAAAAGTGAGGTTTGTGGCTGTTTTTTGGTATATTTGGGGCTTTGCAGAGTTTTGTGACGTTGCTAAAGTTGTTAGTGGGTAAGTCACGATTTTTTATTCATGTTTCTTGAAGTGTTTGTCGTGAACAATGTAAACAATTAAAAGGACGCACACACGGTTATTTTGTAACGGGATTTCTAATGCTTGTGTGCCAAAATTGGTTGTAATACATAATAAAAGAATTGTACATGAATTTGCAAAGGTAGAATGAAGTAATTTCAAGCGTCTTTATCAATTTTTTAATTAATTAATGCTTATAATAAGCACTTTACTTGTGAGGTCATAATATTGGAACAAAGTTGTTTATAATGATCCTTTTACTTTTTATTTCATTTTACAATAATTATAGTGAAGATCACAGGATACTGATAGTCTAGTTCTTGTGTAACGTCTTCAAATAATTCAAATTCTCACAGACCGCGGATGTTAAAACTAGGGTTTTAAATTTGCAGATCTTCTAATCTGTGCTCCTAGAAGCTCGTATAGTCATCTCTGTTGTGCTCCCGTCAATTCTACTAAATAGCACATCTACATGAGGGACCCATCGTATATTAAAACTAAATGTAGTTTTGAAAACTAGAAAAATAGGGCTACAAACGTATTATGGTTTCATTTAAATCGGATATTTCTTTGTGTCGAAAGTCTGTCTACAATAATCATTATACTTTTTTTTCGACTACGGATACATTTTTTGGTTTATTACGTGGTCTATGCCAAACCATAATACGTTAATTTAACATGGTTTTTTTAAACTTGTTAATGATTAAAATTGCATCTTACGTTTTTCCCTAATTTAGATGTGCTCGTTCAAAGATTTCAATGTAGAAAGAAAAACACCAAAAGTACTATTTTACCATATTTTTATTATTTCTTGCACTCAGTACCACTTCTAAGTATCACAAACATTATCCTAAATATTTTTAATCATAGTTTTTGATGTATTACTCCGTATTTTTACATATTTTGTTGAAATTTTGAAAATAACTGGCATTCAGGGAGATGACTTTTACGAACTTTTGAGTGCACAATACATTCCATTTATGAATTTAAATCTATAGCCTTAAAGTTTTTTAAATTCCAATCTCTGCGGAATTTTGATTTGTTTCCTTTGCAGAACTATTTCTTCTAACTTAAAATAGTTGTAGAATGTATCCAAATAATCGAGAAACTTAAAGGATTAGTTCCAAGCAAGAAACTAGTTTAGTTTAGGCAAGATCTTAGGTCCGGAATCAACCCGGAACTTTACCCGGAATCCCCCATTAAAGGCTTGTCTAAACGACTTATTTAAACCCCTAAAATTGGTGGTGTGAATTTCTGTCCAAAACTTGTGGTTTGAATTATATTGAAACCCCTTATTAAGATACTTATTGAGTGATATCTCTTCGCGGAGAAAAATAATGTACTATCCATTCACAATTAAAAAAAAACAGAGCAGGCGAGCCATAGGGTGGATTTTACCCTGTATATTGTCATTAATGTCACTTGTGTTTGCTGGTTATGTAAGAAAAGTTAAAAAAATTAAAAAATGCGCGCATTTAAAAACATGTTCAGGGCATCTGAATCAAAAACAATGGTCTTAACATACTGAAGTATTTTTTTTTATTAAATTACTTTATAATGCACTAATCATTAAACCATTAAAAAGTTTACACAAAGTAGGAATTATTTATGTAAGTTGAGCTGTTAAGAAGTCTTTTTAGGTATCATAGGATAAATTAGCACTTTTACAAAAATGTCTACAATTTTCTTTATAAATCCTTACATCTCAAACGAAAATTGTTTCTTGTCCAATTTTTACGCATGTTTTATGTAACTGTCATATTATTTTTGGCATTTTTCAATTTATAATGACAGTAAATTTAAAATGCAATGCCAACTTTGAGAAAAATTCAACTTTTCAAAGAAAAAAATTCTAGTTTTCATAGGTGACTGTTTTTTTTTTAAGTGTGAATGGATATTAAAACTGAAATTTTGTTGCCATTTTTCTAGGCTCCACAAAAGCGATAAAATATTGCAGTAACGAAAGCTGTATCTTAGAATCATATCCCATAAAATGAAATAACTACCCTAAAAATGAATAACATTTTTCGCAATAGAATAACATGAAATATAATACAGCCGTATCAGACAGATAGGCAGAAGATTTCCCTAAAGAATTGTCGTAAACTCGTATGATTCGTTTAATGCAGATCGTAGGGTATGAGGAATATGGAAATAAAATATTAGGGGTTAAGGCCGATTTATAGAACGTTACTTTCACTTTACTTCCGCTTTACTTCGGCGTAACTTTACAGAAAATTAAATAAAATACATAGGAATGTATTAGTAAACTTATACTTCACTTTAGCGCTACTTTGCTGATTCATTTAGCTGTAAGTAGTACTGTCAAAAGCCGAGCTTGGCCGATCATGCGCAAAATTTGCAAAAATGAGATAATCCCCCTTATTGTCAAGGGTGGTGATTACGGAATATCGCTTCGTACGAAACCTGCTGGTCTTCTTATGTAGGTTTTGTACGAAGCGATATTCCGTAATTACCGCCCAGGTGTAAATAGTCAGAAGTCGCGAGTTCAGACACATGCGCATACCTGTTCTCAACTTCACGTAACTTTACAATCTATAAATTAAGCAAATTTGTTAAGTTACGCGGAAGTGAAGTTACGCTGAAGTAAAGTGAAAGTTACGTTCTATAAATCGCCCTTTAATCGTTCAAAGTTTCGCACTTTGGAGCCTCATATCTCCAAGAATAGGTATATGAGATAGATTTTTTTGAGGAATTTTTTGGGGTTTCCTAGGCATGCCCCAACAACGTACCAACGCGTTTATACGCCAATTTTTGGACTCTTCTGTCTTCGTTAGAAAAGTTAAAATTAAAAATGATGATAATTGTGTCAAGTTAGTAAATTCACGTACTGATTTATTAGGTCCTTTTCTATTGAATTTTGCTGAAAGTAATGAAAACTTTAAATCGGTTTTAAAGTAAAAGTAAATAAAATAGACGTACGGAGAGCAGATTCCCGGGGTATTTTGGACTGTTTTTTAGTTTCAAACGATTTACAGTGTAAATTTTGAGGTGTGCGAATTTAAATATTTTAGGAACACTTTGTCTTTTAAGACTTTGAAAATATAACTTTAATTTTTTTTGCAAGAAACCTTGTAGAGTGGCTTAAAAATAAGTCTTTAAAGCCACTTATTTAGGAAGTAAGGCAAATAATATTGGCCTTATTGTCAGATAAAAGTCCAAATTAATTTACGTAAGAATCCATACTATTTCAGACGCAAACAATATTTATGGGATTAAAAAGCGAAGTCGTAATTAAAATTGACTTTATTACTCCAATGATTAAATATTTTGGTATTCCTCTTAACGATCATTAGGATGTTCTCTACTTTTCTGACGACGTCAATAATTCAGAAAATGATTATTATTTTAGGTTACTTTATATTCTATTATTTTATATTTTCAAGAATTGAAAAGAAAAATATTTTCCACGCCGAAACAGATTTAAAAACCTTAATGCAGTGTTTATGCCTAATCCTGAAAAAGGAGGTACATTTTCTTTGTTTGCTTTTGAACTGACATGCAGACTTAACAAAAAAGACATGGACATTGTAAAATAAGTTTTATTAAAGGTACAAAATTTGGTCAAAACTTTTACATATGAAATGGCAAAACAAAACTTTTGTGCATTAAAAAAAACAGTAAAACCATAGATAAACGATGTAAAATCAAGTTATTTGGGTGGCTAATGGGTTAATTAAGCTGCGAGCGCGAGAGATAGTAATAAAATCTAAGAATTTTAAGCTAATTCTTTGCTTCAAAAACTAAAAACAATGTCTGCTAAATTGAAGATTTAAAAGTTGTCCAAATGTTTAAGCGTTTCTTAAATAATAGTCATGTAAAAATAATTTAACGCTTTATGGTTTCGTTCCGGAGAAGTTTGGTATAATGACATGATAAACGAGGTGAATTTGGTGGTTTGTGCATTTAGAAACTTTTCAGACATATGTCTTAAAATTTATGATCACGTGGTGTACCGAGACTGAGCCTCACTTCAAAGTAAAGTTTAAAGCGTGATTTATGGAACGTAACTTTCACTTAACATTGGAGTAATTTCACTTCCGCGTAACTTAACAAATTTGCTTAATTTATAGATTGTAAAGTTACGTGAAATTGGGAACAGTTATGCGCATGTGTCTGAACTCGCGACTTCTGACTATTTACACCTGGGCGGTAATTACGGAATATCGCTTCGTACGAAACCTACATAAGAAGATCAGCAGGTTTCGTACGAAGCGATATTCCGTAATCACCACCCTTGACAATAAGAGTGAATATCTCATTTTTGCAAATTTTGCGCATGATCGGCCAAGCTCGGCTTTTGACAGTTCTACTTATGGCTAAATGAATCAGCAAAGTAGCGCTAAAGTGAAGTATAAATTTGCTAATACATTCCCATGTATTTTATTTAATTTTCTGTTACGAAGTTACGCCGAAGTAAAGCGGAAGTAAAGTGAACGTAACGTTCTATAAATCGCCCTTTAGCCTCACTTCAAAGTAAAGTTTTAACCACGGGATTCCAGGCTTAATAACTTGAAATTGATCATGCTGGCTTCGCACTAATGTTGTTTAGAATTAACTGAAACTGAAATACACTAACTGACTAAACACACTGACTGACTAAATACTCTTTAATTTGTTAAAGGATCTAGTTAGTTTCACAGAGTTTGACTCAAATTATGTTTACTAGTTATTGGACATTAATGACAAACAGAATTAACCATGGAAACATCAAGTGCAGAGGCATTCTTAAAAATGAATAAACCACCTCTTAACGCCGAATGTCGCGGAGCATAAAAACTGTGGTTATGTAATGTTAGTTGCCTAAAATCAGCAAAAAACAGCACTTTCTGGTCATTGCTCAGCGAGTTTATAAGAGTTATTTTTAATTAAAAATTGTGCTTACCCCCAACATAAATAAACAAAGCTCCAGTTGACATATTCTAAAGGTCCATCAATAAGCGTTTAAATACAGAATTTTGGCAATTTAGAAGCACTATTTTTTTGCATTTTAAATTGCCAAAATTCTGTGTTTAGACGCTTATTGATGGACCTTTAAAATATGTCAACTTTGTTTAGTTATTTTCTTCACCCCCCATGAAAAATAGCCCCCAGATGGGGCAATTTTTTTTTTTTTTAAATATTTTTCAAAAAGGGTTTTTAGAACCTAATTTTGCATCTGTTTGTAAAATTTGGTGTAAATTGAACGTGGTAAATATTACTCATTTTGGGGCCATTTAGGGGGTGAAGAAATTTTTTGGAATAATTTTTTTTATGAATATCACTTTAGAACCTTATTTGGTGTCTATTTGCAAAATTTGGTGCAGATCCACCATGATGTAGTATTACGAATTAAAGGGGGCTCTTTGGGGGGCTCTAGCATAAAATGCTAATATGCGCATGTGTGCGCACATGGTAATTATGATTGTAGGTATCAAATACTACACTTTTTCACAAAAATTGTGCTGCCCGAAAAATTTCTGAAAAATATGGATTTTTTGTAAGATTTTCTCGGACTACAATTTTAAATTAAAATTAACTCTTATAAACCCACTGAGCAATGACCAGAAAGTGCTGTTTTTTGTTGATTTTAGGCAACTAACATTACATAACCACAGTTTCTATGCTTCGCGACATTTCCCCTTAATAACTTGACTTTACGTTCTTATATCAATGGTTTTATTTTACTGTTTTTTTTTTCAATACAAAAGTTTTGTTTTGCCATTTCATATGTAGAAGTTTTGATCGAGTTTTTTAAATTTAATAAAATGTATTTTAAATTTTAAAATGTCCAAGTCTCTTTTTGTTAAATCAGTCAGTTCAGAAGCAAACAAAGAAAATGTACCTCCTTTTTCAGGATTAGGTATAAGCACTGCATTAAGGTTTATAAATCTGTTTCCGTGTGGAAAATATTTTTCTTTTCAATTCTTGAAAATATAAAATAACACAATATGAAGTAACCTAAAATAATAATAATTTCCTAAATTATTGACGTCGTTAGGAAATTAAAGGACTTAATGATCGTAGAGAGGAATATCAAAATATTTAATCATTGGAGTAATAAAGTCAATTTTAATTAAGAGTTCGCTTTTTAATCCCATAAATATTGCTTGCATCTGAAATAGTATGGATTCTTGCGTAAATTAATTTGGACTTTTATCTGGCAATATGGCCAATATTTTTTGCCTTAACTCCAAAATAAGGGGCTTTAAAGACTTATTTTTAAGCCACTCTACAAGGTTTCTTGCAAAAAATTTAAATCCCTGTTTTTAAAGTCTTAAAAGACAAAGTGTTTCTAAAATATTTAAATTTACCTATCTCAAAATTTACACTGTAAACCGTTTTAAACTAAAAACATACCCCGGGAAATCTGCTCCCGGCCGGTCTATTTTATTTACTTAAACTTTAAAACCGATTTAAAGTTTTCATTACTTTCTGCAAAATTCAATAGAAAAGGACCTAATAAATCAGTACGTGTATTTACTAACTTTAACACGATTATAATCTTTTTTAACTTTTCTAATGAAGACAAGAGAGTCAATGGAGCATTGTTAAAACTTTTTAAAACTGATTCATCTATTTTTAATCAATTTTTACTTTTAACAGCGACATAAAATTCAATAATAACTTTTAAACAGCATTGTTTCAAATAAACTAGTACCTATACTTAAGGTCCATTTAGAGATATATTAGCTTAACGCTACTTAAGGCTAGAGGTTTAAATTTACAGTGTCGAAGATATGTGCTTCTAGAAGCTTGTATAAGTCATCTCCGTTGAGCTCCCGTCAATTCTACTAAATAGCACATCTACATGAGGGCCCCATCGTACATTAAAACTAAATGTAGATTTGGAAAGTGCAAAAATAGGGCTACAAACGTATTATGGTTTTATTTAAATCGGTTATTTCTTAGTGTCGAAAATGTGACTTCAAAAATCATTATACTAATTTTGTTTTTTTTTATCGACTACGAATAAATTTTTTGGTTTATAGACATTACGTGGCCTATGCCAAACCATAATACGTTAATATACCATGGTTTTTTAAGCTTGTAAATGATTAAAATTGCAGCTTATGTTTTTCCCTAATATAAATGTGCTCGTTCAAAGATTTCAATGTAAAAAGGAAAACACCAAAAGTACTATTTTACCATATTTTCATTATTTCTTGCACTCAGTACCACTTTTATGTATCACAAACATTATCCTAAATATGTTTTATCATAGTTATTGATGTATTACTCCGTATTTTTACATATTTTGTATAAATTTCGAAAATAACTGACATTCAGGGAGATGACTTTTACGAACTTTTAAGTGCACAGAACATCCCATTTATGAATTTGTATCTATAGCCTTATAAACGTTTTTTTAGCATGATTAAAAGAATTACAAAATAAAATAGGATTAAAGCAATTTTAAATGGTAGTTTTGTTATTGTTTTTTTTAAGCATTATCGATTCGTAATTATTTATTGTTTACCAATACAAAAAATTTAATTATGGTTTTGGTTTTGTTCTTTTTTCTGCTAGTTTAATATGCATCAAAAGTAGAAAAGCAAAGTTAGTAAATGTTTTAACAAAAGTTGTAGTGCTATGGAAGAATCTGAAAATTATTGTAAAAGTAAATTGTGTCAAAAAAATAGTGTTACATGTAAATCCAAAGAAGTAAGTAAAAAATAATAGGCTACAAAATAGTTCAACTAAAATTTTCTATGCCTAGTATTTTTGTATTATTACTAAGTAAGCAAGTAGGAAAATTAAAAAATATTGCTGCCTGTGTAAAACTTGTGAAACTTTTCCCCAATAAATAAAACACTGCAGTAATTTTAAGCAGGAATTCTGACACTTGCAATTTGTTCCCCGAGGAAGGCTATACGTTAAAAGCTCGGTTAAAAGATAAAACTTATTACCACTGGGGTCTATGGAAGGCCCTAAAGTCTCAAAGTCTGTGTTTCTTACCGCAAAACACGTACCTTGTGGAAAGCCAAACCACAGACAGACAGAGTGAAACATCCATAGATAAGCTAAGTTACTAGAGTTAATAAAATAGATATGGGAGACAGGACACTCACTGCCTTTGAAAACTCGCCTTTCTTTTATAAACAATATTAGAACATTATTTGGTTGAGTTTTTTATGGATATGTGTCTTTCCGAGAAAATTTGTAAACATTTTTGATTCATTTGAAAGAAAATTATCTCAACAACAATGTCTTGCCGAGTTAATTTTTACTTTACGACGATGCACCACATCAATGCACTATTTCTTGCTGATTCTTGAAATTCAAACATGGACCCACCAGTCTTAGCGCCCATCCTAAGACAGCTCTACCAAAAACAGGAGTGTCCCGGAAATACATGGATGCTTTGCGCTAGTTAAAACCCAAAAATGCGCAAGTGGCACACCGCAAGATTAAGACATTCTAAGGCAATTAAATGACTCCAATTTAAATCTTACTTCCAGTTAAATGTAAACAAAATATTTTCTGTTGGACAGCCCAATATTTAGGGAGGTACACAAGTAGACTGGCTTTAATTAGTGACCTAGAATTTTTAGTCTTTGCGGCAGTGAAATTTTATAAATCGCATACAAAACCGCTAATGATAACCAATCATGAAAAAAATAAAAATATGCGAAAATAAGCTTCTAGGGGGTTTTATGTAAAGTATAAGCTAAAAAGAGGTATACGTTTCCTTGCAGCTCGCGAGGTTAACTAAAAAAGTTACTGTAGCGAAACCACTTGTGGTATCTTAACAAAACTTTCGGTATAGTCTTAATAAACTTATAGGTTTTGTTTGGCACTTGTGGTGCCGTTGGTGGCGCCCCCACTTTGTTCTCATACGGTCCTTCAATTTTTTTATGAAAAAAATGATGACCCTTAAATTTAAGAGGGCCAGCAGGCACGGTGTCGAGGTAAGTATCACGGCCTCTCGAACTGGTAACATTTACTGGTGGGATAAATGTTTCTAGTGATGCCTTCGCTCGGAAGACGAAGTAAAAGATGCGGTCCCGTGTGCTCATGTGCACGTAGAAGAGCTCTACCCATCTTTGAAAAAGGAAGGGATTTTACAAAATTTCTCGGTTGGGGGTAGTCTGACTCAGAGCATTGGTATTAAGCCATAGTTGCAGAAACAGACCGATGTAAAATAAGTTCATAAAAAAAAATTAAGATATCGCATTTCTCTAGTTACTGTCTTCTCTCTTTGATAAATCCGACAAACTGTAGTAAAAACCACAGACAGACGGAAGGATCCAATTTATAATACCATAGAGAAGCGCATCCTAGTTTATTTCCCGCTGCAGCAAAACAGCAAACCTAATCAAACAGGAAAGCCCTTTATGGTTTTCCTATGTAATCGGAGATATTGTACAATATTACCTATCCTTTGTTCTTTGAGCAAATAATACGCTGTCTATATTCCAGCTTAATATTCATAATGATTTAATTACTGAATGTGCGCTAATAATTACACTTGGAAAACGGATTAGGCCTTTGGGAAAACTGGGTAGGGGAGGTGCACCAAAAGCGGCCAGGTTCTTAGAAGCGTTGTCAGAACTTTCTTGGTTGTATTTTTTTGGTTTTAGATTTTTGTGATTGACATATTAAAATCTATAAGCTCAGTACAAAATAATAAAAAACGGCTTATTTGACAGTGGCCACAGTTGAGTCATGGCCACTTTTGGAAAACTTCCCCTCTTAGTTCTCTAAAATTTGTTCTTTTATAATTTTTGCCAATTTATGGTATTTACTTTTTAATCATTAAAGTGTATTTCTTTTTGCAAAAGATATAAATCAAGCTTCAAAGTGTTAAAGAAATTAAATAAGTACCGTAAAATACGTTCAATCTATCTTAATGCCATTTTTGTTTCATAATTTAGAAAATGCTGTTCCTTTAATAAAAATATCATGAAAAATTCAAAGGCATTTATTCTATTCACTTCAAAAACATGTTGAAAGAAATATAATGCGATCAATGAAATGTAATTTTAACTTTATAAGATTTGGAAAACAGATCTTAAGGCTAGAGATTCAAACTCACAGATTCAAAGATCTATGCTCCTAGAAGCTCGTATAAGTCATCTCTGTTGAGCTCCTGTCAATTCTACTAAATAGCACATCTACATGAGGGCCCCATCGTATATTAAAACTAAATGTAGTTTTGAAAACTGGAAAAATAGGGCTACAAACGTATTATGGTTTCATTTAGATCAATTATTTCTTTGTATCTTTGAAAAACAAAAATATTTCAATGATTTTTAAAGGCAGATTTTTAACACAAAGAAATATGCAATTTATATAAAACCATTATACGTTTGTAGCACTATTTTTTTAGTTTTTAAAACTGCATTTAGTTTTAATGTACGATGGGGCCCTCATGTAGATGTGCTATTTAGTAGAATTGACGGGAGCTCAACGGAGATGATTTATACGAGCTTCTAGGAGCACATATCTATGAATTTGAATCTCTAGCCTTATCAGTTATACATACAGGGGGTCTCAAATTGCCACATATGTGTCTTAGAAATATGTGACTTTTTAGTCAAAACTAAGCAATGATTTTTTTTTTCAATTTTTTTGTGTCTTTTATGAGATTCGATATTTTAATATTTTGATACATCCGGTGAAATATAGAGTCTAATTTTATTTGACAACAAATTATTGATGCAATTTCAAAAGAGTAATGCAGGAATGCAGATTTGCTTTGATGTCAACTTTTTATTCAAACTGTTATTAAAATGTATTAATAAAAAAATAATTGCATGTGTAGCGTAACATTTTGTAAAGGGTATATAAAGTTTGGCGTTTCGTGTCAAAGTATTTGACAACAATGGCTTTGCGAAAGCTAATTTTAATTTTGCATTTTAGTAAAAAAGTTACACTTGCAACCAACATTCATTTTTGTCTTAATTTAATATTAAAAAACTTCTAAATGATCATTTTTAGTCTCTAAGGAGTAAGTAATTTTTTTGCTGAAAAGTTTTTTTAACGAAATTAAAAAACTTTTTGTGTTTAAAATTAAATAGTTATTTATATAACAAGGGCGTAAAGTAATTGCGCCCGTGATATATACACTATTTTTTTCACGACCGCAACATTTTTTAATATTCTTGTCTTACAATATAAGTTAGAAAAAAATAAATATTTAAAACCTTACGTACACAAAGGCGGGCCAAAAAGTGCACTATTGCGCACGGTCGTAAAAAAAATTATAAAAATTTGAATTTTTTAATTGATCAATCATCTTGACATTTTGTTTTGCGGGCGCAAAAATATCTTTCGCGCCCGGCGGGCTTAAAAGACGCCCATGGTCGAAAAAACCTAACTTTACGTACACAAAGGCGGGCCAAAAAGTGCACTATTGCGCCCGGTCGTGAAAAAAAGAGCTTTTTAAACCACATTTATGTCGGTGTCGTAGGGGCCTGGCAGTCCTATTAAATCTAGTTTTAGATACAAAATTATATTAGACCTCAACCATTCTCTAACTATTTTCACAATAAAATACTTTAATAAATTGCTTCTACAGGGTGTCACTAAATTAACACATTATGAAACCTGAAATTTGGTTTTTTAAAGTTGCTGAATTGCTTCATTAATAAAACCCAAAATTTTATTTTATTAGATTGGATTTCCAGATGCAAAAAGATGAATTCTTCCCTTGCAAGGTACTTTTTATTTAGAAATTTTACTATTATAAACTATCGGGGGACATAGTTTTTTTGTAGAGGGAATAACTATAAGAATTGGAGAAACGATATCAACGGTTACATTTTCTCAAAAACGCCTATTCATTCAGTATTAAGTGAGTAAAGTTTACAAATGTCATTATTCAATATGTCTGACCTAAATTTACTTTTTACTTCAAAATGTCAATGTTGCCATCCAATAAAAATAAAATTTTAAGTTAAGTTTTTAATTCAAATTAAAAATGCTTATTGATAAATTAAATGAAGAAAAAATGTATACAAAACTAGTTTTATAAGGCGTTTTTTTTTTATAAAACTCTATTCTATGATGCAGCCTAAAAAAATGTCATCACATTTTTTATGCCGGAAAATAAAGTCACAAGTAATAAAAAGACAATTTCAATTTGTGAATATTACGAGCTAAAGGAAAAATGATGAGGAAAATATTTTCTCGAACACCTGTGACGCATTTTCTGCAATACCTTTTCATTTGTTTGAAAACTTTTAAAATGTCTTAAGTTTTAAAATTATATTTGTTTGGAAAAGCATTGTAAATAAAATAGGTTTATATTTAGGTAGTGCATTTATTTAAACAAAAATCTATTTGTATACTTATTAAGGACGTTAAATAAAATCTTTGAAAAAAATATCGATTTGTGTTTTTTTTCCTGCCTTTCCTAGCATTTGAGAACTATCGTGGACATGGAATTTAAAACGATCAATTTTTGCATTGTAAATATGGTCAAAATAGTGGCTTAAACATCTCAAGTTTTATGCGAAGTGGACATTAACAAGAAACATTTCTCTGATGTTTTACGAAGATTAGAGCCTTATTGTTATCCTAAAATAAAATTATTTAAAAAAGGAAATATCTTCTTACTATTTTTTTCGCCGGCAGCACATTTTACATAATTTATTTTAATAAAATACATTTGACGCATTTGTTGTCAAAATAACGAAAACTGACATAAAAAACCCCATTCACAATAAAGTAAAATTCAAAGGTGGCTGATAAAAAATCGGTTTAAATTCCATGTCCACAATAGTACATTAAAGATTGTGCTTTTAAAAGCAAGTAGTATAGCTACTTTTTCTCGCCCTAAGATATAAAATAGTGAAAATGTCAAGAAAGGATATAGTGGAAATCTTCAGTCTGTATTATATCAAATATCTACTAGACTGCTATGCTATACTATCCATTCACCATTTATTTAAACCAGAGTAGGCGAGCCTTAGGGTGACAGATTTTACCCTGTATATTGTGATTAATGTCACTTGTGTTTGCTGGTTATGTAAGAAATGTCAAAAATATTAAAAAATGCATTTAAAAACATGTTCAGGGCATCTGAATCAAAAATAATGCTCTCAACATAATACAGAAGTATTTTTTTTTTATTAAATTACTTTATAATGCCCTAATCTTTAAACCTTTAAAAGGTTTGCACAAAATAGGAATTATTTATGTAAGTCCTTTTAAGTATCATAGGATAAATTAGCACTTTTACAAAAATGTCTACAATTTTCTTCATAAATTCTCACATCTCAAGCAGAAATCGATTCTTTTTTCCAATTTTTCCGCCTGTTTTATGTAACTGTCATATTAATTTTGGCATTTTTGAATTTTCAGTGTCAGTAAATTGGAAATGTAATGCCAACTTTGTGGAAAATTCAACTTTTCAAAGAAAAAGGTTCTAGTTTTCATAGGTGACTGCGGTTTTTTTAAAACATGAATGGATAGTATTGCATAAAGGATATACTGTAGGATGTAGGATCATTTTGAGCTAGCTAAAAGCTAGAAGCACGTTATACAGGACTCTTTTGGCTTTCCTTTCATCTATTTTCTAGCCTAGTACCTATCTATAAACTTGATAGATATCGTTTGTGATCATATTACAAAAAGTCGTTTAATATTCTGTCGAACATTCTGCTTGCATACGATGGAAGTGGATGCAAATTTTAAAGCATAAAAACGGCCGGAAATGACTATACGTTCAACTAGAAAATTGCGTCTATGAAAAAATAGATTTTAATCCTACTTTAATCCAAAAAATTTGCTCAATTTTTCCCAGACAAGGTGGTTAAAAGAATTAAAATAAATTATAAAAAAGGTCGTTGTACAAGATGTCAAAAAATTGGCGCATAAACGCGATACTAAGTTGTTGGGGCATGCCTAGGGATTCCTGGAAAATTGTTAAAAAAATCCATCTGTTATATTCATTGAGGAAAATGCGAACAAAGTTGCATAAATTCGGCAACACAGTCCTGAAAATACATTCAAAAATCCCGTCTATGAGTCTTGATCATACACTTTTGCGTTAGATTTTGTTGTCAGCTTCATTTCATGAAAATTTTGCAAAATTAAATTGATTATAAAAGTGTAATTCAACCACTTAAAAAATAACCAAATGGTGAAATTGTTTAAGATAGGCAGCTTCGTATTAAATCATTTGTTTCGTTAATATGTGCTGTTATATTCAAGATATAAGCATTTAAAGTTTCGCACTTTGGAGCAACATATCTTCGAGGGCATATGAGATTTTTTTTAACAATTTTCTAGGGCTCCCTAGACATGCCCCAACAACGTACCATCGCGTTTATGCGCCATTTTTTTGACACCTTGTATACGTTCAACTGGAAAAATGTCGCTATGAAAAACTACTTTAAACCTAGGTTCAACATTCAACAAAACAAGAACGGGTTAGATCAGTGAGAGGCATAGATCATTTAAAAAGTTAAACTTCGAGGATAGCTCATTTTTTATAACTATTTTTATACAATTGTTACTCATTCCATATGATACTCTTCGCAGTAGATGATTAAAAAGGTGCATTTTTTATTTAATTGAAAGAAACGTAAAACTTATTTTTTTTGTAAACGGGTGGGGCTACAAAAAAATTACCAGATGCTTTTTTATAGGGAAAAATACAATCTTTAATTATATTAAGAATATTTTTTTTCGTAAAGTTGATATTAACGAAAATATGAATTTTTTTCTATTTTGGGGGTGTTTTTTTAACCCCCAATTTATTACTTGATTTTTTCCAAAAACAATAGGGCTCTTCCTCTAAATGGGATTGATTTTTGTGTTAAATCTCAAGTCGATCCGATAAACCGTTCTTGAGTTATGGTGGTCACAAATTTCGTTACAGACGGACAGACGGACAAAAAATAAAAGTCTTAAAAAGTCATGAAACGAACGAATCTCTTGGATGAATATTAACGATTTTAGAGAAGGTCCGAGTAATTGCAATATACTCTTTTGCGAAGAGTATAATAATTATCTTGACCCCTAAATTTTTCTAAAATAAATTAAAATGGCAAGTCACACTAGTCGGAATTTTAGGACAAAAAATCCGCTTCTCGCTTTTAGACATTTATTTAAAATTGTGTGGGTTTAAAATAACACTAGAAACAAAAACACTATTGTTAACATGAGTGCCTCTTTCGGAAACGGGAAGAGATGTATAAATAAAAAGCTGTCAGTTTGGTATGTGTACTTTCCCGATAAAAAACCCAAATGTATTTGAAACTACTTGAATTTCTCGCACAAATCTCCTTTTGATAAATGACCCAGCCTAGCTAGAGGCTGCTCGTTCTCACTTACAACTTTGCAAACAGTAGCAGTGTTAAAATGTAATTAGTTTTTGTCTGAAGTTGTTCGCACAAGTAATTTCTAGGGACGCACCAGCCCAGACAAAGTAACAAAAAGTGTAGGATGTATGCCCGAATCGCTTCTGTTTGGAAACAATACCATTTAAGAGCGATTTATAGAACGTTACTTTCACTTTACTTCGGCGTAACTTCACTTCCGCGTAACTTAGCAAATTTGCCTAATTTATAGATTGTAAAGTTACGTAAAATTGGGAACAGGTATGCGCATGTGTCTGAACTCGCGACTTCTGACTATTTACACCTGGGCCGTAATTACGGAATATCGCTTCGTACGAAACCAACATAAGAAGACCAGCAGGTTTCGTACGAAGCGATATTCCGTAATCATCACCCTTGACAATAAGGGTGAATATCTCATTTTTGCAAATTTTGCGCATAATCGGCCAAGCTCGGCTTTTGACAGTACTACTTACAGCTAAATGAATCAGCAAAGTAGCGCTAAAGTGAAGTATAAATTTGCTAATACATTCCCATGTATTTTATTTAATTTTCTGTAAAGTTACGCCGAAGTAAAGCGGAAGTAAAGTGAAAGTAACGTTCTATAAATCGGCCTTTAGAGACATTTCCTATCTATTTTCAGGTATGACTAGGTTTCTTGAATTATTCTCTTGGATATAAGTACATCAGTATGTCTCAAAATTGCAACAATTTCTGTATGGTACGAGGGTTGTCTTTCATATTTTGCATATAGACAAATAGGGGGCGCCACCAACGTCACCACAAGTGCCGAACAAACCCTTCAAGTTTATTAGGACTATACCGAAAGTTTTGTTAAGATACGACAAGTGGTTTCGCCACAGTACATTTTTTAGTTAACCTCGCGAGCTGCAAGGAAACCTCTTTTTGGCTTTTTTACATGAAACCCCCTAGAAGCCTATTATCGGTTATTTTCATTTTTTTTTTTATGTAAATTCATGATTGGTCATCATTCGCGTTTTTGTACGCGATTTATAAAATTCCACTGCCGAACAGACTTAAAATTCTGGGTCACTAAGTCTACTTTTGCGCCTGAAATTGGGCTGTCCAACAGAAAATATTTCACATTTAACTGCTTGTGTAATATTCTTTGAATTGGAGTCATTTAATTGCCTTAGAATGTCTTAATCTTGCGGTGTGCCACTTGTGCATTTTCCGCGGGTTTTAACTGGCGCAAAGCATCCATGTATTTCCGGGACACTCCGCCTGTTTTTGGTAGACCTGTCTTAGGATGGGCGCTAAGACTGGTGGGTTCATGTTTGAATTTCAAGAAGCAGCAGGAAATAGTGTGTTGATGTGGTGCATCGTCGCCAAAAGTGAAAATCAACTCGGCAAGACATTGTTGTTAAGATTATTTTCTTTGAATAAAAATTTTCTCGACACAATTCCATTTTTTCGAAAACTCTCCAACTTAAAAAAAGTAGTGTGGCTAAAATACTTGTCGTATCCTATTGAAATTTTCGGTATGGTCCTAATAAACTTGAAGGGTTTGTTTGGCACTTGTGGTGACGTTGGTGGCGCCCCCTATTTGTCTATATGCAAAATATAAGACAGCCCTCGTAAATAGCCAAACGGGAATTGTTCCTCCTAGTAGGTATAGGTAAAATACTGCAACAGGAAAACGTCGGTGTACGTTTTTATTTATAGCCCCCAATAAAGATAATAACGTGGCCTAAATAAGCCAAGCAAGCCGCACAATTTCTCCAAGATCTGTTTTATATAAAAGATGGTTCATTTATTTGACTTTATCCGATGTTACAGAAGCGGACACCTAAATAGGAAAAATGAAAACCTGTAATATCCTAGCGAGCTATAGGGGACCACTAACATATAATAAAAATGATGAACGATGATGATTTTGCGCTTCCAACAGCGGCGCTGTTTCATGTTTCTGTTTTTATTTGTTTAGGATAAACTAAATTGAAACAAAAATCGCCATTTATTTATTTACTATAGGCTGTATCAAAATCATATTAAAATACCTATTTCGTTTCTTAATATAGGAGCTATCAACATGAAAATCCTCCTAATTAACGGTGTCATGATTTTTTGATATTACATAATATTTAATATTACTTTTCTTAATCTAACAAAATCGCAGGCCAAACAGGTAGCGTTTTTTTTAAAGGTAAAAGCATCATAAGTGGGATAGTTTTCTTCGTACAACAAAACTGATTTTTGCACCTTCGAGCTATAACCCCGCCAACCCTTTATGATGGGTTAATCGCTTTTCAAATGTGCTTTCCAAGGACAGAAAACCCTGTAATAAAAATTTATTATTTTAGCCATAAAAGTCTACAGATTATACATAAAATTAAAAATGTTTACTTCATAAATGTCTGGCAGTGTTAAGGCTCATATTTAAACATATTATATTATTTTATTTCTTGAAAAAAAAATCCCACTTATGATGTTTAAAAAAAAACTGCCTGTTCGCGCTGCCAGTGTATTGGACAAAATTAAGAAATATTAAATACAATGTAATGCACAAAAAATCATGACAAAGTTCGATGATGTGTGTTTTTGGTTGCCAGCTCTCGTACTATCTCTTGTAATTCAGGAATGAATTGTTGAGAAAAAATGCAAGTTAATGTGTCCAGTGATAATTCATTATGCGATAAATCAAAGAGACGGATTAATGTGAAAGCTAATCTCGTGGTTAGGCATTATGGCTAATTAGCCATCACGACAGATGGACCTACTCATAAATTCTACCGACAAACAATCCTTCTAATGGCTTATCACCAAATTAATTTATAGTCTTCATAAACCTCCTTATTTTGAGAACATATTGTTCATTTTTATTGTCGTGACCTCTAACTGCACATACAAAAAGGTAAGGTTCAAATCCATAAATGCGATGTTCTGTGCACTCAAAAGTTCGTAAAAGTCATCTCCCTGAATGTTAGTTATTTTCAAAATTTCAACAAAATATGTTATAATACTGAGTAATACATCAATAACTATGATTAAAAATATTTAGGATAATGTTTGTGATACATAGAAGTGGTACTGAGTGCAAGAAATAATAATAATATGGTAAAATAGTACTTTTGGTGTTTTTTTTCTACATTGAAATCTTTGAACGAGCACATCTATATTAGGGAAAAACGTAAGTTGCAATTTTAATCATTTACAAGCTTAAAAAAACCATGGTAAATTAACGTATTATGTTTTGGCATAGACCACGTAATGAATAAACCAAAAATGTATCCGTATTCGAAAAAAAATAGTATAATGATTTTTGAAGTCAGATTTTCGACACAAAGAAATAACCGATTTAAATGAAACCACAAAACGTTTGTAGCTCTATTTTTGTAGTTTTTAAAACTAAATTTAGTTTTAATATACGATGGGGCCCTCATGTAGATGTGTTATTTAGTAAAATTGACAGGAGCTCAACAGAGATGACTTATACGAGCTTCTAGAAGCACTGATCTCGAAGATGTGTGTATTTGAATCTCCAGCCTTAATTAAATTTTGTATATGACACCACGTTACATGCAAGCGACAACATTTGAAAAATTAGTTTCGTGTTCTTGGCACCTTAGTTGACGTGCTTGTGTCCCTTATGATTATTGTGAATTTCCTTGCACTGTCAGTGTTATAATACGTTGTTGGAGCCACTTCCGCTTCCTCTATTTGGCATCTGACACATTTAATATAATAACCCAGGAAAATAAAACAAAAATTAATACAAACTGCCGAAAAATTATTTGTTAACTTTTTTTTTACCATTATCTCTATATTGCCATAACATACAACATATCAAAAGTCCCCTAAGATCCCGTGCCGGCATCATGCCATTTTAGAGGGTCAAAGGTCGAAGAGGACAGTTTTTGGTAAATAAATCTCTTCCTATTGGTCGGACAAAACAAATGTAGGATGTAAATTGCAGATTGAACAATTACTTAAAAAAAAATTCATACACACTTTTCCATCGAGCTACCGTTATCGCGTAGTAGTGTCAATTATGCATGACGTTGGTATACTTTTAACACCGGCTAAAATACAAAAACGAGGAAAATTTCTTCCAAAATTTTTCAACCAGAGTTTTAATTTAACCCCTAAGATACATAATCGGCAATAAAGGGTGTTGTAAATTATCAACTGCGTGTATACAGGCGCTCCAAAAATGAATTTGGATATGTCTGTAATTCCTCAGGTTAATAAAACCAACTAAAATTTTTACAAAGAGGTGTTAGCTCTTGTCCTTTCAATGAGTTACAACCCCCTAACAAAGCCCCAAAGTATTTATTAATCTTTAAAAAAAAATAATACAAAAAAATGTAACAAAATTTTTAATACAAAGCAAACTATGCATTTAAGGCCTTCTCAATAAATTGAATGGAATTACATGGTGTTTAACATGATGATGTTCTCTATTGCTCCCAAAATAATGGTCCCATCACTTTAAAATTCCATTTAATTTATTGAGATGGCCTTAAACACATAGTTTGCTTTGTATTAAAAATTTTGTTATATTTTAATATATTATTTTTTTTTAAATTAATAAATACTTTGGGGCTTTGTTAGGGGGTTGTAACTCATTGAAAGGACAAGAGCTAACACCTCTTTGTAAAAATTTTAGTTGGTTTTATTAACCTGAGGAATTACAGACATATCCAAATTCATTTTTGGAGCGCCTGTATACACGCAGTTGATAATTTACAACACCCTTTATTGCCGATTATGTATCTTAGGGGTTAAATTAAAACTCTGGTTGAAAAATTTTGGAAGAAATTTTCCTCGTTTTTGTATTTTAGCCGGTGTTAAAAGTATACCAACGTCATGCATAATTGTGACTACTACGCAATAACGGTAGCTCGATGGAAAAGTGTGTATGAATTTTTTTGTAGGTAATTGTTCAATCTGCAATTTACATCCTACATTTTTTTTGTCCGACCAATAGGAAGAGATTTATTTACCAAAAACTGTCCTCTTCGACCTTTGACCCTCTAAAATGGCATGACGCCGGCACGGGATCTTAGGGGACTTTTGATATGTTGTATATTATGGCAATATAGAGATAATGGTAAAAAAAAAAGTTAACAAATAATTTTTCGGCAGATGAAATCCTAAATCACTGGGTTATAACGGCAAATAAGGTGAGAAACAGAAAAATCCGAGAGAATCTCCGACTTTACCTATTTTATATTAAATTTAGTTTCTTACAACTTGCATCTTTTCATGGCATAAAAATCGCTTTTTATTCTTGTAGGGTTATGCAATTTATTTTTTTCTTTTTAGAGTTTTTTGTTTGCTTTTTAGGGCGACCATCCAAAAAGTGGAAAACTTTGTTTTCAAAGGTGTAAAAAAATATTTGTGGTCGTAAAACGAAAAAGCAATAAGTTTTATCGTGTTTCCGTAATTTCTCTCAGTGGGACAGACTATAAAAACTAATCTATTTCTTTATTTTATGGGAAACAATTATTATGTAAAATACTATGGTGAGCTATGAGAATTGTGGTAAAACGAAAGCAAAAAAAACTTATGTCATGGTTTATTATAATTTCCGTCATTGCATTTTTACTTTTACTTAAATTTTTACGGCAGCATTAAAACAATCCTAAGATCATTTTATTCACAGCTAATTTATGTAACAAATTGTTTTTATACAGGGTGTTATTTTGTAGACTTTACTAGCGTTTTGCTCAACTATGTGCAATTCGATTTCCATGAAAAGTTCTGGAGTGACCATTTAAGAACTGTGCTTGCGACTGGTATATACAAAATTTTAATTGGTTTATTACTTTTGCAGAAAAGGACAGTCATTACCTTTTTCTTATATTTTTCTGGTATTATTTATTCTTTTTCGAAAAAGTTTTATTATTTTATATTTAAATTAGTTTTTACATATTAATTAAGAATCTTCGTTGTTTTAGAATAAATTCATAAAATTTCTTAAAATACCTGGCTAAAATGGTCCTTCTTTTTATTTAGGCAGGCGTTGAATTTGTTTTGCTCTTATGACACTCATTCTTTTGACGTTATCAACAATAAATCACGATTGTCATAATTTGTCAACACAATAAGAACACAGAAAAGTTTTAAATCTGTAGCGCACCTACCTAAGATAATTAATAAAAAAAGACTTAATCAGCCGACTATGTTAGGAAAACTAATTAAATTAATTAAATGAATTATAAAGCAATGGTAAGGTTTATTAAAAATGTAAAAAATGATTTGTACGTAAATTAATCCAGATTTTCCGAAAAAAAATTGCTATGAACATAAAAATCTATAAGTATGATAGTTACTGTCATTTTCTGCAAAACCATTAGACCAATTAAAATATTGTATTTACCAGTCGCAAGCACAGTTCATAAATGATCACTCCAGAAAATTTTATGAAAATCGAATTGCACATAGCTGAGCAAAACGCTAGTAAAGTCTACAAAATAACACCCTGTACATAGAAAGCACAAAAATTACAAGTCTAACCCGCTCTAGTTTTTAATCTTACACTGTTTTCTTGTTTTTTGTTGTTTTTTTTAATTTAAAATGTTAAACTTGAAAACACGGGTTTTTAGAAAAAAAGTTCATAAATTTTAATAACTTGCTTCAGAAGCTGCAGGGCTTTTTTAACTTAATCAAACTTATTAAAATTAAAAGTCTGTTTTGCATAGACTTTATAATTTTAAACATACTACTGCTTGGAAAAATATTATTAGAGTTTCATGCTCATTTTAACGATTTAGAAAAATTTGAATAGAAAAGTTGCAATAGACACAGTCAAGCCCTACGTCACAGTTCACAGAAGTGCATTAAAATACTGTCTGTAAATTTTTTTTAGGCAACCAACATTACGGATTAAAGAAAATGGTCATTTTTTTCTTATTCTGTGTTTGCAACATGCTCTTTTTAAAACTTTATTCAAAGAAAAATAAGAGAGTTTTTTAGGTCCCATTGGTGTAAAAATGTTCCTTAATATCTTATTTAGGATATTTTAAGTTAAAATTACCCGAGAATCTACCGCAAGAACTAAAAAATCCCTTATTAATCTAATATGATGATCACCAAGATGTCAGCTTTAAACGCGAATTGCTTGAGAAAGCAACCATATCAAGGGGTATGGTTTGTTCCAGGTAATAGAAAAAAATGTTAATTTTACAATGGTACTTGCCAGACCTCTTGATATGGTTGCTTTATCAAGCAATTTGCGTTTAAAATTCATATCTTGGAGGGTGCACAACATTAACACATAAACTGTATATTATAGAGTTTTACAATGAACTAAACCTGAAATATCGAACTTAAGACATTATAGCACATTTTTATACCAAGGGTTCCCTAAGAAAGCCTTTTATTTTCACAAAATATTGTTCTAAAAAAGTGGCTGAATCTGACAGAATCAAAATTCTACTTCACAGACAGTTTTTTAATGTGGATCTGTGATCTGTGACGTAGGAGTTGACCGTGTGTATTTGGTACAAGCGCAGCCAATTTTTTGCAGTGTAATTTAAATACCAAGTGACATTTTTTGCCCCAAAATTGATTCAACTAGACAGAGCAAGCGGAACAGCATCAGACCGAAATAATGAAATTTGGCCACTTTAAACCTACTTCAAACTTGATGCCCATTCTAATGAGGAGTTGATAATTAGTTTTAGTTTCCTTATAGCTTTGCTAGATGTTAGAAATTGCTCTTTACAATTAACCCTATTCAAATCAGACGTATTATACGTTAGATTGGCATTAGTTTGGCTTTGCCAAATTCTATCTGAGTAATATTAAGTGTCGAAGTGTACAAGTTGGTTTATGGGGTCACCAGAAATGCAGTCTGGCCAATTCAGAAGTTTCAACCCTTTAGGGCTAGAGAGTGAAATTCACAGTTTCGAAGATCTGTGCTTCTAGAAGCCCGTATATTATTTTCAGTTTATTTCCGCTTTACTTCGGCGTAAATTTACAGAAAATTAAATAAAATACATGGGAATGTATTAGCAAATTTATACTTCACTTTAGCGCTACTTTGCTGATTCATTTGGCTGTAAGTAGTACTGTCAAAAGCCGAGCTTGGCCGATCATGCGCAAAATTTGCAATAATGAGATATTCACCCTTATTGTCAAGAGTGGTGATTACGGAATATCGCTTCGGACGAAACCTGCTGGTCTTCTTATGTAGGTTTCGTACGAAACGATATTCCGTAATTACGGCCCAGGTGTAAATAGTCAGAAGTCGCGAGTTCAGACACATGCGCATACCTGTTCCCAATTTCACGTAACTTTACAATCTATAAATTAAGCAAATTTGTTAAGTTACGCGGAAGTGAAGTTACGCCGAAGTAAAGTGAAAGTAACGTTCTATAAATCGCCCTTAAGTCATCTCCGTTCAGCTCCCGTCAATTTTACTAAATAGCACATCTACATGAGGGCCTCATCGTATATTAAAACTAAATGTGGTTTTGAAAACTAGAAAAATAGAGCTGCAAACGTATTATGGTTTCAATTAAATTGTTATTTCTTTGTGTCGAAAATGTGACCTTATAAATCATTACAATATTTTTGTTTTTTGAAGTCAGATTTTCGGCACAAAGAAATATGCGACTTAAATGGGCTTGGGTAAAATTTTACTCAAAATTTGATTAACTTTACTATAGTGAAACATGTCTTCAAGAAATAAATTTTTGATTGAAATGATTGAGAAGGGGTTAGTTAACCAAATTGCCACAAGAGGGTGTGTTGTTGACAGGTCCTTAATCTCATGATATTTAGGCTTGTCATTTTATAAAATTAGTTTTAGATCCTTGTAAAGCATCGTTTACAAGGATTACGTAAGTTGTTTGATTTCCAAAACATTCACAAAACTGTAATTATAATACTCTTTGCGAATTGTATAATGCGATTGGTCGGACCTACTCTAAAATCTTTAATATTCGTCCTAGAGCAAAAATGTTTACATATTCGTTCGTTTCATGACTTTTTAAAACTTTTATTTTTTGTCTGTCTGTCTATCTGTAACGAAATTTGTGACCACCATAACTCAAGAACGGTTTATCGGATCGACTTGAGATTTAACACAAAAATCAATTCCATTTGGAGGAAGATCCCTATTGGTTTTGGAAAAAATCAAGTAATAAATAAAGGGTTAAAAACACCCCCAAAGTAGAAAAAAATTCATATTTTCGTAAATATCAACTTTACGAAAAGAAATATTCTTAATAAAATTAAAGATTGTATTGTTCCTGATAAAAAAGCGTCAGGTTATTTTTTTGTATTCCCACCCGTTTACAAAAAAAATAAGTTTTACGTTTTTTTAATAAAATAAAAAATGCACCTTTTTAATTATCTACTGCGAAGAGTATCATATAGAATGTGTAACAATTATATAACAAATAAAAAAATAGTCATGAAAAATACCTATCTGCGATGTGGAACTTTTTAAATGATCTATCCCACTCACTGATGTAACGTATTTATTAATCTAACCCGCTCTTGTTTATATTTGACTGTGCTAAATTTTCTCAGTTGGATTTAATTCCAAGCCTCGTAATTGATGCCTTTTGAATGCCATAGGGGATAATTTGGGTTTGCAATAGTCATCAAAATGTATGTTTATTTTGCAATTTCCTGTTTTTCTTTGTGGTTATGCATTTCGGTGTTTTAACATCATTTGTTGATGCCTCTTGTCCAAATATTTGATGTAAAAAATCAATATATCGTGATAAAATAAAAGCTAGCTGATATAAAATATCGCCGAGCTAAAGTTGCAAACTACACTTTTTTTGTAGCCGAAACATGAATCATGGAAAACTTTTAGTTTAGTTTAGACGCTAAGTGTTTTCCCAATTTCAGTTGGTTTATGGTATAAAAATGCTTTTTCGTGTTTTTGTCCTGGACGCCTGTTGTTCAACATTTTTGCTTATTATAAATAATGGCCGAATCGAGCGTGAATGCTACTTTTAACCTTATAATTTTATGTGTTTTTTTCATCACGTGTCTACGCCAGACCTTAATAGTTGGTTTGCTTTACTGATGCACAAAATAAATTATTGTTCTATTCGGCATTCGCAAACAGCCGAAAACAAACGGGCCAGAGAGACTAGATATTTAAATTCACAGATTCCTAAATTTGTGCTCCTAGAAGCTCGTATAAGTCATCTTCGTTGAGCTCCCGTCAATTCTACTAAATGGCACATCTACATGAGGGTCCTATCGAATATTAAAACTAAAGGGCGATTTATAGAACGTTACTTTCACTTTACTTCCGCTTTACTTCGGCGTAACTTTACAGAAAATTAAATAAAATACATGGGAATGTATTAGCAAATTTATACTTCACTTTAGCGCTACTTTGCTGATACATTTAGCTGTAAGTAGTACTGTCAAAAGCCGAGCTTGGCCGATCATGCGCAAAATTTGCAAAAATGAGATATTCACCCTTATTGTCAAGGGTGGTGATTACGGAATATCGCTTCGTACGAAACCTGCTGCTCTTCTTATGTAGGTTTCGTACGAAGCGATATTTCGTAATTACCGCCCAGGTGTAAATAGTCAGAAGTCGCGAGTTCAGACACATGCGCTTTACTGATCCCAATTTCACGTAACTTTACAATCTATAAATTAAGCAAATTTGTTAAGTTACGCGGAAGTGAAGTTTCGCCGAAGTAAAGTGAAAGTGACGTTCTATAAATCGCCCTTTATACGAGCTTCTAGGAGCACAGATCTTTGAACCTGTGAATTTGAGTCTCTAGCCTTAAACGGGGTGTGCACAAAATTAAAAAAAAATAGGGGATAGGTGTCAATTTTGGAGTGAGTGCCCTGTACAAACGTCAGTAAACAATAAAATGAATCCTACTCTCTGGGTGCTCCCACAAATAACTTTATTTGCACGTACGTACATAAGTAAAGAAGTTTATACCTATCTAGGTAGAAAGTAGGTACTTAGCGTGAACATACGGTGAGAAACTGTTAGAAATGACTAAGATTCGTCTTAGCAAACATGCAAACTTTAAAATGGGAAAGTTTCAAACATAATAAGGAGTTTGATAGGATAACGAATCACATTTCGACTTCAAATCTCTGTTGGATTACTCGCAAACTCGAGACATCTTCTATTTTTTATTTGAATCATTTGCGCGCGATAGAATGATTTTTGCCGTTCGTCACAATAGACACCGTCAAGCCCTACGTCACAGTTTACAGAAGTGCATTAAAATACCACCTGTGAATTTTTATTAGACAACCAACATTACGGACCAAAGAAAATGGTAATTTTTTTCTTATTCTGTGTTTCCAACATTGGTCTTCTTAAAACATTATTTAAAGAAAAATAAGAGAGTTTTTTAGGTCTCATTGGTGTAAAAATGATCCTTAATATCTTATTTACGATATTTTAATTTAAAATTACCCGAAAATCTACCGCAAGAATTAAAAAATCCCTTATTAATCTGATGATGATGATCACCCACCAAGATGTCAGCTATAAACGCAAATTGTTTGAGAAAGCAACCATATCAAGGGGTATGGTTTGTTTTAGGTAATAGAAAAAGATGTTAATTTTACAATGATACTTACCAGACCTCTTGAAATGGTTGCTTTCTCAAGCAATTTGCGTTTAAAATTCACATCTTGGAGGGTGCACAACATTAACACATAAACTGTATATTATAGAGTTTCACAATGAACTAAACTTGAAATTTTGAATTTAAGACATTATTGCACATTTTTATACAAAGGGTTCCCAAAGAAAGCCTTTTATTTTCACAAAATATTGTTTTAAAAAAGTGGTTAAATCTGACAGAATCAAAATTCCACTTCACAGACAGTTTTTGTGATCTGTGACGTAAAAGTTGACCGTGTGTATTCTCCCTCGACAATTAAATTCATTAGACGTTTAATAAATGCACAAATGTACATTTATTCAAATCTGAAATAAAATTTATTTTGGGTGCCGTTGGCGGTTGAATAGCCACTGTTTTTTTACCATAAACAGATGTTAAATAATATGGGGCAAAAAATAGGAAGTAATAGTAAAGTTAAGTGACAATTACGAGCCTATTACATTATTTATTTCCTTTTAAGGGTTTTCTTGATTTAGATACTTAATTAAATTAATTTAAGCACCTTGATTTTATAATACTGGTTTTGTCTAACAATTACAAATTGATTAAAAACAGGTGCATTCTGTGCATTCTGCGTGTTTTTCAATTATTTCTCAAACCAAATAAAAACACAGAGCATTTTTGAATTTTTTTTTAAATTTTACCACATTTGAAAAGCTCTAGCAAAAAAACGAAAGCACTTGAAAATATACCGATTGCAGATTTGTTAATAAGCGTAAAAACGCAGTTACAGGCAAATCTATTTTTTCATAATTTTCCTCATTTTTAACTAAGGGGTAAGGGTCCAAATATTTTCAGTTTTTTTAATGTCACGGTCCCAAATAATTTTTGTCACCAACAAGTGCCATCAATGCCTAAGTAATACGCGCTTCTAAATCCGAATCTGGTACTTAAATAGTTCCATTCTTTTAGTTTTTTTGCTATGATCTTTTAAACGCAACTTCAAACGTGATACCCGATTTTTTCAAAGTGCTCTAATTTTCAAAAAGAATTTTTTGAAAAAAATCCATATGTGGATTCGTATTCAACAGCCAAAAAGTAGTCTAGAAAATAATTTTCATTCAAATCGAAGACAAAAAAAATTTTTGCAGAGCTTTTTTGGAGATTTTTAAAATTTGACCACTTTTGGAGAGCTCTAACAAAAAAACGAAAGCACTTGGAAAAAAACCGATTGCAGATTTGTTTTGTACTACTTCTAATAAGCATAAAAACGCAGTTTCGGGCAAATCTATTTTTTCAAAATTCACCTCGTTTTGAACTAAGGGGTAAGGGTCCAAATATTTTCAGTTTTTTTAATGTTACGATCCCAAATAATTTTTGTCATCAACAAGTGGGGTCAATGCTTATGTAAAACAAGCTGCTGAATCCGAATCTGGTACTTAAATAGTTCCAACGCTTTTAGTTTTTATGCTATGAGCTTTTCAACGCAGCTTCAATCGCGACACTCGATTTTTTTTAAAGTGGTTTAATTTGCAGAAGCATTTTTTTGAAAAAAATCCAAATGCAGATTCGTATTCTACAGCCAAAAAGTAGTCTACAAAATAAGTTTCATTTAAATCGGACACAATAAAATTTTTGCAGAGCTTTTTTGAAATTTTTAAAATTTGACCACTTTTGAAAAGCTCTAGCAAAAAAACGAAAGCACTTGGAAAAATACCGATTGCAGGTTTGTTTTGTACGACTTCTAATAAGCATAAAAACGAAGTTTCAGTTAAATCTATTTTTTCAAAATTTACCTCATTTTTAACTAAGGGGTAAGGGTCCAAATATTCTCAGTTTTTTTAATGTCACGGTCCTAAATAATTTATGTCACCAACAAGTGCCATCAATGCATATGTAAAACGAGCTGCTGAATCCGAATCTGGTACTTAAATAGTTGCAACGCTTTTAGTTTTTTTGCTATGAGTTTTTAAGCGCAACTTTGAACGTGACACCTGATTTTTTTCAAAGTGGTCTAATTTGCAGAAACATTTTTTTGGTAAAAAAGCAAATGCGGATTTGTATTCTACAGACGAAGAGTAGTCTACAAAATAAGTTTCATCTAAATCGGAGACAAAAAAAATTTTGCAGAACTTTTTTTGGAATTTTTTTAAATTTGTCCAACTTTGATGTGCTCTAACAAGAGAACAAAAGCACTTGGGAAAATACCGATTGCAGATTTGGTTTCCACGGCTTCTAATTAAAAGAAAAAGACAAGCTGCAAATACAAGGGACCTTCGGGGGCTTCTAGGGAAGACTACAAACTTACAAAGACAAGACAAGTAATAATAAAAAAGAAATAAATTGGAACGATGATGTTCAATGCTTTGTCAATGGTTGCTAGATACTGATGCAAGCTGCTCGCTGTCTAGAAATCGATGAAGTGTGCCAACGATTATATTCTGCTAATATCACTGATGCGACTGACACTTATTTATACAGGGTGTCCCAAAATATGACGCATAAGCGCAATGGTACTATCGTGGACATGGAATTTAAAACGATCAATTTTTGCATTGTAAATATGGTCAAAATAGTGGCTTAAACATCTCAAGTTATATGCGAAGTGGACATTAACAAGAAACATTTCTCTGATGTTTTACGAAGATAAGAGCCTTATTGTTATCCTAAAACAAAATTATTTAAAATAAGAAATTTCTTCTTACTATTTTTTTCGCCGGCAGCACATTTTACATAATTTATTTTAATAAAATACATTTGACGCATTTGTTGTCAAAATAACATTCGAAAACTGACATAAAAAAACCCCATTCACAATAGAGTAAAATTCAAAAAATCAAAGGTGGCTGATAAAAAAAATCGTTTTAAATTCCATGTCCACGATAGTACCTGTCTAAGGGTTTATCTTTATTCTTTATACAGGATGTCCAAAAAATGGCGCATAAACGCCATGGTACGCTCTTGGGGCATTTTCAGGGTTTCCTAGAAAATTATCGAAAAAAATCCATCTGTTATATTCATCGAGGAAAATGCGAACAAAGTTGCATAAATTCGGCAACACAGTCTAGGAAAATACATCTAAAAGTCCCACCTATGAGTCTTGATCATACACTTTTGCATTAGATATTATTGACATTGTTGTCAGCTTAATTTCGTGAAAATTTTGTAAAATTAAATTGATTATAAAAATGTAATTCGACCATTTAAAAAATAACCAAATGGTGAAATGGTTTAAGATAGACTGTAGCTTTGTATTAAACCATTTATTTCGTTAATATGTGCTGTTATATTCAAGGTATGAGCGTTCGAAGATTTGCACTTTGGAGTCTCATATCTCCAAGGGTATCTAAGATGGATTATTTTCAACATTTTTCTAGGGATCCCTAGGCATGTCCAAAAACGTACAGTCGCGTTTATGCGCCATTTTTTGGACATACTGTATTTGCATTGTATTCAAAAGTTTGTCTTTAACTATACATAACAAATATAAGCCCAAGTGCTCGTTATTACGCTTCAAAATTTTACTAAACTTAACTTCTAAAAGGCAAATGTGCATCAAATTGGATTTCTAGGTTGCACATTGCCTTATAGAACTGAGCTAGGAAATTTAATATTAATTTGCAAATCGTGTTTAGTAAGTGCATATAGGTCCAACAGTCGGTGCAAAAAACAAAGCATCTTAAAAAAACACATTAATTCCAAGTTTAAGAACAATCTTTGTATTAACACGTAGTGCTACTAAAATAGTTATTAGAATAAAAAAATAATCTTTAGTAAACAGCTTGCAGAAAAATAAAAAATTCAAGACAAGGGTTTTAATATCAAAGAATACACAAATCGGTCATATCCTGTGGTCCTCAAATGGTTTTAAAAATTTAAGGGCGACTTATAGAACGTTACTTTCACAACAACGTATTGTAATTTTCTTGTAACTTTAAGAAGAATCATACGAATATATATATACTTTCACTTTACTTCGGCGTAACTTCACTTCCGCGTAACTTAACAAATTTGCTTAAAGTGTGATTTAGAGATCAATTAACTTAACTCAACGGCACTCAAAGCTACTTTACTCCACTTAACTTGACTTGACTAAATTAAGGCATTTATAGTATAAATTTATACGTTACTTATCCACAAGAAAATTTAGTAAACGCCACCTATCGGTAAATGTTAGAATCGTCTTATTTCTGTAAATATACAGAAATTTATATGAAATTCTTCGATAATCTTTGTAATTTTAAAAATTTGGTCTAGTAGCCGATAGATGGCTCTGTGAAGAGGCTTACTTAACATAAAATTAAATGAAATTTACCAAAATTAAGAAATAGAACCTTAAGTAAACGTCAAGTTAAGTTAATTGGATCTGTAAATGCGATTTCATCTTTCGTATAATTTATTTCAGTCGCGCTACGTTAATTATAAGTGAAGTTAAGTTAATTCATCTATAATTCAAGCTTAATTTATAAATTGTAAAGTTACGTGAAATTGGGAACAGGTATGCGCATGTGTCTGAACTCGCGACTTCTGACTATTCACACCTGGGCCGTAATTACGGAATATCGCTTCGTACGAAACCTACATAAGAAGACCAGCAGGTTTCGTACGAAGCGATATTCCGTAATCACCACCCTTGACAACAAGGGTGAATATCTCATTTTTGCAAATTTTGCGCATGATCGGCCAAGCTCGGCTTTTGACAGTACTACTTACAGCTAAATGAATCAGCAAAGTAGCGCTAAAGTGAAGTATAAATTTGCTAATACATTCCCATGTATTTTATTTAATTTTCTGTAATGTTACGCCGAAGTAAAGTGAAAGTAACGTTCTATAAATCGGCCTTTAATCGCTTCGCACCATAAGCAACAATTTTTTGAAGGTTTGAAATACGGAAAATCAAATCTTTTGTTATTCTTTGACTGTGACTCCCTGGTCTTACGAAGCATGCTTATTTTACCAATGAACGCATTAAAATACAAAAATAAAATTTATCGGTCCATTAGCTGGCTCAATCAGCCTTTTTAAAAGGAGTCCCTAAGGATCTGCTTTATTGAATATTGACATGAATTTTATTATGTTGATTTTAGCTTATCTTTTTCTACTCATCCATACACTTGAAATTCCCCCGCACGTGCTAAATTGTGTTATCGTCAGCAATTCTTATTATTTTCATCAATATCTACCAACTTGTCTTTCAGTGAGTTTTGTCGAATTGTATAAAATAAATTTATTCGTTTTAGAACAACTTTTTTATTGATCAAATTAACGATAGGGTGGATTATACAAACTCCTCATTTAAAAATATAGATTCAAATTCATAATGGAATGTTCTGTGCACTCAAAAGTTCGTAAAAAGTCATCTCCCTGAATGTCAGTTATTTTCGAAATTTCAACAAAACATGCAAGGAGTAATACTTCAATAACTATGATTAAAAATATTTAGGATAATGTTTGTGATACACAGAAGTGGTACTGAGTGCAAGAAATAATAAAAATATGGTAAAATAGTACTTTTGGTGTTTTTCTTTCTGCATTGAAATCTTTGAACGAGGACATCTATATTAGGGAAAAACGTAAGTTGCAATTTTAATCATTTACAAGCTAAAAAAACCATGGTAAATTAACGTATTATGGTATGGCATAGACCACGTAATGTATATAAACCAAAAAATGTAACCGTAGTCGAAAAAAAAAAAACAATAGAATAATGATTTTTGAAGTCAGTTTTCGACACAAAGAAATAACCGATTTAAATAAAACCATAATACGTTTGTAGTCCTATTTTTCTAGGTTTCAAAACTACATTTAGTTTTAATATACGATTGGGCCCTCATGTTGATGTGCTATTTAGAATTGACGGGAGCTCAACGAAAATGACTTATACCAGCTTCTAGGAGCACGGATCTTCGAATCTAATTTGAATCTCTAGCCTTAAAAGGTCTACGTTGGTCTGTTTGTAGTTTTAAAGTCCGAACTGTATTCTATACTAAAAACAATAGGGTGCTACTTGACGTTACAAACAATTGCAAATCGCAGCAATCTCTCATCAGAATTCTCGTTATATGTTATAATAGAGGGGATAACATCATTGTTACGAGGTCCTTGTGAACATGTGTTGCTAGGATGCATATTACTCCTTTTAGTCCTTTCAGGCATTAACAGGATTCAGGATAATTCCATCCAAATAATAAACAAATAAACCTACTATCCATTCACATTTAAAAAACAGAGCAGGCGAGCCATAGGGTGACAGATTTTACCCTGTATATTGTCATTAATGTCACTTGTGTTTGCTGGTTATGTAAGAAAAGTCAGAAAAATTAAAAAATGCATTTAAAAACATGTTCAGGGCATATGAATCAGAAACAATGGTCTCAACATATACAGAAGTACTTATTTTTTTATTTAATTACTTTATAATGCACTAATCATTAAACCATATAAAGTATACACAAAATAGGAAGTACTCACTGTTAAGAAGTCCTTTTAGGTATCATAGGATAAATTAACACTTTTACAAAAATGTCTACAATTTTCTTTATAAATTCTCACATCACAAGCAAAAATTGTTTTATTGTTTCAATTTTTACGCCTGTTTTATGTAACTGTCTATTATTTTTGGCCTTTTTCAATTTTTAATGACAGTATAAATATTTGAAATGTAATGCCAAATTTGAGGAAAATTCAACTTTTCAAAGAAAAAGATTCTAGTTTTCATAGGTGACTCTGGTTTTTTAAAACCATGGATACTACATCGGTTTTTGTTTTTGCACAAAAAAGTGTGATTTCTTAAGACTTGTTTTTTTTTTTCATGTACCTTAATATAAAAAAAAGTGGATTTGGTAAATCCTGTCTACTATGAATGAAATATAGATTCGGCTTGAGAAGAGCCTGCATTCTATCAAAAATAGGAATCACAAATCCAATCTCTCGATAGATAGAATTTAGAAAGATTGCAATGAAATACCTCCGAGTGTTTTTGACACTGCTGCCGCCAACAATTCAATACAAAATCGAGTGTCGCTGAAAATATATTTGATTACCCCAATAGATAAGCCGTGATGTTCTGAATAAGAATAAGTAAATAAAGTTACACAACGATATGCAAACATAATATAAGTAACGAGTTGATTTAATTTACTAAGTCGTATTTACGCAGAGGAATGCGTATTTCTTAAAAAATATTTTTTTTTGGAAGTTATTAAAATTTTATTACTTCTAAAAAGCTCTAGCAAAAAAATGAAAGCACTTGGAAAAATATCGATGGCAGATTTGTTTTGTACGACTCCTAATAAGCAAAAAAACGCAGTTTCAAGAAAATCTATTTTTTGAAAATTTACCTGATTTTGAACTAAGGGGTAAGGGTCCAAATATTCTCAGTTTTTTAAATATCACGGTCCCAAATAATTTTTTCCACCAAGAAGTGTCATCAATGCTTATAGCAAAGTATAATTGCGTCCTGTAGTCTTGAATACTTGAAGGGAAATTTGCCGGAGCAGGACAAAATCAAAAACCAATTAGACTATTCGCCGACGTTTCGATTTATTGATTAAAATCTTTGACAAGGCTATAACAATAGAGAATTTTTTACAATAGAGCCCTTATTTTAAACATTGATTAGAAAATTGCACAAGAGTTACAATAAAAATTGAAAAAAGGGGAAACAATAAACTGTGTGATATTATCAGTAAATCTTACCTCTAGTCTGAAGTTATAGTAATTAAACAATAGTAAAAAGCCATCTCATCAATTATAGGTACAAAAAGTTATCACAGAATGGTGCCATTTTTTATTTCTAGCATCTAAAAACATTTAATTTTCTAAAAAACTGTTATGATTATTTAATAAACTGACTTACTTTATTTTAATTATATTTAGTTCAACATTATGTTGGGTTATCACAGTCAAAAATTAACATCAAAAGCTGTAGTTATTACAATCATAGTGAAGTAACCCTCTCGGAAAACACATTAATACTAAATATACATATTTTATTAAATGTTCTGGAACTTTAATAAAACTATAAGGTAGCACCATCTGTGATTTACTTAAGAAGGCTAAGGATATTACAAAGGTATCTAAAAATTATTTAAAACTAATTTAAGCGAATTCAAAATTGTACAGGTATGGACTTAAAAGAAACGTCAGTAAACACTAAAATTAATATACACAAAAATTTATTTACGTTATAATTATATTTATTTGCTCTATGAAATTAAATTGCAATAAATGTTACTTAAATTATCAATGTCACTTTTGTTGTTTACCACTTTTTCCTTAAATTTATTTATAAAAAACATTTCCAAAATTAACCTTTTTTGTAGATTACTTTCTTTAGCTAAAATTTTAGTATTGTTAAAATCAAAATTATGTCCCAAAGAAAAGTGATGGTTAGAAAGACCTGTTTTTTCTTTTTTATTCATGTTAATTACCCGACAATCATATTGATGGTTATTTACTCTCGATTTTAGGTACTGTTTTGTCTGCCCTATGTAACATTGCGTACAATTAGCACAATTAATTTGATATACTACATTAGATTCTTGTTCTTGTGGTACCTTACTTTAACCTAGTAAAGCAGCATTTTAGGGTGTTTGTGGGATAAAAAACTATTTCTAAGTTATCTGATTTTAAAATATTTTTTAAGCTATGGGACAATCCCTTAATCATTGGTAATTTAAAGTAACATTTAGAAGGAATATTAGAATTCGGGGTAACATTAGGAGTAATCACATCTCTAATTGATTCATTATTTAAAATATTGTTGATTATGCAATTGGGAAAACCATTAGTTTTACCGAGGATTTTAATTTTTTCAAAATTTTTTTCTTTAAACTTTGGGTGACTAAGTTTTAGCACTCTATGTTTTAGTGATTTAATAATGCCTACCTTTTGTTGTATAGCATGTTCTGAATGAAAATTTAAAAATCTACCAGATGAAACAAGTTTTTGGTACCAATCAGTATAAATCCTTTTATCATGATCTAGAATAAGTAGTACGTCTAGATAAGGTAATTTATCATCATTTTGGACCTCACTGGTAAATTTTATATGTGGATCATAAGCGTTGAAAATATCCAAAATAACATTAAGTTTATCACCTGGTATGGCGCAAAGCAAATCATCTACATAACAGTAAATGAAAGGTAAGTCAAAATTTAATTTTGTAATTGCATTTTTTATTAAATCATCGATCACTAAAGCTGCAAAAATCGGACTACTTGGTAATCCCATCGCAGATCCAAATTTTTGTTGATAAAATTTGTTTTCAAATGAAAAATAACTTGAATCAAAGAGAAAGTTAATTATTTCAATAAACTCATCAAGATCTAGTAGTGTAAAAG